>CM054059.1:11887404-12487404 GCA_028641055.1 Alopecurus myosuroides
CAACACAACTAACACACACGAAACTCTAACAGAGTTCACACAACACAAACACAAACACGCGTCTGGGTGGAGATAACACAACTCCTAACATCCTGCGGCAATCCTAAGTGCTCGAGGAAGCGCGTAGCTGTTCCTCCAACTCTTCAACTCTGGTCTTGCTAGCTTCAAGCTGGAACTGAAGGTCTCTCACTTGTGCACGGAGATGGAAACCAACAAACCTCATGGACTTTCCTTGTGCCACGAGACGGTGCTCGGTAGCAGTGGAAACTCTCAGGTCCTTGGTCAGCTCGAAGATCTCTCTTCCCTGGTTATCGAACTCTCCTTTGAGCCTGTCAAGGGAAAACTGAGTGTTGTACAGCTGTCCCTCCAAGTGCTGGAAATGACGAGCAATCACAAAGTCTTCCGTGACATCTAATCTCTTGTCATCCTCGTCGCGTCTTCCAAAGTATCTATAGGGGGTGCCTTCAAACTTGCGGCGAAAGAAGTTCGCGAGCTTGGCAATGGTCAGCTGCATCACTCTAAGGATACCATCTTCCACACTATTCTCCACGACTTTTGAAGTGATCTCTGGGGTTGACGGTGCTAGCAACGGTGCACGGATAGTGCATACCACCAACCAGGACAACTCTCGTCCATCATGGTGAATCTGGGATCCTTTCAACTCAGGTGTGGGACGACCGATAAGACGAGTCATCTTGATCAAATCCTTCTCAGAGCGGCGGTAGCAGGGTGCATGCGATCCCAGCCGGAAGGACTTGGTGAAGACAACTGCCATCTACACAAGATTTTAAAGTGGATTAAGTTAGGTAATGTGCAAAATTTTAAGATGATCCTTTTTAGCTTTACTATAAATAGAGTTTTTGAAACTAGGAGGGGATGAATATAGAATCTTTTCGGAAAATAGTCATCTTAGTGACCTGGTTGTCTAAACTCTTATTGTCAGAGTAGTAGCCAACGTCCATGCTAACTAAGGTCTCCTAAGGTTAGGATAGCTCTGATACCAACTCTGTGAGGTCCGCCCCAGAACCACTGTTCAAGGACACCTTCGATATGCATACATTCACGATCCCAGGAATTCAGTCGTGAACAACATATCAAGTTGGTACACAGATACATTATCCATTACACGGTTGCATAAACACTTACAAAGGGGACATGGTCACATGACCAGGTCTAACACAACTACCACGCAGGGCAACACACAACACACAGAGGAAGACTAAACACACGCCAAACGTAGTAGAGCCCAAGTCACGCCTTAACCTACATGCTGCTGACCGGGAGACGATCCTAGTTTGCAAAGCCATCAGCTCTGTACTCTTCTTCATAGATCTCCTTATGAGACTCCTTCTCAATATCTGGCAAGTTGATACCAGTGACGAAACCAATATGAGTACATTTGAATGTACTCAGCAAGACATCCATCATGTAACTTACCAAATGCATGTATGCTTATATGGTGTAATATGTAGTCTATAAATAGGGTTCACTATCAATGATATATGTAAGACATATCATAGTTGATTTTTAAAATCTCTGTATCTTTGTTGAAGAAGATACTTCAAAGAAAATAATATAGTTTTCTTTTGCTTGTAGATATCACATGTACAAGAGGTTTTGTAAAACTTTGTTAAAGGAAAGTTTTCTCTTTGCAAATCTTCTTGGAATCAAACTTCCAGATTTTTGCTTAGAGAAGAAAGATTTTCTTTGCAAAACTTTTTGTAAAACAACTTCTGGCTTTTCATCATCGGTACCTCCACGGTACAAGATTTCTTCCTTTCCGAACTTCAAAAGTCGAACTCCTTTTTTAAAACACTTTTTTGAAAACATTGACACAATGCTAGCTACATGGCCATTCAACTGTCCATATCCGAGGACGCGGCTTCTTCGAAAAAGTTGTACTCTGAAGAGGTGTACACATCCACCAGATCGAGTACACCTACCGTGAACAACCACAGACTATAACAACAGTATGTAAACATCAGATAACTGATCCTAACCATCCACTATGTTCAAGCTAGAATGTGTCTATCTCTCAGTTGAGTTTTACCGTCATCCCCGGCACCAGGCTATTCCTCGCCAGCCAGGATGCCCCAACTGTTGGAACCGGAGGAGAAATAATCCCACACTTTTTATGTCTCAACATTGGGAGTTTTGACGACAATCGGTTCGAGGGTACGACGTCCCTTATAGCAATTGAGATAGAACACACACTAACAAGGACAAACTTAGAGTTAGGCCCCGTGCCCATGTTGGGGTAGGGTGGCAGTACGGTAAAGGTTGTCCGGCGAAGACTAGGTTATGTATCATTTTTGAAAACACCATTTTCCCAAAAAAATACCACTTCACCATTCCTCCGGTGCATAAGGCTCAGCGTTTTCTCCGGTTTTTCCATAAAGCCTTTGTTTTGTAAAAACATAATTTTAGGGTGTCCACTTAGGGACTAGTATTTGTGATGGTAATAAATACCATATGGTGACTTATGGGCTTTGTAACACCAAGTATCAACTACTGGCATAATAGTAGTATATATATAATAGTAATAGTATTCACTCAAAAATAGTTTTTGGAAATCAAAGTTTTGTAAAACATTTCAGAAGTAAAACATGCATGATAGATAATGATAAGTGTAGTCTAACAACAAGCATCAGGATGGCTTGCCTTTAATCACTTAATGTCCCTGGCCTTGCAGTAAGTTGAACTTGACGCATAGCTCCACAACTGCTTCTTCTTCTTCTTCTTCTTCTTCTTCTTCTTCTTCGTTTTCTAGTGTCGTAAAAGAATAAAAAACACACTCTCAGGTCTAAATACCAAACAACTAAACCCAACAACACATACATCAAGGAAACGTATACTCACGAATTCTCTCGAAACGTTATCACGAAAACTACCTCACATAACTCTCAGGGTCCAAAACTATCGTCAGACAACTATATATGGTTTAGAAAACCATATCCCGCATCTTACATACCATATATGGGGTGGTGTACCACTCTCACAATAAGATATCTAATAAGATAAAAATATATCTTGTTGGTGCAAAAGGGTTAGGTTACTAAGGTAAAAACAAACAAACAGAACAATACCCATGGCAGTGGGTAGTAGAAACACACAAGCAATTGTCACCTAATATGTTCATGTTTAAGTTGGATGCTTAGTTCACAAGATACTCCTAAGCACAAAAAAAAACACTAGCACAAAAAATTACACAAGTAACGCTCATGCTAAGGTAAACACTCAGACAATTTCCAAACAGCAGGTGAACACACAAAAGATGAATAGACTATTTTTTTACTACATTAATGTTTACTTGAAGTTATGGAATCCATCAATCATGAAAATTTACCAAACAACCAGTAGGTAAAAGCCAATGAATCAAGTCATAAAAATAATCCAAAATAAAATCATCACTCAAGAAAATACTCCTATCAAATAAGCATAAAAACAGGGCTGCACTAATAGCATACTAGTATGGAAAATCTACACAAGCATGATATAAGAGATAATTATTTTCTATAACTATAGTACAAGCAAAAAAAGATTTCATGGCATTGTAACAGAAGTAATAACTTTCTAAATATGCTATAATAAACTCATACACTCATAAAATAAAAATATGGCAACACTAGAGCAAAACCATAATTTCTAGTGGTGACACTAGTTCAATACTATAGAAGCAACCAATGCTACTATGATGCTTAACTCTACACAAGCAAGTCATGAACATAAATGTACCTAATAACAGTACACAAATCTTACACATGCTAGTAAGCACAAACATCCAAATAATTCTATGAAACAACCATTAAGCATGCATAAACCAATTCTAGCAATTTTTGTGTTTCCTAATTAATTACTAGCAAGCAAGCAAGGTATAACTTACACAACCAGTAGCTACGCACTCAATGGAAAGTTATCTAAACCTTTTCAAAAATCCAAACACTCAATTTAAAGTTATTTACAAACAACCTATCAATCACAAGGAATTATTTTATTTGCAAACAATTTAATTTAGCACACAATAGTGAAACATTTCTTAACATGATACCCCTACGAAATATTATGCTAACAAATGGATCACATCTAAACATACTAGTATTCACAAATAAGAAACTAAAATTCTCACTTGCATAAGTGAAAACAACCATCTATTTTCCATGGTGGAAAATAAAAATCAAACACATATTAGAACATGTTATTTTTACACTCCTGTATGGTTAGGGATTTTAATCCTCAACCAAAATGCAATGGAACCAGTGGGTTATGGGCCCAATAATACCAAGGCAAAAGAGGTACTAAGCCTCTGGTTACTCATGACAAAAATTAGTATACAAGATAAATAACACAAAGCTATTGATTCTAGTGATAACAAGACTTGTGCACATGAATACAAATCCTACACATGCTTTACTATAAAAATACATGCAAGCTAACAGAGACAAAATAATAAAAAATAACAGTACCAAAATGGTAGATGTAATGTAATAAAACAACTTAATAACAAGTCCTAACAACTCTTTACAAGCTAGGAAGCAAGATTAAATCAACCACACATTTCATTCCAACATAAACACACAAAGAAACAAGAACAGAAAAGCTGTTGTTTCTAGATCTGCTTACCAACAATAATCTAGGGCTCCAAAAATTAATCTAAGCTAGTACTACATAGATCTAGTCAATATTAAACCCATCCAGTTGGATTTACTTCAAAAATCATTTTTGAACTCATTCTAAAAATCACAGAAGAGCCTACTGGTCTTTTACTAAAATGGATGGCATTTTTATTTGATACCTCACCTTGATGTGAGGGAAAGTGCTATGGATAGATCTCTTTAATATCTATCCAGAACATGTTAGTTAATTCATTTTAGTTGTGTATTTTAAAAGTTATTGTCCAAACATTCTCACAGACACTCTGAGCCAAAACAGTCATCGTGGTCAAAATAATGGTCCAAACTTAGATCCACAAATTTTATATGGTTAAGAATTCATATTATTCGTTCCATGATTTTTTTCAGATTTTATTTTGCATTTTTAGCATTTTTTCGACGTCCAAAGCATTCATCAAGTTTCTGCCAATTTATAAAAAGGAAAACAAAACAGAAACGCGGGTTGGTTCTGTGTGGGCGCGGCCCAACTAACGGGCAACGCAGCCCAACTGTGTTGCGCGCGCGGGGATAGGCGCGGGAACGGTTCACGTTTAAACGCGGCCGTGGATCGAAGATCCAACAGCACACGGCCATCGTCTTCCTCTCACTCTCCTCTCTCTCTCTCCGACTCGCACGGCCGGCGGTGAAAATGGCACGGGGAGGCTCACCTAGGGCTCGGGAAGGGACTACGCGGGCTCGGTGAGGTCGGTGGAGGTCAGGGGCGTCGAGGGGAGGAGTCGTGGACGTCGTGCGTTGCTCCTAGCAGCGGCGCGCGGCTGGTGTCCGTGGCGGCGCTCCCGGACGGCGGCGGCGAAACTGCAAACGAGGGACCACGGGGGACTGTCAGGGGGACTCAGGGGGAGGTGGGGAAACGTTCCAGGGCAGGGGGAGGGGAAGAGGAGGCTCGGGCAGAGCTGTACCATGTCGTGGCCGAGGTGGACACCAGCTGTAGTGCACGGCCTCGTGCATGCTCCAGGGGCTCGGGCAGGGGTAGAACTCGAGCAGGGGAGGTGTGAGAGAGTGTGAGGGAGGGCAGGGCGCAAGGGTTTGGGCTCGGGGTACTTATACCCGTGGTGAAAAGAAAAAGGGCATATAGGGGAGCTCGGGTTGATGTCGGAAAATGGCATTGAGGCGCTCTGGGGTGTTTTGTCCATTTCCACTTGAGAAGTGGTTGTCCTAGTCAAAGCCCACATGGTTGCTGGTCTTATCCTGGCTCTTGGGTGCAAGTGGAGTCAAGGGGTAAGTCAATTGAGTCAAAGGCATGGGCATGCCCATCCTTCCACATCACCCTCTTCTCTCTCTTATATCTTCATGCCTAAGGCTTCTAGAAGGCTACTAAAGCATCCTGGTTCGAGTCTACTAGCTGGTCAACAGGTTAGATCAGGCCACACTTCAAAACTTGCAAGGAAATATCAAGAAATCATTTGTGCAAAAGTGTATCCCTTACTGTTCACTGGAAAATTCAGAAAGTTCAGTTTAGGACTTAGAAATTTTCTAAATGTTGGAAACAGATGAAATGTTCAAAAAGTTGAGTTTGTTTTCAAGGTTCAAATGATTCCCAAAATTTGTTTTCAAAGCATGGACTTGTTAACCATGTTATATATTTTCAGAAACATCTTTTGAAAACAATTTTTAAATAGTTTAGGGCCATAAAAACAATGTGGAAAAAGGTATACTTTCTGTTTTTATCTGTTTTTTCAAAAAATGCCTTTTTTTGCCTTAATTTTATACCCCAAACATAACAAGGAAAAGATAGTTTTTATCTCTCCAAAAATAAAAGTAAGCTTATGGGTTTGTAGTACATATATCAAGGATCAATTAAATGTCAAGAAAACATAAAATAACAATTTATACCCTAGTGAAAACAAAGGTAGAAAACAGGTACTTGGCTTTATTTTCATGATATGTTTTCTATAGAAATCTTCAAAGAAAACTTTCATAAACTATTTTGAAAACTTGTTTTCTTGGATCCAACAAAGTTAAAAGTTTGTTTTAAGATGCAAACAAGAATGATCCAAATCTTGGGATAAAAATCCACTCAAGTAATAATAGGAAAACATCAGGGGGAAATATCAGGAAAAATAATAGGAATGTTTTTCAAAAACATTTGGTATTGGTTTTGTAAAGAAACAAAACTTGTGTAGAAAATATGATTAAGATCATAAACACATGTTAGTTCAAACAATCATGTTGTTAAAAAAATTGTTGGCCCTAATTTTTGTCTTCTTGAGCACAGTCCAAGAATCCAAAAACTGGGGTGTGACAATGGAGGCTATTCGTGACTGGTTTGTAGTCATAAACATGGTTTGAGCATGCGCCAAGTCAACCAAATAAAACATTCGAAAGAGAATACCATATATTGATGCTTTACTATGACAAGAACAACTCAGGAATCTTTCAATACATATTAAACACTCCTAGATATTTGAGGCTAATCATGATAATAAATAAATAAAGGATTTAAAACTAAAATAAAATTTAGCATGGCATGCAAAAGTCCTAGCCACAGTCTATACAAGCTTCTACTAGTACTGTTATAAATTCTACTTCAAGCAGCAGTTTTCTTTCGTTTCTCCCAACAAACACCATACAAAACATGCTTTAACAAAAATACTCTTTATGATACAGCAAGCAAACATGAGAGTAATCAAATAATAGTACTAAAACTAACAGCTCTAATAAGAGATGCATGCAAAACAGGAGCTGAATAACTGCAGCAGCTAGACAAAGATTAAGAATACAACGTATTCTCATGAAAAAGCGGAGCGTGTCACTCTCCAATAAAATAATGCTAGGTCCAACCAAGCTTATTATGAAAGTAAAAACAAACTGAAACAAAAAAAAGCAAACTGAACAAAAAAATAAAAGACGCTCCAAGTAAAGCACATAAGATACGACCAAATAAAAATATAGTTTCACTAGAAGTGACCTGATAATTTGTTGATGAAGAAGGGGATGCCTTGGGCATCCCCAAGCTTAGACGCTTGAGTCTTCTTGGAATTTTCTTGGATGTACCACCGGGCATCCCTAAGATTAGGCTTTTCACTCTTCTTGATCACAACATATCATCCTCTTCTCTTGACCCTTGAAAACTTCCTTCCCATCAAAATTCTCACAATCTTCATTAGCAACGTTAGTGCAATTGAAATAAAAAATTCACATAGTTCAGTTTCAACATAAGTATAACACTCAAAAACACATTAGATACTGTCACAACTTCTTTCAAAACTCTTTTTCTCAAAAGAACACCAAAAGAAAGAGATTAAGATGCAAATGCGATAAATGGCAGAAATCTGTCAAAAACAGAACAGCAGATAAAGATCGATTTTTTCAAAACTCTTATGTTGCTCAAATCAAAAATTGGTATTCTAGAAAAGTTGCGTATATAACTCAGAATGAAGCCAAAAAAATCTCAGGTGAATTTGAATTTTCTGTGATTTTTAACGGAATTTACAATGGACAGAAGAAATCTGTTTCCTGCGTAGAAATCCAAAATATAGGCTCAACTTTCCATTAGTGGATTTACTTGGCTTGACAAAAACTCAAAAGAAAAGATACAGAGGGGTTGATAAGAATATAGAAAACACCCAGGTGCAAGCACACCAAAGAAAACAAAGGAAAACTGAAAGAAAACAGAGAAATAAAATGGGTTGTCTCCCGGTAGCGCTTTTCTTTAAAGCCTTTCAGCTAGGCATAGAAAAATCAACTCAAATATTTTCAAGAGAGGAAGCATAAACATCATATTTTGATATAATAATAGATTCAAAGGGTAGCTCCATCTTATTTCTAGTAAATTGTTCCAAACCTTTCTTGAGGGGAAGTTGATATTTAATACTCCCCTCTTTCATATCAATAAGAGCACCAACAATTCGAAGAAAAGGTCTTCACAAAACAATAGGACAAGAAGAATTGCATTCAATGTTCATAACAACAAAATCAACAGGGGAAAGGTTATTATTAACCATAATAAAAACATCATCAATTCTACCAAGAGATTTCTTGTTAGCATTATCAGCAAGATGAACATCCAAATAACAGTGTTCCAACGGTGGCAAATCAAGCATATCATAGAGTTTTTGAGGCAAAACAGAGATACTAGCACCCAGATCACACAAAGAATTGACATCAAAATAATTTACTTTTATCTTAATGATAGGCTCTGAACCATCATCTAGTTTTCTAGGGATAGAAGTCTCAAGTTTCAACTTTTCTTCCCTGACTTTCATGAGAGCATTGGTAATATGTTTAGTAAAGGCCATATTCATGGCACTAGGACTTCTAGCAAGCTTTTGTAGAAACATAATAACTTCAGAGATATTGCAATCATCAAATCAATATTATTATCATCAAAAGTAATGGAACCATTATTTTTCACATCTCTAAAAATTTCAGCACTTATATCAGAAGCAGTTTCAGCAGTTTCAGGCAATTTAGCACGTTTCACCAAAGGAGTAGGGACTTTATTAACACCAGCTAATTTACCATGTATAGTAGGAGGTTTACTAGCATTTGGAACTTCATTTTTACTAGTTGTTGTGATAGTACAAACTCTAGGAATATTATTCTTTTTTCAGCTAGTTCTTCTTCTCTTTCCCACATAACATGTAATTCAGCCATCAATCTGACATTATTGTATATTTGAACTTGGATGGCATTCAAAGTTTTATTTTGTTTAACATATTGTGGCAAAACCTTCAATTTTAGAAAATCAACATCAATAGTAAGGCTATCTACTTTAGAGGCAAGAACATCTATTTTACCAAGCTTTTCCTCAACAGATTTATTAAAAGCAGTTTGTGTACTAATAAACTCTTTAAGCATGCTTTCAAGATCAGAGGTAGAGATTTTATTACTATTGTAGGATTTGCCATAGGAATTACCATAACCATTTTTAGGAGGGGAGGGCTTATAATTGCTTCCACCAAAATTATTTCTATAAGCACTATTGTTAAAATTATTATTTCTAATAAAGTTTACATCAGCATGCTCTTCTTGAGCAACCAAAGAGGCTAAAGGAACATGATTAGGATCAAATTGAGGTGTATCATTGACAAGCATAGACATAATATCATCAAGCCTTTCACTTAAAGAGGAGGTTTCCTCAACAGAATTTACCTTCTTACCTTGTGGAGCTCTCTCAGTGTGCCACTCTGAATAATTTATCATCATATCATCAACAAGCTTTGTGGCATTGCCCAAAAGTGATGGACATAAAGGTCCCTCCAGCAGCTGAATCCAATAGGTTCCTTGAGGAGAAATTCAGTCCTGCATAAAAGGTTTGTATAATCATCCAAGTAGTCTGTCCATGAGTGGGACAATTCTTCACCATAGTTTTCATTCTTTCCCAAGCTTTAGCAACATGTTTATTATCAAATTGTTTAAAATTCATTATGTCACTTCTCAGGGATATAATCTTAGCAGGAGGATAATATTTTCCAATGAAATCATCTTTACACTTAGTCCATGAATCAATACTATTTCTAAGCAAAGTTAGCAACCATTCTTTAGCTCTTCCTCTCAAAGAAAAAGGAAATAATTTCAGTTTAATAATATCTCCATCCACATCTTTATATTTTTGCATCTCACATAGTTCAACAAAATTATTAAGGTGGGCAGTAGCATCATCAGTACTAATACCAGAAAATTGGTCTTTCATCACAAGATTTAATAAAGCAGGCTTAATCTCATAGAAAGCAGTTGTAGGAGCAGGTGGAGCAATAGGTGTGCAAATAAAATCATTGTTGTTTGTGCTAGTGAAGTCACACAACTTGGTATTCTCAGAGGAACTCATTTTAGCAGAATAGAAGCAAGCAAATAAATAACAGCTATGGAGTAAACTATTTTTTTTTGTGTTTTCAATGTAGAGAAATAAACTAATTTTTTGTGTTTTTGATATAGAGAAATAAAAAAAAGACAAAAATAAAAACAAGACTATAAAAACAAAATAAAGAGATTGAGAGTGAGAGACTCCTCTTGCCAAAAGACTTCCTTCTCCCCGGCAACAACGCCCGGAAAAGTCCTTGATGGTGCAGATCTTGCACTCGTTGGGATACCCCAAGAGAAGGGTGTGAAGAGCACAACGGTAGGAAGTTTTCCCCTTAGTTGAGAACCAGGGTTATAAATCCAGTAGGAGAAAGAGAATCTTCGGAAGGTTGATGCCACTGACGGTGGTGCTGGCGCTTCACCGGTGTCAGCAACAACATGGAACCTGCACATAACACAATCAAAATACTTTGCCCCAACGGTATAGTGAGGTTGTTAATCTCACCGGTCTTGCTGAAAACAAAGATTAGACATATAGTGTGGAAAAATAGTGCATGCTTGTAGAAATTAAAGAGAGCAAGAAATTGTTGTTGGTTGTTTAACAATGTGGAAAAATGGACCGGGGTTCATAGTTTCACTAGTGGTGTCTCTCCATAAAAGATAGTATGCTGGGTGAACAAATTACAGCTGGGCAATTGAAAAATATAGGTTGCACCGTAGTGCACAATATGACATGAAGATTACTATGTTATTTAGTGCCGGCATTACAACAAGATACATAGACCGACATCTATCTACATATATGACTAATAATCCACCCTCAGGTTACCATCCGACCCCCCTCGGGTATTAAGTTGCAAGCAACAGATAATTGCATTAAACAAAGTGTGTAATGTAAGCAATGATTATGCACGTGGGCACTCTCACCGCTGCTTTCTCCCTAATGGCAACATCACATCCTCCCCCTTCATGTTTCTATCACTCGAGCAAGGCAACAAGGAGGCATGAACCCACTATCGAGCATAAATAAACCCTCTTGGAGTCACTAACAATTACTTGGCCAGAATAACCACTAGCAACACAGAGCATGCAAGATCACAAATAACACATGCAAATAAAGACTATAATCAACTTGGCATAAGGTCAATATTCATGGGATCCCAGCAAATACAGCACAGAGAATTACATAAGATCAATCTCGATCATGATAGGAAGCTCATGAGATCTAAACATGGAAGCATATGAGGAGAATACAACCATCAAGCTACAGCTTCGAACCCGTAGTCCAAGGATGAACTACTCACGCATCACTCCGGAGGCATGCATGGTGATGAAGAGGCCTCCGGTGATGATCTCCTCTCCGGAGGGTGCCGGAAACAGCTTCAGAACCCCCCTGATCTGGGGTTGACGGTGACGGCAACTATGGAACTTTTTTGGAGATTTTGATGAGGTGCCTAGGGGTTTCCATCCGGGGGGCTTAAATAGGAGAAGGTGGTGGATGTCAGGGGGGCCCACACCCATAGCTGGCGCGGCCAGGGGAAAATAGGACTTCCGGGCTTCGAATTTTCCAATTCCGAGAATATTTCCAGAACAACTTTTCTGAAACCAAAAAATAGCAGAAAACAGGGAACTAGCTATGTGGCATCTTGTTAATAGGTTAGTCCGGAAAACGTATAAAAATGCTATAAATATGGAAGAAAACATGTAGCAATTGGCAAAATATGATCATGGAGCATCAGAAATTAGGGATACGTTTATGACGAACACTAGGTGACCAGCCCGCTGATGATGCTTCTGAGGAAGATAAAAATGTTTATCTGACTCAACAAGAAGACCACAGTATAGTTCATTGCGACATCCTTTATGGATTAGAGCCAGAGTTGGGAAAACATTTTGAGAACAACACTGCTTTATGCTAAAATGGGAGAATTGAAGTTGATTTTCGATACCCATGCTGCAATAGATATTTATGATGCTTCAGAAAAGTTATTTAGTTTCATGATGGAAGAGAACAGCTCCATTACTGAGTACATACTCGGAATCTCTTCCTGAACTTTGTGATGTACTACGGATACATCGTATTCTTGAATCTCTGCCACCTAGTTACAAGAACTTTGTGATGTACTATAATATGCAAGGCATGAAGAAGTCTCTTCCTGAACTTCTCTCAATGCTTAGGCACTAGCCACTGGAAGCATAATTGCCCCAAGTATCTGGCAGATAAGAAGGCCGGCAAAGTGAACAAAGGTATATGTGATATACTTGTTATTGATGTGTACCTTACTATTACTCGTAGTAATGCCTAGGTATTTGATACTGGTTCGGTTGCTCACGTATGTAACTCGAAACATGAGCTGCAGAATAAGCGACAACTATCAAGGGATGAGGTGACGATGTGCGTCGGCAATGGATCAACAGTTGATGTGATCGCCATCGGAACGCTACCTCTTCCCTTTACCGTCTAGATTAGTTATAAAACTGAATAATTGTTATTTGGTGCCGACATTGAGCATGAATATCATTTCTAGATCTTGCTTAATGCAGAGTGGCTATTCCTTTAAGTCTGAGAACAATGGTTGTTCAATTTATATGAATAATATCTTTTATGGTCACACACCTGACAAGAATGGTTTATTTCTTTTGAATCTTGATAGTATTGATACACATATTCATAATGTGAATGCCAAATGAATTAAGTTAAATGATGATATTGCAACTTACATGTGGCATTGCCACTTAGGTCGTATTGGTGTTAAATGCATGAAGAAGATCCATTCGGATGGACTCTTAGAATCACTTGATTATGAATCATTTGAAACATGTGAACCATGCCTTACGGGCAAGATAACTAGAACCCCGTTTTTTGGAACTATGGAACAGGCGACAGACTTACTGGAAATCATACATACTTATGTGTGTGGACCAATGACTGTATCTGCGCGTGGTGGATATCGTTATTTCGTCACTTTCACAGATGATTTGAGTAGATATAGATATATTTACTTAATGGAACACAAATCTAAGACATTTGAAAAGTTCAAAGAATTTCAGTGTGAAGTTGAAAATCATCGTAACAGACAGATTAAATTTCTATGATCTGATCGTCGAGGTGAATATTTAAGTTACGAGTTTGGCATGCATATGAAACAACATGGAATAGTTTCACAACTCACACCTTTTGAAACACCACATCGTAATGGTGTTTCCCAACTTCGTAATCATACTTTATTGGATATGGTTCGATCTATGTTGTCTCTTACAGATTTGGCACTATCGATTTGGGGTTATGCACTACAGACCGGTGCATTCACTTTAAATAAGACACCATCTAAATCCATTCAAATGACACCGTATGAATTATGGTTTGGAAACAAACCTAAGTTGTCATTTCTAAAAGTTTGGGGATGCGATGTTTATGTGAAGAAGCTTCAACCTGATAAACTCGAACCCAAACAGGAAATATGCGTCTTCAGAGGATACCCTAAAGGAAGAATAGAGTACACCTTCGATCACAGATCTGAAGGCAAGATTTTCGTTGCCAAGAATAGATCCTTTTTGGAGAAAGAGTTTCTCTCGAAAGGTGTGGATAGTAGGAAGGTAGAACTCGACGAGGTTATTGAACCTTCTCTTCTTGGAATGGCGAGTAGCACAACACCGAAAGTTGTTCCAGTGTCGAATCCGCCAGTTGAAGAGGGAACTAATGATCAAGATCATGAAATTCCGGAAGAGGAAACTACCCTACGTCGCATGTCAACTAGGGAACGTACATCTCCTGAACTGTATGGGAATCCCGTCTTAAACTTCATGGTAGATAAAAGTAATGACCCTGCGACGTATCATGAAGCGATGATGAGCCCAAGTTCCAACAAATGGCTTGAATCCATTAAATCCAAAATAGGATCCATGTACGAAAACCAAGTTTGGACTTTGGTGGACTTACCCGATGACCGCAAGGCCGTTGAGAACAAATGGATATTTAAAAAGAAAACTGACGCTGATGGTAACGTGACCGTCTATAAAGCTCGATTTCTCGCAAAAGGTTTCCTAAAAATTCAAGGAGTTGCTACAATGAGACTTTCTCACCTGTAGCGATGATAAAGTCAGTTAGGATTATGTTAGCAGTTGCTGCATTTTTCGATTATGAAATCTGGCAGATGGATGTCAAAACGGCGTTCCTTGATGGTGACATTGAGGAAGAGTTGTATATGATGCAACCCAAAGGTTTTGTTGATCCTAAGGATGCTGAAAAGGTATGCAAGCTTCAACGTTTCATTTATGGACTCGAACAAGCATCCCGGAGTTGGAACCTCCGTTTTGATAAGGTGATCAAAGAGTTTGGATTTGTCCAAACATACGGAGAAGCTTGGATCTACAGGAAAGTGAGTGGGACCTCTGTAGCATTTCTAGTACTATATGTGGATGACATATTGTTGATTGGAAATGATGCAGAACTTTTAAAAAGCGTAAAAGGTTATTTGAATAATAGTTTTTCGATGAAAAACCTCAGTTAAGCAGCTTATAGGCATCAAAATCTACAGGGATAGATCAAAACGCTTAATTGGACTTTCACAAAGTACATACATCAAGATTTTCAAGAAGTTCGGAATGGAAGATAGTAAGAAGGGTTCTTATCAGTGTTGCAAGGAAAGACATTGAGTAAGACTCAATGTCTAGCTACAACAGAAGATATAGAGATAATGAATAAGATTCCCTATGCTTCAACCATAGGCTCTATCATTTATGCTATGTTATGTACAAGACCAGATGTGGCACATGCTATTAGTTTGACTAGCCGGTACCAGTCCAATCCATGTTTGGAACACTAGACGGTGGTCAAGAATATCTTTAAGTACTTGAGAAGAACTAAAGATATGTTTCTCGTATATGGCGGTGAAGAAGAGTTCGTCCCAAGATGATACGTCGATGCTAGCTTTGACACTGATCCGGATGACTCTAAGTCACAATCCGGGTATGTATTTGTTATGAATGGAGGAGCAGTAAGTTGGAGGAGTTCCAAGCAATCCGTGGTAGCAGGATCATCAACAGAAGCGGAATATGTTGCTGCCTCGGAGGCAACACAGGAAGCGGTTTGGACGAAGGAGTTCATATATGTAGCTGTCACTGTGCTAACATCACCACTTTCAAAAGTGGTGACCAGAACTCACAATAGAACAACACAACTCACCCAAACTAAACTTTGTTAGCAAGCAAACACAAAAATTAGAAATAAATAAGCAAAAAAGAAAAATCAGACTCGGGCAGCTAAAACCAAACGGGTTGTCGAACGTGGCTCGGGGCTCATTTTTTAGAGTCAGGCCCGCCAGAGCCACACATGCAAATGGGCTAAAACTCGTGTTGGCAACCAAACACGCCCAAGGGGATGGCTTGTACAAGTAGTCTGCTGCTTGCCGACCGCTATGCTACGCTACTAAGTATTTTTTTCAGAGCAAGATGCTCTACTCTTCACGCATAGTCTACTCGGACGACTGCGAGCTCAATGATTGTGTTGTGTTGACCACAACACAAAACTGCGCAAGTCTCCGTTATATGTCCATACATGAGCGTTGTGGTGTAATCCAGCGCTTCTTCGTATATGTGCAATTTTTTATCGTTTAAAAAAAATTCGAAATAAATACCTAAATGTACCCAACTATATGCACTATGAGTGTGCGAAGTTTCAGTGTGAAATATTTTGTATTTTCTCTCAGTAAAAACGACAAATAGAAAAACAAATTGAAAAAAGTAGATATTTGTAAAAATATTCACGACCACATCTGCATTTTGTCTTGTTTGACGAGGTTAGAATAAATGGTATGTCACATGAAGAATTTTTCCAATATCGTGGTGCATAGTTTCGTCTACATTGTGACATTTTTTTGAATCATTAAATTTAAACCTTTAAATTTTCAAATAATGGGCTCCCTATCGCTCAGTGGCCATATCGCCACCAACTAACTTTACTACTCACATTGTTCACAATTACCGTATGGTTTTGTGTTTAATCAAATCAAACTTTGTAAATTTGATCAGATGTATAGAAAAATATCAGCACCTATAGTGTAAATTTAATATATTAAAACTTTCATAAAATATATTTTGTAAACTCCATACAATTCATATTTTAGGTGTTGATATTTTTCAAATGTAACTGATGGATAATTTAAAGTTTAAATTTTAAGAAAATAAAACAGTGGGCAAAATGCTATCACTGTCAAGCACCAGAAGGTATGATTAGTTTTTCTCAAAAGAAGAAAGAATCTATGATCAGTTTTGTGCTCACTTCCAAGAAACATCACCGCAAGCATTTTCTTTCAAAGATTCCACGTCATTTTCGTGTATCATTATTTTGAAGCCAAAGAAGACAGTCCCTTAAATAGAAAATTAAATATGGTACGGTGAACAAAAACTACGTGTGTATACAACGTATGACATGCTACGTTTGACAACTCAGCTCATAGAAATTAATGCCAAGGGGGTGCCAATACAAATGCCGAATTAATTCTTCGGTGGTGGTGGTGAACTCTTCTCAGTAATCTTATCAATTGAATCCTTCATCTCATCAATCACATAGGTGAGTGCATGTATCAGCTCCGTATTGTGCTCAATACGATCCTCGAACTTGTCCAACCGTCAGTCCCACCTCTTGGAATTATTCCCCCACACTATATCAGAACGGGAGCTTTCCTTACCTGCACGTTTAGAATGATCCATATTCCAGGAAGAAGGCAATTCTGCATCCGGTACCCTCTTAAATTAATGCTCATGGATTAAAGTATCAAAAGGGTTTTGCTGCCCTAAGGTGATGTCCTTTCAGCTAAGAAGTGACGTGGAACCTTCCCTCTGGTGGTCATCCACGCCCCTTGCTTGAACTTGAAAGGTTTTGCTACCACTCCAATGCTTGCGATCGTGGTGCGAGAATATACGCGTGGGTCTTCTTCTACTTCTCCTTTAGCTCCACTCTCGATTTCCTCCTCCGGCTTCGGGTCTTGGAGATCATCTTCCATAGGCTCCTTCACCTTGTTGTTGTTGTTGTCGGTGACCATGTTGTTTCGAAAACTGAAAACACATCCTGGCATAAACAGATCGAAATAAAAAAACGACGAGAAAACGATATACGGACCTCGGGGGTCTGGGGCATTATATAGCAAAAATATACGTAACGAAAGGTAAGTGCAGGTCAAAAACGGGTCGGAGAGGATCTCCGGGGCCTCCACACCATAGACTGGCGCGGGCCCACCCCAGGTGGTGTGGTGCCCTCGGGCACCTTCTCCTACCCTTTGTCGGCTCAATATTTTTCATATTTTCCAATAATGGTAAAAATATAAGTTCAAAAGCGATACGCGAACTTTTTCTCAAGAGAACTGTTACCTATTCGAAAACGGACTCTGCAGTTTCTGGAATCTTCTCTTTAAAAAACTCTTCGAGAGTCACCACTTGGATAGTATCAACATCTTCATCATAAGAATCTCCGGAAATATAATGTTTGAGTATTTGCTCATTCACCATTTGTGTAGTGTTATCTTTGAGGAAAACGATTTTGATTGCACCCGAACGATATACTTCTTCAATAATAAATGGTCCTTCCCATCTTGAGAGTAATTTTCCTGCAAAAAAATCTGAGACGACACCTATACAATAGAAATTTATTACCAACATGAAATTGTCTTTCAAGGATCGTCCTATCATGCCATTATTTAACTTTCTATTTAAAGAGTCTATCATTTTCATAAGCTTCACATCTCCATTCATCTAAAGAACTCAAGTCAAGCATTCTTTTCTTACCGGCAAGTTTAAAATTTCTATTTAGTTCTCTCACTTCCCAATAAGCTTTGTGTTCTAATTCTACAGGAAAGTGACAAACTTTTCCATAAACCATTTTATAAGGAGACATACCCATAGGATTTTTATAAGCAGTTCCATAAGCCCATAAAGCACCATTTAACTTATCAGATAAACTTTTTCTAGATTTATTAACAGCCTTTTGCAAGGATTTAATTTCTATATTTGATCATTCTATTTTCCCACTGGTTTGAGGATGATAAGCTGAAACAATTCTATGGTTAACATCATGTTTAGCAAGAGTTTTTCTGAAACCACCATTAATAAAGTGAGAACCCTCATCAGTCATAAGATATCTAGGCACGCCAAGCCTAGGGAAAATTACATCTTTAAGCATTTTTAATGAGATTTCACCGTCATCACTCTTTGTATGTATAGCTTCTACCCATTTAGTAACATAATCAACAACAATAAGAATATTAGTATAACTATTCGAAGGAGGAAACAAACCCATGAAGTCAAATCCCCAACAATCAAAAGGTTCAATAACAAGAGAATAATTCATAGACATTCCATTTCGTCTAGAAATATTACCAACTCTTTGACATTCATAAGAAGATAAAACAAATTTACGTGCATCTTTAAAGAGAATAGGCCAATAGAAACCTGATTGTAGAACCTTTTGCGCGGTTCTACCTCCAGCGTGATGTCCTGCATAAGCACTACCATGGCACTTCCTCAATATATATCTCTCGTTCCTCATATTCTGGAACACATCTTCGCATAATGTCATGTACTCCTTTTTTATATAAGTGTGGCAAGGGCGGCAACCCCTAGAGGCATGCAATTTTTTCGAGTCCGCGGCCGCAACCAAGCAACGGACGTCGACGACACCTCCGATGTGCGCCGACGAACCAGAACCAACATTAGTTAACCTAGATGTAGAAATTAGGGTTTAGTTTAAATCTCGAGAAAAAATAGGATATTTCGACAAAATTTGTAAGATTGTGTTCAAATAACAATGAAAAGTCGTCGGTTCCTTTCCATCTTTTTAGGCCCGTTTATTGGATGTATCGGTGGAAAGAGAGCCACCAATAGGACAGCGGTACGTTCCGGCGCGTCTAATAGAATGCGCTGGCAATTATGACCATGTGGAGATGCTTATACGGTGATACTACGAAGCTCATAGTACGTACTTTCTCCGTCTCAAATTAACTTTCGCAAAGATGGACAAAAGTTGAGAATAAAGGAGTACAATAAGTTTAAAAAGAAATAGAACATGATGTTCACATGCGGGTCCAAGTAGAGTCCAGCATTCAAACTAAATTGTTCCATGATGGTCCATAATTAGTGTTGCTCTTTATTTTAGATTTATGGCATAAACATTGAACGATGAGCTCAGCTCAGAACGTACGTTTGTGTGTTGACCACGACAGAGTCACCCGGCTGGCCCCAGCAGCAAGGCAAGTGCAACTGGTGCCTCACGCACCATTTCGAACGCCCAAGTTTAAATCGATGCTAGTATTATTTGAAAGCGAAGAGGGTTATTCGGTAAACTAACTCAACTTTTCTCAGCCAACGGCGGTGGCATACGGCTTGATGAACCAAACACGAAAATGGGAAAAAAAATAGGAAAAAAAATCTGACTTAGGCAAGCAAAACCAAACGAGCTGCAGAATGTGGCTCGGGGCTCTTTTTTTAGAGCCAGACCGGCCAGGGCCACGCATAGTCTACTCCGACCGCTATGCTACGCTACCAAATGTCCAAATACTTTTTCAGAGTGAGATGCTCTACTCCTCACGCATAGTCTACTCAGACGATCGCGAGCTCAATGATTGTGTTGACCCGAGCACAAACCTGCGCAAGTCTCCGTAATATGTTCATATGAGCGCCAAAATGTAATCCACCGCTTCTTCTTCGTATGTCTGCGATTTTTTTTATCGTTTCAAAAAATTCAAAAAAATAATACCTAAATGTAGCCAAGTATATGCACAACGAGCGTGGAAATTTTTAACGTGAAATATTTTGTATTTCCAGCTCAGCAAAAAGGATAAATCGAAAAACAAATTGAAAAAAGTAGGTTTAAAAAAAACTATTCACGACCAGATCTGCATTTTCTCTTTTTCCCGAGGTTAGAATAAATGGTATGTCACATCGAGAACTCTCGTGGTGCATAGGTTCGTCTACATTGTGATATTTTTTTTAATCATTAAATTTAAACTTTTAAAATTTCAAATAACAGGCTGCCTATGGCTTGGGAGCTATATCGCCACCTACTAACTTAACTACTCACATCTTTTGCAATTACCATATGGTTTCGTGTTTAATCAAAACAAACTTTATAACTTTGATCAAATATATAGAGAAATATCTAACACCTATAATGTAAATTTAATATATTAAAACCGTCATAAAATATATTTTTAAACTCCATACATTTCATATTTTAGGTGTTGGTATTTTCCAAATGTAATTGATAGATAATTTAAAGTTTCAACTTTAAGAAAATAAAACAGTGGGCAAAATGTCAAGCACCAGAATCTATGATTAGTTTTTCTCAAAAGAAAAAAAGAATCTATGATCAGTTTTGTGCTGACTTCCAAGGAACATGAGCGAAAGAATCTATTGCTACGTTTGATAGCTCAGCTCGTGATGGTGTGTTGACCAAGACACAAGACCAATGGTCGGTCCCAGCAGCAAGGCAAGTGCCATTTCAGACGCCCATTTCGAATCCAACGGTCACGATGCACCGGCGTCCCTCCTCTGCTTTGCTCTGTTTTTCCAGCTGCTCCTGTGCTCTGTTTTTCCAACTGAAAATGGAGGAGGTTTTTTTGGGACCGAGACAGATTTGTATATGAATTTAACCATCCCAAATCAGGGACCAAAGAATTTGGACGAACTGGAAGTGGACACGAAATTGACCAACCAAAGAACGGATAAAAAAAATTGGACGAAACGGAAGCGGATTATGGACACGAAATTAAGCAACCAAAGAATGTATTTCTTGTTCTTGATCCCAAATTACGGGATTCAAGGGACGCTGTAGTGTACAGGTTACGAGAGACACAGAGGAGGCTAATACGATCCCAATGCTACTCGTGGGCTATCACGTTTCTCATCTGCTGTTGGGGACGTGGTCAGGGGTGGAGCTCGAAGCCGGAGAGCACGCCCTTGAACTGCTGCACGGAGTCATTGACGAAGTGCAACTCGCGGATGCGGCGGAAGGTGTCGTAGGTGAGCGCGCTGTCGGATGCCGCATGGTGGGCCCTCCCGGCCACGCGCTCCACGTCCAGCGACCTCGCCAGGGACTCCAGGTTGCGCGGCCGCTGGGGGCAGCGCTTGCGAATGACGTGCTGGACGTCGTACACCTCTTGGCCGAAGAAGACGCGCACGAGGCGGAGGAAACCCGGGAGGGTGTCGGGCAGATTGCAGCCCGTGAGGAGCTTCACCAGGTACCCGAAGTCGTAGCCGGAGGCGAAGGCCACCCAGGTGATGGTGTCGCCGGCGCAGACGAGGCCCGAGGACATGAGTAACTCCCCGAACACGCGCGCCTCCACGCCTTCCTTGCGGTGGGGGACCAAGTCCAGGCCGTGCTCCTCGAGGAACTCGATCGACTTGGGATTGTGGAGGTGCTCGCGCGTGTCGAACTCGAGGTTGATCTCGAAGGCCAGGCAGGGCGGCGCGTGGGGCGAGGCGGCGAAGGCGAGGCCGACCTGGATAAGGCGGAGCTCGTCCACGTTCGCCTTCACGGTCTCGTACCGCTCCGACGGGGTCAGCTCACTGTACTTCTTGCCGTCGTTGCGCTCGTGGATCGCGCCGGGGAACTCCGTGTCCATGGAGACGTAGCGGAATTCCTCCGCCGCGTCGCGGATCAGCTCGAACTCCGACACCACGTTGGACCTCCACACCCGCCGGATCACCAGACTCTCCTCCTCGTTCGCGGCGGCGGCGAACCCCGGCGCGGCGGGCTCCGTCATCGCGGCGGTAGCGGCCTGCTGAGAGAATGGACCAGGGGAGCGGAGCGAATGTTCTGGATGTTCGGGGAATGTTCTGGATGTGTTCGATTTGGTGGGGATGAGTTGATAGTCGGACTGCGCTTTTATAGGACTCCGACCCAGCCTTTCCGGCGGCGGGGGCGCTTTAAGATTTGTGTCGACGGGAATGGACGGCGGATCGGAGACGTGAAGGCGCGATTTGTTTTTTCTTTTGACAATTATGCATGGATAACCTGCTCGGGCGTGTCATGGACCAGGAAACTGAGCCATTTGTCCCGTTGGAGTTCAACCGTGGTCGACTCGGTTCACGCCAAAATACGAATTCGTCACGCGCTAGTGTCAATCGACGTTGACGACCTCGTTGGAGCCGAGGAATCCGGGGTCGGGGGTGTAGCCGTGGAACTCGTCGCCGGCGCGCTCGGCGCCCTGGATCTCGCCCGGCGTTTCGTTGCTGCCGCCGCTCGGGGCCGCTTCGTGCGGAAGTCGTAGCCGCCGCAGGGCGCCTGGTCCACGAAAAGAGTGCGGGACCGGCGTCGAACACGTTGTGGGCGGGTCCTCGAACGACAGTACGCGCCCGGACTGGCCCTGCCCGGCCGCCGCACCATCCCGGCGCAATCCCGGAGACATAATACTCACAAAAGAACTTATCCGTGAATATTACATCTTTCAGAGTGGTACAACAGAAACACAACGGGTCCAAGCAAAGCTATAGGATACAAACTTCATCACAAAATTTTGAGAATTTCTTTATTGAATCAAGAAGATCTCATACAAATGAACATCAGAACAAGTAATGCGAAGATCCAAGATGGAGAAGAACTCTACCTCAGAACTAAATCTACTACAGCTGATGTCACCCCTAATCTATGTCTTGAACAACTAAGTCCGAGAATGGACTCCACCTACACCTTGATAGGTTCTCCTCCACCAGCGTTGTTGATGATGATGCTTTACCTACTAAGTAATAGATGACTCCATCTGGCTTCACGATGATGACTTTCCTCAGGCTTCAACTCTAAGCAGGGGGCAAACGGGAACGAATGAGTAACGAGCGTTACTCAGCAAGTTCATGATATATAGTGGGTGGTTTGGTGCACTAACTACAGGTTTAGACTCAAAAGAGTCATAAGCTAATGCAAGATTTTGTAAAAGTTTGTTCAAGAGGTTGCTTTTAATTTCTGAAAACTATGCCCGCCAGATCTTCACAGACTAGAACTTCATGTAGTTGCCTTTCCTGCGGCGTTCGCAGCTCCTTCCCGGAACAGGGGGTAACATGCCACATCCTTCTACACTCTACAGATGTGCATTACTTTACCCATGGACGACCAAGACCATGTTGCACAACCAGGTGTACATTCCTGTCCACTCCCACTCAGGTGTGGGGCCCGGTTGTTGGTCCAAGCCATACCGTGCTTCTCCGCACAACGCATGCCCACCCATTTCTGCCAGCGGGTTGAACGCCTGATTCCACCCCTCACGATGGATATCTACGCGCCCCTGGCAGACCATCATAGACCCGCAGAGTCCGTGGGAATTAAGGGATCCCACCCATGTGCATGTAGTCTCGCAAGACCTACAGCGTACGTCTCTGGCAGCCCGTTGGCATGCGAACGAGAAAAGATCGCAGCCAACTTACTCCCCCCATAGAAGACCCATGGTTAACGCGAATTTACGGCGCAAGAATCCTGACGGCAGTGGTGATTAATCCTAGGTAATACTTTCCCATGCAGATGGAACCTTCCTTTGACCTATTCATCTTACCATGGTGCCATCCGCCCACCAAACAGAACACTACCACTCGGGTAGTCATTCAAATAGTCATATTATTATAAAAATAGGATCATGCATTCTTTTGAGCATAGATGGTAATACGATAGAGTTTTTGCAATTAGTTTGTTATGAAGTACTGCAAAGGATATGAGCAAGTGATGAACTTGCCTGAGATTGAAATAACAATAACAATCAATGTCTTCGGGGTTCGAGAGTGGCGTAGAGAAATCCTGAGATCTGAAAACAGCAAATTAGTCCCGATAAGGGCTACTGGAAAACTGGCAAGATGCTATTATGCATAG
The DNA here is from genome assembly GCA_028641055.1 of Alopecurus myosuroides. NCBI lineage: Eukaryota > Viridiplantae > Streptophyta > Magnoliopsida > Poales > Poaceae > Alopecurus > Alopecurus myosuroides. Next base: position 11,911,663 of record CM054059.1, read on the forward strand.
TAATGAGATGCATCTTGATTTACCCCGAAAATACCCTAGCTTGAATAATTAATCTACGTCTTACGATACTTAGGTTTATTGGTTTTACCTGACTTTGAGTTGTTACATTAGTTCTTATAGTGATGCCTTGCATTATTTAAAGTTTTGATCATAAGTTGGTTAATTGCTTCCTCAGTTATTCAGGTTTTTAGTTCATATGCTTGGTTAGATAACATTTTAAAATGTTTGCATTAATGAATTAAGTATTGTTTACTTTTATGCTAGTAATAAGTTTATATTTTGATAAGGATGTTTCTTTAAGGAAAACAAACATAGTTTGTTATGATTTGGCAAGATTGTTCATGTGGAAGTATTACTTAAGTGAAATGGAATTTCTTGCAATACCCATTTAAATCACATGCTAAGGTTTTAAGTCTAACCAGTGATTATATTCTATCAAGTAAGAATTGCATTTATAAATTAAATTATTTTGAAGATGTTAATTAAAATCCTAAAATAATAAAACGAGGTCATATTCATTTCTCTGGAAAATGTACTAAACATCAAAAACAATAATTAAATGATATGCTTAAGTTTTAGAATAAGGACACTTTAAATTTTAAGATTTAAGTATTAAGTACTAAAATGATTTTAACAGTTTTGGATATAAAGACTTAAAGAATATATTATTTACCATTCCTTTATTAATCTGTTTTGTGTTGATTTTCTTATTTTTCTTTGATAAATCAGGGAGTAGAGAATTAGCAAATTTTCTAAAAATAAGGCATTAAAGTTTTATAAGTTGGTATTTATAAACAAAAAATTAAGGATAACATTATTCTTAATTATTTCGTAGTTTTATTTATTTTATCAAAATTATTTTAAATTCATAAGTTTAAGGTAAAACAGGTATTATATAATTTAATTTAAATTGTTAGAGTATTAGAGTTTTTGTATTGGTGAATTTATTTAATATTTTATTTATTTAATTCTAATTTCTCTAATTTTTATGTTTTTTATTAATATAATTTTATTTCTATTATTTTTCTTTAATGAAAATGGTCAAAAGACCCTCTAGCCCTCAGGCTGACTGGTGGGCCACCCACTAGTGGGTTAGGACGAACGCACTCGGGCGAACCCGAGCAGGCGACCCAGACCCGCACCGCACCTACCCCTCTCCTTCTCCTCACCACTCCCGTGACGCCCGGACGATTCCCTGACGACTGCGTCGCCCCGCCTTCGCCGATTTACCCCGGCCAACTCCGGCCATCTCCATTCTCCGCCGTGCAAGAGTTTAAACGATGTGCCTCCGAGCCTTCTCCACTCTCCTCCGCTTTGATCTGGTTTCTCCTCACCATGGTGTCTGAGTGAACCCTAATCCTAACCCTAGGGTTTCGGGGCCCGTGGCTTTCCACCCTTCTCCGGCGAGCCCTGTCCACCCGAGGAGGTTCAGGTGCGACTGGTGTGCTGCCATGTTGCTGTTGCTGCCCTAGGCGCCACCGCGGATGCTGGGGAGGTGAGGGACCGCCGGGACGGTTCCCCGGAAGCAACCGCGGCTCCATGCCGCCCACCTCTGCGCGACGCCCTAGGCCGTGGTGACCACGATGGTGACCACCTATGAGTCTCCTACCCCCTCCTCTGCTCCCTCTTCCCCTCTGCTCCTATCTCACCTTTCCACCCCTTGATCTGGAACTTGGCCTTCGTGCCAGTGTTCATTCTATGATGCTTGTGATATTTCTGTGGGGTTTGTGCTGGATGGTTTAGGATTGGGAAATTTTCCCAATGGATTATTTGATACAGATTGTTGTGGAGGAATTTTTCCATCCCTGTGATGGAAACAAAGGTAACTTTTGGTTGAATGATTTCCCTAAGGGATTTGTTTGGGATATTGGTATGCTGTGGAGAGTATCCTAGGGAGCTTTCCCTATTCTTGAGCTGTCGAATCATTTGGGAATATATCCCTGTGCCTATGCTATGGAAAAATCCACTAGGATTCATTCCCTCTGTCTTTACCCTGTGGATTGATCACTGTTGGACAGAGCACACCATGATGTGTTTCTCCAATAATTTCTATGCGTGTAATTAATTTTGCTAGGTGTTACTCTGAATTTCAGGTTCAGAGAATATGCCATCATCACATAGTTTTATTTTACTGATTACATTCTTTTGTGAAGTTGTCTTGAGGTACCAGATCCTTGGATCTGATGCCCAGCAACTATTGTGGGGATATCTAGTGAACTGGAATCTTTTCAAAAATGATTTGTCTAGATATACTACTAGAACCATATGACTGATAAGAACAATTTACTTGCTTGATTCTTTTGCCCCCAAGCCCATGATGAAAAGTCTGAGGCCTTTACTCATGTGTATGGTTGTTCGGGACTTAACACATCTTGTTTAACCATCTCCTAGTTTGTGCCCAAGTGCTCAATGGTTTGCTTGACTTCATCTTGAGGTGCTCCTTTAGGATGTGCCCAGATTTTGATCATGCACAAAATGAGTATTGTTGTGGTATGATCTAGGGTTTGGAAATTTGTCCCCTCTTTTCCATTTAACTGATAAGAACAGATCTATGCTTGTTTTAATTGTCCTAAAGCCAGTGATGTTGTTCCGAGGCAAAAAAAATTATAGATAAGAACAGATATTATACTACTATTGAATTCCCTGTGATGTGATTAGCATAGAAACACTATGCTAGAATGAGGGAAATAAATCCCAACCCTCTCTGTGCATAGCTTAGCAATTTCTTGCTAAGTGGTGTGTAGAGATCTACCTGTTAAGTGTTGATGCTGGGGTTGTGTTGAGAACTTGTGGATCTGGTGCTGGTTGGTGTTGCTGCCTTGTTGGCCTTCCTCCCTGCAGTCTTGCTGACTTGTTCCTTTAGCTCCAGGCTTGGCCTTGCTTTGCCTTGCTCCAGGTCTGCTTCCTGAGCTTGTGGCTTGGCCTTGTGTTTATCTTGCTGAATCAGTGATTTTACTAGATCTAGGTATTGGGAGTTAACTTGTGGAGATTGATTTGTGGTGTTGTGGTTTCCTGGTGGTGGTGTTCTTGTGGTGAGAGCTTGAGCTGTGTGACTCGAGCTGGATGTGTAGGAGAAGAAATGGACCTTTTCCCTTGCCTTCTACGGCTGTTAACCTTTTATCCAACTCCTGTGGCTGTGACAGCACAGAGATGTGCATGGTGGTGTAAGCTGTGTGCTTGTGTGCCTAGCTCCAGATCTTTTGCCTGAGCTGATGTACTCGGTTGGGCTTGGTATTATCCCGGTATGGCTTTATTTTGGGATGGACACTTGTATTACCTGATGCTTGGCCAATGAGATACACTGGGATATTTTTCTAATTTGAACATATGCTTAACTTGTCTAAGCCTAAACTCGATGATGCGATTAGCACTGCACCCCACTGCCTGGCTGAGAGTACTAACCCCACTAATCTTATCTTTTTATTTCTGTTTGTTTTTTCTTGTTTATTTTGCAGGAACAAAAGATCAATTGGAGACTTATTAGGCTTGCAAGAATTAGTATAGGAATTTCATGTTATAAATGTATATTGTAACAGAAATGTACTTCTATTTACTGGACATTGTAATGACTTTGTATTATTGTTTTGTAAATAATAAAGCTTATTGTTTTATACTTTTATAATTCTCTTAATTAAATTGAATTGAATAAACATTTAATTTAATAAATGTTTTAAACTTAATTAATAACTAATTATTCAATTCACCTTGACAATCGATTTGAATTCAAATTCCAAGTACAGAAGTTCTTTGGTGGCGGCTCCTTCTGGTGGCGGCTGCAGCACGCGGCGCTTGACGCCGAGCGTGCCGGTGCCTGTCTGGACGAGAAGGCGCTTGGGGGCGTCCTTTGGGGGGCGCGACTGGAGATGCTCTCACAAGGCATTCTCATTTAATACGGTGCGTTTGGTAGAATGTATTATCTAAAAACAGCCCGTCGGCTCAAAAAGGGCCGCGCTTACGAGCAGAGAATGCGCCCGCACACCCATCAAAACACCTTTGGCCAGCCCCCTAAGAACATCTGAATCGCCTGTTCCCTGGGAGCCTCGCTCGTTCCCATCTCATCGATGCAATTCCCTAATCTCAGTGCGCTCTGCACGTGCGATCATGGAACTAGCGGGAGCTCGCGCGCTGCATCAAAAAAGTCGGCTGGAGAAATTTGTCGCCTCCCGCCAAAGCTCCCTCCTCATATACTCTCTTCTCTCTCACCGCTCTCACCCAGACCTCTATTCCCCCCCGATCTCGAGCTCCCTTGTAATTCGTCAAAGGAGGTAAGCGCACCCATTTCCGGTCGGCGGCAAAGGTGGAGGAGGCTGTGGGGTCAGTGTTCACTCGACGTGTGCTCATCTTCGTACATCTGTAACGATGGTTGTAATTTACTGAACCCTAGCTTGTAGTACCTAAATAGGTGCTGCTGAATCGTAAAATCTAGATTTGTGTGAATAGGGTTATGTGATTGGTTTGAACACCATTATACCTTGCTAGATCTTTGAAGTTCATCATGTCATTTGGAGATGGTTGATGTTCTTGTTTACTTATGTGCCAATGTGCTCTGTCAAGTTTGCTAGTAGTCCTTGTTTACCTATCATCATTGATGTTGAGATGTATTTCTCTTGCGTAGTATTATGCTTCCTCGTTAGTTCAAATTTTGTTGTGTAGATGATGGATTCATGGTTGTGTTTTGCCTTATTGATGTAGGACTTTTTGTCCGATGATCTTAGTCAAGAACTTGTCACCATTGGGTACTCTCAGATCCATTCGGACGTGGATGACTCACAACCCATGTACGATAGTCCTTCGATCGAGATGACGCGCCACCTATCCTTGTTGTGCACGAGATTTTGAAAACCGTAGCAACCCAGGTGAAGGAGAAGTTAGAAAATAACAAATCCCATGCAAAAGCAACCATGAAATGGCTGCCATTCATATCTACCTTAGTTCTGAAGAAGATGGTTGGGCTTATCAGGACAGGGATGAGGACAGATAAGGGCTTGAGGACCCACAATTATAGGGGGTGTATCGTAGTACTTTCGATAAATAAGAGCGTCGAACCCAACGAGGAGCAGAAGGTGTTGACAAGCAGTTTGGATAGAGGATTCACTGTAACACTAGCAAACAGGTTTTTGGTGGTTTATGATATAGAAAATAAAAGATAGTAATAATAATTGCAACGAGTCGCCCAATCCTTTTTAGACCAAAGAACAAGCCGGTTGTTTTACTTATGATTACCAAACGTCCTCGAGGACACATGGGAACTTCGTCAAGCGCTTTCGTTTCATACAATTGATTAATATTTATTGTTTTTATAGGTATTGTGTGGGTGAACCTATGCTAATGCACCGCCCAACTAGGACTAATACATACTTGTGATTAAACCCCTTGCAAACATCTGCAACTACAAGAATTAATTAAGATAAATCTAAGCACATCATTAAACTCTGGGATCCTACACTCCCTCGTGCATCGGTTTACTAACGGGGGTTTATGTTTCTGTCACTCCGGCAACCCCACGATTAATATCCAAGTACACAATGCATCCCTCTAGGCCCATAAAGTTGAAGTTCCATGTAGTCTACGTTCACATGACACCACTAGAAGAATAACACCACAACTTAAATATCAAACCGTTAGATATTACTTCAACATAATTCCGGTGCTAACATCTTGAACTCTCCCATGTCCTCAAGAAATAAACGAACCACTCACAAGAAATCATATGGATCATAATCAGAGGTCATATAATGATGAATAACAATCTGGTCATAAAGTGCAAACACCGATAAATCTCACAATCATCAACTACTAACAAGTAATCCACACCGGGAGACAGATCTAGTGGAAAAAACGGTATAGAACCCGAATTGTTACAACGGGATGGAGGTGGACGGTGATGGTAACAGTGCTGGTTGTGAGGATGATGGCGATGATGATCTTGATAATGCCCAGAGCGATGAAGGTGACGATGGCGATGATTTCCCCTCTCCGGGGAGGAATTTACCCGACAGATTTCTCCCTGCCGGAGAGCTTTTCTCTCTGTTGTTTTCAGCGGAATATTTCCTTGATGGTTCTCTGTGGTTTAGGGTTCCCTGGGTTTCAAGTACGCGAACGGAGGCAGCCATAGGTTGGCTAGGGTGGCCACACCACCTGGCGGTGCGGCCAAGGGGGGCGCACCTGGTGGTGTGGGCCCCTGGTGGCCACCCTCCGGCTCTCCTCGTGGATGGCTCCCTCATCTGGACTTCTAAGATGGTTGCTAATGTCACGGTAGTAATTATCGGTCAGTCCGTGGTGTTGATCTTCATAGAGGTTTTCGAAATCGTGCGACATTCTACTCACAAAGGCTACCCGTTTTAATGGAAAAATAATAACATTACGTCACATTAGTGGAAAAGGGCCCCAAAATCGCCGCAGATCACGACACCCTTTAGACCTGGCTCGTTAGTTACCTTTAGTCCCGGCTTGTAGATACAAACCAGGACTAAAGGGGTATGAAGCCCGCTGCGGCCTGTGCCCCTAGTCCTGGTTGTTATAGTATCTCAAACTGGGGCTATTGGGCAAGGCCTATATATATGGCATCCCATTCCCCCTCTCTATTGTTTTTTTGGTGGGAGGTGGTGTGGTTTGTGCTAGTTTTGTTTTCATATGCACTAGAGGTGTTCGGTAAAATGCCTGTTATAGCGATACCATTTCTTTTCACACAAGACAAACATGATATAAGGTACCCGACCCAGACTTAACCTTCCTCCTCTTTATTTCCAAGTGTCATAAAAGGTTAGGAACTATTTTCTCGTTTAGACCCCACGGTACTAATTTTAGCATCGTGGTTGCGTTTGATATATTGTTCTATGATAGATATGAGCCATCCATGGATGTACGGTGACCGGAGTTGTGCCGCTTGCAGAGAAAGTGTGCGTTCTTTTCGCCTTGCGACCGAGGCAAACAAGTGGCGGGATGGCTTTATGATTTTTCCATGTGTTGACTATTGGAATGAGAAGGGTCACATTTCCTCAAGAGTCATGCAGAGCCACCTGCTTCGCTCTGGTTTCATGTCTGGCTATAATGTTTCGACCAAGCACGGAGAAAGAGGGGTTACGATGGAAGACGACAATGAAGAAGAGAACGATGATGATGACTACCGATCTATGTTCACTGAATACGCCGATGCCGCAATGGAAGACAATGAAGAAGACAATAAAGAAGAAGGGGGTGTAGAATGGGCACCAGATGAACCTGCTTATGATCTTGGTCTGGCATTTCTGATGCAAGGCGATGTTGTGACACATAAAAGGAGAGGTTGAATTTTGATCAGATATTAGAGGACCACAACAACTTGTTGTATCCAACATGTGAAGGTGTTCAGAAGAAGCTGGGTACCACACTAAAATTGATGAAGTGGAAGGCAGAGACCGGTGTGACTGAATCGTCATTTGGAAAGTTGCTGGTAGTACTAAAGAACATGCTTCCAAGAAAGAATGAATTGCTCGCCAACACGTACAAAGCAAAGAAACTTTTTTGCTCTCTAGGATTATACGTCCAGAAGATACATGCATGCCCTAATGACTGCATCCTCTACCGCGGTGAGAAGTACGAGAATACGGATAAATGCCCGGTATGCAACGCATTGCGGTATAAGATCAGAAAAGATGACCCTGGTGATGTTGAGAGCGAGCCACCTAGGAAGAGGTTTCCTATCAAGGTGATGTGGTATGCCCTTCTACACCAGTTGCGTCCTTCACCATGGGAGCTGCTCTTGTGAATCCAGTTGACTTGTGACGTACTGTATTTTCTGTTTACCATTCGTTGACATTAGCATACATCTCTCAAAATATAGACATTCCTCCACACATGTCAAAATTTTAATACCTCTGTTTAATATAATAAAATAAAATCTCTAGCACATCAGTGATCCCTGCTTCCCTCTGCGAAGGGCCTTTCTTTTACTTTTATGTTGAGTCTCCATCTTCTAACTTTATGAACAGTTGAGAGAGCATTTTTGCCATTCCGAGTTCAATGTGCATTTGTCCCATAAGCATCAATAATTATTTCATGATGTGATATTGTTTGTTCTTAAATTATTTGTTCTATTCTTCCTTTTGAACTTTGAAGGTGTCCTGGCATTTATGTTTTTCCCCACCCTTAACGACTATCGAAATATCACTTTGCCATGCTTTCTTTATACCTGAAACAAACGTTTACCTTTCTTTGCATTATTATTCATGATCCTTTATTTGAGTTACTTTTCGTGATGCAAAGTATTTGATATGCTTTATTATTAAAATTTTGTTTATCATGCCTGTGTTTAAAGTCCTATGATCTCAGCGTGCATATGCTTTTACATTAGATTGATCAAGTTTGTGTTAGTAGCATGTCACCTCAGAAATTATTGTTTATCACTTACCTACTCAAGGACGAGTAGGAACTAAGCTTGTGGATGCTTGATACGTCTTAAACGTATCCCGAATTTCTGATGCTCCATGATCATATTTTGACAATTGCTACATGTTTTCTCCCTTATTTATAGCATTTTTATACGTTTTCCGGACTAACCTATTAACAAGATGCCACAGAGCCAGTTCCCTGTTTTCTGTTGTTTTTTAGTTTCAGAAAAGTTGTTCTGGAAATTTTCTCGGAATTGGAAAATTCGAAGCCCGGAAGTGCTATTTTCCCCGGAAGCATCCAGTAGATCGAAGAGGAGCCGGAGAGGGGCAGCAGGGGGGCCACACCATAGGGTGGCGTGACCCCCTGGCCGCGCCAGCTATGGGTATGGGCCCCCCAGCCTCCATCGCCTTCGCCCTTTTGCCTATTTAATCCCCCCGGATGGAAAACCCTAGGCACCTGATCAAAATCCCCGAAAAAGTTCCGCAGCCGCCGTCACGTCAAACGCAGATCAGGGGGTTCTGAAGCTGTTTCTGGCACCCTGCCGGAGAGGAGATCATCACCTCAGGAGTGATGCGTGAGCAGTTCATCCTTGGACTACGGGTTCGTAGCTGTAGCTACATGGTTGTCTTCTCCTCATATGCCTCCATGTTTGGATCTCGTGAGCTGCCTATCATGATCGATTGATCTTATGTAATTCTATGTGCTGTGTTTGCTGGGATCCGATAAATATTGACCTTATGCCAAGTTGATTGTAGTCTTTATTTGCATGTGTTATTTGTGATCTTGCATGCTCTCCGTTGCTAGTGGTTATTCTGGCCAAGTAAGTGTTAGTGACTCCAAGAGGGAGTATTTATGCTCGATAGTGGGTTCATGCCTCCTTGTTGCCTTGCTCGAGTGACAGAAACGTGAAGGGGGAGGATGTGCTATTGCCATTAGGGAGAAAACAGCGGTGAGAGTGCCCGCATGCATAATCATTGCTTACATTACACACTTTGTTTAATGCAATTATCTGTTGCTTGCAACTTAAAACCTGAGGGGGTTCAGATGATAACCTGAGGGTGGATTATTAGTCATAGATGCAGATGGATGTCGGTCTCTGTATCTTGTTGTAATTCCCGCACTAAATAACATAGTAATCTTCATGTCATAGTATGCACTACGGTGCAACCTTTATTTCACCCATCATGCTATCTTTTATGGAGAGACACCACTAGTGAAACTACGAACCCTGGTCCATTATTGAACACTGTTAAACAACCCACAACAATGTCCTGCTCTCTTTACTTTCTACAAGCATACACTGTTTTTCCACACTATACGTCTAATCTTTGTTTTCAGCAAGACCGGGGAGTTTGACAACCTCACTGTACCGTTGGGGCAAACTATTTTGATTGTGTTGTGTGCAGGTTACACATTTTTGATAACACCGGTGAAGCGCCAGCACCACTGTCGGTGGAATCAACCTTCCGAAGATTCTATTTCTCCTACTGGATTGATAACCCTGGTTCTTAACTAAGGGGAAAACTTCCTACCGCTCTGCTCTTCACACCCTCCTCTTGGGGTATCCCAACGAGTGGAAGATCTGCACCATCACCTAGCGGTGCATCACGCACATAGAGCTTCTTGCAAGCGGTGGGGAGAATCCTCAGGTTAAGTGCCTAGTTGGTAAAGTTGCTTCCATTGTTCGCTAATTTTTCTTTCTCCATGAATATATTGAAATTGAAGGTAGGTGGTGCCCTGATTTACAACATATCTGCAAAGACTATTTAGAGTAGGTTTATGATAAATTAAGTTCAAGTTAATTATAAAATTATCCCATGAACTCCCACTCAAAAACAACATCCCTATTAGTCGTTTTAGTGATTACACGAACCAAATTCACTACAATGAAACCGATCATCACGTGAGACGGTGTAGTTGCAAAGGCGAACATCAACATGTTCATCATATCATCCATATGACTCATGCTTTACCTTTCGGTTACGTGTTCCGAGGCCATGTTTGTACATGCTAGGCTCGCCAAGTAGAACCGTAGTATTGCGTGTGTTTCAAGGCCATGTCTATACATGCTAGGCTTAAAAAGACCTGTTGTATGCGAACATTGAGTCTATCACACCCGATCATCACGTGGTGTCTCAAAACGATGGACTTTCTTAATGGTTCATAATAAGGAAGAACACATTATTATCTTGATATTAAGTGAGAAGTATCATCTTATAATGCCACCGTCGCGATCTAAGCCAAATAAGATGCATTAAAAGATTAACATCACATGCATGGATAATGTGATATGATATGGTCCTTCTTGCACTTGATCTCGATCTTCTGCATCATTGTATGATCTCCATCATTCCACCGGCGTGGCACCAAGGTCCATGGCACCTCCATCTTGATTTTCCATCAAAATTACAACATATCTCATGGATATGATATACAACACACATGCCATAAATATTAAGACAACCATATGGCTCCTTCCGGTATGTCAATAATTTACAAAATTGATCATCTCATACATCAAATTTGTAGCATTGACCATATCACATCACATAACCTGCAAAAACAAGTTAGACGCCTCTAATTGTTTTTTTGCATATTTTGCGTGGCTTGGGCTTACGAAGATAGAACCGTTCATACCTACGAACAAGAACCACAACGTTGATAAAACATATTTTTAACAACCCTTCATAGATTAGATCTTAACTATAGTAGGAGAAACGGACACCCCCTCAGCCACAAGTGAGACATGTCTCGCGTACAAAGTACGCGTAAAGTTTGTCTAGGCCAGCTTCATCCTACTATGCCACTAAGATCATAAAATACTTAAGGAGGCAAAAACATGATCATCAACGCCCACGTACACCTATGTGTTCTACCGCACAAATCATCTACGCATAGATACGGCTCTGATACCACTGAAGGGTACGTTGCATAGAAAACAAAAAATTTCCTAGGCGAGATAAACCCGAAGGGCCAAGATCTAATCTAGGAGATGAAAGGTAACAGGAAGAAGGAGTCTTAGGAAAACATACCCTCGAAGACTCTAAGCGTTACGAGATTAAATCTCGTTGTTGGCATAATCATACTCACGCCGATCCCAAGATCGAGAAGATGTGCACCGAAACCCGGCGGTGCCTCCATAATTGGTCACACGTTCAGCTCGATGAAGACCTCCGTTCCCTTGATCCAGCGGGGCAGCGAAGGTAGAGAAAACCCCAGGAACTCTAGCAGCACGACGGCATGATGGTGGTGAAGAATCCCAAGGTCAGCGCTTCGCCAAGTGGGAGACCATGGAATGGAGCAGCGGGTGGAGAGAAAGGGAGGTGGGATAAGTGTGTGTGGAGGGGGAGCTCTCACCCTGCTTTTATAGGGGATGGGAAGGGAGCCCAAGGGCCGGGTGCGGCCAGCCATGGTGCTGCCCCCACCTCTTCCCTCTTCATGTGAATGGAAGATCCACTCACACCCACTCATGCTCCCTTAAAACCCCACTTAGAAAATCCAAAGGTTTTTCTTTAATAAATAAATAAAACATTTTTATTTCTTTATTTTAATATATGTTAATTCGATTAACAAACATTTGCATATAGCACCTCGAATCATTTGTTAATTCTATTAACAACTAGTCGACAGAAAACCCCTTGAACTATTTCAACTTTCCCAGAAACAATTTTGGTGCTCCCCAAAACATTCTTCCATATTCCATATCCTCTCAAATGTGTCATCGAACCTTAAGTCTGTCACCCTACGGTTCGCGAATAACATAGACATGATCGAGACTCCTCTCCGATCAATAATCAACAGCAGGATATGGAGATCCGTGATGACTCCTATATATTCAACGATGAATCTCGTGATCGTGTGAACCATCAACGTCGTAACTAATTCCCTTTGTCTCGCGATATTTTACTTGTCAGAGATCTGATTATCGGTATCAAGCATACCTTGTTCGATCTCGTTACCGACAAGTACTCTTTTACTCGTTCTGTGATAAGACATTTTGCGACCTAGTCACATGCTTCCAAGCGTTTTCAATGCGATATCACCGACAGGGCCTAGACTATATCTCTAGAGTAAAGCCTCTAGTGGAAAGTTGAGCCTATATTTCGGATTTCTGCGCAGGAAACAGATTTCTGCTGTCCACTGTTAATTCCGTTAAAAATCACAGAAAATTCAAAATGACCTGAGCTTTTTTGTGCTTAATCCAAATTTATGTACGAAACGTTTCTTATAATACCACTTTTTGATTTGAACGACATAAGATTTTATAAAAACTCGATTTTTACCTGATGTTCTGTTTTGACAGATTTCTGCCATTTATCGCATTTGCATCTTAATCTCTTTCTTTTGGTATTATTTTGAGAACAAGAGTTTTGAAAGAAGTTGTGACAGTAGATAATGTTTTTTTTAAGTGTTATACTTTTGTTGAAACTGAACCATGTGAATTTATTATTTTAATTGCACTAACGATGCTAATGAAGATTGTGAGAATTTTGATGTGAAGGATGTTTTCAAGGGTCAAGAGAAGAGGATGATATGACGTCATCAAGAAGAGTGAAAAGCGAAAGCTTGGGGATGCCCCGGTGGTACATCCAAGCAAATTCCAAGAAGACTCAAGCGTCTAAGCTTTGGGGATGCCCAGGGCATTCCCTTCTTCATCAACAAATTATCAGGTCACTTCTAGTGAAACTATATTTTTATTCGGTCTCATCTTATGTGCTTTACTTGGAGCGTCTTTTATTTTTGCGTCAGTTTGTTTGGTTTTCTTTTCTGTAATAAATGGTTGGATCTTATCATAATTTTGTGGGAGAGAGACATACTCCGTTTTCATTGCTTATAACACTCTAGTTTTCATTCTTATTGTTCTGTGAGTATTCACTTTTTGCTAGTACTATGTTTATCCTTTGTTTTAATGCATCTCTTATTCAGAGCTGTTAGTTTTAGTAGTGTTATGGGAGTACTCTCATGTTTGCTTGCTTTAGCATGTAGAGAATTTTGTTAAAGCATGTTTTGTATAGTGCTTGTTGGGAGAAAGGAAACTGCTGTTTGAAGTAGAATATATAACAGTAATAGTAGAAGCTTGTATAGACTGTGGCTAGAACTTTTTCATTCCATGCTAAATGTTTTTTAGTTTTAAAGCCTTGTGGTTATTTAGTAGCATGAATATCCTCAAATAGCTGAGAGTGTTTAATATGTATTGAAATATTCATGAGTTGTTCTTGTCATAGTAAAGCATCAATATATGGTACTCTCTCTCAAATGATTTATTTGGTTGACTTGGCGCATGCTCACACCATGTTTATGACTACAAAACAGTCACAAATATCCTCCATGACCACTTAGTTTTTGAACTTGTGATACTGCTTATGTTTTAATTAATGATGCTTATGTCGCTATGCATGATTATGGCTCTTATGCTCTCTTGATTTGTCGCTCCCAGTCTTTTGCTAGACTCAACCTGTACTGAGTATGAGCTCTACTCGTGCATCCAAGCTCCCTTAAACCTAAGTTTTTCCCATTGTGTCCACCATACCTACCTATATGTGGTATTTAACTGCCATTCCAAAGTAAATTGCTCATGTGTTACCTTTAAAACTTCAAAATTACTACTGCTTTATGTTCCCGTTTTTGCTCATGAGGACGTAAATAGAGAATCTTTATCTCACTTCTTGATTGGATTTCACACCCTAGACCAGTGGCTTCATCCGCTTATCCAAATGATAGAAGAGCTGGCAGCGGGGTGCCCAGCCCCAAATTAATGCATACAAATTCTCTTCACTATTTTTTCCCCTGATTTATCAGTCAAAGCATAATTGTGTAAACAAAAGAGGAAGAGGGATGAACTTCTACAACAGTTGCGTCCTTCACCATGGGAGTCGTTCTTGTGAATCCAGTTGGCTTGTGACGTACTGTATTTTTTGTTTACTATTCGTTGACATTAGCATACATCTCCCAAAATATAGACACTCCTCCACGGTATGTGATTGTTGGCAGGCACCCGAGGGTTTGGTTAGCCATGGTTTGTGAAAGATGATGGGAGGAGTGTCAAACTTTTAATACCTATGTTTAATAAAATAAAATCTCTAGCACATGAGTGATCCCTGCTTCCCTCTGCGAAGGGCATTTCTTTTACTTTTATGTTGAGTCTCCATCTTCTAACTTTATGCACAGATGAGAGAGCAATTTTGCCATTCTGAGTTCTATGTGCATTTGTCCCATAAGCATCAACAATTACTTCATGATGTGATATTATTTGTTCTTAAATTATTTGTTCTAGTCTTCCTCATGAACTTTGAAGGTGTCCTCGCATTTATGTTTTCCCCCACTCTTAAGGACTATCGAAATATCAGTTTTCCATGCTTTCTCTATACCTGAAACAAACATTTACCTTTCTTTGCATTATTATTCATGATCCTTTATTTGAGTTACTCTTCGTGATGCAAAGTAAATGCAATGCTTTATTATTAAAGTTTTATTTATCATGCATGTGTTTAAAGTTTTATGATCTCAGCGTGCATATGCTTTTCTATTAGATTGATCAAGTTATGTTAGTAGCATGTCACCTCAGAAATTATTGTTTTATCGTTTACCTACTCGAGGACGAGTAGGAACTAAGCTTGGGATGCTTGATACGTCTTCAACGTATCTATGATTTCTGATGCTCCATGATCATATTATGCCAATTGCTACCTGTTTTCTCCCTTATTTATAGCATTTTTATATGTTTTCCAGGACTAACCTATTAACAAGATGCCATAGAACCACTTCCCTATTTTTCGTTGTTTTTAGTGTCAAAAAAGTTGTTCTGGAGATATTCTCGTAATTGGAAAATTAGAAAGCCAGAAGTCCTAAAAGTCCCAGAAGCATCCAAAAGTCCCGAAGAGCCCCGGAGGGGGGCCACACTATGGGGTGGCGCGGGTCCCCCCGGCCGCGCCACCTAGGGGTGTGGCCCCCCTGGCCACCTCCCGAAATTTCCCTTTCGCCCTTAGACACTCCCCGATGCATAAACCCTAGGAGAATCGACCTTTTTTTTTTTGCAAAAAACATCCGTAGCTCCGCCGCCGCCACCGACAAGTTTCGGGGGACAGATCTCTGTTCTGGCTCTCTGCCGGGACGGGGAAGTGCCCCCGGAAGCCATCTCCATCGACTACACCGCCATATCCATCGTTGTTGCTGTCTCCTATGACGAGGAGGGAGTAGTTTCCCCCGGGGCTGAGGTCTCTACCGGTAGCTATGTGGTTCATCTCTCTCTCCCATGGTGTGATCTTTATGTGATCATGATCTTTGTAATCTAGTTGAATATGTAGATTGATCTTCATCTGTTATTGCTACTCAAGTGGTTTTGTTATCTCTGTAAACTATTTAAGCACGGGGTAAAGGTGAAAGTGTGTGCACTGTGTGGTTTAGCATGATATTTATATCTTGTGTTGGAAGATGAACCTATGAAATTTTTGGCGTTTGTTTACTAATCTATGGCGCTCGTAGTGACATTGGGGTTCCATAGAGAGGGAATATAGACTTGAGGAGTGTTGTTAAATCCCCTACTCAATGATTAGTATTCGTTATTCGACCGGAGAGTGGTTCGGAGTAGCGCAGTGAAGAAATGATATTTATGCATTCATTTATGTGAGCATTGTTGAGAGTGTCCACTAGTGAAAGTAGGAGCCCTAGGCCTTATTTCCAAGCATTGAAACACCGTTTTCCGCCTATTCTGCTACATGTTTGCTTGCTGCCAATTTTATTTCAGATTATTATTATCACTTATAACCAGCCATCTACTTGTATTTTACTCTCTCTTTGCCGAACTAGTGCACCTATATACCTGACAAGTATATTGGGTGTGTTGGGGACACAAGAGACTTCTTGTATCTTGATTGCAGGGTTGCTTAAGAGGGATATATTTGACCTCTACCTCCCTGAGTTCGATAAACCTTGGGTAATCCACTTAAGGGAAACTTGCTGCTGTTCTCCAAACCTCTGCACTTGGAGGCCCAACACTATCTACAAGAATAGAAGCGTGCGTAGACATCAAGGAGTGTCTAATTTTGAGAGGTGTATGCTACTGTCAAAGAATAGTAAACAAAAAATACAGTACGTCACATGCCAACTAGACTTCACAAGAGCAGCTCCCATATGAAGGACACAACCGGTGTAGAAGGTAATCCCTCATTCTCTTTTTTTACACGATTATTCTTTGACTGATAAATCAGGGGAAAAACTATTGAAGAGAATGTGTGTATTAGTTTGGGACTGGGCACCCCGCTGCCAGCTCTTCTAGCATTTGTATAAGAGGATGAAGCCACTAGTCCAGGTGTGTGAAATCCAATCAACAAGTGAGATAAAGATTCTCTATTTACGTCCTCATGAGCAAAAACAAGAACACAAAACATGAGTAATTTTGAAAGTTTTAAAGGTAGCACGTGAGCAATTTACTTGGAGTGGCGGTTAATTACCACAAATAGGTAGGTATGGTGGACACAAATGGCAACATTTTGGGGTTCAAGGTTTGGATTGCACGAGAAGCATTCCCTCTCAGTACAGGTCGTTGGCTAGCAAGGTTGGGCAGAAAGCATAAGAACTGAAGTAAAGCAAACAAAAACATATATGATAAAGCCAATCATGCAATCTTCCTTGAAGGTGCAAACAAACTTATTTGAGAATACTAAGCTTATGAGCTAACAAAGAAAAAAAATCATGGAATAATAGATCTACATGCAACTCTCTCTTTTCTACTTAAGTCTCACGTATTGGTGCTAATGACCAATGCTAAGTTTTCTAAAACCAACTAGATTATCTTGAAGCTCCAACATTGATGCCAATACTAATAACAAGATCAATCACATAAAAAATTGCATTCTAAAATAAAGTAGAACAAGTAGATGATGAAACTTCTCATTAATATTTCATTACGGTAACTTAAACCAAGGGATGCAACGATAACCAACTAAGTAGTGACACTTCCATACTGCAAACCATACTATATGGTATTCTCTCTACTCACGATATGAATCTATTAAAAGGTAAAAAGGAGTGAAAGATAAAGGTGATGCTGCGGCACTCCCCCAATCTTGGAACAAGCCAAGGGGATGCCAATACCGCGGTGGTGGTAATACACTCTTCTCAAGCAAGGCGTGGAAACGTTGCAGCATCTCACGAAACCTGTCGTTTTCCTCTTGAAGAATCTCTACCTCCGTCCTTAAAGCTCGATAAAGTTCACAAAAATCATCTGCAACCCGAAAATCTTCCTCTACTCCAGGGATGGGGCTGATTCCCGGGACTGATGGTCTTGGTTCCTGCATGACACAAAAAGAAACACTTCCCTCGCTGCTTGATGACATCCTCTTTTCTTCTTTCCTGACCCCTTGATTCATGTTATTGCGCCTTGGACCTTGTGGATCATCCTTCATAGGCTTTTGCCCTTTGTTGTTATTTGGGACGGCCATGGTGCTTATAAAACTAAAAAAAAAACCTGGCAGAAACAACTCGAAACTGAAACACGACGAGAAAACGATATACGAACCTCTTGGGATCCGGGAGATTATATAGAAAAAATATGCGTAACGAAAGGAAAGTCCAGGTCGTAAACGAGTCGGAGAGGGGCTCCTGGGCGCCCACACCATTGGATGGCGCGGCCAAGGGTGGGCCCACGCCACCCGGTGGTGTGGTGCCTCCGAGCACCTTCTCCAACTCCTCTTTGGCTCGGTATTTTTCATATTTTCCAAAAATCAATAATCAATAGCTGAAAAGGCAATCCGTGAACTTTTTCTTAGCACAACTGTTACCTATTCCAAAACTGACTCTGCAGATTGTGGAATCTTCCCTCCGATCAATTTCTCCGGAGTCATTACTTGAATAACATCGACATCTTCTTCATAGGAATCCCCATATATATAATATTTGAGTCTTTTCCCATTTAACACTTGTGTAGTGTTATCCTCTAGGGAAGCAATTTTAATTTCCCCTGAATGATACACTTCTTCAATAACATAAGGTCCTTCCCATCGGGAGAGTTATTTTCCTGCAAAAAATCTGAGACGAGACCGATACAATAGAAATTTCTCAAAAACATGAAAACTCTCTTTTAAGGATTCTTTTATCATGCCATTGTTTAACTTTTTTTAAAGAGCTTGTCATTTCATAAGCTTCACATCTCCATTCATCTAAATGATTCAAATCAAGCATTCTTTGCTTACCAACAAGTTTAAAATCTTTATTTAATACTTTCACCGCCTAATAAGCTTTGTGTTCTAATTCTAAAGGCAAGGACAAGCTTTTCCATAAACCATTTTATAGGGAGACATAACCATAGGCTTTTTATAAGAAGTTGTATAATCCCATAAAGCATCATTGAACTTATGAGACCAATTCTTACTATATTTATTAATAGTCTTTTGCAAGATAGATTTAATATCTCTATTTGATAATTGTACTTTCCCACTGGTTTGAGGATGATGAGCTGAGGAAATTCTATGATTAACATCATATTTAGCAAGGGTTTTTATAAAACCACCATGAATGAAATGAGAACCTCCATCAGTCATAAGATATCTAGGCACACCAAAACTAGGAAAAATAACATCTTTAAGCATTTTTAACGAGGTTTCTCCATCAACACTTTTAGTACGTATAGATCTACCCATTTAGTAACATATTCAACAGCAACAAGTATATGTGTATAGCCATTTGAAGGAGGAAAAGGGCCCATAAAGTCAAATCCCCAACAATCAAAAGGTTCAATACCAAGAGAATAACTCATAGGAATTTCATTATGTCTAGAAATATTCCCTACTCTTTGACATTCATCACAAGATAAAATAAATTTACGTGCATATTTAAAGAGAGTAGGCCCAATAGAAAACTGATTGTAGAAACTTCTGTGCGGTTCTATCTCCAGCGTGATGTCCTCCATAAGCACTACTATGGCACTTCTTCAATATTTCACGTTGTTCATGATCTGGAACACATCTTCTCATAATACCATCTACTCCTTCTTTATATAAATGTGGGTCATCCCAAAAATAATGCCTCGAATCATAGAAGAATTTTCTTCTTTGTTGAGCTATAAATGTTGGAGGCAAATACTTTGACACAATAAAGTTAGCGTAATCAGCATACCATGGACTATCTTGGGGTTTTACCTTTATTGCAGCCAATTTTTCATTTGGAAAACTATCATTAACAGGAATAGGATCAAAAGTAATGTTTTCCAATCTAGACAAGGTATCAGGAACATGATTTTCAGCACCCTTCCTATCCACAATATGCAAATAAAACTCTTGTAAAAGCAACACCCATCTGATAAGCCTAGGCTTAGCATCTTTCTTTTCCATAAGGTATCTAATAGGAGCATGATTAGTATGAATAGTAACTTATGAGTCAACAATATAACGCCTAAACTTATCACATGCAAAAACTACATCTAAGAACTCTTTTTCAGTAGTAGCATAATTATTTTTAGCAGCATCAAGAGTCTTTACTAGCATAATGAATAACATTCAACTTCTTATCCATGCGCTGTCCAAGAACAGCACCTGCAACAAAAATCACTAGCATCACACATAATTTCAAAATGTAAATTCCAATCAGGCGGTTGGACAATAGGAGCAGTAGTTCAAGCCTTCTTTAAAGTTTAAATATCTTCCTTACAATCATCATAAAAAATAAATGGTACATCTTTTTGAAGAAAATTAGTAAGAGATTTCGATATTTTAGAGAAAATCTTTAATAAACCTCCTATAAAAACCAGCATGACCAATAACACTACGAATAACTTTAACATCCCTAGGACAGGGAATTTTCTCTATGGCTTCCACTTTAGCTCTATCAACTTCAATACTTCTTTCACAAATTTTATGTCCAAGAACAATTCCTTCATTAACCATAAAGTGGCATTTCTCCCAATTAAGGACAACATTAGTTCCTTACATCTCTGCAAAACTTTATCAAGGTTGTGCAAAAAGTTATAAAAATAAGTTCCATAGATGCGGAAATCGTCCATGAATACATCCACAACTTTTTCCCAAAAATCGTGAAAAATAGCAGACATGCATCTTTGAAAAGTAGCAGGAGCATTACACAAACCAAAAGGCATACGTCTATAAGCATAAGTACCATAAGGACAAGTAAAGGTTGTTTTCTGTTGATCTTGTTTCCTAATAGCAATTTGAGAAAACCCATAATAACCATCAAAAAGCAAAAATGAGTTTTCTTAGACAACCTCTCTAGCATTTTATCAATAAAGGGTAAAGGATAATGATCTTTATTAGTAACTTTATTAACCTTTCTAAAATCAATGCACATTCTATAACCAACTACTACTCTTTGTGGAATGAGCTCATTGTTTTCATTAGGTACAACAGCTATTCCTCCTTTCATAGGGACACAGTGCATATGGCTCACCCATCTACCACCAGCAATAGGAAAAATAATACCAGCATCAAGAAGTTTTAATACCTCATTTCTTACCTGTAAGGACCCCAGACCGGCAGTCTGAAACCCTACGTATGCATACATTCACGATCCCAGAAAGATCAGTCGTGAACAACATACACAGTTGGCACGCAGAAATACATCATCCATTACACGAATACATAAAGGTATTACATAAAAGATCACATGATCAAGTTTAACGCAACTGCCACATGGGGCAGGCAACTTATCAAACACAGCGGAAGACAAATAAAACACAACGTAGTTGAGCCCAAGTCACGCCTTAACCTACAGGCTGCTGACCCGGAGACGATCCTAGTTCGCAAAGCCGTCAGCTCCGTACTTCTCTTCATAGATATCCTTTGGAGGCTCCTTCTCCAAATCTGATAAGTAGATACCAGGGGCGAAACCATAATGAGTACATTTGAATGTACTCAGCAAGACATCCATCATATCACTTACCAACATGCAAGTATGCTTATATGGTGGAATAGGTAGGCTATAAATAGGGTTCACTATCAATGGTGTTCATATATGATGACACCACAGTTGCAGTCAAGTTTATCTGTATCTTCGTTGAAGAAGATACTTCAGAAGAAAATAAAATAATATAGTTTTATTTCTCTTGTAGATATCACATGTACAAGAGGTTTTGTAAAGTTTTGTTAAAGAATGTTTTCTCTTTGCAAAACTTCTTGGAATCAGTTTCCAGAATTCTTGCTTAGAGTAGAAAAGGTTTTCTTTGCAAAACATTTTGTTTTGTATAACATCATCTGACTTTTCATCATCGACGATACCTCCACGGTATACGTTTTCCTTCCTTTCCGAACTTCACAAGTTCAATACTTCCTTTCCAAAGTTCCTTTTCAAAAACTTCCTTTTTGAAAACATTGACACAATGCTAGCTACATGGCCATTCAACTGTCCATATCCGAGGACGCGGCTTCTTCGAAAAAGTTGTACTCTGCAGAGGTGTACACATCCACCAGATCCAGTACACCTCCCGTGAACAATCACGGACTGTAACAACAGTATGTAAACATCAGGTATCTGATCATAACCATCCACTATGTTCAAGCTAGAATATGCCTATCTCTCAGTTGAGTTTTACCACATCCCCGGCACCGAGCTAATCCCCGCCAAGCCAGGATGCCTCAACTGATGCATCCGGAGGGAAAATTAATCCCACACTTTATATGTCTCCACGACATTCGGTTCAGAGGATCGCATCCCCTATAGCACATTGAGATAGCACACACTAATAAGAACAAACTTCAAGTTAAGCCCCTTGCCCATGTTGGGGTAGGGTGGCAGTACGGTAAAGGTTGTCCGGCGAAGACTAGGTTATGTGTCATTTTTGAAAACACCACTTTCTCAAAAATGACCACTTCCACATTCCTCCGGAGAACAAGGATCCGCCTTTTCTCCGGGTTTTTCCGTAAAGCCTTTGTTTTGTAGAATCACAATTTTAGGGTGTCCACTTAGGGACTAGTATATTTGATGGTAATAAATACCATATAGTGTCTTATGGGCTTGGTATTACCAAGTTTAACTACTGGCATGATAGTAACCTATATAATAGTATAGTAGTAAATTCCACATCAAAATAGTTTTGATAATCAAGTTTTTGTAAAACTTCAGAGGTAAAACATGCATGATAGATAATGATAAGTATTGTATCAGCAAGCATCAGGATGGCTTGCCTGGTACCTCCTTGTGTCCCTGGTTTTGGAGTGACTGAACTTGGAACTGAGCTTCACGACACTTCCTTCCTCTTCGTTTTCTAACGTCGTAAAAAGGAATAAAGGACACACATTCAGAACCAATCAAGGCAAGCAACCATACATAACAATACATACAGCAAGGAAATCTAATAATAACAAATCACACAATTATTAATGGAGGCAAACAATCAAACAAACACACTTGACAGAAATGCCATTTAATAAGACAGCTCAAGGTTGGAGGAACATATCTCACAACCTTAATATCATGGATTCAGTGGGTGTGCCACTCTCATACCAAGATATTAATAAACCCAAAATACACTTAGTTTCACAAGGGTGAGACTACTAAAAGTATATAAAACATGCCCAAAAATAATCATGGCAAAGGGTCTGTCAACCAAACCACAAAAAGAATAAGATAGCTAATCTACTAAGCCTAAATTCACATCAAGAATAAATAAAACACATGATTTGCAAAAGTTACTTTTACAAATCAGTGAGCCTACCCAAGTGTAACAAGGTAATAGACTCACCACAAAACACACAATGTCTCATAGTGAGAACAATAGAAACAATGGCTAAAAAGGAGGAATCCTACAGACATGTTTCTATTAAAAGTTTGCTAGGCAAGCATGCATAATAAGTAAAGTAATAAAATGCAAACAAGGAACCATGTTATCATAATGGGAATGAAAACATGTCCTCATGCAAGGATACACAAATATCTACCAAACACAAGTTGGCAGAAAAATAATTCAATACAAAAACTGCTAAGGAAACTAGTACTACTCACACATGAAGAATCAATGGATGAATTTCAATCAAGTAATTGAAATACAACCAGAGGGTCCATGTCATAAAAACAGGAGTGAAAAACATCTATACTTGCTATAACAAAAATATCCCATTTAGCAAAACAATGCATCAATTTGCAGGGAAACTCCTACATACTAGTAGTAATAAAAAAGGCAGTACTTAGAGGAATCAATCAACACTCCAAAGATGGATTTTTCCTAGCAAGCCACACATGATTATAAACACTTACAAACATAAGCATACCCATTTTTGTTTAGCACAAAAATTCCCAAAGCAAAAATACTAGGCACTCACTAGTTATAGAACTATATAAAAGAAATGCTTCTAGTGTGGGGGAAATAATGTTTCCACCAAAAATGCAATGACACCAGTGGGTGTTCCACTAGAATAACAAGGCATTAAGAGGTCACAATGCCTCTGGTCATACTTGACAAAAATTATCAAAAACCTAAACTAGCACCTAGTGCCATAACAATACTAGCAGAAAATAATAGGGTGCTTAAATAAGCAAGGCAATGCTACTCATGCTATTATTTTCACACCAGTGAAAACTTTAGGGGTCAAGTACTCATAACAACCTTATCAAAATGCTACTGGTCCTATGAATACAACACAAAAATATGTGGTTTTACAACCACAAATTCTTATGTCAAAAATTCCACACATGAGGGAATTTTTCCATAGCATTCTCATAGTAATGACTAAATTACTCATGCTTTTCTACCAACTCAAATGCAAGCTAGCAGAGGTGATACTAAAAAAATATAAGTACCAACATGTTAATGAATCTAATATCTCAACACAACAATTCAATCACTTGCACACAAATTAATCAATCAAAAATTATATGCAAGTAATAAACTAGAGATAAAACATATGCTATCAACATAAATCATATTTCTTCTCCACTCAAGTCCACACATTCTAACATGCTAAAATAGTTAAGTAACACTTAGAAAACAAGTTCACACATCTTATCCATGCTAGAAAACAATATTGCAACACAAAAATATAATCACACAATTTAATTTCCTAAAATGCCAAAATGGCAGAAATATGCAAAACAAGGATCTGTCCACAAAATTTTCTAGGATGCTCTAAAAATTAAATCCTTCTAGGTTTGGATAGACCTAAACATATACAAGACCATCCAGTTGAGTTTGCATCAAAAATCATTTGTAATTATTTTATAAAAATCACCAAAATGCTCTCTGGTGTTTTACCAAATTGCATGCCATTTCAAAAATACAATGAATTTGGAAACGAGGTTAAATGATCCTGTTAGGAAATTTCAAGGGATTTCCAATGCAATTGGCCTCACTTCATTCTGAGTTGTAAAATAAAAATGGTGCTCATTTTGGTGTTTCTGGTAGCTGTTACCAAAACATTTTTCAATACAAAAATATACATCCAAAAGTAGATCTACAAGTTGGAGGTGGTTTAGATTTTGTTTGTGTACATCTGTGAATTTTTGTTTGGTCAAATTCATCTTTTAAATATTTATTTAGAGCCAAAAGTAAACAGGTCTGTTTCTGTGAAAATAAAATTGGAAAAGAACTAGAGTTGGGCCAGATCTGCTGTTTGGGCCGGCCAGAACAAATCCTACCGCAGCGGGATCTAGCCGCTGAGGCTGACATGCGGGCCAGGCTGCCACGGGGCAGCCACGCGGGCAAACACAGCCCCACGTGCAGGTTTGACTCCCTGCGCGGGGTCAAGGCGCGGCTGACGCGGGCATTGCGTCACCACGACGTCACCGCCGGCGGGGACAACTCCGGCGAAGTCCGCAACCGGCGATTTCGGACGCCATTTCTCGATCCCTAAACATCTACGCGACGTACACGGCACAGGGAACCCAACGGCGGCAGTTTCGTTTCCTGGGAACGAACGAAGGGCGGCCGGCGACGAACGGCGCACGGCGGCCGGACGGTGAGCGCTGCACGACAAGAAATAAGGGGAGAGGGAGAGGGGAAACGCGACGGCGAGGAGCGCCTGCTCACCTAGAACGTCATGGAGTGCTCGGAGAGGGAGGAGGAGGAGTGATTCGGCGGCAATGCCTCGCCGGAGCTCCGCCTGGCTCGGAGAGGAGAACGGATGGCGCGGCCACCACGCGGGCTCCCGCCGCGATTACTTTGGCTAGGGCGCTCAGCGCGACGAGGGGGAGATGATGGGGACCACGGTGGTCGGCGGCGAGCTCGCCTGCGGCCAAATCGACGGCAACCTCAAATCGGCTAGGGTTTCGGTTTGCAAAGAAATAGAGAGAGAGAGAGCTCGTGGGGGGGGGGGGAGAGAGAGGGGGCATGTGGGAGACAGACCACATGGGGGGCCTCTTTATCCTCCTCAATTCCTTCTCATCGAAGCAATGGCCTAGGCCCTCTGTATCTACAGCATGGCTAGAGGTAGGAGAAGGTGACTCGGATTTCAATTTGGTCCCTGGAATTTACAAATAGGTCCCTGTCATCTCTGTAAAATGTGATTTTCACCAAGCAAACAAAGTCAAAATGTAATTTCCTTTTGCCCAAAATTCTCATTAGTTGAGATGTACAACATAAGTGAAAATTGGCTCAATTAGATAAACTTTATAATTCAAAGCTGTTCAAATTTGAAATCTTACATAAATGGACATTGAATTTATTAACCTACTTAGGAGCTTCCAAAAATGATAATTTTTGGCACACATTCTTTATTTGATGTGTTCCTTATGTGGTAGAAAATTCAAGTCATTTTGAGTTACTTCATAGAACAAACTTGTTCAAATTTCAAAAAGGTGCTGTCAAGAAAATAGGGTTGTTTGGCAACTTACATTATTCAAAAACTTGTGCCCTTTTGGTTTTCATCCTCATTTATGCTATAGAGCATGTGGTATTTATTTCATGGCATTTGGAAAAAGTTTGTAGAACAAACTTGTTCAAAATCCCAAATGTTTCTGTGGAGAAAATTCATGTTTTCAGGGCTTTAATGGATTCAATTTTTGGTCTCCTCTTGTGTGTGTTCCTTATTTGATATAAGGAAACAATGGTATTAATTTCAGACCATTTCAATAAAGTTTCCAATAGTAACTTGTTTTAGTTTTCTGTTTCTAGAAATATTGGAATTTCTATTTAATAAGACACTTGGCTTTTCTTTAACAATGCTTTGCCAAAATATTTATGTGACTAGAGATAGCAAGTCAATGCTCTCCAATACCTTTGTTTTTAATCTTGCAAGGTTGGAAAAACATTTGATAATATTTTGGTGAAGCATTTAAGAATGCCTCTTTTTCTGATAATCTTTTAGGGAAATTTATTAAGTGTTTCCTCTTTCTTAATTTAGGTCTTGGAATAATATTCAACAAGTATTAGATTCATAAGATGTTTTTGGAAAACTCTTTGATCAATATTTACTTTAGAAAATATTGCCAAAGTCATTGGAACAATATGTTGAATATTTTTTTATCCCTGGAACAATATGTTGAATATTTTTAGTTTACTGCTTTGCTATCCTTTTTAAGTTTGTTTAGTTGCACTTAAACAAACACAAACAAACACAACCAAGGTTTATTAGTCAAGCAATTAGCAAAACAACTGTGTTAACAGGTATTCCAAAATTGGGATGTGACAAGTCTTCCCCCCTTAAAAAGAATCTCGTCCCCGAGATTCGCAAGCGAGGACTAAGGGAGGGCCAACAAACACAATGTTAGTGTTGGAGTGCAGGTGCTTCCCCCCTTTGACTTTTCTTGGGAGGTGGGGTACTCCCCTAAATTAGCAAAATTCTTTTCACGGGAGTTGGTTGTCATACTAAAAACCTTAGATCCAAACACCCGTCTTTCATAAAATCTCTAATTATCAATTCACTCAACCGCCAATTTTTAAAATTTCTGATAACGTCACTACAAAATTAAGGTTAGTGCAGAACTACCTGGAAACGTATCGTCAATTATTACTTGAGTTCCTAGCTATATCCCACATCTTACATAACACATATGGAGTGGTGTACCACTCTCATAACAATGTATATAAGAAGATAAAAATATAGCTTGAGGGTGCAAAGGTTAGGTTGCTAAGGTAAAATAAACAGACAGAACAATACCCATGGCAGTGGGTATTACTCACCACAAGCAACTTTCACTTAACAGGTTCATGATTTTAGTTGGATGTTTTTAGTTTAATAATATACTCTTAATCACAATCATAACACAAGTATAAACTCATTCTAAGGTAAAACATTTACAACATCCAAAAAGCAAGCAAACAACACCACAGATGAATAGACTATTTATCCACTAGGCTATTGTTTATTAGAGGTTTTGGAATCCATTAATCATGAACAAATTAGCCACCAACCAGTAGCTAAAAACCAATGAATTCAATCATAAAGATGCTCTAAAACACCATCTTCACACAAGATAAAAACTCCTATTACATAGGCATAAAAAAACAGGACTGCACAAATAACACGCTAGTATGACAAATCTACACCAGCATGCTATAAGAGATAATCATATCCTATAATCATAGAACATGAAACTAAATAATTCATGGCATTATAACAGAAGTAATAACTTCCTAAACATGCTATATCAACACATATACTCATAAAATAAAAGAGGGTAATACTAGAGCAAAAATCACCATTTTCTAGTGGTGAGACTAGTTTCACTCTAGAGAAGCAAACAATGCTATCATGATGTTTAAACTTAAACAAGCAAGTCATGAATATAAGTGTACCTAATAACAGTACACCAAACTTACTCATGCTAGTAAGCACAAGCATCAAAACAATCCCATGATACAACTATTAAACATGCAGAAATTTCTTCTAGCAATTTCTGTTTTTCTTTAACCAATTACTAGCAAACAAGCAAGGTATAACTCACACAACCAGTAGCTATGCAATTAATGAAAAGTTATCTAAACCTTTTCAAAAATCCATACACTCAATTTAAAATATTCACAAACAATCTACCAA
Organism: Alopecurus myosuroides; assembly: GCA_028641055.1. Taxonomy (NCBI): domain Eukaryota; kingdom Viridiplantae; phylum Streptophyta; class Magnoliopsida; order Poales; family Poaceae; genus Alopecurus; species Alopecurus myosuroides. Next base: position 11,939,946 of record CM054059.1, read on the forward strand.
TCAAGAGGAATTTATTTTATTTGCGAACAATTTAATTTCAGCACACGATAGTGAAACATTTCTTAACATGATACCCCTAAGGAATATTATGCTAACAAAAGGATCACACCTAAACATATTAGTATTTACTAATAAGAAATAAACTTCTCACTTGCATAAGTGAAAATAAACAATTATATTTTCCATGGTGGAAAATAGAAATCAATCACATAGTGAAACATGCTATTTTCACACATGTGTATGGTTGGGGATTTTCATCCTCAAGCCAAAATGCAATGGGACCAGTGGGCTATGGCCTACTAATACCAAGTAAAAATAGGTACTAAGCCTCTGGTTACTCATGAAAAACTTTGCATACAAGATAAAAATATAAGGCTATTTAATCTAGTGAAGCAATACTAGTGCATATTGATAGTAATGCTTACACATGCTTTACTATTAAGGGACATGCAAGCTAATAGAGGTACAAGCATCAAAATAACAGTACCTAAATGGTACTGGACTCAAAGAAAACATAGCACAAAATCTACTACGAAAGTATACACAGATCTAGCTCTCACAATACTTTCAAATAATAAACTAGAAGGTAACAAATGTTATTTCATTTTTATTCGAGTTTCCAATCATGCACACACTTTCTAGGGTAGATTTATTGTAAGAAAACAATATAATAACAAGTCCTAACAACTCCATAAGTTAGGAAGCAAGATTGAATAAAACACAAATTTATTTCAATCAAAAAGTACACAAAGAAGCAACAACAGGAAAACTGTTGTTTTCCAGATCTATTCTAACCATTCCATCGTTCACTTAATTTCTAAACCCCGAATCTCATAGTACCTACAACGTCTACTAATATTTGTTTCCCAAAGTAGATACACCTGATATCCTATTGACTAGTAAACGAATAGGTCATCATCTTATTTTCTCGTGACTTCTCCCTTTTACCAACTAGATTAAAAGGTGTCGTAAGTCATTTAATTCCTTGGTTTAGAAAGAGTTGTCAACAGTTTGCATGCTTTGGTTAGGTGTCAACCTAAGATTAGATCAAGCATGTTAGTCTTGTTAGCTTTCTAATTAATAATGTTTGTCCGACAAGATACGACTAGTGTCATCGTACGTCGAATATTGAATTGTGCTCTTTGGATTGGCTTTTGAGGGGGTTGCGCATCATGGCATGTGAAGACTTCTTTTGCACTTTTCTCCATAGGAGGGAGGTATATACTTTTTAAAAGGGGATTTCTCTTGTTTGGTCTTTTAAAAGGGGAACATACAAAAAGTGCGACATTTAGCCAACAGGGTAAAAAGAGTCTTTTGCAAACAGACAAACATAGAGGTTTTGGTCAGTAGTGGTTGGTTGCATTCACGCCTTTTCTTCTTTAAAGGTTGTCGTTGTTGGAGCTTTATTTGTTGGAGTGCATCACTGGTAGCAATGCTATCAGCTCGTGTGGCTTTATGGTCCTCTATATAGGCTCAACGGTGCTTCCATTAATTGTGGGGGAGATGGTGGTGGTTCACGACGGGTCGCATTATGAAGCGAATACAAGTATAAGTCTAAGCAACAAATTCTTGTTTTTGAATGCTATACAAACATTTTTGCTTGCAAAAACGTAACAAGAGGCGATTCAAAAACAAGAGCGGGGCAAGCACAAATCTGCAAATTTTGAGCACCCCACAAACATATAGAAGCCTAGATGAACCAAATTCTACACCACACAATAGCACAAAGTCCTACGGACACACATAAGCAAGCCAAAACACACAAGCAAGGCTCCATTGGAGCTACGTCGGGGGATGATCCAAAATCCTAGAAGTGGCTGAAGAACTATATCTACTTCTGACCATCATCACTGTAGAGCTAGGCAATTATTTTGGTCTTCTCGGGACATCGGCAAGTATAAAAGTTTTTGTATTGAAACAAGATAATAGAAGTAAAGTTTTGATAAAACTTTTATGCAACAATCTGTTTTTGAAACCCCAACTATTTTCTGGACAGAAAACTTCAAAGACGAGAGATGTTTCAAAAACAGAGCGGAGCAGTTGTAAACAAGTAAGAAATAAACTCTTAACCGAGAGAGATACTAACTCTGTAAGGCCCGCCCTTCGAACCACTGTTCAAGGACGCCCTTGATATGCATTTAGAATCTTTTGAAAAGATAAGAAGGAGGGAAAATATACTAAAATTCCCTTAGATAAAAATAATGTAGATAGTAAATAGGTTTTTACTCAAAAATACTTTTCTTTCCTATCTGACGTCCATGCTAACTAAGGTCTCCTAAGGTCAGATGGCTCTGATACCAACTCTGTAAGGACCCCAGACCGGCAGTCTGAAACCCTACGTATGCATACATTCACGATCCCAGAAAGATCAGTCGTGAACAACATACACAGTTGGCACACAGAAATACATCATCCATTACACGAATACATAAAGGTATTACATAAAAGATCACATGATCAAGTTTAACGCAACTGCCACAAGGGCAGGCAACTTAACAAACACAGCGGAAGACAAATAAAACACAACGTAGTTGAGCCCAAGTCACGCCTTAACCTACAGGCTGCTGACCCGGAGACGATCCTAGTTCGCAAAGCCGTCAACTTCGTACTTCTCTTCATAGATATCCTTTGGAGGCTCCTTCTCCAAATCTGATAAGTAGATACCAGGGGCGAAACCATAATGAGTACATTTGAATGTACTCAGCAAGACATCCATCATATCACTTACCAACATGCAAGTATGCTTATATGGTGGAATAGGTAGGCTATAAATAGGGTTCACTATCAATGGTGTTCATATATGATGACACCACAGTTGCAGTCAGGTTAATCTGTACCTTCGTTGAAGAAGATACTTCAGAAGAAAATAATATAGTTTTATTTCTCTTGTAGATATCACATGTACAAGAGGTTTTGTAAAGTTTTGTTAAAGAATATTTTCTCTTTGCAAAACTTCTTGGAATCAGTTTCCAGAATTCTTGCTTAGAGTAGAAAAGGTTTTCTTTGCAAAACATTTTGTTTTGTATAGCATCATCTGGCTTTTCATCATCGACGATACCTCCACGGTATACGTTTTCCTTCCTTTCCGAACTTCACAAGTTCAATACTTCCTTTCCAAAATTCCTTTTCAAAAACTTCCTTTTTGAAAACATTGACACAATGCTAGCTACATGGCCATTCAACTGTCCATATCCGAGGACGCGGCTTCTTCGAAAAAGTTGTACTCTGCAGAGGTGTACACATCCACCAGATCCAGTACACCTCCCGTGAACAATCACGGACTGTAACAACAGTATGTAAACATCAGGTATCTGATCATAACCATCCACTATGTTCAAGCTAGAATATGCCTATCTCTCAGTTGAGTTTTACCACATCCCCGGCACCGAGCTAATCCCCGCCAAGCCAGGATGCCTCAACTGATGCATCCGGAGGGAAAATTAATCCCACACTTTATATGTCTCCACGACATTCGGTTCAGAGGATCGCATCCCCTATAGCACATTGAGATAGCACACACTAATAAGAACAAACTTCAAGTTAAGCCCCTTGCCCATGTTGGGGTAGGGTGGCAGTACGGTAAAGGTTGTCCGGCGAAGACTAGGTTATGTGTCATTTTTGAAAACACCACTTTCTCAAAAATGACCACTTCCACATTCCTCCGGAGAACAAGGATCCGCCTTTTCTCCGGGTTTTTCCGTAAAGCCTTTGTTTTGTAGAATCACAATTTTAGGGTGTCCACTTAGGGACTAGTATATTTGATGGTAATAAATACCATATGGTGGCTTATGGGCTTGGTATTACCAAGTTTAACTACTGGCATGATAGTAACCTATATATAGTATAGTAGTAAATTCCACATCAAAAATAGTTTTGATAATCAAGTTTTTGGTAAAACTTCAGAGGTAAAACATGCATGATAGATAATGATAAGTATTGTATCAGCAAGCATCAGGATGGCTTGCCTGGTATCTCCTTGTGTCCCTGGTTTTGGAGTGACTGGAACTTGAAACTGAGCTTCACGACACTTCCTTCCTCTTCGTTTTCTAACGTCGTAAAAGGAATAAAGGACACACATTCAGAACCAATCAAGGCAAGCAACCATGCATAACCATACATACAGCAAGGAAATCTAATAATAACCAATCACACAATTATTAATGGAGGCAAACAATCAAACAAACACACTTGGCAGAAATGCCATTTAATAAGACAGCTTAAGGTTGGAGGAACATATCTCACAACCTTAATATCATGGATTCAGTGGGTGTGCCACTCTCATACCAAGATATTAATAAGCCCAAAATACACTTAGTATCACAAGGGTGAGACTACTAAAAGTATATAAAACATGCACAAAAATAATCATGGCAATGGGTCTGTCAACCAAACCACAAAAAGAATAAGATAGCTAATCTACTAAGCCTAAATTCACATCAAGAATAAATAAGACACATGATTTGCAAAAGTTACTTTTACAAATCAGTGAGCCTACACAAGTGTAACAAGGTAATAGACTCATCACAAAACACACAATTTCTCATAGTGAGAACAATAGAAACAATGGCTAAAAAGGAGGAATCCTATAGACATGTTTCTATTAAAAGTTTGCTATGCAAGCATGCATAATAAGTAAAGTAATAAAATGCAAACAAGGAACCATGTTATCATAATGGGAATGAAAACATGTCCTCATGCAAGGATACACAAATATCTACCAAACACAAGTTGGCAGGAAAAATAATTCAACACAAAAACTGCTAAGGAAACTAGTACTACTCACACATGAAGAATCAATGGATGAATTTCAATCAAGTAATTGAAATACAACCAGAGGGTCCATGTCATAAAAACAGGAGTGAAAAACATATATACTTGCTATAACAAAAATATCCCATTTAGCAAAACAATGCATCAATTTGCAGGGCAACTCCTACATACTAGTAGTAATAAAAAGGGCATTACTAGAGGAATCAAACAACACTCCAAAGATGGATTTTTCCTAGCAAGCCACACATGATTATAACCACTTACAAACATAAGCATACCCATTTTTGTTTAGCACAAAAATTCCCAAAGCAAAAATACTAGGCACTCATTAGTTATAGAACTATATAAAAGAAATGCATCTAGTTTGGGGAAATAATGTTTCCACCAAAAATGCAATGAAACCAGTGGGTGTTCCACTAGCATAACAAGGCATTAAGAGGTCACAAAGCCTCTGGTCATACTTGACAAAAATTAGCAAAAACCTAAACTAGCACCTAGTGCAATAACAATACTAGCAGAAAATAATAGGGTGCTTAAATAAGCAAGGCAATGCTACTCATGCTATTATTTTCACACAAGTGAAAACTTTAGGGGTCAAGTACTCATAAAAACATATCAAAATGCTACTGGTCCTATGAACATAACACAAAAATATGTGGTCTACACAACCACAAATGATTATGTCAAAAATTCCACACATGAGGGAATTTTTCCATAACATTCTCATAGTAATGACAAAGCTACTCATGCTTTTCTACCAACTCAAATGCAAGCTAGCAGAGGTGATACTAACAAAATATAAGTACCAACATGTTAATGAATCTAATATCTCAACACAACAATTCATTCACTTGCACACAAATTAATCAATCAAAAATTATATGCAAGTAATAAACTAGAGATAAAACATATGCTATCAACATAAATCATATTTCTTCTCCACTCAAGTCCACACATTCTAACATGCTAAAATAATTAAGTAACACTTAGAAAACAAGTTCACACATCTTATACATGCTAGAAAACAATATTGCAACACAAAAATATAATCACACAATTTAATTTCCTAAAATGCCAAAATGGCAGAAATATGCAAAACAAGGATCTGTCCACAAAATTTTCTAGGATGCTCTAAAAATTAAATCCTTCTAGGTTTGGATAGCCCTAAACATATACAAGACCATACAGTTGAGTTTGCATCAAAAATCATTTGTAATTATTTTATAAAAATCACCAAAATGCTCTCTGGTGTTTTACCAAATTGCATGCCATTTCAAAAATACAATGAATTTGGAAACGATGTTAAATGATCCTGTTAGGAAATTTCAAGGGCTTTCCAATGCAATTGTCCTCACTTCATTCTGAGTTGTAAAATAAAAATGGTGCTCATTTTGGTGTTTCTGGTAGCTGTTACCAAAACATTTTTCAATACAAAAATATACATCCAAAAGTAGATCTACAAGTTGGAGGTGGTTTAGATTTTGTTTGTGTACATCTGTGAATTTTTGTTTGGTCAAATTCATCTTTTAAGTTTCTTTTAGAGCCAAAAGTAAACAGGTCTGTTTCTGTGAAAATAAAATTGGAAAAGAACTAGAGTTGGGCCAGATCTGCTGTTTGGGCCGGCCAGAACAAATCCTACCGCAGCGGGATCTAGCCGCTGAGGCTGACATGCGGGCCAGGCTGCCACGGGGCAGCCACGCGGGCAAACACAGCCCCACGTGCAGGTTTGACTCCCTGCGCGGGGTCAAGGCGCGGCTGACGCGGGCATTGCGTCACCACGACGTCACCGCCGGCGGGGACAACTCCGGCGAAGTCCGCAACCGGCGATTTCGGACGCCATTTCTCGATCCCTAAACATCTACGCGACGTACACGGCACAGGGAACCCAACGGCGGCAGTTTCGTTTCCTGGGAACGAACGAAGGGCGGCCGGCGACGAACGGCGCACGGCGGCCGGACGGTGAGCGCTGCACGGCAAGAAATAAGGGGAGAGGGAGAGGGGAAACGCGACGGCGAGGAGCGCCTGCTCACCTAGAACGTCATGGAGTGCTCGGAGAGGGAGGAGGAGGAGTGATTCGGCGGCAATGCCTCGCCGGAGCTCCGCCTGGCTCGGAGAGAAGAACGGATGGCGCGGCCACCACGCGGGCTCCCGCCGCGATTACTTTGGCTAGGGCGCTCAGCGCGACGAGGGGGAGATGATGGGGACCACGGTGGTCGGCGGCGAGCTCGCCTGCGGCCAAATCGACGGCAACCTCAAATCGGCTAGGGTTTCGGTTTGCAAAGAAATAGAGAGAGAGAGAGCTCGTGGGGGGGGAGAGAGAGGGGGCATGTGGGAGACAGACCACATGGGGGGCCTCTTTATCCTCCTCAATTCCTTCTCATCGAAGCAATGGCCTAGGCCCTCTGTATCTACAGCATGGCTAGAGGTAGGAGAAGGTGACTCGGATTTCAATTTGGTCCCTGGAATTTACAAATAGGTCCCTGTCATCTCTGTAAAATGTGATTTTCACCAAGCAAACAAAGTCAAAATGTAATTTCCTTTTGCCCAAAATTCTCATTAGTTGAGATGTACAACATAAGTGAAAATTGGCTCAATTAGATAAACTTTATAATTCAAAGTTGTTCAAATTTGAATTCTTACACAAATGGACATTGAATTTATTAACCTACTTAGGAGCTTCCAAAAATGATAATTTTTGGCACACATTCCTTATTTGATGTGTTCCTTATGTGGTAGAAAATTCAAGTCATTTTGAGTTACTTCATAGAACAAACTTGTTCAAATTTCAAAAAGGTGCTGTCAAGAAAACAGGGGTTTTTGGCAACTTAAATTATTCAAAAACTTGTGCCCTTTTGGTTTTCATCCTCATTTATGATATAGAGCATGTGGTATTTATTTCATGGCATTTGGAAAAAGTTTGTAGAACAAACTTGTTCAAAATCCCAAATGTTGCTGTGGAGAAAATTCATGTTTTCAGGGCTTTAATGGATTCAATTTTTGGTCTCTCTTGTGTGTGTTCCTTATTTGATATAAGGAAGCAATGGTATGAATTTCAAATCATTTAAGAAAGTTTCCAATAGTAACTTGTTTTAGTTTTCTGTTTCTAGAAATATTGGAATTTCTATTTAATAAGACACTTGGCTTTTCTTTAACAATGCTTTGCCAAAATATTTATGTGACTAGAGATAGCAAGTCAATGCTCTCCAATACCTTTGTTTTTAATCTTGCAAGGTTGGAAAAACATTTGATAATATTTTGGTGAAGCATTTAAGAATGCCTCTTTTTCTGATAATCTTTTTGGGAAATTTTATTAAGTGTTTCCTCTTTCTTAATTTAGGTCTTGGAATAATATTCAACAAGTATTAGATTCATAAGATGTTTTTGGAAAACTCTTTGATCAATATTTACTTTAGAAAATATTGCCAAAGTCATTGGAACAATATGTTGAATATTTTTTTATCCCTGGAACAATATGTTGAATATATTTAGTTTACTGCTTTGCTATCCTTTTTAAGTTTGTTTAGTTGCACTTAAACAAACACAAACAAACACAACCAAGGTTTATTAGTCAAGAAATTAGCAAAACAACTGTGTTAACAGGTATTCCAAAATTGGGATGTGACATTACCACTTCCTTTATCTTAGGAATTAAACAGCAATGATGTTCAACTACTGCCTTTGTATTAGGCTGTAACATCCCAAGTATGAAAATACCCCTAGAATGCTTTGTTCTTTGTTTTACTTCAAGCAATGCATCATGTCATCATGTTTACTTATTGTCTGCATTTGTTTTCTATCTGTTTTATCCTGTTTTCACAACTCAAACTTAAACCTTTTTCAAACATGGTTTCATACTTGCTCTGTTACAACTATTGGAACCAAAATAACAAATAAAAACAACCCTTTTATTCCTTGTTTTCCACTTCTCAAATTGTTGCTTTAATCAAACCAATTATCAAATCAATTAATTAAATCATTAACTCCTAAATCATTTTCCATTTCAAACCAAGTTTCAAATCAGCACTCTTTTGAAAACATAACAATTCACCACTAATTGAAATTCTTAAATCACTTTAAAAACCCTAGGGGAAAACCCTATGGAAAATGTTTTGTTTTACCAATATTAATTAATATTGCAATTTCATCTAAATTGGTTTAATTTTAAAACAACAAACAAACAATAAATTTTTGGAAAACAAAAACTGCCAAAAGGTTGCATTTTCCACTAATAAAGTTACCCTATTTTTATTCCAAACTTTCTGTAAACAAAACCTTTGTTTTGTTTCCTTTTTGTTCAACTACAAAAAAAAAACAGTACAAAAATAAAATAGAAAAAGGGAGGAGAGCAGCAGCAACTAAAGGTTCAGCCCAGCCCGTTTTTTTTTTCCAGCCCGGGCCCGCTGGTCATTGCCTCTAGTGCCACGCGGGCACGTGTGCGCCACGCTGGCCACGCTGGCCCACAGGGCAGTGGCCGGTGTGTATCTTCCCTGCGGTAACAAAAGCCCTAAATCGAAATTGTTATTTTCCAATTCTTTTAAATGGGCAGAATAACCAAAAAACTATAAAATGCAATAACTTTTAATCTATGCATCTGATAAATAAAAGTTATATATGTAATCTGATCCAAATTTTATAAACTTTCCAAATATTCAATTTGTGTTCTGTTTTGAATTTTCAAAATGCAATCTAAATTCAAATTCAAATAATTCAAATGCCATTTGTAATAATTCATAACTAATTCATACTGTTTTCAAATAATACAAATAAAATATGTTTTTCACACCATTTTGAATGCTCTATTCAAATATAAATTTTGTTTTCTGGTTTGAATAATTTAAATTGCCTAAACAATTTAAATCTTGTTTAATTCAATTAAAAATTGTTTAATATTGTTTAATTCATAATTAACTAATCCAAAGTCCAATTTCAAAATGTGAAACATGTAATCCAACTAAAATTTGATAAACTTTTCAAATATAAAATTTGTAATTGGTTTTGCATACTTTAAATTGTTGAAAACAATCAATACTTGTTCAACACCATTAAGTACCAATAATTCCAAACTTGCTAATGTTTTCTAAAATGATTAACTATCATTCCAATTGCAATTAACTTGTTATCTTCCTGTTCCTCATCATGCATGCATCATGCTAATTCAACTACACCTAATGCTTAGTGATAGCACAATTAATTCAACTCCAAGCATGGGCTTCCATATGCACCCTTTGCATATGGAATCCATTTAAACTTGTGTTTCATGTCAAGCAAGTTATTTTGGTGCATCTATTAAACATGACATGCATCATCCAATGTTTGTGCACCTATGCCATGTATTGATTGCCCGTCTTCCTTCGTTGTTGTTTTTGCTTCTTCTCGATTAGACGACGACGTTGATACCGACGAGCCTTACGACACCACTACTCAGGACCTAGCCCAGTACGAGGCTGAGCTGCCAGGCAAGTTATCACTCACATGAATCATCGAGTTCCTTTCCACACTTGTTGTCGATACTATCCTTTTGTCTAATATTGCTAGCCCTATGTATCGTTGCTTGTTCTCCGAACCCATCACATGATACCTTGAGCCATGATATTGCCTCACCTCCATACCTACAGCCTTGTTTGTGCCTTAGTATTATCTAGCATGCTTAGGGTTGCTTTTACTCGAGTCTGTTGTCGGTTACTACTGTTACTATCTTATTATCTTGTACCGGGGCTCGTTGTTAATCAATCAATCCTGTTAATTGCTAATGGTGATAATAATTTGATGATAAGGCACCGGCAGGAGGCCCATGAGTGGTTTTGGAGCCTGCTAGTGTCGACCCTAATAGGAAAAGGGTCTTGTCTACTGATCCATGATGAGCGCACTACCCGCATTTGGGAAGCGAGTATGGGCGCCCCCCTCAACTTGACCTGATTCGCATCTCGTCCAAATCGCCTCATTTAGTTTGTGTTTTCCATTTGCCGCATGCATGTTTTTGCGAGCCCAGCGCAGGGTGGAACTTTCGTAGTCGGCATATAGGGGGACACGGTCTTAGAGTGCTATGATGGTCCATTTTCTTCTGGGCTTGATTAGCCGTGCGCCCAAGGTTCTTTGGGCTTGATGCGAAGAATGGTTGGTTGTGTTGAGTGCCCCGCTTGGTGGGAGGCATCCCATCTGGCGGGATATTCATGAGTGTACGGCCAAATTGGTGCAACCCTGCAGGGATAATCTTCTCGAGAAGCCGTGTTTTCCGCGGTTATGGATTACTTGGTGAAAGTACTGGCTAACAAGTACTCAGGACAACTTCAACATAACTATCAACCATGTTTCACCCAATGATTAATAACTTGACTAGTAATAGGTTATTCACACAATAACTTGATTCACCTTATCACAACTGTGTGAGTTATCCTCGGATTGCTTCTTTGGATAAGGGGCGAGATCCAGGATGGGTTTGGTTGAAGTTATCTTTCAGTTGGTTACAATCCTCGATCTTATCTTATTCTGTTAGCCGGAACTTGTAGTTATCTTCTGTAGTTGGTTAGAGCAGCCAGCAGCAACTTTTATATCACCCCTTTCTTCCGTTGATCCCAAGCATCAATGCTTGTGTTGACGGGTAACTCCTTGATGAACTGTGAGTCTTGCTTGCCAGTACTTGGATGTACTGACCCCGTTGGGGCTGTGGTTTACGCAGAGTACGACTACGACTACGATGCTTCTCCGGACGGCTACTTCGTGGAGTTCGACGAGACTGCAGACGAGTAGTTAGCTGGACCAGGGCAGGATCCAGACCTACGTGGATGGGCTTCGCTTTTATTTATTTTCTCCGGCTTCTTAAGCCATGGATTTGTCTGTACTCAGACCCCTTTGATTGCTTCCGCTGTTGTAATGAATGATATGTTGGGACATGTGTCCTCTGGATGACTGTATTCGATATTTTTCTGCCTTAGTGAAGGCCAGTTGCACTTATTTCATTCTTTTGTGTCTTAGAGACATTCTGTGCTATCATTCGTACCAAACTGTTGACGTACCGTGCGTGTTTGATTATGAAGTACGTCGACAGTAGTGCCTTAGGTTCCTAGCGGATAGTTTACTTCGACGGTGGAAGCAGGGCTTGTGTTGTCGCGCATAAGCGCCGGCCTACCAGGAAGCTGGGACGTGGGAGCAGTTATGCCCCATAATCCAAGCACCTGACTTCCAGTTCGTGCGATGAGTATCCTCTAGAAACCTTGGGTGCGACAAATGGTATCAGAGCCTGTCTGCCTGTAGGATCCCTTTTTACTGGTCGCAGTTGAGTCTAGAAACTATTTTGTAGCCATATAGGAAAAATGAAACGTGAGAGTAGGAATTCTGCCATTTTTCTTCTTTCCCCACCCACCCACCCTTTTCTGGTAAGGAAGTGAAACGTTGTTTTCTGTTCTCACCTAAACTTTCAAGTTAGGATTTCACGTGTTTTGGGTTCTCTGTAGTACCTCAGGATTTTTGGTCTCGTTTTCCCGATGTTGCTTCGATATCATGATCTTTTCAACATCATTATCGTCCGTTGAACCTTGTTGTTGTTTTCCACATCCTTTTTCTTCTACCGGAGTCTAATCAAAACCTTCCAAATCATCTGCAGATGGGTCTCAGCTACTACCCGCAGGTGGTTCGCATGACTCGCTGTGAGAGCACCGCCGGTTTTCCGGAGTTGCTGAGAGACATGGTTACCTATCTGGGGTTCCGTTGGGCACCAGAGTACCAGGTCTACGAGCACCAGCGAGAGTTTGACCAGACTTGCTACCGGGCTATCGTCTACATTCTGTCGGATGTTGGCAGGAGCATTGCACACCAGTACGAGGCAGTAGGGTCCACAGTGGATATGGCAGTGCAGCAGGCAGCGTACGTGAGTATCACCGTTCTCCGTGCTGACTACTGGGGGTTTGATAAGTCCAGTTTTCGTCACATCCCCCGTGGTTACATCACGGCAGCGGGAGTTCACTTCACTATCCACCGCGACATGGATACCTACGAGACTGATAGCTCCAGGCTCCAGGTCACTGCCCAGTTCGCTAGTCACAGTGATGCCGTTGCTTCCGCACTTTCTCAGGAGTTAGCCTCAGTCAGGGAGCAGCTCCACCTTGCTCTCACTCGTCTGGCGACGTACACCACAGACTTTGTTGGAGACGAGCGCTTCGCACGTGTCGTTCAGCCAGCTGGTCTTCCGTTGCCAGATGCTGGAGGTTACGAGCCGATCAGAGGCCCACTTCTCGACCTCGGAGCTGGTTACACAGGGATTCCCCGCTATGGAGCACAGGGAGAGGACACTTTCCACTTCACCACACCGAGAGTTGCTCTCAGAGCAGTTCCTATCTACATGGATCGTCGTGATACCTACTTCCGTGGGATTCCTCCTCACCGTATCTCTCGTCGTACTACTCACCGCCGTCCTGCGTGATGAGCATGGGAGTACCGTTGTATCCATTACTAGTTGTGTCTAGTTTATCCTTTCGTTTTCGAACCATGTATTTGGTCTGTTGGATATTCTGATGTATTTGAACATGTGATGATGTACCTGTTGGTTATCTATTCATGCGTCGGAATAATCTATCTTTCGGTTACCAAGTCTATCCTTTTCTGTTGTTGTGCTAAAATGAATTTCTGTTCAGGATGCCTCCAACCAGGAACAACCCGCCTCCGCCACCACCAATGGGGGAACTGTTGGCTCAGATGACCCAAGTGGTGACACAGATGGCCCAGATCCAGGCTAACCAGCAACACAACCAGAATGCTCCAAGGGTCACCATCAAGGACTTCCTCAGCTTGGGCCCAAAAGCTTTCGTGGCAACACGTGAGCCCCTGGATGCTGATGACTGGATCCGTGACGTAGCAAGAGCTCTGGAGATAGCTCATGTTGCTGAAGAGGATAAGGTCAAGTACGCCACCTACCTACTGAAGGGTCAGGCAGCTACTTGGTGGGAGAACTACCAGGCCATGAGGGCTGGCTTTCCTATCAACTGGGGATGTTTCAAGGATGCCTTCCTGAAGCACCACATCCCGGATGGTCTCATGGAAAAGATGCGTGAGGAATTCTGCTCTCTCAGACAGGGCAAGCTGGACGTTCTCGGCTACCAGAACGAGTTCAATCGTCTCGCTCGGTACGCTGGTGACGAAGTGTCCACCGAAGCCAAGAAGATGGCAAGGTTCCGCCGAGGTTTTAACCCGGAACTGAAGTACGCTCTCACAAACATCAAGTGCAAGGACTTCGTGGAGCTCGTGAACACCGCGCTCAATGAGGAGAATGGGCGCAAGGCGTTCGAGGAGTCGCGCAAGCACTCGCGTGAGGGTGGTTCCTCCTCCAACATGACCACCCCTCCGCAGAAGCGCCGCATCTGGGTGCCAAATGGTGCTGTCACTCGGGCTCCAAATGCTCAAGCTTCTCCAGGCTTTGGTCCCCGCCCACCCAACCCATCTCAGATGCAGGGTCAGAGGTTCCCTATGGGGCAGCCAAGGCCAGGTCCTTCTCGTGTCGTCACTTGCTACAAGTGCAAGGATACTGGACACTATGCTGACAAGTGCACTCAGAAGCAGCTACCCCTACCTCCTCGCCCCAACACCAACCAGGCTATGGTTCGTGCTCCTCCGGCTAAAGCCTTCAACTCCAACAATAGGCCCGTCGGGAGGAACGCGAGGGTGAACCATATCAAGGCCGACAAAGCCGAGGAGGCTGCTGACGTCGTTCTCGGTATATTACCCGTAAACTCTATTCCAGCTAAAGTGTTGTTTGATACTGGAGCATCGCATTCGTTTGTGTCAAAGATCTTTGCTACAACGTACAATTTAGCTCTGGTTCCGCTAAGCAATCAAATCTATGTGCACTCTCCGGGAACTAAAATGATTACTTCCAAGATAAGCATGGACAATCAGATCCTAATTGGAGGTCGCATATTCCTTGCTTCACTCATGTTGCTGGGAAATTCTGACATTGATGTCATTCTGGGCATGGATTGGTTGAAGACCCACAAAGCTAAAATTGACTGTGCTCAAAAGTCAATAACTCTCTCCCACACTTCAGGCCAGATAGTCTATTCTCCATATGGATCAACTTCTGTTCAGCTGTTCAGCCTCGATGCCAAAACCCTTCCTGCAATTGAAAATGTTCCGGTGGTTTGTGAATTCCCTGACGTCTTTCCAGAAGAGTTGCCAGGGATGCCCCCGGATAGAGCAGTTGAGTTCGTGATCGAGCTTGAGCCAGGTACTGCTCCAATCTCTAAGCATCCATATAAGATAGCTCCTCCTGAACTGAAATTGTTGAAGGAGCAAATCGATATGTATATGGACAAAGGTTTCATTCAGCCTAGTTCCTCCGCTTGGGGTTGCCCAACTCTGTTTGTTGCCAAGAAGGATCAAACAAAAAGACTCGTGGTTGACTATCGTCCTCTCAACGAGAAAACCATCAAGAACAAGTATCCACTTCCTCGTATCGATGATCTTTTTGATCAACTTGCTGGAGCCTCAATATTCTAAAAGTTGGACTTGAGGATGGGTTACCATCAGATAAAGATCAGAAAGGAAGATATTCCTAAGACAGCTTTCACCACTCGGTACGGTCTATATGAATACACCGTCATGTCCTTTGGTCTCACCAATGCACCGGCAACGTTCTCAAGACTCATGAATTCTGTCTTCCATGAATACCTCGACAAGTTCGTTGTGGTATATCTTGATGACATTCTAGTCTACTCAAAATCCGAGGAAGAGCATGGAGAACACCTTCGTCTCACTCTCATGAAACTTCGCGAGCATCGTCTGTATGCCAAGTTTTCCAAATGTGAGTTCTGGATTCCAGAAGTTGCATATCTTGGTCATATCATCTCTGCCAAGGGCATTGCCATTGATCCTGAAAAGGTTAAGGCAATTGTTGACTGGAAACCCCCTAAGACGGTGAAGCAAGTCAGAAGTTTTCTTGGCTTGGCTAGCTATTGCCGTCGTTTCGTCCAAAACTTTTCCAAGATTGCTAAACCTCTCACTGATCTCACAAAGAAGGACAAAAAGTTCGTTTGGACTCCACAATGTGATGAGAGTTTCAACCTCCTGAAGACTAAACTCACTTCCACACCTGTTCTAGTTGGCCCCGACACTACCAAACCTTTCCGGATATTCTGTGATGCATCTCTCCAAGGCTTAGGAGCAGTTCTTATGCAAGAACGTCAAGTTGTCGCTTATGCTTCACGTCAGTTGAACCCACATGAGCAAAACTATCCCACACATGATCTTGAACTTGCAGCAGTTGTGTTTGCCCTCAAGAAATGGAGACAATACTTGTTGGGTAACAAAACTGAAATCTTTTCCGATCACAAGATTCTGAAATACATCTTCACTCAGCCAGATCTGAACCTCAGGCAAAGGAGATGGATTGAGAAGATTAAAGACTTTGATCTCACCATTTCTTACACTCCAGGCAAGGCTAATGTTATGGCCGATGCTCTCAGTCGCAAATCCTATTGCAATAATCTCATGATCATGGAAAGCCAACCTCCACTTCATGAAGAATTCCAGAAGCTGAACCTTGGTCTTGTTCCGGAAGGATACCTTGCTAGCTTGACAGCCAGCCCAACTCTCGAGGACAAGATTCGTTCTGAACAACTTCGTGATAATGAAATCAAGAAGATTGTGGATCACATCAAGGAGGGCAATGATAAATTCAAGTCCTTCTCAATTGATGACAAGGGAACTGTGTTCTTAGAAGGACGCATTGCAGTCCCTCAGATTCAAAGTCTCAAGGATATCATTCTCAAGGAGGCTCATGAAACTCCTCTATCCATTCACCCTGGAAGTACAAAGATGTACCAGGATCTCAAGACTCTGTATTGGTGGCCTGGCATGAAACGTGAAATTGCTCAATACGTTTCTGAATGCGACGTTTGTCAACGTGTTAAGGCAGTCCATCAGAAGACAGCAGGTCTACTCCAACCTCTGAAAATTCCTGAGTGGAAGTGGGACATGATTGAAATGGACTTTGTTACTGGGTTTCCAAAGTCCAAAAAGGGCAACGATGCAATCTTCGTTGTTATTGATCGTCTCACTAAGGTTGCTCACTTCTATGCTGTAAAGGAAACTATCTCAGCTAGCCAGTTAGCAGAGCTCTACACAGCAAAGGTTGTTCCCCTTCATGGTGTTCCATTGGAAATAAGCTCAGACCGTGGAAGTATTTTCACTTCTCATTTCTGGAAGAGCTTTCAAGAAGCATTGGGCACCAAACTTCTGTTCAGCACAGCTTATCACCCTCAGTCTCAGGGGCAAGTCGAAAGAGTCAATCAGATTCTCGAGGATATGCTCAGAGCATGTGGTCTCTCCTTTGGCATGAAATGGGAGGATTGCCTTCCATATGCTGAATTCTCCTACAACAACAGCTACCAGGCAAGCCTAGGCATGGCACCATTTGAGGCACTGTATGGTCGCAGATGCAGGAGTCCAATCAATTGGTCTGGAGCTGGTGAACGTTCACTTTTAGGCCCTGACATTGTTAAGGAAGCCGCGGAGAAAGTTCGTATCATTCGTGACAATCTCAGGATTGCTCAGTCTCGTCAGAAGAGCTATTATGATAGCAAACACAGGGATATGGTCTATGCACCTGGTGATAAGGCATATCTCCGTGTAACTCCCCTCAGAGGCACCCATCGTTTTGGTGTGAAAGGAAAGCTTGCACCAAGATACATTGGCCCTTTCAACATCCTCTCAAGACGTGCAGAGAATGCTTATCGTCTTGAACTTCCAGAAAAACTATCCAAGGTGCACGATGTGTTCCACGTGTCACAGCTCAAGAAGTGTTTCAAAGATCCAGATCGTGCAGTTGATCATGATTCCATCGAACTGCAAGATGATCTATCTTATGAGGAGCACCCTATTTGTATTCTCGATGAGACCGAGCGTAAGACTCGCAACAAGAGCACCAAGTTCTTGAAAGTCCAATGGTCGCATCATTCTGATAAAGAGGCAACGTGGGAGACCGAAGAGGATCTTCGCAAGAAGTATCCGGACCTGTTCATTTCTCAGTAGGGAATCTCGGGGCGCGATTCCTTCAAGGGGGGGAGTTTTGTAACATCCCAAGTATGAAAATACCCCTAGAATGCTTTGTTCTTTGTTTTACTTCAAGCAATGCATCATGTCATCATGTTTACTTATTGTCTGCATTTGTTTTCTATCTGTTTTATCCTGTTTTCACAACTCAAACTTAAACCTTTTTCAAACATGGTTTCATACTTGCTCTGTTACAACTATTGGAACCAAAATAACAAATAAAAACAACCCTTTTATTCCTTGTTTTCCACTTCTCAAATTGTTGCTTTAATCAAACCAATTATCAAATCAATTAATTAAATCATTAACTCCTAAATCATTTTCCATTTCAAACCAAGTTTCAAATCAGCACTCTTTTGAAAACATAACAATTCACCACTAATTGAAATTCTTAAATCACTTTAAAAACCCTAGGGGAAAACCCTATGGAAAATGTTTTGTTTTACCAATATTAATTAATATTGCAATTTCATCTAAATTGGTTTAATTTTAAAACAACAAACAAACAATAAATTTTTGGAAAACAAAAACTGCCAAAAGGTTGCATTTTCCACTAATAAAGTTACCCTATTTTTATTCCAAACTTTCTGTAAACAAAACCTTTGTTTTGTTTCCTTTTTGTTCAACTACAAAAAAAAAAAACAGTACAAAAATAAAATAGAAAAAGGGAGGAGAGCAGCAGCAACTAAAGGTTCAGCCCAGCCCGTTTTTTTTTTTCCAGCCCGGGCCCGCTGGTCATTGCCTCTAGTGCCACGCGGGCACGTGTGCGCCACGCTGGCCACGCTGGCCCACAGGGCAGTGGCCGGTGTGTATCTTCCCTGCGGTAACAAAAGCCCTAAATCGAAATTGTTATTTTCCAATTCTTTTAAATGGGCAGAATAACCAAAAAACTATAAAATGCAATAACTTTTAATCTATGCATCTGATAAATAAAAGTTATATATGTAATCTGATCCAAATTTTATAAACTTTCCAAATATTCAATTTGTGTTCTGTTTTGAATTTTCAAAATGCAATCTAAATTCAAATTCAAATAATTCAAATGCCATTTGTAATAATTCATAACTAATTCATACTGTTTTCAAATAATACAAATAAAATATGTTTTTCACACCATTTTGAATGCTCTATTCAAATATAAATTTTGTTTTCTGGTTTGAATAATTTAAATTGCCTAAACAATTTAAATCTTGTTTAATTCAATTAAAAATTGTTTAATATTGTTTAATTCATAATTAACTAATCCAAAGTCCAATTTCAAAATGTGAAACATGTAATCCAACTAAAATTTGATAAACTTTTCAAATATAAAATTTGTAATTGGTTTTGCATACTTTAAATTGTTGAAAACAATCAATACTTGTTCAACACCATTAAGTACCAATAATTCCAAACTTGCTAATGTTTTCTAAAATGATTAACTATCATTCCAATTGCAATTAACTTGTTATCTTCCTGTTCCTCATCATGCATGCATCATGCTAATTCAACTACACCTAATGCTTAGTGATAGCACAATTAATTCAACTCCAAGCATGGGCTTCCATATGCACCCTTTGCATATGGAATCCATTTAAACTTGTGTTTCATGTCAAGCAAGTTATTTTGGTGCATCTATTAAACATGACATGCATCATCCAATGTTTGTGCACCTATGCCATGTATTGATTGCCCGTCTTCCTTCGTTGTTGTTTTTGCTTCTTCTCGATTAGACGACGACGTTGATACCGACGAGCCTTACGACACCACTACTCAGGACCTAGCCCAGTACGAGGCTGAGCTGCCAGGCAAGTTATCACTCACATGAATCATCGAGTTCCTTTCCACACTTGTTGTCGATACTATCCTTTTGTCTAATATTGCTAGCCCTATGTATCGTTGCTTGTTCTCCGAACCCATCACATGATACCTTGAGCCATGATATTGCCTCACCTCCATACCTACAGCCTTGTTTGTGCCTTAGTATTATCTAGCATGCTTAGGGTTGCTTTTACTCGAGTCTGTTGTCGGTTACTACTGTTACTATCTTATTATCTTGTACCGGGGCTCGTTGTTAATCAATCAATCCTGTTAATTGCTAATGGTGATAATAATTTGATGATAAGGCACCGGCAGGAGGCCCATGAGTGGTTTTGGAGCCTGCTAGTGTCGACCCTAATAGGAAAAGGGTCTTGTCTACTGATCCATGATGAGCGCACTACCCGCATTTGGGAAGCGAGTATGGGCGCCCCCCTCAACTTGACCTGATTCGCATCTCGTCCAAATCGCCTCATTTAGTTTGTGTTTTCCATTTGCCGCATGCATGTTTTTGCGAGCCCAGCGCAGGGTGGAACTTTCGTAGTCGGCATATAGGGGGACACGGTCTTAGAGTGCTATGATGGTCCATTTTCTTCTGGGCTTGATTAGCCGTGCGCCCAAGGTTCTTTGGGCTTGATGCGAAGAATGGTTGGTTGTGTTGAGTGCCCCGCTTGGTGGGAGGCATCCCATCTGGCGGGATATTCATGAGTGTACGGCCAAATTGGTGCAACCCTGCAGGGATAATCTTCTCGAGAAGCCGTGTTTTCCGCGGTTATGGATTACTTGGTGAAAGTACTGGCTAACAAGTACTCAGGACAACTTCAACATAACTATCAACCATGTTTCACCCAATGATTAATAACTTGACTAGTAATAGGTTATTCACACAATAACTTGATTCACCTTATCACAACTGTGTGAGTTATCCTCGGATTGCTTCTTTGGATAAGGGGCGAGATCCAGGATGGGTTTGGTTGAAGTTATCTTTCAGTTGGTTACAATCCTCGATCTTATCTTATTCTGTTAGCCGGAACTTGTAGTTATCTTCTGTAGTTGGTTAGAGCAGCCAGCAGCAACTTTTATATCACCCCTTTCTTCCGTTGATCCCAAGCATCAATGCTTGTGTTGACGGGTAACTCCTTGATGAACTGTGAGTCTTGCTTGCTAGTACTTGGATGTACTGACCCCGTTGGGGCTGTGGTTTACGCAGAGTACGACTACGACTACGATGCTTCTCCGGACGGCTACTTCGTGGAGTTCGACGAGACTGCAGACGAGTAGTTAGCTGGACCAGGGCAGGATCCAGACCTACGTGGATGGGCTTCGCTTTTATTTATTTTCTCCGGCTTCTTAAGCCATGGATTTGTCTGTACTCAGACCCCTTTGATTGCTTCCGCTGTTGTAATGAATGATATGTTGGGACATGTGTCCTCTGGATGACTGTATTCGATATTTTTCTGCCTTAGTGAAGGCCAGTTGCACTTATTTCATTCTTTTGTGTCTTAGAGACATTCTGTGCTATCATTCGTACCAAACTGTTGACGTACCGTGCGTGTTTGATTATGAAGTACGTCGACATTAGTGCCTTAGGTTCCTAGCGGATAGTTTACTTCGGCGGTGGAAGCAGGGCTTGTGTTGTCGCGCATAAGCGCCGGCCTACCAGGAAGCTGGGACGTGGGAGCAGTTATGCCCCATAATCCAAGCACCTGACTTCAGTTCGTGCGATGAGTATCCTCTAGAAACCTTGGGTGCGACATAGGCTCAATATTAATAGCATGCTAACATATAGTAGGAGAGATTCCTTTCAAATCATCAAGAGTATATCCAATAGCTCCACGGTATTTCTTCAGAACTCCCAGTAATCTTTCCTTTTTTCCACCTGAAAGTTTGGAACTAATAATAACAAGATATGTTTTCTTATCATCAATATAAGAATATTTAAGATCATCAAGCAAAGGTTTTAAATTAAAGACAGGATCCTCCTTGGGTGGTAATGTGGTACCCAAGTCTTCCACAGGTAAGTTATGTTTCAGTATCACTGGTTGACGAAGAAGAATATCGTCAATCTCATTTCTCTCTTCCATAAATACCTCACTCTCATGGTCCTCCATATATTGGCTCAAAGCATTGTTAGAAGCAAGTTGTTCAACCTTAAAATTCTCATCAGGCAATTTAGATTCATAGCATGCTCTAGCAAATTTGGAGAAACTGAACTCATAAGATTTTCCCTCAAATTTAGTCAAAATCTTCTCTCTTTTACAATCTATAATAGCACCGCAAGTGTTCAAGAAAGGTCTACAAAAAATAATAGGACAAGTCTTACTAGCAGCCCTACCAAGTACTAGAATATCAGTGGGATATTTAGTTTTACCATATAAAACCTCCAGATCTCTAACAATGCCAATAGGGAAAACAATTTCTCTATTAGCAAGCTGAATAACCACATTAATATCTTCAAGCTCACAAGAACCAATTTCATGCATAATTTCTCTATAAAGCTCATAAGGTATAGCACTAGAACTAGCACCTGAAAGTGCACTATGGTCAACTAGAGGGGGGATGAATAGGTTGACTACCAATTTTTCTTTTCTTTTCCTTTTAGTGGGGCTAGGCAAGATAAGATAGGGTTCTCTAGATGTGCATCTAGGTGAGCAACCTATGTGTACAAGATAATATGCGCAATGGAAGTAAAGCGTAAGGGAACAAGATAAACAACAAGTGTAAACAAGGAGACAAGGATATGATTCCCGTAGTTGCTTCTCAAAGAGAAGTACGTCTACGTTGGAGAGGTGGGGAGCCACCTAGGCACTCCTCAATAGCACGGTTGTGCACACCTTGTTCTCCTTGAGCTTCTCCGGTGAGGGAGATTCTCGTTTCCACTATGAGGTCGACTTGAAGGCGTTGACCAAACCTTTACAAGGGCTTGAGGTCACTCCACAAGATGGATGGAGCCTCTCAAGCAATCCGTAGCTTCTTGATGCGTAAGGTACAAGCACAAGATCTACTAAGGTTTCTAGGCCTCAAGTAGGATTCTAGATCTACTAGGTTGTGGTGGATGGCTTTGAAATTCCTTTGGTGAAAGTGTGGATCTAGGACTCCGCTAGTTCTCCACCAAGTATGAGACTTATTGGGTGGACGGAGTGGGAGATCTAGGTGGATGAAGATTTCATTAATGGCTAGGAGAGAGAGTGGGAAAAAGCTTAGCATTTATGAGGAATGGGAAGGAGTATTTATACCCCTTCATTAAGTGGTCGTTGCAGTCCAGGAGCACCGGAGGCTCCGGTGGGCTTCTGTCAATTGTGCTGCAGCGCAGCGCACCTGTTCATCTTTGTATGTCCAAGGGGGGAGGCTCCGGTGGATATAGCGGAGGCTCCGCCCACCGGAGCTGCAACGGAGGCTCCGGTGGAGCCTCCGCTCGTACGCAACAGAAACTGTTTTTTGGCGGAGCCCCCACGGGAGGCCCACCGGATGCTATTTGCACAGGGGCCAGTTGGGGCTGCCGGATCTCCACCGGAGGCTCCGGTGGAGCCTCCGCCCTTATCCAACAGAGCAAGGATTTGGCGGAGCCTCCACCGGAGGTGCACCGGATGCCACCCGTGCACAGGCCCAGATTTGGAAATGGCGGAGGCTCCGGTGGAAGTGGCGGAGGTTCCGCCCCACCGGAGCTCCACCGGATGTTCCGCCTTGGACTCCGCTCATATGCTCTAGAGGGAGGTTTGGGCGGATCCTGCACCGGATCCGCACCGGAGCCTGGGCGGAGCCTGCGGTGGATTCACCGGAGCCTCCGCTCCTTTGCAGAAACTGCTCCCTTGGTTTCTTTCTCCTAGCTCTTTTCATTTAAACCAAACACTCTCCCCAAAGAGTTAGTGAACTTGATTAACCTGGGAATTTTCCTATATCAAACAAATATTAGATCAAATAGATATGTTGTCATATAATTACAAAAACGGACGATGATCTTTCATTCTCCCCCTTTTGGTAATTGATGACAACATCCCTATTTGCATGATAGAAAAACACAACATGAACGGAGCTCCCCCTACAGGTATGCTCCCTTCATGTTGAGAGCATCTAGGCATGATATATTGAGCAATATGACAACGATAGAGCACACAACACATAATAATATGATACGAGGTTCACACAAGCATAATAAAACGAGGTTCACGACACATAGGAATAATGTAAACAAACCAAAGTTCCAAATGACCAAATGAAAAGCCAAACTCCCTTAATCAAAGGAAGGATGAAAGTTGAATAAGCTTGAGGGAGACCCCATGCAAATACCCGCTCCTAATATATATCTCTCCCCCTTTGGCATCAAGATACCAAAAGAGGGAGAAAATGATGCTAACGCCCCGAAGATTACTCGGAGGATACTTCCATGTCCGGAGAGGGGGCGCGACAGTGAGAGCTAGTAGCTTCTTCTCTTTCTTCCTCGGACAACTCAATAAACTTTCCCTTGGAGTCCTTTGCTTGCCACTTGTCCCAGTCCGTGATGCTAGGAAGAACCGGGGAGTCCACTGAGTCACCATCATCACGAAGACGCTGACGAGCGGCCTGAGCTTTGTTGCGGTTCTTGAGCTCCTTATCATAATGACCTTCCCATTCATGTTGCTCGATCTTCTTGTTCAAACGGAACACCTTCTTGAGGGCCCTTGCCATCCATTTGAAAGCATTGCTAGAAGGAGCAGGGTGAGATGGACCAGCCTCTTCTTCTTCTTCCTCATCAACAATGATGTGAGGCTTTGCCTTCTGCTTGCGAACAGCAGGAGTGGGATGCTCAGGCGGCTCGGTGTGGTCCTTGATGAGGAGTTTCCTTTCCATGTGAGGGATCCAATTATCATCCTCAAATGGTTCATCCGGAAACTTTTCATTCCATACGTGTAAGATGATCTTCATGATGAACGGCCCAAAGCAAGCATTCTTGCGGCTGATCACGGCGTGCCACAGCTCATTCCAAATGTAATCAAGCACATCAAACTTGCGAGGAGTGTCGGCCATCCGCTGTTGATGAGTGAGAAGCATAAGGTTCTTCAAGAATCCCTGGATTTCATCCACATTCCCCGCCTTTGGGTTGATAGTCTCTCTATAGATGCGCATCATGATATCATAGGTGGGGTAGAGACCCTTGACAAACCCAACGGCGAACTTCTTCCAATGATAGAGTGGGGTGATTGATCTTTGGGAAGGGATGCAGTGTTGATAACATGAACCCGGAACCATCCATTGGCAAACTCCTCACCCTCAGCAAAAGGTCCAAAATCCGGATACCCTCCAAGAATAGTTCCAACATCAGACCACTTGATGTCAAGCAGTCTCCCCTGTGTCATCCATGTGAGATTGCGCTCGGTCTCATTAGAGATATGAACGGTGGCCAAGAACTGACATACAAGGTCTTCATCGTAGTCTTGTTGGAGACTAATAATGGGACCAATCCCAAACCTCTCAATGAGTCCAAGAGCCTCCCCAAAGTAATGAGAGTTCCTTTCCATATGCCCAAAGATCTCATGATATATTTGCCCTTGGAAAACAGTGTGGAAGCGGGGATCCTTACCCCGGAATTGTGGCATCAAGCGCTCACGTGCAATCACATAGGGGTTTTCGCGCCGTTCCTTCAAAAATACCGCCTCGGACATCTTGGAGGCGGTCTTTGCAGTGTTCTTCTTGGACAGTTTTTTCTCGGTAGCCGGGAACCTCTTGCGCTTGGGTTGAGAGCTGTCAAGTTCCTCTTCGATCTCATCAACTTGAGGGGTCTTGCGGCGACCCGTAGTCTTGTACCGAACCCCCTTTCCTCTGGAACCGGAAGCATCTAAGAAAGAAATAGCGAGGAGAGCATGAAGAAAAGGTAATGCTCAAGTTGATAAAATACGCACAAATCCAAGAAACCAAGATACACATGGTGTTAGGGTTGAATAACTAGGGTTAGGGCAAACGAATCTTCCCTACAACCGTAACGATTCAATCCTAACATGCATTATCTAGGTTGCTAGGGTTTGTACTTGAGAACTTCTACTCCTAAAACTCCAAATCCACATATCTAGAGAGCAAGAACATGAACTCCTATGCATCCCATCCATCAACTAGATGAGAGAGAGAGAGAGCACCGTATCATCCATGGTGAAAAGGAAGGAGAATGAAGATCCGGGGGTGGCCCAAGGCAAGGAAAAGGTCTCCCGGCGGTGGAGCACCCAAATCCGGCGGCGGATGGCTTGGGGGCGGCGGCGGTTGAGAGGAGGAAGAAGGAGAGGGCGAGTGGGGGGGGGGGGGAATCGAGATTGGATCTCACTTGCCCCCGCTCGCCCTAGTTCTTATCCGAAAAACTGCCACGGGCGGAGCCTCCGGTGGTTTCACCGGAGCCTCCACTCCCCCCAGCGGAGCCTCCGGTGGTTTCACCGGAGCCTCCGCCCCTGGTCCACAAAAATAGGCCAAATTTTGGCCCGCTGAGCAAATGTGTGCTAGCGGAGCCTCCGGTGGCGTTCCGGTGGACAGGGGCAGCGGAGCCTCCGGTGGGTTCACCGGAGCCTCCGCCCAGCCAAGTTTTGGCACACCAAGATTGGAAAAACAAGAGCATTACTATGGAAATATTGTTTTGGGAAAAGGGGGCTGGGGTTGGAAAATAGTCACTGATATACGAGAGACATTACTCGGAGGGGTTCGCAAGAAGCATAAAAGGTAGAAAACCGAACCCGTACGAGTTGCCAAGAAGGAAATATGATATGCGTGAAAGATCCAAAAGATACCAAAGGTTGGTGGCCGAAGCCACCATGTTTCCGTGTGTAACTTGGCACCGCAAAGATATATCTTGGGTCCAAAATTACTACTCACAATTAAGCACAATAAGGTACAATTGACTAGATATGCAATGATGAATTGATTTTCGCATGATAAGAGGAGTGAATACTCATGAGTTGATTAGCGCTCCCCCTATGTCCATGCGTACATCTAAACCTAATAGCAAGCATAATGAGGGTAGATATGCAAGGTTTCAAGTGAAGTTGGAAGAATCGATGACATTTAGTTCATTCCTCAAAGCTCGAAATCTTGGTTCATCAAGGGCCTTCGTGAAGATATCGGCAAGTTGATCCTTGGTGGGAACATATGAGAGATCAATATCACCTTTATCAACATGATCCCGAATGAAATGATGCCGGATCTCAATGTGCTTCGTCTTGGAGTGAAGGACCGGGTTGTAGGCGATCTTGATAGAACTCTCATTATCACAAAGAAGAGGCACCTTGTCAAAATGAATACCATAATCCTTCAAGGTTTGCCTCATCCATAGTAATTGGGCACAACAACTTCCCGCGGAGATATACTCGGCTCGGTGGTGGAGAGAGCATTGCAATTCTGCTTCTTTGAAGTCCAACATACCAAGGAGCGGCCAAGGAATTAGCAACCCCCGAACGTGGACTTCCTATCCGTCTTCTCTCCCGCATAATCCGCATACGAATATCCAATGAGCTGAAAACAAGAACCCTTGGGGTACCAAAGACCGAAGTTTGGAGTATGAACTAAATATCGAAACATTCGTTTCACAGCTTCCAAATGACTTTGCCTCGGAGAGGCTTGAAACCTTGCACATTTACCTACGCTATACATGATATCTGGTCTAGATGCACAAAGGTAGAGCAAAGAGCCAATCATGGAGCGGTATACCTTTTGATCTACCTATTTACCGTTGGGGTCGGGTTTCAAGTCGGTGGTCGTGGACATAGGAATCTTCATAGGTTTGGCATCATTCATATTAAATCTCTTGAGCATGTCTTGAGTGTATTTGGCTTGTTTGATAAAAGTTCCTTCATGATATTGATTCACTTCAAAGCCAAGTAAGAATTCCAACTCTCCCATCATAGACATTTCAAAACTATCGGTCATAAGCTTGCAAAACTCCTCATTGAACAAAGTGTTAGTAGACCCAAAAATGATGTCATCCACATAGAGTTGGAATATGAACAAGTCACCTCCAACCGTCTTGGTAAAGAGGGTGGGATCGATTAAACCAACATTAAACCCGCGATCCACTAGAAACTCTTTAATGTGCTTGTACCACGCACGTGGACCTTGTTTAAGTCCATAGAGCGCCTTATCAAGTTTCTAGACATGATCCGGGTGGTTGGGATCCTCGAAACCCGGAGGTTGCTTGACATATACTAACTCATTAATGGGACCATTGAGGAAAGCACTCTTAACATCCATTTGTTGCAACTTGAAATTATGATGAGATTCATAAGCTACTAAGATGCGAATAGGTTCAAGACGAGCTACGGGGCAAAGGTTTCACCGAAATCGATACCTTCAACTTGAGAAAAACCTTGGGCCACCAATCTTGCCTTGTTGCGAATGACAATACCATCTTTGTCTTGTTTGTTCTTGAAAACCCATTTGGTTCCAGTGACATTTTTGCAATCCTTGGGTCTTGGTACTAGTTTCCACACTTTGTTGCGCTCGAAGTTATTGAGTTCATCATGTATGGCTTCAAGCCAATCTTGATCTTCGAGAGCTTCATAGACCTTCTTGGGCTCAATGAAGGACACAAAGGCATGAGCCTTGCTAAAATCCGCCAATTGCCTCCTAGTAACCACTCTCCCACGAACTTGACCAAGAATCTTGTCCTCCGTGTGACCCGCTCGTTCAAGATTTTCTAGCCTTCTCTTTGCTCTTCGTGCTAGCATCTCCTCCAAAGATTCCTTGGATACGGATTGAGAATCACCTTCTTCATCGGAGATATGACCGTCTTCATTTTGTTCTTGATCAATAATGGGTGATGGATCACCACTAGGTTGAGCACTCTCAACAATGATGGAATCTTGATCATGATTTCGATGAGTTGCTTGGCCTTGTTCATTAGCTTGGCCTTGATTCTTAGCTTGAGGGCTTGGTGCATCTTGTTGGGTAGCTTGATCATCAATGGGTGTAGTCAATGGCTCCACTTGAGTGGGGCATAGTCATTCTCCCTCCGTCATCCGGTAACCCTCAATGGGGATTATTTCACCAATCCCCATTCTTCTTATGACGATGGGAGGAATTGCATCTCCTACAACACCATCATCTATACGACCCCTTGGGAGCCGTTATCCTCATCAAACACCACGTCTATAGATTCTTCAACTTGTCCGGTGGACTTGTTGTAGACTCTATAGGCATGAGCGTTTGTGGCATAACCAACAAAGATACCCTCATAAGATTTGGTCTCAAATTTTGACAACCGTTTACCTTTCTTGCGAATGAAGCACTTGCAACCGAAGACCTTGAAATAAGATACATCTGGTTTCTTGCCCGTGAGAATCTCATAGGGAGTCTTGTTCAAAATCATGAAAAATATATAACCGGTTGGTAGCATGACATGCGGCGTAGACGGCTTCGGCCCAAAACTTATAGGGAGAAGAGAACTCCGCAATCATAGTTCTAGCCGCATCCATCAAAGTCCGGTTCTTTCTCTCCGCAACACCATTTTGTTGAGGGGTATAGGGAGTGGAATATTGATGAGCAATGCCTTCTTCACTAAGAAAACCATCAACGGTGTAGTTCTTGAACTCCAAGGCATTATCACTCCGAATGGCCAATATGGTAGCATTGTGTTGGCGCTCCACTAGAGTGATGAACTCGATGACTCTCTTTTGAGTTTCACTTTTCCTCCTGAAGACATACACCCAACAATATCTTGAATAATCATCCACAATCACCAAGCAATACTTCTTTCCTCCGAGGCTATTATAAGATAGTGGACCAAAGAGATCTAAGTGAATGAGCTCGAGAATTCTTGTGGTGGAGATAGTTGTCTTGGTTGGGTGTTGTTCTACATGTTGCTTCCAAAGGTACAAGAGCTACACACACGATCTTTAGCAAACTTAGCTTTGGTTAGTCCTAGGACATGATTGCCACTTTGGAGGTCATGTAACATTCTCATATTGGTGTGGGCTAGCCGGCGATGCCAAAGCCACCCCACATCAACTTTAGACATTAGGCATGTCGCGGCACCCGTGTCTTCTTTAGAGAAGTCCACTACATACATGCCGTTCTCTACAAACCCAAAAAAGGCTACTTTAAGAGAAGTCTCCCAATTGACAATCACACTCTCTTTATTAAAGAACGAGGTAAAGCCACAATTCACAAGTTGAAGAACGGACATCAAGGTATAGCCAAGGGACTCAACAAGGAGAACATTCTCAATTGATAAATCATTTGAGATAGCTACCTTGCCTCGTCCTAATACCTTAAGCTCGGACATGTCACCAATAGTAACACAATTGAGATGAGGTAAAGGAGGTTCAATATTAATTATTGCGTCATGGCTTCCGGTCATGTGTTGGGATGCACCGCTATCCAGTATCCATCTATTTGACCCGGAAGCATTTCCCTACAAGAGACCAATTTCTTGATTTAGGTACCCATCCTTCAATGGGTCCTATTTTGTTAGTAACGAGGGTCTTGGGAACCCAAATAGTCCAATGATAATCATCACCATAAGAAGTACCAACATATTTAGCATAAACATGTCCATCTCTAGATTTCATAAGAACATAAGATGGGTTATATTTTCCGGCAAAGTCATTGTGAGTGATGCTCCCCCTAGAGGTTTCACCACCCATAATGGAGTTGGTCTGCTTCTCTTTGGTCACTTCTCCCTCTTTCACAAGGACAACATTTTGAGAGGGAGATGTGACCCTCTTGGATTTCTTCTTTGACTTGGAAACAAAACCAAGTCCTTCTTTTCCTTTCTTGGCTCCTTGAGAGCTTATGGCATCATTGAGAATTCTCTCTTTCCCCACAAAGTTAGTCGTAGTGCAAGAGGTAGGAATGATAGCTGTTAGAACGCATAGAGATATACAAAACTTTTTCCTACGCGGTACTTCCAAGATCTAGCCGAGGTAGAAGGCCACGAGTATTACCACTAGACACGCAGGTGCGGATTACCGATGCAGCGCGTCGGGGCAGTGCAGTCCCACGATCCGATCCAGCCGATCCAATCCCTCGATCGTCGAAGTGCTGAACGTACAGCACCTCTGCCGGTATCCACACGTACGAGGAGAAGTTCCAACGGCGGACTGCTAGGTCTGGTGCAACGACTGGACTGAGTGGGGCTAGGGTTCCCAACGCATGGGAGTGGACTAACGTGCCCGCTGGGCAACCTGCGCCCCTCTTTATATAGCGAATGGCAGTGGGCTTCACAACACTTGTGGCCCATTCCCTCTGTGAGTCTGACTCACAAACTCAGTCCATTTCCGGTTCGGGCCCAATCCGACCAATACACTTGCTCCCGCTCTTAAGTGTGCGACCTTGCAGGCTCATGGCGACTTGGACACGATTGGAATCCGACTCTCAATCGATCAATCGGTAGCTGCTCCTAGCAGAACGTGCCGACTCCCAAGTGCCATAGAGTCATGATGACATACCTTCCAATGTGACTTTCATCTTAGTCCCTTTTGCCTCACGATATACCTTGTCAAACTATAGGCGATTTATCGTCATCCGTTAAATAGTTCGAATCTCTTCTCGATCCGTGATATGTGATTCATCTGACTAACTCTTAGTCAACAGAAACAGTTAACACTTAACTGAGTCGCACATGGCCATGCTTCCTGAATCATATCACTCAAGAGGGCCCAGAGAATATCTCTCCATTCGGAGGGGCAAAATCCCATCTTGATTATCCACATCACGCAGCTTGCTTCTCATTCGACCCGAACTCTGCTTTATAGCTGCCTTGTCACAGAATAGCGTTTGACAGAACCTAAGTCGGTGATCCACAACTCGGATTGTGCGATGACCTCAGGTCTAAGGTTTACATTGATTGAGACATGCAAATAAAGACTTGCTCGTTGCATCTCAATATGGGTCAGTCCGACTTGCTAAACTCTTTAGCCAAGTCTGTGAACGTCGGAATGGCATCACCATGCCCATGACAATTGGAACCGTGTCACAAGCCAACACTCACATTAGTCTAGGGTGTGTGTCCAGCACAACCTTAATGACCAAGGAAAATTAGTATGAACAACATGAATACATAGTTCCACAATCCAATCACATATTCAAAGACATATATCAGATGTTCAAACCAAAGGACAACTTAATAACTTTATGAATACATTGGGAATTACATCATACATGATTGCCTCTAGGGAATATTCCCAACAATAGCAATGCTATTAGAGGAAGATATCACTTGTTTATTAGATTGTTGAGCTAGGAGGTTGTTCCGAGACTTGGTGAGTTTGTCATGAATTTCTTTAAGAGACATCAACTCCTTTTTTAGTTTTTCATGATTCTCAACAAGTACTTCATGACCTACTCCTAGCTTCAACTCCACTTATTCAAAGTCTTTAAGTAAAGCAATAGATTTTTCGTTATCTTTCCTAAGCTTGGCAAGAAATTTTTAATTATCTTTCCTAAGCTTGGAAACACTAATAGCATAGGTATCTTGTAGACTAGATAGTCTCTCTTCGAGAGATGCTCTCATGGATCTTTCTTTTTGGAGAGCTTTAACTTGTTCATCGTCATGGTTCTCATGGCTACCACCATGGCTCTCCAAGGTCATGATGATCTCCTCCTTCTCGTCTATGAGAGAGTTAGCATCATCAAGTTGCCTTAAGAGATCCTTTACCTTTTCTTTAGTTTCACCTTCGAGACTACATAACCAAGAGCCTATATTCTTAGCCTCCTCATCATCAACAATGTTTTCAACACAATCCAATAACGAGGGAGAGCTAGTGATAATAGACTTGGAGGTGGAAGATATTACCGTGGTGGCTTTTTCCATGAGACATGTAGGTCGGATCGATGCCTTCTCATTGGGGGATTCAAATAGAGAGACCGATGAAGAGGAAGTCGTAGCTATGTCGACGTGGGCAACACCTACGACTTCATCTTCTCCTTCATCTCCGGAGTAGTATGTTTCCAATGTGGGGCCGTCTTGAACATATAGAGCCCTTGGGACTCTTCTTGCAAGGTTCTTGTTG
Source organism: Alopecurus myosuroides (assembly GCA_028641055.1). Taxonomy (NCBI): domain Eukaryota; kingdom Viridiplantae; phylum Streptophyta; class Magnoliopsida; order Poales; family Poaceae; genus Alopecurus; species Alopecurus myosuroides. The sequence goes on from CM054059.1 coordinate 11,972,510, forward strand.
TGTGGAGCTTTGTTCTTGTCCTTGCGAACAAGCTTCCCTTCATTCTCTTCTCTTGGCTCAAAGGGACACTCTTTGACGAAGTGACTTGCACTTCCACAATCATAGCATGTCCTTGGCCGCTCCCCTTTCTTCCTAAATATCTTGTTCCTTGGGGGTCTAGGAGCACCGGCCTTGTGAGCCTCCCATCTCTTCCAATACCCTTGCATGGCAAGAGCGATACACTTATGAGCACCCTTGTATGTGTCTTCATAGTCCTCATCATCATCATCATCATCATCATCATCCACTTCTTCTATCTTGGCCATTGCCTTAGACTTCAAGGCTAGGTTAGGAGACTTTCCATGTCCTCTTGAGCGAGAAAGAGCATCATCCGCGCTCTTGTGAGATAAGGATATGGCTATGAACTCACTAAGGACACCAATGGAGTTGAGGGAGTTGTAGTCGGATCTTGTTCGAATGCTACTGGAGAGATTCTTCTCAAAAGGAGTTATGGCCTTGACAAATTTCCTACTGATCCACTCAACGGAGATTTCCTCTTTTCCAAAGTCCCTTTGTTGATTGCCAAGGGTGACCACTCTTCTATATAGCTCCTCAGGACTTTCATCTTCAAGCATAACAAAGTTCTCGGACTTTTCAAGAGCAACATCATATTTGGATGATTGAATGCTTGCATTGCCTTGGAACAAGGAGTGAAGTTTATCCCAAGCTTCGTTGGCGGTCTTGATACCGCGGATGTGTTCAAGATGTTCTCTTGGGAGAGCCTTTTGGATAGTCCCAACTCACAAGAGCGGTCTTGTTGAGTTGAAATTCCACATCCTCTATTGGAGTCAAGTTGTTCGGATCATGAGGGTGGAATCCATGGAGAATGCTTCTCCACAAAGCGGTCCAAGATCCTGAAATGTGAGACTCCATATCGAACTTCCAAGAAGAGAACTCGTTAGTGTTAAGCATGGGAGGAACTCCAACATTAACCATGTGTGGCATTGTGGCAATAGGGTGGATAGAATCATAATTGGGAGGTGGTGGAACTTTAGAGTTAGACCCCAAAACCGTTAGCCGAATGAGACTTGGAGCCCTCGGAGCTCCCACCACTCTTAGCCTTTTTATCGGCTTTTGCTTTGGCTTTCGCCTTAGCTAAAGCGATGTTAGCTTCCATCTCGTCGATATCCGGAATGGATTCTTCGTCCGAGATAACATCGTTGGTGGTGGGAGGTGGTTCCGCGGACTCCTTGGTTTTTCCCATCAGTGCCTCCATCATTTTCTTTATGCTAGAAACCTCCTAACCAACACTAGAGCTAACCTTAGATAATTCGGTTGGGAGAATGCCAACCGTATCTTTTAGGTTAGATATAGTGTCGGCCATTTTGGAGATTTCCGCACTAGAACTACCGGGGGCCTTTTCATTGACCATTGTACTCTTGGGCGGTTAAGCCCTTAGCAAGAGCCGAGGCTCTGATACCAATTGAAATTGCACTATGGTCAATTAGAGGGGGGGGTGAATAGGTTGACTACCAATTTTTATTTTCTTTTCCTTTTAGTCGGGCTAGGCAAGATAAGATAGGGTTCTCTAGATGTGCATCTAGGTGAGCAACCTATGTGTACAAGATAATATGCGCAACGGAAGTAAAGCGTAAGGTAACAAGATAAACAACAAGTGTAAACAAGGAGACAAGGATATGATTCCCGTAGTTCCTTCTCAAATAGAAGTACGTCTACGTTGGAGAGGTGGGGAGCCACCTAGGCACTCCTCAATAGCACGGTTGTGTACACCTTGTTCTCCTTGAGCTTCTCCGGTGAGGGAGATTCTCGTTTCCACTATGAGGTCGACTTGAAGGTGTTGACCAAACATTTACAAGGGATCGAGGTCACTCCACAAGATGGATGGAGCCTCTCAAGCAATCCGTAGCTTCTTGATGCGTAAGGTACAAGCACAAGATCTACTAAGGTTTCTAGGCCTCAAGTAGGATTCTAGATCTACTAGGTTGTGGTGGATGGATTTGAAATTCCTTTGGTGAAAGTGTGGATCTAGGTCTCCTCTAGCTCTCCACCAAGTATTAGAGTGATTGGGTGGACGGAGTGGGAGATCTAGGTGGATGAAGCTTTCATTAATGGCTAGGAGATAGAGTGGGAAAAAGCTTAGCATTTATGAGGAAGGGGAAGGAGTATTTATGCCCCTTCATTAAGTGGACGTTGCAGTCCAGGAGCACCGGAGGCTCTGGTGGGCTTCTATCAATTGTGCTGCAGCGCAGCGCACCAGTTCATCTTTGTATGGCCAAGGGGCGGAGGCTCTGGTGGATATAGCGGAGGCTCCGCCCACCGGAGCTGCACCGGAGGCTCCGGTGGAGCCTCCGCTCGTATGCAACAGAAACTGTTTTTGGCGGAGCCCCCACCGGAGGCCCACCGGATGCTATTTGCACAGGGGCCAGTTTGGGCCACCGAATCTCCACCGGAGGATCCGGTGGAACCTCCGCCCTTATCCAATAGAGCAAGGATTTGGCGGAGCCTCCACCGGAGGCGCACCGAATGCCACTCGTGCACAGGCCTAGATTTGGAAATGGCGGAGGCTCCGGTGGAAGTGGCGGAGGTTCCGCCCCACCGGAGCTCCACCGGATGTTCCGCCCTGGCCTCCGCTCGTATGCTCCAGAGGGAGTTTTGGGAGGAGCCCGCACCGGAGCCTGGGCGGAGCCTGCGGTGGATTCACCGGAGCCTCCGCTCCTTTGCAGAAACTGCTCCCTTGGTTTCTTTCTCCTAGATCTTTTCATTTAAACCAAACACTCTCCCCAAAGAGTTAGTGAACTTGATTAACCTGGGCATTTTCATATATCAAACAAACATTAGATCAAATAGATATGTTGTCATATAATTACAAAAACGGAAGATGATCTTTCAGCACCAATATCACATAAACCATAATAGCAATGATCACCAATCTTAACAGAAAGCACAATAACACTAGTTTTCTTAGGTCTATGAGGATGTGAAACAATGTTTGAAACATCCTCACAGAAGACAATGTGTTCATCCTCCACATTTCCACATACAAGATCTTTTACTATTGCGATTGCAGGTTCAACAGTTATTTGTTCATCAGGTTCAATAGCTTTTTTTTACTCTTATTAACCACACTAGCTACCATAGAGTTCTCTTTCACTTTAGCACGGAAAGGCATCTTTTCAACATAAGGCTCAGGAATAGCAGGATTAATAGCATGCACTTCTATATTACTAGCAGGAACAATATCTTTATAAGGTGCATGGTACTTGTGATAATTCTTTTCAGGAATATCAAGATAGGAGGCAAAAGCTTTAAGACAGTGTGAAAAAATTTGAGAATCAAAACCACAAAAAGCACTAACATCATAGAAATAATTGGTATCCATAAAATATTTAATGCATTCATAATCATAATTTATACCTGACTTTCTACCTTTGTCGTTCTCCCATGCTTTAGTGTTTTCTTGAATACGATCAAGAAGATCCGATTTAGCTTCTTCCTTCATACGTGTAAATGATCCAGAACAAGAAGCATCCAATAAATCCTTATCATGAAGAGAAAGGCTTGCATAAAAATTATTGACAACAATATTACGCAGGAGTTAATGAACGAGACATTTGAGCATTAATAACTTCATTCTCCCCCACGCTTGGGCAATACTCTCTCTATCCTGAGGCCAGAAATTATAGATTTGATTCCGGTCTTCATGAATCTCACTAGGAGGATAAAATTTAGAATAAAAGAGAGGAACAATTTCCTCCCATCCAATAGATTCACCATTCCTCAGTAATTTGAACCATTAAGCGGCTCTTCCTTTTAGCGATAAAGAAAATAATTTCCTTTTAACTTGATTCATTGTAATACCTGCACACCGGAATAACTCGGATACTTCATGTATAAAGAGCAAATAATCACCGGGATGGACAGTTCCATCACCGTAATAGCAGTTATCCATAACACGTCCAAAAAATTTCATACGTATTTTTATAAGGATCTAATTCAGCAGATAATGATCCACCTGCTAACCTAGCAGTGATAGTAGTAGTACCTCTAACAGACCATCAAAAGTATTATCCATGATGAAATAAAACAGCAGGCAAAAATAAAAACAACAGTTACAGTAAAAGTTTCTCTTACCAATAGCGCTTCACTCCCCGACAATGGCGCCAGAAAATAGTCTTGATGACCCGCAATTATAGGGGGTTATCGTAGTACTTTCGATAAATAAGAGTGTCGAACCCAATGAGGAACAGAAGGGGTTGACAAGCAGGTTGGATAGAGGATTCACTGTAATCACTAGTAAACGGGTTTTTTGTTGTTTTGGATATAGAAGATAAATAAAGTGCGAGTAAATAAAGAGCAGTAAATAATATTGCAGTGAGTGACCCAATCCTTTTGAGAGAAAAGGATAACCCAGTTGATTTACTTATGTATACCAAACGTTCTCGAGGACACATGGGAATATCGTCAAGTGCTTTCGCTTCGTTACGGTTGATTAATATCCATTGGTTCGTGAAGTGTTGTGTGGGTGAACCTATGCTAATGCACTACCCAACTAGGACTAATACATACTTGTGATTATACCCCTCGTAAGCATCCGCAAATACAAGAAAGTAGTTAAGATAAAACTAACCACGGCGTTAAACTCCGGGATTCTATGCTCCCTCGTGCATTGGTTTCCTAACGGGGGTTTAGATTCCTGCCACTCCAGAAACCATACAATTAGTACCCAAATAAACAATGCATCCTCCTAGGCCCATAAAGGTGAAGTATCATGTAGTCGACCACTAGAAGAATACCACCACAACTTAAAAAACTGAAATCCTAGATATTACTTCAATATAATTTCACTACTAACATCACGAATTCTCCCATGTCCTCGAGAATTAAACAAACTACTAACAAGACATCAAATGGATCATAATCAGAGGTGATATAATGGATAATAAAAATCTGGTAATAAAGTTATAAAACTGATAAATCTCACAACATCAACTACTAACAAGTAATCCACACCGGGAGAGAGATCTCATGTAAAACAACGATAGGAGACCCCTAATTGTTACAACGAGATGATGGTGGATGATGAGGGGATGGTGCTGGTGATGATGATGATGATGGTGAAGACGATCTTGATGATGACCGGAGTGATGACGGGTGACGATGGCGATGATTTCCCCTCTCTAGAGAGGAATTTCCCCGGCAGATTTCTCCCTGCCATAGAGTTTATCTCTCTCGGGTGTTTTCCGGCCCGAGGCGGCGGCAGAATAATTCTTTGATGATGATCTGGGGCTTAGGGATCCCTGGGGTCAAGTACGCAAAAGACCTCGACCAGAGGTGGGCCAGGGTGGCCACACCACCTGGCGGCGTGGCCAGGGGGGCGCACTCTCATGGTGTGGGCCCCTGGTGGCCCCCCTCTGGCTCCCCTTCTGGCTGGAGTCTTCCTCTGAACTTCTAAGACACCTTCGGTGCCCCCCTTCTTCTTCCGATCTTCTGAACTATGGTATCTCGACGGTGCTTTTTTCCAGCAGATTTCTGGTCCCGGTGTTTATTCTCCAAAAATTATGAAACATGCAAAATAAGATAAAATAACATAAGTAATGCATCATAACATGAAATATATCGATGAATAACATAAAATAACAATATAAAACGGTGATGCAAAATGGACGTATCAAGGTTGTTTCATGATAATTCTGATGTGGATCTAATGGATGAGTTTGTGTATGATTAGATCTACCTAATCCTAGATTGGTATAATTTTTAGAGCTCTAGAATAATTATGGTTTGCATAACTAGTTTTAGCTCTTTTCTGTTTTTATTTAATCTTGTGTAAATAGTTTTAATTAAATACTTGTGTTCTAGACTCTTGTTTTCTAGCATGTGTAGATGTGTTAAGCTCTGTTAGAATCTTGTTTTCTTACATTACTAGCATGTTAGAAAAAATGGGCATGCTTGGAAACAAATAGAAATAAGAAATAACATAGTATTCTTTTCTAGTATTTTTCTTGAATAGAACATACGGGCAAAGTATTATTGAGTTTAGTACCTATATTTTCGAGGTTGATATGACGAGTCCAGTACCATTTTGGTACTGATTTTATGATGTTGTTACCTCTGTTATCTTGCACTTTAAATTATAGGAAAGCATGAGTAGCATTTATTTTATTACTTGCACCCTATTATTTTTCTCACTAGCATGAGTAGTGTGTTGTTTGTTGTTTAGTGGGATATTATTTTCCACAAGCGTAACCAGAGGCATTGTGACCCCCACATGCCTTGGTAGGCTAGTGGAACACCCACTGATGCCATTGCATTTTGGTGAGAAATACAATTTCTCCACCATAGGCATGATTGCAAATAATCTTGTTTATTTTATGTGTTCATGGGAAGTGTTTCCTTTGGAAAATGTATTTATGAATTATTTGGTGCATTGCTTGTTGTATGTATTGCTTAGTACCATTGTTTTCCTTAGTTGGTTCTGATTGTGTGTCCTTTATATCATTTTATGACGTTAGAAAACGAGGTGGAATTTATTGAAGAAGAAGGATATTTTCACTCTTGCTATTGCCAAGAGCAAGACTTGACCTCATACCAAGGAAAGCCATCCTAAAGCTTGCTGTTATTACACTTATTATTATCTATCATGCATGTTTTTACTTCTGAAGTTTTACAAAACCTGAATTAACAACACTAATTTTGTTGTGGCTATTATTACTATTAATATTATGAGTAACTATCACATTGCCAATAGTCAAACTTGGTGTTACCAAGCCCTTAGCCACCATATGGTATATAAATACCACCAATATTAATAAGATTGAAGTCCCTAAGTGGACACCCTAAAATGTGCTTTTGTAAACAAATGATTTATGAAAAACCCTTGGTGGAGAGGTGGGACCTTGTTCACTAAAGGAGGCAAAGAGGAAAGTTTTTGAAATGTCTTACAAAAGACACATAACCTAGTCTTTGCTGGAGAACCAAGACGTACTGCCACTCTACCTCAACATGAGAAGTAGGCCTATCTAGAAACTTGTTCTTGTTAGTGTGTGTTCTATCCAAAATGCTATAAAGAATGTGATTCCCTGAACCGAAGTTTCGTCAGGAGGGAGAAACAGGACATGCAAAGTGTAGGAATAATTTTCCCTCCGGTTGTAACAGTTGGGTCTCCGGTCATGGCAGTGTGCGACACAGTGTCGGGGAGGATAAACCTAGTTGAAATGACAGTCATATACTAGCTTGACCATAGTGGAAAGTTAGGATCATTTATCTGATGTTCGCATACTGTTGTGGACAGTCCATGGGTGATTAATGGCAGATGATTTGGATCTTGTGGATTGGGTACACCTCTGCAGAGCAAATCTATTCCGAATAGCCGAGTCCTCAGATATGGACAGTTGAATGGCCATGTAGCTAGTATTGTGTCAAATGTTTTCAAAAGGATATGTATGAAGAAGGACTTGTACATGTGAGGTACTCGAAAGGTGAACCTTGTACCTGCGAGATATGGATGAAGAAAATCTGGGACTTTGTTCTACAAGAAGTTTTGCAAAGAAAAACTTCATTTTCTAAACAAAGTTTTATAAAACCTCTTGGACATGAAATATCTACAAGAGAAATAAAACTACTCACTCCGATCCATAAAAAGTGTCGCTCATTTTGTACTAAGTTAGTACAAGCTTTATACTAAGTGAGCGACGCTTATTATGGATCGGAGGGAGTATATTATTTTCTTTTGAAATATCTTCTTCAACAAAGATATAGAGATTTCAAAAGCACCCATGATGTATCTTTCATCCATTATGCGTAGTGAACACTATGTATAGCCTACCCATTCCACCATATAAGCATACTTGCATTTTGTAAGCTACTTAAAGGATGTCTTGCAGAGTACATTCAAATGTACTCATATTGATTTCGTCCTTGGAAATTTACTTGGCCAGACTATGAGGAGCAGCCACAAGAGGAGTACTACGAGGAGGACTACTACATTGACGATCACGCGAACTAGGCCCGGCTCCCGGTTAGCAGCCTGTAGGTTAAGACGTATTTTTTTTTGAAATGAGTCACCCCAGCCTCTGCATCAGGCTGATGCATACGACTTTATTATATTATTAAAATTTTAAACATCCGACATTACAATATGTTTACGAAAGCACAGTCACGGGTCTGCCAGTGTTGCTACAAGAATCAGCCAGCGAAAAAGGAAGCAATGCAATCAGCCATAATCAATCCTTCTAGTGCGCAACCAACCAGCCTGGTTGAAGATAGCTCGAACGACCGCCATTAGACGATTGCATCCAGTATCCAAATGTTGGCGTTGCTCCAAAGGCACACGGTTGGACCATAGAGTGATCCAATAAATAGCTCGATGAACTACCTGCAAAAAATTTCCCACTGTCTCACTATTAAAAATCACCCCATTACGACTATTCCAAACCGCCCATAAAAAGCACATACTCCTATCCGTATAACTGCTTTAGAATGTTTATCCATCCCACTTAAACAATCCCCAAAAAGTTGTTGAACAGAAGTAGGTGCAGCAATACTAAAAGTGAAGTGAAAGAGACGCCAAATCTTTTTAACAAAATCACAATCTAAAAAAAGATGTTGAACCGTCTCCTGTGAGCCACAAAAGACACACTTAGTGCAACCACGCCACTTCCTCTTAGCAAGGTTATCTTTAGTCAATAGTTCCTTTCTAGAAAGAAACCACATGAAAATCTTAACCTTAAGGGGCACTTTTAATTTCCAAAGCTTAGACCTTAGACTAGAAGTATTCCCATTCATAATATCATGGTAGAAAGACCGAACTGTAAACAAACCCGTTGGTGTTAACTTCCACCTCACTTTATCTGGATTATTAGTAATATTCACTTCCATGAGTTTCTCAATCAAATCCAGCCATGCATCCCACGTATTACCAACAAAATTTCGCCTAAATTGAATATTTGGATGGTCATGGTTCAGAACCTCTGCCATCGTGGTATTCTTATGCCTAACAATGGCATAAAGAGTAGGGTATTGGACAGCAAGAGAAGTGTTTCCAAGACACACATCCTCCCAGAACCTCACCTCCACTCCATTATCAACAATGAATTCAATCCTATGAAAGAAATCCTGTTTGACACCCATAATCCCTTTCAAAAAAGGTGAATCAGTAGGCTTACTCTCAACCTGAGCTAAAGATTTATCACCCAAATATTTGTTATGTAAAAGTTCAACCCAAACTCCATCCTAAGTTAATAGTTTAAACAACCATTTAGCCAACAAACACCTGTTCTTAATATCTAACAACTCGATACCCAGCCCTCCTTGGTCCTTAGGCCTACAAATAATATTCCATTTGGACAAACAATATTTTCTCTTAAGATTATCACTTTGCCATAAAAAACGAGATCTAAAGAAATCTAATCTCTTACGAACCCCAACGGGAATTTCAAAAAAAGATAGCATAAACATTGGCAAACTGGTCAACACCAAATTAATAAGAATTAACCTATCACCATAGGAGAAAAGCTTACCCATCCAAGTACTAAGCTTTTGCTCAAAACGTTCCTCAACATGCTTCCACTCACTGTTCCGAACTCTACGAAAGTGAACCGGAATGCCCAAATACCGAATTGGAAGAGATCCAATCTCACACCCAAAGATTTTACGATACTCATGTAAGTGCTCAACAGCTTTACCAAAGCAAAATATCTCACTTTTATTGAAATTAATCTTTAACCTAGACAATTGTTCAAAAATAGAGAGAATTAACTTCATATTAACCGCCTTGTCTAAATCATGCTCGAGGAACAAAATAGTATCATCGGCGTACTATGAAATAGAAAGACCACCGTCAACTAGATGCGGTATGAGTCCTCCTACCTGACCATCCCCTTTCGCGCGATCAATCAAAACCGCTAACATTTCTGCCACCAAATTAAAAAGGATAGGTGACATTGGGTCACCTTGCCTTAACCCTTTTAGAGTTTGAAAATAATGACCTATATCATCGTTAACTCTAATACCCACACTTCCCCCCTGAACAAAACGAGCAACCCACTCACACCACTTAGAGCTAAAACCTTTCATTCGTAACGTTTGCTGTAAGAAAGAACATTTCAATTTGTCATAAGCTTTCTCGAAATCAATTTTGAAAATTACTCCATCGATCTTTTTCCTATGTAACTCATGTATAGTTTCATGAAGAATTACTACTCCTTCCAAAATATTTCTACCCGGCAAGAAGGCAGACTGAGAAGGCCTAATGATGTTCTGAGCAATCCCAGTCACTCTATTAGTTCCTATTCTTAAAGATCTTGAAACTCACATTGACCAGACAGGTAGGTCTAAATTGTTCAATCCTGCTAGCATTTTCCTTCTTAGGAAGGAGGTTAATAATACCGTAATTTAGTCTATCCAATGATAGACCCCCCGCATGTAAATGATCGAAGAGACGCATCAAATCAACTTTGGTTACCCCTCATGAGAACAGATAGAAGTCGGCAGGGAAACCATCAGGACCTGGCGCCTTATTTAGCTCCATCTGAGAGATGGCATCTAAAACTTCTCCTTCTGAGAAGAGCGCGGTTAACATAGTATTCTCCTCAACGGAGACCTTACTAAAATCCTCTGTTCTACTCTCCAACAGAGTGACAGAAGAAGGGATAGACGGTAGTATTCCGAAATAAAAACATTGAGGTTTTCATGACCAATGATCGTACCCTCATCTTGCTCCAATTGAAAAATCAACTTTTTCCTATGCTTACCATTAGCAATTAAGTGAAAATACCTAGTATTTTCCCCTCCTTGCTGTATATGCCTAACTTTAGCCCTCTGAGCCCATTTAGCTTCCTCCTCTCGACGCAATCTAGCTAAGAAATCATCCGCCTCCTTCTTTACATGTGTCTCATCCTCACTCAGAGGAACAGACTCCGCTTTGAGATCAAGCTCATTTATAAGTAACAAGAGACGATCTCTTTTCAACTTATATTCCCCGCTAACATTCTTAGCCCAACCACGCAAAAAACTCCTAAGGTGTCTAATCTTGTTTTGCCAAACCTCTATTGGAGAGGATCCAACCCAAACGGCCTGCCACTCTTTCTTCACCAAGTCCAAGAAGCTCGGTTTCTTTAACAAAGATAATTCAAATGAAAACACCGATGTGTTTCCAATGTGAGCATGTAACATCCCTGATTTTTGGAAAACTCAAAAATCACAAAAATTTGAAACTTTTTGTTTTCATGTTTAGTAAGTCACCAAAAACCAAATGAGAAGCAAGAAACAAAAGAAAACAATGCATATTCTCAATGAAATTGAAATTACTAATCCATTATACCTCTATTCCATAAACCCTAAAGTCATTTCAAAATAAATATTTCTACCTAAAGAAAATATTTCTTCTTAAGCAAACCCTTACACCCAACATGTTTTCAACCCAATTATGATCTTGAAAACATTTTTGATATATATAAAAACTAGAGAATTGTTATCTCTAATATTTTCTTCTTGTCTCTAAAAAGGGTTTCACTATTATTGAAAACCCCAAAATAGATATAAGTTGGATCCTTGTTTTCCAAGTTTTATGTCAATCAACAAAATAATATAGTGCTATAGAAATAAATTGTTTATGAAAACAAGTAATATTACCTTGAAAATAGTTTATGGCAACATTACTCAATTATTTATAGCCCTTAATAAAGTTCTAGGCCTTAAAAGTATTTGAGGAGAATAAAATTATTAATAATAACTTTTAGTTGTTATTCCAAGTTTTAAACATGAAGGTGTGAAAATAAAATGATTTGTTTTGGAAATAACATAAAAGAGGGTTTTGAAAACAATATTATGACATGTGGTTTCATCCTAAATTTTTTTATCAACAATATTAATTAATTGATATGAACCAATTGAAAACCATTAAGTTACTATTAGTGAATCCTTCACATACTAAAATTATGAAATGTGAAAATGGTTTAAAAATGGCTTCCCAAAGATAATTTATGACATGTAAAATGTCTCTGAAATTTATTTATATAATAACATCAAGTTATTATTTTCTAAATGTTAAAATGGCCTTAAAGCATTATTTAGAGTTTTATTTATTTTTTTTCCAAAATATAAATTTGTGACAAAATGAGATGAAATAACTTTCAAAATTTTGTTTTCAACATTTAGAATGTCATTGAAATTTTATTTGACCCATAACCATGTTTTATAAAATTTTTTATTAAAAATCACATTAAGTGACTATTAAAGAATTATTCAAATTCCAAAATTTCAAAAATAAATATGTTGAATTGTTTTCCAAAAATGATATTGATGGAAAGCAATTGAAATTTTAAAAATTTAGAAATTTAGTTCATGTCATTTGGATAATTAAAACAGAAGATATTATTGAAACAAATAAACAGGAAAAAAAAAATCATTGATGACGTCATCAATGACGTCATCATCTTCTTCCTCGTTTGGAAACTGCCATGGCCGTTCGGCCGAAATTTGTGCCATCAAATCAAGGCCATTAAGGCCATTAAAACGATAACCGAAACCTCCCCCTTAAAGCCCTCCTCGGCCTTCCTCTTTCCCCTCCCCTCCCCCTCCGTTTCGTGCCCCCGGGCCTCAGATTTTGCTCGCCGGAATAGCTTCGGTCCGCCGCCGTTCTTCGCGAATTCCGGCCGTCTAGGTAAGCCTCCGCCCCCGGTTCCTCGTCCTTTACCTTCCCCGTGTCTTCGCGCACCTCCCTCACCCCTCTGTTCTCCTTTTTGTGCATCGATGCCGCCGCACCGTCCACGACCGAGGCGCGCCGGAACTACGCCGTCTCCGACCGTGCGCCGTCGTCGTCTAGGGCCTCCAGGGCGCACGGCATCAGCGCCAAAGTGCTCCCCGCGTCGCGCAGCACCTCGAGGTGGCCTCCGTCGAGCTCGAGCACAACCGGAGCGCCGCGTCATCGTTTTCCGGTGAGCAGCACCACCGCGGCCACCATTTCCGGCAGCCAACGCCGGCGAGGTGAGCCTCCTCTCTTCTCTGGCCGTTAGATCTGGAATCAACGCGTAGGATTAGATCCTAGGCGAAGGGGTATGCAGTCGTTAGATCTGGATCTAACGATCCAGATCCATTCACTTATCCACGTCATCGCACAGTCAGCACAGCCCAGTCAGCATCCCAGTCCAATCAGGAGTTTCCACGTGGCCATTCCTATTTTGAAAATTTCTCCCGCTGGAATAATTTTGGCAGTTTTACAGATTAGCCCCTGTACCTTTGAACCATCATATCTTTTGATCCATGAAGCCAAATTTAGCAATCTTGGACTTTTTGGAAAGCCCTTGACATTTAGAAACTTTTGGCACTGGCCAAATTCAAATTTGACAAACTTAAATTTGTTCAAATTCAAATATGCTTGTTTGATGAAATTTGGCATAATTCAAATTCTACAAATCCAAAAATTGCAAATAAAATATATTTGGAAACCTTAGGATGTGTACTTTCATAACCTCTGTCCCAAAATAATATTTGAACAAATTAAAATTGAATTTAGAATTTAGTTGTCTATTTTAGTATTTTTGACATAGATTAATTTCTATAAATAATTTCAATATGGTTCCTTTTGCAAAATTGTTCCATTTGACAACCTTGAACCAGAAACAACCTTGCCCAACCATTTTGGACATCCTTGGACCATGACCATGTATTTTAGCCAAAAATCCACCATAGTAGTCCATCTAGTTATTATGTCTTAAATTTTGTTTATATTTCTTTCTACCATTGTTTGTTGTGGCCATTTTAGATCCAAGACCAAGTCCCTAAAATTACCAAGTAGTGAACCTCAAACACTAGCACCTTAGTATTCTATCTACTTCTCCATTCTCCCATTCTTGCTTCAAGAATTCACCAAGTCAGCAAAATGGAGATCAAGATTCAAGGACAAGAATGAAACTTCAATATCAACCTGGTGGCAACATGGAGAGCTACAAGGAAGATCAATGAGGAAGTTTTGAAGATAAGACTTAGACTCCACAACAACTAGAAGCAACTCAAGAAGTACAAGTGTGAAGAAATTCAGTAGAAAGCATCTCCCTCTCTCTTTCTATCTTTCTTCTTATTTTTCTTTCCAAATTGACTTAGTGGTATTTGTGCCCATCACATACCCAAACCAATTAGTGAATGAAAGCCCTGAAGAATTTATCAAGACCAAGAGAAGAATCCATCCAAGGAACAAGACTACAATAGAAGCATGAAGATTATCTTCAAGAAGGCAATCACATGAGGTCTAGAAATAATCCATACAAGTTGAAGAATAACAAGTTATTTTTGTCCAACCATTGACCCAAATGGAAAACCCAAGACTTAGTAATATTTCCCCTTTGATGATGAAGTTAGTAGACCTACCCTAACCACAATGGAAAATACTAACATAGTCACTCAAATATTTTTGAAGGTGAATATGACCAAGTGTTTGCATGTACCCCTTTAGTTGAAGAAGTAATATGTTTATTCTTAGTGAACTCTTGGAACTTCCTCGACAAGTATGGTTGTAATGAAGTTAGTTTTCTACAAACTCAACCTAGCCCTTCCTAAGTAAATCATTGGAATTTCCTTAACAAGAAAGAGACCACTACAGAATGAATCTTTCAACTCAAACCTAGACCTTGTCCTAACCAACTTGGTTAAGCCCCTTTTGATATGTTAGTTGCTATGTATGTTTTATACACTTGTATGATTGTTTGGTAGAATGTTTGTTTATTTTGTTATTGTGTTTTCAATGAATATATTGTACGAAGAGCAACGATCTTTTGTGAAGAGAGTGTGAATTCTTCACCAACTTCAACAAGGCAAGTAACACATCATCAACTACCCATTATTTTATATATGCATTAGTTGATTTTTGAGTAGTATGCATGATAGGAAATTTTCCTAAGTTATAATATGCTATGCTATTATCCTAGTAGTGTGTAGCCATCCCTTTTATCCTTGTTATTTATATCCTTAGAACTTGATTAGATGCTATGAAATGTGACAAATGATTTTTACTTGATGTTGTGGAAAAATTCTAAGTAACAACTTCAATGAACCACCTGGGTGGATTTGGTTGTTTGGCTGATGAGAGTTGAGTGTCTCCCCGAGGGGTTGTTCACTTGAGGAATGCCACCCAGGAACAAAGTGATTATGATGTTCCCCAAGTTTAGATTGCTTCCAGTGCAGCCTTTAGTCATATGGGCTCTGTCTTGATCAACTAAGTTGTGAGGGTTCAGCCTGGGCTTGACAAGCAGATGTAGCATAATTATAGGTGGAACGGGTCTTGCCATTGGGTTGGATTCTTGCTTCTGAAAGATCTCGTCTCGATTCTTCTCCTTTCCTTAATGCACTCAGAGTGTATAGGATGTTTGGGTTGAGTTGGGTCTGAAGGTGAAAGTGCACAAGCTCTGCAGAGTCAACAAACTAAGATCTTAGCCGTGTCCCCGGTTATGGACAACTATGAGCAGCTGGACAAGGAAGGACGGAAGAATCACATCACCAATTTCAACAAGTAAAATTTTGACCAAGTGAACAGTATTGTGGTGCTTGGATCTTAATCCAATGTTGCCACCCTTTGAAAAGAAAAGTTGTTTTACAAAAGTGATAGGAGAAAACTTGCTTTATGCAAACTTAGCCAAAACTCCACCAAGCCAAATATGCATGTAGATATAGTCTTGCCATTTATATCCACCATAGTGTTACTTGCCAATACATTAAATTGTATTGACTCCCTTGTGGCTGCATATTCCATATTGCAGATGTTTCTGAAGACGAGTGAGGATTTCGTTTAGGATCTCGAGACTATCGCCAACATGTTTTGCCTGTGGCACATGAAGAAGATGGGCTCAATGTTGTACTATGTTTTCCGCTGTAATTCTTTGTTTTCTGCTAGTCTTCTAGGACTATGCAAGTTGTAATTCTATTTTGTAAAGACTGGATCATGCGATGTAATAGAATTTGATGCATTTGCATGATATTTCATTTTGTACTGTGGTGCTAGCAATTGATCCAGGGACTAGCACAATAACACAGGTATTCCATCTTTATTAAAAGTTGGGATGCTACAAAATGGTATCAGAGCATTGTGTTGCCCATAGAATTCGAGACCCTAAGTTTGGAAAAGACCCTAGGATTGAAAATTTTCTATGTTCAAACTTTCTGGAAACAAAACAATCATATTAATTCTTCTCATATCATCTCATCTATTATTCACCTTCAAAATTTTCTAGATGACCTACCTCTTGAATACCCTCAAGGCAAGATTGTTGATGACCATACCATGAAGTGCAAGAAGTGTTCTCACCACATGGAGACCTACACTCAAGACAATTGAAGAAACTTGGAGATATACCCAGACTTCACAACAATCAAGAACACCTCATGACATGGAGAGAAGAATTTGAAGAACTCAAGAAGATATAGATGAGACCACCAATCTAGTTACTTTGTTAGAACAAACCTTAACGTGTTAGTGTATTGATCATACCAATGAGTGTGGTATGACAATACTAGATGTTTTTAAAAAAACTTTATTGTCTGATGTGATGAATGTGTTGCTATATGTTTGTTATGTGTTGTTTGTAAGATGAGTTTCCTTGATCTGCTATTTTGGATAAGAACCTTCCTTAGCCATCTTTCTCTCTACTCATTCCTACTAGACCAAACCCAACACCATACTCATTCACCACCCATAGTGAAAACCATGTGAAATCATACAACCTTTACCCTATTGAAACACAAGCCATCCTATTTGAGGAATGCTAGTATCAAATTGCTTTCTTCTGTGTGAAGGAACAATCACATCCATGATCAATGCCAACTACATCATAAGGAGCATCAAGCCAATAAACAAGTGAAGATAGACAAGTGAACCCCAAGTTGCATGAGATATGAAGATTTCATGGCCAACTACACCAAGAGAAGAAATAATGAAGAAACACAACTATCCAGTTTGTGTTACACAAGAGTTTTATGCAACCCACTAGTTGAGAAATGATAGTAGCTCAAGTTTGTCTTACAGATTGGAAACTTTCTGTTAGACAAGTCAGGTGACCTAGTGTTATTAAACAAGATTCAGCAATCCAAGTACAAGGTAATGATTGAGTGCAACATGGATTGGCCCCCATGGTGACTACTCACATTATTTACTTTTGCTATGAGGAATGTTAAATCTGAGTGACATACCTATTAGAGAGACGACGATGTTAATCCTAAACCATAGAATGGTAGAATACAATAATGACCCTATGTTAGTGTTACTGAAAACGTACTATTTTCGGTGAGGATCAAGCCAACCTTGGAGCTATCAAACAAATGGAAGATTTTGCCTGCCATGAGAGTTTCGTTAGAAATATCATGGTGTTTGCCTTCAAGGATGACAACAACAAGAGGGAAGAATAATAAAGACATCAAAAGATCAAGTTGAGAGTGAACCAAGGACTTTTGATTGACCCAAAGAGTGACCCCTCAGTGTCAAAGTTAGTCCAACATACCTATGTTGGTCTACACCTCTACCACAAAGGAAAGATCTACTCAAGCTAATCTAGAAACAATCTACACTCTAATCTAATGAAAATAGACTACCCACAAAAGTTTCTTTTAAGGGTGGTAGCCCACCCAGTTGTTTTGGAATCCAATTACCCAAATCTTTCTTTCTAACCTTCCCAAATCTCGGGACGAGATTTCTTTTAAGGGTGGTAGTCTGTAACATCCCTGATTTTTGGAAAACTCAAAAATCACAAAAATTTGAAACTTTTTGTTTTCATGTTTAGTAAGTCACCAAAAACCAAATGAGAAGCAAGAAACAAAAGAAAACAATGCATATTCTCAATGAAATTGAAATTACTAATCCATTATACCTCTATTCCATAAACCCTAAAGCCATTTCAAAATAAATATTTCTACCTAAAGAAAATATTTCTTCTTAAGCAAACCCTTACACCCAACATGTTTTCAACCCAATTATGATCTTGAAAACATTTTTGATATATATAAAAACTAGAGAATTGTTATCTCTAATATTTTCTTCTTGTCTCTAAAAAGGGTTTCACTATTATTGAAAACCCCAAAATAGATATAAGTTGGATCCTTGTTTTCCAAGTTTTATGTCAATCAACAAAATAATATAGTGCTATAGAAATAAATTGTTTATGAAAACAAGTAATATTACCTTGAAAATAGTTTATGGCAACATTACTCAATTATTTATAGCCCTTAATAAAGTTCTAGGCCTTAAAAGTATTTGAGGAGAATAAAATTATTAATAATAACTTTTAGTTGTTATTCCAAGTTTTAAACATGAAGGTGTGAAAATAAAATGATTTGTTTTGGAAATAACATAAAAGAGGGTTTTGAAAACAATATTATGACATGTGGTTTCATCCTAAATTTTTTTATCAACAATATTAATTAATTGATATGAACCAATTGAAAACCATTAAGTTACTATTAGTGAATCCTTCACATACTAAAATTATGAAATGTGAAAATGGTTTAAAAATGGCTTCCCAAAGATAATTTATGACATGTAAAATGTCTCTGAAATTTATTTATATAATAACATCAAGTTATTATTTTCTAAATGTTAAAATGGCCTTAAAGCATTATTTAGAGTTTTATTTATTTTTTTTCCAAAATATAAATTTGTGACAAAATGAGATGAAATAACTTTCAAAATTTTGTTTTCAACATTTAGAATGTCATTAAAATTTTATTTGACCCATAACCATGTTTTATAAAATTTTTTATTAAAAATCACATTAAGTGACTATTAAAGAATTATTCAAATTCCAAAATTTCAAAAATAAATATGTTGAATTGTTTTCCAAAAATGATATTGATGGAAAGCAATTGAAATTTTAAAAATTTAGAAATTTAGTTCATGTCATTTGGATAATTAAAACAGAAGATATTATTGAAACAAATAAACAGGAAAAAAAAAAATCATTGATGACGTCATCAATGACGTCATCATCTTCTTCCTCGTTTGGAAACTGCCATGGCCGTTCGGCCGAAATTTGTGCCATCAAATCAAGGCCATTAAGGCCATTAAAACGATAACCGAAACCTCCCCCTTAAAGCCCTCCTCGGCCTTCCTCTTTCCCCTCCCCTCCCCCTCCGTTTCGTGCCCCCGGGCCTCAGATTTTGCTCGCCGGAATAGCTTCGGTCCGCCGCCGTTCTTCGCGAATTCCGGCCGTCTAGGTAAGCCTCCGCCCCCGGTTCCTCGTCCTTTACCTTCCCCGTGTCTTCGCGCACCTCCCTCACCCCTCTGTTCTCCTTTTTGTGCATCGATGCCGCCGCACCGTCCACGACCGAGGCGCGCCGGAACTACGCCGTCTCCGACCGTGCGCCGTCGTCGTCTAGGGCCTCCAGGGCGCACGGCATCAGCGCCAAAGTGCTCCCCGCGTCGCGCAGCACCTCGAGGTGGCCTCCGTCGAGCTCGAGCACAACCGGAGCGCCGCGTCATCGTTTTCCGGTGAGCAGCACCACCGCGGCCACCATTTCCGGCAGCCAACGCCGGCGAGGTGAGCCTCCTCTCTTCTCTGGCCGTTAGATCTGGAATCAACGCGTAGGATTAGATCCTAGGCGAAGGGGTATGCAGTCGTTAGATCTGGATCTAACGATCCAGATCCA
Organism: Alopecurus myosuroides; assembly: GCA_028641055.1. NCBI lineage: Eukaryota > Viridiplantae > Streptophyta > Magnoliopsida > Poales > Poaceae > Alopecurus > Alopecurus myosuroides. The sequence goes on from CM054059.1 coordinate 11,992,133, forward strand.
TTCACTTATCCACGTCATCGCACAGTCAGCACAGCCCAGTCAGCATCCCAGTCCAATCAGGAGTTTCCACGTGGCCATTCCTATTTTGAAAATTTCTCCCGCTGGAATAATTTTGGCAGTTTTACAGATTAGCCCCTGTACCTTTGAACCATCATATCTTTTGATCCATGAAGCCAAATTTAGCAATCTTGGACTTTTTGGAAAGCCCTTGACATTTAGAAACTTTTGGCACTGGCCAAATTCAAATTTGACAAACTTAAATTTGTTCAAATTCAAATATGCTTGTTTGATGAAATTTGGCATAATTCAAATTCTACAAATCCAAAAATTGCAAATAAAATATATTTGGAAACCTTAGGATGTGTACTTTCATAACCTCTGTCCCAAAATAATATTTGAACAAATTAAAATTGAATTTAGAATTTAGTTGTCTATTTTAGTATTTTTGACATAGATTAATTTCTATAAATAATTTCAATATGGTTCCTTTTGCAAAATTGTTCCATTTGACAACCTTGAACCAGAAACAACCTTGCCCAACCATTTTGGACATCCTTGGACCATGACCATGTATTTTAGCCAAAAATCCACCATAGTAGTCCATCTAGTTATTATGTCTTAAATTTTGTTTATATTTCTTTCTACCATTGTTTGTTGTGGCCATTTTAGATCCAAGACCAAGTCCCTAAAATTACCAAGTAGTGAACCTCAAACACTAGCACCTTAGTATTCTATCTACTTCTCCATTCTCCCATTCTTGCTTCAAGAATTCACCAAGTCAGCAAAATGGAGATCAAGATTCAAGGACAAGAATGAAACTTCAATATCAACCTGGTGGCAACATGGAGAGCTACAAGGAAGATCAATGAGGAAGTTTTGAAGATAAGACTTAGACTCCACAACAACTAGAAGCAACTCAAGAAGTACAAGTGTGAAGAAATTCAGTAGAAAGCATCTCCCTCTCTCTTTCTATCTTTCTTCTTATTTTTCTTTCCAAATTGACTTAGTGGTATTTGTGCCCATCACATACCCAAACCAATTAGTGAATGAAAGCCCTGAAGAATTTATCAAGACCAAGAGAAGAATCCATCCAAGGAACAAGACTACAATAGAAGCATGAAGATTATCTTCAAGAAGGCAATCACATGAGGTCTAGAAATAATCCATACAAGTTGAAGAATAACAAGTTATTTTTGTCCAACCATTGACCCAAATGGAAAACCCAAGACTTAGTAATATTTCCCCTTTGATGATGAAGTTAGTAGACCTACCCTAACCACAATGGAAAATACTAACATAGTCACTCAAATATTTTTGAAGGTGAATATGACCAAGTGTTTGCATGTACCCCTTTAGTTGAAGAAGTAATATGTTTATTCTTAGTGAACTCTTGGAACTTCCTCGACAAGTATGGTTGTAATGAAGTTAGTTTTCTACAAACTCAACCTAGCCCTTCCTAAGTAAATCATTGGAATTTCCTTAACAAGAAAGAGACCACTACAGAATGAATCTTTCAACTCAAACCTAGACCTTGTCCTAACCAACTTGGTTAAGCCCCTTTTGATATGTTAGTTGCTATGTATGTTTTATACACTTGTATGATTGTTTGGTAGAATGTTTGTTTATTTTGTTATTGTGTTTTCAATGAATATATTGTACGAAGAGCAACGATCTTTTGTGAAGAGAGTGTGAATTCTTCACCAACTTCAACAAGGCAAGTAACACATCATCAACTACCCATTATTTTATATATGCATTAGTTGATTTTTGAGTAGTATGCATGATAGGAAATTTTCCTAAGTTATAATATGCTATGCTATTATCCTAGTAGTGTGTAGCCATCCCTTTTATCCTTGTTATTTATATCCTTAGAACTTGATTAGATGCTATGAAATGTGACAAATGATTTTTACTTGATGTTGTGGAAAAATTCTAAGTAACAACTTCAATGAACCACCTGGGTGGATTTGGTTGTTTGGCTGATGAGAGTTGAGTGTCTCCCCGAGGGGTTGTTCACTTGAGGAATGCCACCCAGGAACAAAGTGATTATGATGTTCCCCAAGTTTAGATTGCTTCCAGTGCAGCCTTTAGTCATATGGGCTCTGTCTTGATCAACTAAGTTGTGAGGGTTCAGCCTGGGCTTGACAAGCAGATGTAGCATAATTATAGGTGGAACGGGTCTTGCCATTGGGTTGGATTCTTGCTTCTGAAAGATCTCGTCTCGATTCTTCTCCTTTCCTTAATGCACTCAGAGTGTATAGGATGTTTGGGTTGAGTTGGGTCTGAAGGTGAAAGTGCACAAGCTCTGCAGAGTCAACAAACTAAGATCTTAGCCGTGTCCCCGGTTATGGACAACTATGAGCAGCTGGACAAGGAAGGACGGAAGAATCACATCACCAATTTCAACAAGTAAAATTTTGACCAAGTGAACAGTATTGTGGTGCTTGGATCTTAATCCAATGTTGCCACCCTTTGAAAAGAAAAGTTGTTTTACAAAAGTGATAGGAGAAAACTTGCTTTATGCAAACTTAGCCAAAACTCCACCAAGCCAAATATGCATGTAGATATAGTCTTGCCATTTATATCCACCATAGTGTTACTTGCCAATACATTAAATTGTATTGACTCCCTTGTGGCTGCATATTCCATATTGCAGATGTTTCTGAAGACGAGTGAGGATTTCGTTTAGGATCTCGAGACTATCGCCAACATGTTTTGCCTGTGGCACATGAAGAAGATGGGCTCAATGTTGTACTATGTTTTCCGCTGTAATTCTTTGTTTTCTGCTAGTCTTCTAGGACTATGCAAGTTGTAATTCTATTTTGTAAAGACTGGATCATGCGATGTAATAGAATTTGATGCATTTGCATGATATTTCATTTTGTACTGTGGTGCTAGCAATTGATCCAGGGACTAGCACAATAACACAGGTATTCCATCTTTATTAAAAGTTGGGATGCTACAAAATGGTATCAGAGCATTGTGTTGCCCATAGAATTCGAGACCCTAAGTTTGGAAAAGACCCTAGGATTGAAAATTTTCTATGTTCAAACTTTCTGGAAACAAAACAATCATATTAATTCTTCTCATATCATCTCATCTATTATTCACCTTCAAAATTTTCTAGATGACCTACCTCTTGAATACCCTCAAGGCAAGATTGTTGATGACCATACCATGAAGTGCAAGAAGTGTTCTCACCACATGGAGACCTACACTCAAGACAATTGAAGAAACTTGGAGATATACCCAGACTTCACAACAATCAAGAACACCTCATGACATGGAGAGAAGAATTTGAAGAACTCAAGAAGATATAGATGAGACCACCAATCTAGTTACTTTGTTAGAACAAACCTTAACGTGTTAGTGTATTGATCATACCAATGAGTGTGGTATGACAATACTAGATGTTTTTAAAAAAACTTTATTGTCTGATGTGATGAATGTGTTGCTATATGTTTGTTATGTGTTGTTTGTAAGATGAGTTTCCTTGATCTGCTATTTTGGATAAGAACCTTCCTTAGCCATCTTTCTCTCTACTCATTCCTACTAGACCAAACCCAACACCATACTCATTCACCACCCATAGTGACAACCATGTGAAATCATACAACCTTTACCCTATTGAAACACAAGCCATCCTATTTGAGGAATGCTAGTATCAAATTGCTTTCTTCTGTGTGAAGGAACAATCACATCCATGATCAATGCCAACTACATCATAAGGAGCATCAAGCCAATAAACAAGTGAAGATAGACAAGTGAACCCCAAGTTGCATGAGATATGAAGATTTCATGGCCAACTACACCAAGAGAAGAAATAATGAAGAAACACAACTATCCAGTTTGTGTTACACAAGAGTTTTATGCAACCCACTAGTTGAGAAATGATAGTAGCTCAAGTTTGTCTTACAGATTGGAAACTTTCTGTTAGACAAGTCAGGTGACCTAGTGTTATTAAACAAGATTCAGCAATCCAAGTACAAGGTAATGATTGAGTGCAACATGGATTGGCCCCCATGGTGACTACTCACATTATTTACTTTTGCTATGAGGAATGTTAAATCTGAGTGACATACCTATTAGAGAGACGACGATGTTAATCCTAAACCATAGAATGGTAGAATACAATAATGACCCTATGTTAGTGTTACTGAAAACGTACTATTTTCGGTGAGGATCAAGCCAACCTTGGAGCTATCAAACAAATGGAAGATTTTGCCTGCCATGAGAGTTTCGTTAGAAATATCATGGTGTTTGCCTTCAAGGATGACAACAACAAGAGGGAAGAATAATAAAGACATCAAAAGATCAAGTTGAGAGTGAACCAAGGACTTTTGATTGACCCAAAGAGTGACCCCTCAGTGTCAAAGTTAGTCCAACATACCTATGTTGGTCTACACCTCTACCACAAAGGAAAGATCTACTCAAGCTAATCTAGAAACAATCTACACTCTAATCTAATGAAAATAGACTACCCACAAAAGTTTCTTTTAAGGGTGGTAGCCCACCCAGTTGTTTTGGAATCCAATTACCCAAATCTTTCTTTCTAACCTTCCCAAATCTCGGGACGAGATTTCTTTTAAGGGTGGTAGTCTGTAACATCCCTGATTTTTGGAAAACTCAAAAATCACAAAAATTTGAAACTTTTTGTTTTCATGTTTAGTAAGTCACCAAAAACCAAATGAGAAGCAAGAAACAAAAGAAAACAATGCATATTCTCAATGAAATTGAAATTACTAATCCATTATACCTCTATTCCATAAACCCTAAAGTCATTTCAAAATAAATATTTCTACCTAAAGAAAATATTTCTTCTTAAGCAAACCCTTACACCCAACATGTTTTCAACCCAATTATGATCTTGAAAACATTTTTGATATATATAAAAACTAGAGAATTGTTATCTCTAATATTTTCTTCTTGTCTCTAAAAAGGGTTTCACTATTATTGAAAACCCCAAAATAGATATAAGTTGGATCCTTGTTTTCCAAGTTTTATGTCAATCAACAAAATAATATAGTGCTATAGAAATAAATTGTTTATGAAAACAAGTAATATTACCTTGAAAATAGTTTATGGCAACATTACTCAATTATTTATAGCCCTTAATAAAGTTCTAGGCCTTAAAAGTATTTGAGGAGAATAAAATTATTAATAATAACTTTTAGTTGTTATTCCAAGTTTTAAACATGAAGGTGTGAAAATAAAATGATTTGTTTTGGAAATAACATAAAAGAGGGTTTTGAAAACAATATTATGACATGTGGTTTCATCCTAAATTTTTTTATCAACAATATTAATTAATTGATATGAACCAATTGAAAACCATTAAGTTACTATTAGTGAATCCTTCACATACTAAAATTATGAAATGTGAAAATGGTTTAAAAATGGCTTCCCAAAGATAATTTATGACATGTAAAATGTCTCTGAAATTTATTTATATAATAACATCAAGTTATTATTTTCTAAATGTTAAAATGGCCTTAAAGCATTATTTAGAGTTTTATTTATTTTTTTTCCAAAATATAAATTTGTGACAAAATGAGATGAAATAACTTTCAAAATTTTGTTTTCAACATTTAGAATGTCATTAAAATTTTATTTGACCCATAACCATGTTTTATAAATTTTTTTATTAAAAATCACATTAAGTGACTATTAAAGAATTATTCAAATTCCAAAATTTCAAAAATAAATATGTTGAATTGTTTTCCAAAAATGATATTGATGGAAAGCAATTGAAATTTTAAAAATTTAGAAATTTAGTTCATGTCATTTGGATAATTAAAACAGAAGATATTATTGAAACAAATAAACAGGAAAAAAAAAAATCATTGATGACGTCATCAATGACGTCATCATCTTCTTCCTCGTTTGGAAACTGCCATGGCCGTTCGGCCGAAATTTGTGCCATCAAATCAAGGCCATTAAGGCCATTAAAACGATAACCGAAACCTCCCCCTTAAAGCCCTCCTCGGCCTTCCTCTTTCCCCTCCCCTCCCCCTCCGTTTCGTGCCCCCGGGCCTCAGATTTTGCTCGCCGGAATAGCTTCGGTCCGCCGCCGTTCTTCGCGAATTCCGGCCGTCTAGGTAAGCCTCCGCCCCCGGTTCCTCGTCCTTTACCTTCCCCGTGTCTTCGCGCACCTCCCTCACCCCTCTGTTCTCCTTTTTGTGCATCGATGCCGCCGCACCGTCCACGACCGAGGCGCGCCGGAACTACGCCGTCTCCGACCGTGCGCCGTCGTCGTCTAGGGCCTCCAGGGCGCACGGCATCAGCGCCAAAGTGCTCCCCGCGTCGCGCAGCACCTCGAGGTGGCCTCCGTCGAGCTCGAGCACAACCGGAGCGCCGCGTCATCGTTTTCCGGTGAGCAGCACCACCGCGGCCACCATTTCCGGCAGCCAACGCCGGCGAGGTGAGCCTCCTCTCTTCTCTGGCCGTTAGATCTGGAATCAACGCGTAGGATTAGATCCTAGGCGAAGGGGTATGCAGTCGTTAGATCTGGATCTAACGATCCAGATCCATTCACTTATCCACGTCATCGCACAGTCAGCACAGCCCAGTCAGCATCCCAGTCCAATCAGGAGTTTCCACGTGGCCATTCCTATTTTGAAAATTTCTCCCGCTGGAATAATTTTGGCAGTTTTACAGATTAGCCCCTGTACCTTTGAACCATCATATCTTTTGATCCATGAAGCCAAATTTAGCAATCTTGGACTTTTTGGAAAGCCCTTGACATTTAGAAACTTTTGGCACTGGCCAAATTCAAATTTGACAAACTTAAATTTGTTCAAATTCAAATATGCTTGTTTGATGAAATTTGGCATAATTCAAATTCTACAAATCCAAAAATTGCAAATAAAATATATTTGGAAACCTTAGGATGTGTACTTTCATAACCTCTGTCCCAAAATAATATTTGAACAAATTAAAATTGAATTTAGAATTTAGTTGTCTATTTTAGTATTTTTGACATAGATTAATTTCTATAAATAATTTCAATATGGTTCCTTTTGCAAAATTGTTCCATTTGACAACCTTGAACCAGAAACAACCTTGCCCAACCATTTTGGACATCCTTGGACCATGACCATGTATTTTAGCCAAAAATCCACCATAGTAGTCCATCTAGTTATTATGTCTTAAATTTTGTTTATATTTCTTTCTACCATTGTTTGTTGTGGCCATTTTAGATCCAAGACCAAGTCCCTAAAATTACCAAGTAGTGAACCTCAAACACTAGCACCTTAGTATTCTATCTACTTCTCCATTCTCCCATTCTTGCTTCAAGAATTCACCAAGTCAGCAAAATGGAGATCAAGATTCAAGGACAAGAATGAAACTTCAATATCAACCTGGTGGCAACATGGAGAGCTACAAGGAAGATCAATGAGGAAGTTTTGAAGATAAGACTTAGACTCCACAACAACTAGAAGCAACTCAAGAAGTACAAGTGTGAAGAAATTCAGTAGAAAGCATCTCCCTCTCTCTTTCTATCTTTCTTCTTATTTTTCTTTCCAAATTGACTTAGTGGTATTTGTGCCCATCACATACCCAAACCAATTAGTGAATGAAAGCCCTGAAGAATTTATCAAGACCAAGAGAAGAATCCATCCAAGGAACAAGACTACAATAGAAGCATGAAGATTATCTTCAAGAAGGCAATCACATGAGGTCTAGAAATAATCCATACAAGTTGAAGAATAACAAGTTATTTTTGTCCAACCATTGACCCAAATGGAAAACCCAAGACTTAGTAATATTTCCCCTTTGATGATGAAGTTAGTAGACCTACCCTAACCATAATGGAAAATACTAACATAGTCACTCAAATATTTTTGAAGGTGAATATGACCAAGTGTTTGCATGTACCCCTTTAGTTGAAGAAGTAATATGTTTATTCTTAGTGAACTCTTGGAACTTCCTCGACAAGTATGGTTGTAATGAAGTTAGTTTTCTACAAACTCAACCTAGCCCTTCCTAAGTAAATCATTGGAATTTCCTTAACAAGAAAGAGACCACTACAGAATGAATCTTTCAACTCAAACCTAGACCTTGTCCTAACCAACTTGGTTAAGCCCCTTTTGATATGTTAGTTGCTATGTATGTTTTATACACTTGTATGATTGTTTGGTAGAATGTTTGTTTATTTTGTTATTGTGTTTTCAATGAATATATTGTACGAAGAGCAACGATCTTTTGTGAAGAGAGTGTGAATTCTTCACCAACTTCAACAAGGCAAGTAACACATCATCAACTACCCATTATTTTATATATGCATTAGTTGATTTTTGAGTAGTATGCATGATAGGAAATTTTCCTAAGTTATAATATGCTATGCTATTATCCTAGTAGTGTGTAGCCATCCCTTTTATCCTTGTTATTTATATCCTTAGAACTTGATTAGATGCTATGCAATGTGACAAATGATTTTTACTTGATGTTGTGGAAAAATTCTAAGTAACAACTTCAATGAACCACCTGGGTGGATTTGGTTGTTTGGCTGATGAGAGTTGAGTGTCTCCCCGAGGGGTTGTTCACTTGAGGAATGCCACCCAGGAACAAAGTGATTATGATGTTCCCCAAGTTTAGATTGCTTCCAGTGCAGCCTTTAGTCATATGGGCTCTGTCTTGATCAACTAAGTTGTGAGGGTTCAGCCTGGGCTTGACAAGCAGATGTAGCATAATTATAGGTGGAACGGGTCTTGCCATTGGGTTGGATTCTTGCTTCTGAAAGATCTCGTCTCGATTCTTCTCCTTTCCTTAATGCACTCAGAGTGTATAGGATGTTTGGGTTGAGTTGGGTCTGAAGGTGAAAGTGCACAAGCTCTGCAGAGTCAACAAACTAAGATCTTAGCCGTGTCCCCGGTTATGGACAACTATGAGCAGCTGGACAAGGAAGGACGGAAGAATCACATCACCAATTTCAACAAGTAAAATTTTGACCAAGTGAACAGTATTGTGGTGCTTGGATCTTAATCCAATGTTGCCACCCTTTGAAAAGAAAAGTTGTTTTACAAAAGTGATAGGAGAAAACTTGCTTTATGCAAACTTAGCCAAAACTCCACCAAGCCAAATATGCATGTAGATATAGTCTTGCCATTTATATCCACCATAGTGTTACTTGCCAATACATTAAATTGTATTGACTCCCTTGTGGCTGCATATTCCATATTGCAGATGTTTCTGAAGACGAGTGAGGATTTCGTTTAGGATCTCGAGACTATCGCCAACATGTTTTGCCTGTGGCACATGAAGAAGATGGGCTCAATGTTGTACTATGTTTTCCGCTGTAATTCTTTGTTTTCTGCTAGTCTTCTAGGACTATGCAAGTTGTAATTCTATTTTGTAAAGACTGGATCATGCGATGTAATAGAATTTGATGCATTTGCATGATATTTCATTTTGTACTGTGGTGCTAGCAATTGATCCAGGGACTAGCACAATAACACAGGTATTCCATCTTTATTAAAAGTTGGGATGCTACAAAATGGTATCAGAGCATTGTGTTGCCCATAGAATTCGAGACCCTAAGTTTGGAAAAGACCCTAGGATTGAAAATTTTCTATGTTCAAACTTTCTGGAAACAAAACAATCATATTAATTCTTCTCATATCATCTCATCTATTATTCACCTTCAAAATTTTCTAGATGACCTACCTCTTGAATACCCTCAAGGCAAGATTGTTGATGACCATACCATGAAGTGCAAGAAGTGTTCTCACCACATGGAGACCTACACTCAAGACAATTGAAGAAACTTGGAGATATACCCAGACTTCACAACAATCAAGAACACCTCATGACATGGAGAGAAGAATTTGAAGAACTCAAGAAGATATAGATGAGACCACCAATCTAGTTACTTTGTTAGAACAAACCTTAACGTGTTAGTGTATTGATCATACCAATGAGTGTGGTATGACAATACTAGATGTTTTTAAAAAAACTTTATTGTCTGATGTGATGAATGTGTTGCTATATGTTTGTTATGTGTTGTTTGTAAGATGAGTTTCCTTGATCTGCTATTTTGGATAAGAACCTTCCTTAGCCATCTTTCTCTCTACTCATTCCTACTAGACCAAACCCAACACCATACTCATTCACCACCCATAGTGAGAACCATGTGAAATCATACAACCTTTACCCTATTGAAACACAAGCCATCCTATTTGAGGAATGCTAGTATCAAATTGCTTTCTTCTGTGTGAAGGAACAATCACATCCATGATCAATGCCAACTACATCATAAGGAGCATCAAGCCAATAAACAAGTGAAGATAGACAAGTGAACCCCAAGTTGCATGAGATATGAAGATTTCATGGCCAACTACACCAAGAGAAGAAATAATGAAGAAACACAACTATCCAGTTTGTGTTACACAAGAGTTTTATGCAACCCACTAGTTGAGAAATGATAGTAGCTCAAGTTTGTCTTACAGATTGGAAACTTTCTGTTAGACAAGTCAGGTGACCTAGTGTTATTAAACAAGATTCAGCAATCCAAGTACAAGGTAATGATTGAGTGCAACATGGATTGGCCCCCATGGTGACTACTCACATTATTTACTTTTGCTATGAGGAATGTTAAATCTGAGTGACATACCTATTAGAGAGACGACGATGTTAATCCTAAACCATAGAATGGTAGAATACAATAATGACCCTATGTTAGTGTTACTGAAAACGTACTATTTTCGGTGAGGATCAAGCCAACCTTGGAGCTATCAAACAAATGGAAGATTTTGCCTGCCATGAGAGTTTCGTTAGAAATATCATGGTGTTTTCCTTCAAGGATGACAACAACAAGAGGGAAGAATAATAAAGACATCAAAAGATCAAGTTGAGAGTGAACCAAGGACTTTTGATTGACCCAAAGAGTGACCCCTCAGTGTCAAAGTTAGTCCAACATACCTATGTTGGTCTACACCTCTACCACAAAGGAAAGATCTACTCAAGCTAATCTAGAAACAATCTACACTCTAATCTAATGAAAATAGACTACCCACAAAAGTTTCTTTTAAGGGTGGTAGCCCACCCAGTTGTTTTGGAATCCAATTACCCAAATCTTTCTTTCTAACCTTCCCAAATCTCGGGACGAGATTTCTTTTAAGGGTGGTAGTCTGTAACATCCCTGATTTTTGGAAAACTCAAAAATCACAAAAATTTGAAACTTTTTGTTTTCATGTTTAGTAAGTCACCAAAAACCAAATGAGAAGCAAGAAACAAAAGAAAACAATGCATATTCTCAATGAAATTGAAATTACTAATCCATTATACCTCTATTCCATAAACCCTAAAGTCATTTCAAAATAAATATTTCTACCTAAAGAAAATATTTCTTCTTAAGCAAACCCTTACACCCAACATGTTTTCAACCCAATTATGATCTTGAAAACATTTTTGATATATATAAAAACTAGAGAATTGTTATCTCTAATATTTTCTTCTTGTCTCTAAAAAGGGTTTCACTATTATTGAAAACCCCAAAATAGATATAAGTTGGATCCTTGTTTTCCAAGTTTTATGTCAATCAACAAAATAATATAGTGCTATAGAAATAAATTGTTTATGAAAACAAGTAATATTACCTTGAAAATAGTTTATGGCAACATTACTCAATTATTTATAGCCCTTAATAAAGTTCTAGGCCTTAAAAGTATTTGAGGAGAATAAAATTATTAATAATAACTTTTAGTTGTTATTCCAAGTTTTAAACATGAAGGTGTGAAAATAAAATGATTTGTTTTGGAAATAACATAAAAGAGGGTTTTGAAAACAATATTATGACATGTGGTTTCATCCTAAATTTTTTTATCAACAATATTAATTAATTGATATGAACCAATTGAAAACCATTAAGTTACTATTAGTGAATCCTTCACATACTAAAATTATGAAATGTGAAAATGGTTTAAAAATGGCTTCCCAAAGATAATTTATGACATGTAAAATGTCTCTGAAATTTATTTATATAATAACATCAAGTTATTATTTTCTAAATGTTAAAATGGCCTTAAAGCATTATTTAGAGTTTTATTTATTTTTTTTCCAAAATATAAATTTGTGACAAAATGAGATGAAATAACTTTCAAAATTTTGTTTTCAACATTTAGAATGTCATTAAAATTTTATTTGACCCATAACCATGTTTTATAAATTTTTTTATTAAAAATCACATTAAGTGACTATTAAAGAATTATTCAAATTCCAAAATTTCAAAAATAAATATGTTGAATTGTTTTCCAAAAATGATATTGATGGAAAGCAATTGAAATTTTAAAAATTTAGAAATTTAGTTCATGTCATTTGGATAATTAAAACAGAAGATATTATTGAAACAAATAAACATGAAAAAAAAAATCATTGATGACGTCATCAATGACGTCATCATCTTCTTCCTCGTTTGGAAACTGCCATGGCCGTTCGGCCGAAATTTGTGCCATCAAATCAAGGCCATTAAGGCCATTAAAACGATAACCGAAACCTCCCCCTTAAAGCCCTCCTCGGCCTTCCTCTTTCCCCTCCCCTCCCCCTCCGTTTCGTGCCCCCGGGCCTCAGATTTTGCTCGCCGGAATAGCTTCGGTCCGCCGCCGTTCTTCGCGAATTCCGGCCGTCTAGGTAAGCCTCCGCCCCCGGTTCCTCGTCCTTTACCTTCCCCGTGTCTTCGCGCACCTCCCTCACCCCTCTGTTCTCCTTTTTGTGCATCGATGCCGCCGCACCGTCCACGACCGAGGCGCGCCGGAACTACGCCGTCTCCGACCGTGCGCCGTCGTCGTCTAGGGCCTCCAGGGCGCACGGCATCAGCGCCAAAGTGCTCCCCGCGTCGCGCAGCACCTCGAGGTGGCCTCCGTCGAGCTCGAGCACAACCGGAGCGCCGCGTCATCGTTTTCCGGTGAGCAGCACCACCGCGGCCACCATTTCCGGCAGCCAACGCCGGCGAGGTGAGCCTCCTCTCTTCTCTGGCCGTTAGATCTGGAATCAACGCGTAGGATTAGATCCTAGGCGAAGGGGTATGCAGTCGTTAGATCTGGATCTAACGATCCAGATCCATTCACTTATCCACGTCATCGCACAGTCAGCACAGCCCAGTCAGCATCCAGTCCAATCAGGAGTTTCCACGTGGCCATTCCTATTTTGAAAATTTCTCCCGCTGGAATAATTTTGGCAGTTTTACAGATTAGCCCCTGTACCTTTGAACCATCATATCTTTTGATCCATGAAGCCAAATTTAGCAATCTTGGACTTTTTGGAAAGCCCTTGACATTTAGAAACTTTTGGCACTGGCCAAATTCAAATTTGACAAACTTAAATTTGTTCAAATTCAAATATGCTTGTTTGATGAAATTTGGCATAATTCAAATTCTACAAATCCAAAAATTGCAAATAAAATATATTTGGAAACCTTAGGATGTGTACTTTCATAACCTCTGTCCCAAAATAATATTTGAACAAATTAAAATTGAATTTAGAATTTAGTTGTCTATTTTAGTATTTTTGACATAGATTAATTTCTATAAATAATTTCAATATGGTTCCTTTTGCAAAATTGTTCCATTTGACAACCTTGAACCAGAAACAACCTTGCCCAACCATTTTGGACATCCTTGGACCATGACCATGTATTTTAGCCAAAAATCCACCATAGTAGTCCATCTAGTTATTATGTCTTAAATTTTGTTTATATTTCTTTCTACCATTGTTTGTTGTGGCCATTTTAGATCCAAGACCAAGTCCCTAAAATTACCAAGTAGTGAACCTCAAACACTAGCACCTTAGTATTCTATCTACTTCTCCATTCTCCCATTCTTGCTTCAAGAATTCACCAAGTCAGCAAAATGGAGATCAAGATTCAAGGACAAGAATGAAACTTCAATATCAACCTGGTGGCAACATGGAGAGCTACAAGGAAGATCAATGAGGAAGTTTTGAAGATAAGACTTAGACTCCACAACAACTAGAAGCAACTCAAGAAGTACAAGTGTGAAGAAATTCAGTAGAAAGCATCTCCCTCTCTCTTTCTATCTTTCTTCTTATTTTTCTTTCCAAATTGACTTAGTGGTATTTGTGCCCATCACATACCCAAACCAATTAGTGAATGAAAGCCCTGAAGAATTTATCAAGACCAAGAGAAGAATCCATCCAAGGAACAAGACTACAATAGAAGCATGAAGATTATCTTCAAGAAGGCAATCACATGAGGTCTAGAAATAATCCATACAAGTTGAAGAATAACAAGTTATTTTTGTCCAACCATTGACCCAAATGGAAAACCCAAGACTTAGTAATATTTCCCCTTTGATGATGAAGTTAGTAGACCTACCCTAACCACAATGGAAAATACTAACATAGTCACTCAAATATTTTTGAAGGTGAATATGACCAAGTGTTTGCATGTACCCCTTTAGTTGAAGAAGTAATATGTTTATTCTTAGTGAACTCTTGGAACTTCCTCGACAAGTATGGTTGTAATGAAGTTAGTTTTCTACAAACTCAACCTAGCCCTTCCTAAGTAAATCATTGGAATTTCCTTAACAAGAAAGAGACCACTACAGAATGAATCTTTCAACTCAAACCTAGACCTTGTCCTAACCAACTTGGTTAAGCCCCTTTTGATATGTTAGTTGCTATGTATGTTTTATACACTTGTATGATTGTTTGGTAGAATGTTTGTTTATTTTGTTATTGTGTTTTCAATGAATATATTGTACGAAGAGCAACGATCTTTTGTGAAGAGAGTGTGAATTCTTCACCAACTTCAACAAGGCAAGTAACACATCATCAACTACCCATTATTTTATATATGCATTAGTTGATTTTTGAGTAGTATGCATGATAGGAAATTTTCCTAAGTTATAATATGCTATGCTATTATCCTAGTAGTGTGTAGCCATCCCTTTTATCCTTGTTATTTATATCCTTAGAACTTGATTAGATGCTATGCAATGTGACAAATGATTTTTACTTGATGTTGTGGAAAAATTCTAAGTAACAACTTCAATGAACCACCTGGGTGGATTTGGTTGTTTGGCTGATGAGAGTTGAGTGTCTCCCCGAGGGGTTGTTCACTTGAGGAATGCCACCCAGGAACAAAGTGATTATGATGTTCCCCAAGTTTAGATTGCTTCCAGTGCAGCCTTTAGTCATATGGGCTCTGTCTTGATCAACTAAGTTGTGAGGGTTCAGCCTGGGCTTGACAAGCAGATGTAGCATAATTATAGGTGGAACGGGTCTTGCCATTGGGTTGGATTCTTGCTTCTGAAAGATCTCGTCTCGATTCTTCTCCTTTCCTTAATGCACTCAGAGTGTATAGGATGTTTGGGTTGAGTTGGGTCTGAAGGTGAAAGTGCACAAGCTCTGCAGAGTCAACAAACTAAGATCTTAGCCGTGTCCCCGGTTATGGACAACTATGAGCAGCTGGACAAGGAAGGACGGAAGAATCACATCACCAATTTCAACAAGTAAAATTTTGACCAAGTGAACAGTATTGTGGTGCTTGGATCTTAATCCAATGTTGCCACCCTTTGAAAAGAAAAGTTGTTTTACAAAAGTGATAGGAGAAAACTTGCTTTATGCAAACTTAGCCAAAACTCCACCAAGCCAAATATGCATGTAGATATAGTCTTGCCATTTATATCCACCATAGTGTTACTTGCCAATACATTAAATTGTATTGACTCCCTTGTGGCTGCATATTCCATATTGCAGATGTTTCTGAAGACGAGTGAGGATTTCGTTTAGGATCTCGAGACTATCGCCAACATGTTTTGCCTGTGGCACATGAAGAAGATGGGCTCAATGTTGTACTATGTTTTCCGCTGTAATTCTTTGTAACTACGAGGAGGACTACTACATTGACGATCACGCGAACTAGGCCCGGCTCCCGGTTAGCAGCCTGTAGGTTAAGACGTATTTTTTTTTGAAATGAGTCACCCCAGCCTCTGCATCAGGCTGATGCATACGACTTTATTATATTATTAAAATTTTAAACATCCGACATTACAATATGTTTACGAAAGCACAGTCACGGGTCTGCCAGTGTTGCTACAAGAATCAGCCAGCGAAAAAGGAAGCAATGCAATCAGCCATAATCAATCCTTCTAGTGCGCAACCAACCAGCCTGGTTGAAGATAGCTCGAACGACCGCCATTAGACGATTGCATCCAGTATCCAAATGTTGGCGTTGCTCCAAAGGCACACGGTTGGACCATAGAGTGATCCAATAAATAGCTCGATGAACTACCTGCAAAAAATTTCCCACCGTCTCACTATTAAAAATCACCCCATTACGACTATTCCAAACCGCCCATAAAAAGCACATACTCCTATCCGTATAACTGCTTTAGAATGTTTATCCATCCCACTTAAACAATCCCCAAAAAGTTGTTGAACAGAAGTAGGTGCAGCAATACTAAAAGTGAAGTGAAAGAGACGCCAAATCTTTTTAACAAAATCACAATCTAAAAAAAGATGTTGAACCGTCTCCTGTGAGCCACAAAAGACACACTTAGTGCAACCACGCCACTTCCTCTTAGCAAGGTTATCTTTAGTCAATAGTTCCTTTCTAGAAAGAAACCACATGAAAATCTTAACCTTAAGGGGCACTTTTAATTTCCAAAGCTTAGACCTTAGACTAGAAGTATTCCCATTCATAATATCATGGTAGAAAGACCGAACTGTAAACAAACCCGTTGGTGTTAACTTCCACCTCACTTTATCTGGATTATTAGTAATATTCACTTCCATGAGTTTCTCAATCAAATCCAGCCATGCATCCCACGTATTACCAACAAAATTTCGCCTAAATTGAATATTTGGATGGTCATGGTTCAGAACCTCTGCCATCGTGGTATTCTTATGCCTAACAATGGCATAAAGAGTAGGGTATTGGACAGCAAGAGAAGTGTTTCCAAGACACACATCCTCCCAGAACCTCACCTCCACTCCATTATCAACAATGAATTCAATCCTATGAAAGAAATCCTGTTTGACACCCATAATCCCTTTCAAAAAAGGTGAATAAGTAGGCTTACTCTCAACCTGAGCTAAAGATTTATCACCCAAATATTTGTTATGTAAAAGTTCAACCCAAACTCCATCCTCAGTTAATAGTTTAAACAACCATTTAGCCAACAAACACCTGTTCTTAATATCTAACAACTCGATACCCAGCCCTCCTTGGTCCTTAGGCCTACAAATAATATTCCATTTGGACAAACAATATTTTCTCTTAAGATTATCACTTTGCCATAAAAAACGAGATCTAAAGAAATCTAATCTCTTACGAACCCCAACGGGAATTTCAAAAAAAGATAGCATAAACATTGGCAAACTGGTCAACACCAAATTAATAAGAATTAACCTATCACCATAGGAGAAAAGCTTACCCATCCAAGTACTAAGCTTTTGCTCAAAACGTTCCTCAACATGCTTCCACTCACTGTTCCAAACTCTACGAAAGTGAACCGGAATGCCCAAATACCGAATTGGAAGAGATCCAATCTCACACCCAAAGATTTTACGATACTCATGTAAGTGCTCAACAGCTTTACCAAAGCAAAATATCTCACTTTTATTGAAATTAATCTTTAACCTAGACAATTGTTCAAAAATAGAGAGAATTAACTTCATATTAACCGCCTTGTCTAAATCATGCTCGAGGAACAAAATAGTATCATCGGCGTACTATGAAATAGAAAGACCACCGTCAACTAGATGCGGTATGAGTCCTCCTACCTGACCATCCCCTTTCGCGCGATCAATCAAAACCGCTAACATTTCTGCCACCAAATTAAAAAGGATAGGTGACATTGGGTCACCTTGCCTTAACCCTTTTAGAGTTTGAAAATAATGACCTATATCATCGTTAACTCTAATACCCACACTTCCCCCCTGAACAAAACGAGCAACCCACTCACACCACTTAGAGCTAAAACCTTTCATTCGTAACGTTTGCTGTAAGAAAGAACATTTCACTTTGTCATAAGCTTTCTCGAAATCAATTTTGAAAATTACTCCATCGATCTTTTTCCTATGTAACTCATGTATAGTTTCATGAAGAATTACTACTCCTTCCAAAATATTTCTACCCGGCAAGAAGGCAGACTGAGAAGGCCTAATGATGTTCTGAGCAATCCCAGTCACTCTATTAGTTCCTATTCTTAAAGATCTTGAAACTCACATTGACCAGACAGGTAGGTCTAAATTGTTCAATCCTGCTAGAATTTTCCTTCTTAGGAAGGAGGTTAATAATACCGTAATTTAGTCTATCCAATGATAGACCCCCCGCATGTAAATGATCGAAGAGACGCATCAAATCAACTTTGGTTACCCCTCATGAGAACAGATAGAAGTCGGCAGGGAAACCATCAGGACCTGGCGCCTTATTTAGCTCCATCTGAGAGATGGCATCTAAAAC
The DNA here is from genome assembly GCA_028641055.1 of Alopecurus myosuroides. Classification (NCBI taxonomy): domain Eukaryota; kingdom Viridiplantae; phylum Streptophyta; class Magnoliopsida; order Poales; family Poaceae; genus Alopecurus; species Alopecurus myosuroides. Next base: position 12,010,557 of record CM054059.1, read on the forward strand.
TTCTCCTTCTGAGAAGAGCGCGGTTAACATAGTATTCTCCTCAACGGAGACCTTACTAAAATCCTCTGTTCTACCCTCCAACAGAGTGACAGAAGAAGGGATAGACGGTAGTATTCCGAAATAAAAACATTGAGGTTTTCATGACCAATGATCGTACCCTCATCTTGCTCCAATTGAAAAATCAACTTTTTCCTATGCTTACCATTAGCAATTAAGTGAAAATACCTAGTATTTTCCCCTCCTTGCTGTATATGCCTAACTTTAGCCCTCTGAGCCCATTTAGCTTCCTCCTCTCGACGCAATCTAGCTAAGAAATCATCCGCCTCCTTCTTTACATGTGTCTCATCCTCACTCAGAGGAACAGACTCCGCTTTGAGCTCAAGCTCATTTATAAGTAACAAGAGACGATCTCTTTTCAACTTATATTCCCCGCTAACATTCTTAGCCCAACCACGCAAAAAACTCCTAAGGTGTCTAATCTTGTTTTGCCAAACCTCTATTGGAGAGGATCCAACCCAAACGGCCTGCCACTCTTTCTTCACCAAGTCCAAGAAGCTCGGTTTCTTTAACAAAGATAATTCAAATGAAAACACCGATGTGTTTCCAATGTGAGCAGGAGAGCCAGAGTGAAGTAATAAAGGGGCGTGATCAGAGCCATTCCTATTTAGAGCATGAATTGTCACCAATGGAAATTTTTGCTCCCACTCCACACTGGCTAGAACTCTATCCAACTTTTCAAAAGTGGGAATATCTCTCCTACTAACCCACGTGTATTGCCTACCCGACAGTTCCAACTCTTTTAAATCCAAACTCTGGATGATCGCATTAAAAATAGTAGACCAACGTGGATTCAAATTGTCATTACTCTTCTCACTCTGACTCCTAACCACATTGAAATCACCCCCAATCAAAATTGGTAGTGTTTCTCCCTCAACAATGCGCACCAACTCGACCAAGAACTCTGGTTTATTTACATCCTGGGCTGCACCATAAGCAGCCACTAAAGCCCATTGGAAGCTATCTTCCTTTGACTTTAAATGAAGTTTCACACAAAAATCTCCCGCGGAAACAGCATTCACAGAAAAAACAGTGTTATTAAAACCAACTAACATCCCCCCGATCGACCATGAGGAGGTAAACAAAACCAACTAAAATCACGACCTCCAACAAGGTGGGATAAAAATTGACCTATAAAATTTGATCTACCCGTTTCAAGCAACACAACAAAATCTAAATTATTCTCCCGTACTGCCTTATTGACAGCCAAGTGTTTAGCAGTATCCCCAAAACCATCCGAATTCAAGAATATGCCTCTCATTTTTACTTATTAATCAATGTTTTTATTCTACTCCTACGAGTTTCCTGTTTACTAGTAAAACCCTTCCTACGGGATTTTTTACTTATTGGAGCCAACAATGACTCACAAGGATCCACCAAACCAAAATCTACATCAGTTTCCGAATCATCAGAGGAATGAAATGCTCTATGCACTACAGAGTTTTCATCCTCTTCTCTATGAACCGAACCAAGGTCAATTGTTAAAATAGTTAAATTCCTAGCACACTCGATGGCCTTAAGTTCATTAACCGCAGCAGTAGCTACCGAAACCGTATCCCCAAAAGAAACCCCCAACCTCGAAGCCTTGTTAATAATAACCTCATTTGAAAATTCTGAAAAAGAAAGGTGGCGTTTAGCAGTAGTACCTGATAATAAGTCGTCACGTCTCTCCGCACGAAGCGAGGCCCTCTCTTGGACAGAGATATTTGCATCCGGTTGAGCTCTAATACGAGAACTCGATCTCAACCCTGCTGAAACTGGTTCTGCAATTCCCCCAAAATCAATAACCTGTTGCATCGAAGGACTAACTGGTGAAGCCAAAACTTTAGCACGGTTCCTTATCCCTGTACAAGGTTGCAAAGACGATACACAATCAATATTTTTATTAATATCAAGACAACCAGCATCAGACAAACCAGAAAAACTCAAAGAATTACCGATAGAAGGATGTACAGTAGAGGTCTCATCAACATGTTCCTCCACAATAGCAACAAACTCCCTTGTCTCCAAAGTTACAGGGCAGTTAACCATCCTTCTCTGCACCAAATCAATACCAGCCACGTTTGAACTATCAGGAACCACATGCTTATCATCACTCCGAAAACCCTCTTCAGTCGAATTGTTGTCGCTGCTCACTGTCTCCAACTCCACCGAAACCAGCATGTCCCTCCCCTCCTCCACGGGTAAAAACCCACTGTCAACATCGTTTCTCAGCGCCATACTCCCATCCACTCCCACGACAGAACAATTCTGTAGGTTAAGACGTGACTCGGGCTCTTCTACGTTGTGTTTTGCTATCTTCCGATGTGTGTGTCATTTGCCTGCCCTGTGTGGCAGTTGTTTAAGACTTGGTCATGTGACCATTTATTGTAATACCTTATTATTCATGTAATGGATGTTGTTATCTGTGTACCAACTTCATATGTTGTTCACGACTGAATTTCTGGGATCGTGAATGTATGCATATGAGGCGCCTTGGACCACCAGTTTGGGGCCTCTATACTGCAGGTTTGGCACATCCGATCTACAGTTGTCATCTTTGGCGATGGTTACTACTCTGGTGTGTTGGTCCTTTGGGGCCTTAGCACGAAGACTTCCCGTTCGTCAACTACAACAAGATCTACTCTACGCCAAGGTTTACACGGTTCCAACGATGGAGGGGTGACGACGGCGGCATGCCTTAGGATCGCTTCAACATTTGTAGTTGTCGCTAGGTGGTCCAAAGACATTTTTGTAAGTTTAATTAAATTGGTGCCCTATTCCATTTAATTTTGTGTCACTCACCTATGAACTTTTGTAATTTGTCCACCTAAATAATAAACATGGAATGTGCTATTTAAATTGGTGCCCTATTCCACTTAATTTTGTGTCACTCACCTATGAACTATTTTCCAAGCTAAACCACCTTTAATATTGATGGTTAGATAAATAACTTAAACCTTCCTAATTAAATGTTGGGCTTTTGTCTCACCTTAAATTGGTTTAGTTGCATTCTCGCATGTCATGCATATAAAATAGGATCATGCTGGATCTTTTGCCGTAGTAGTAATTGTTGCATCCGGTGTTTGTTCTAGTTCGTTGCTCCTTCGCGGATAGGACGTTGAGATGATGTGAGCAACGACAAGTTGTTCGGATGTACCTCTACTTGCTGGATTCCAGGCAAGTATACTCACTTGCTACCCATGTTGCCTTTCCTCACTTGTTACCGATTCTTTCCGTTGCCTTTATGCTAGCCTAGTATTTTCGATGCTTGTGTCTCGATCCTATCATATGTTTACCTTGCAGCCATGATATAGCCTTCCTTCCACTTCCTATTAACTGTTGTTTGTTTACCTTGTTGGCCCTCGTGTCGTAGTTGCATGCTTAGAGTTGTTTGCGCTCAAGTCTTGTTGTCCGTCTTATCACCTGTTTAGTTTGATAGTTGGGTTTCCACTTAATCAACAACAATATTTGGGGTAAGAATAATTTGATGATAAGGCACCGACAGGAGGCCCGACGTGGTTTTGGAGCCTGCTAGTGTCGAACTTAGGAAAAGAGTCTTGTCCATTGATCCATGATGAGCGCGCTAACCGCATCCGGGAGGTAGTATGGGACCCCCCTCGACTTAGACATGATTTGCAGCTTGTCCGAAGAGCCACACTTAGTTCTGGTGTTCCATTTGCTCATACGCATGAATGGGTGGGCCCCCCATGGTTACTGTTGATGATGATTATGATGCATATAGGGCGAGGCCTGTATTGCCGGGGTGTTGGGTCCTGCGGGAGTTTTGCACACTTGCGCTGAGTATTCGGCTGCGTGGCTGGGACCTTATAGCTCCGTGGCTCCTAGGACAGGTTGTAGAGACAGTTTGGGTCGTGTCGAGACAACCTGAGTTTTATTTGGTGGCTTGAGTGTGTACGGGTACTGTAGCGCACCCTGCAGGGATAAATCTTCTCGAGAAGCCGTGTTGTCCGCGATTATGTGACGACGTGATGAAAGTGCTGGCTAACAAGTACTCAGACAACTTACACCTAATGATAATAACTTGACTAGTAATATAGTATTTCCTTCACCATAAAAATGAATGTCACCTTAATCAACAGTGTGATTTTCCTTGGGTTGCTTCCTTAGTAGGGGGTAACACTGGATGGGTATTGTTTGGTGAGTAGTTATAGTTGGTTTTGTCGCGCTCTCTTATCCCTCTCTAATAGCCGGAAGTTGTAGCGTGTCTCTCTAGTTGTTGGTGCTGCCCGCTGCCGCTTCTTTGCACTACCCCTTTCTTTCCGTTGTACCCAAAGTATTGTATCTTGTGATGATTGGTTACGCTGGTATCTTGTGAGTATGGTTTATCCACTTGCCAGTACTTAATAGTACTAACCCACGAATCCATTTCGTGGCTGCATATTCCACATTGCAGTAAACATGTTGAAGTCTGACGACGTTAGCTTGGGAATCCCTCCGGCTTGGCCTGGGCAGGGATTGGACGCCATCGGTTATCTTCAGGACTCTTAGTCCAATTTGTATCTTGTCCGTAGTCGGACGCTATGTTGCTTCTTCCGCTGTTATTTGGATCTTTGTATTGTATCAGTTGTATCCTTGACTCGTTTGAGTCATCTTGTATATACCTCCTCTGTTGTTGTTGTGGATTATTCGTGAACTGTTGTAATGTTATCAAAAGTTGACAACCCGAAATCGGTTATTGTGCGGATTTGGGTGGAAATGCCGAAATCTGCATAGTGCTCAATCCCGGGGCGTCACAAATGGTATCAGAGCCTGGCTTCCGATTCCCAAAGTTGTTTCGATACGAATGGTTATCGAAGCAACGGGTCCGCAAAGCCTGTAGGATAACCTCGCTAACGGTTGTTGTTTCTAGAGTGTCAAAAACTATTTTCTGCTAAACTATTTTGAAAAGCTCTCGATAGGATTCTTATTTTCTCATTATCTCTATTCTATTTCTCCTTCTATCTCATTTGTTTTGGAGTCTACTCTAGTACCTATCTTTCAAAGTTTTAGGATCCTACGTGGGTGGACGTTTTCTGAGTCGTTAACCTAATAGGTTCGATCATCGGAAGATTCTTGGTGGAAGAAGATCGTCAACAACCCGAGCAAGATTCTTTTTTTAGTGGTGTCGAGAAGAAGAGATCCTCCCACTGACCCGGGAAATCAACCGCAGCACGAAGACTCCGTAGTTGACACCTCTCTTCCCCTTGCCTTGGGTGGATTGCGAGGGCGCAATCCCTTGTTAGTGGTGTCGGCTGTAACACCCGGGGGATTTCCCCCAATTAGATTTGGTTGTTTTTCTTTTCGCATTGCATTGCATCATATGCATTGCACTTTGTTTTCAAAATCATTTAAAAATTCACCCAAAATTCAATCAAATTCAAATTAGCAAATTTTTTAAAGATTTCAAAAACAAAAGTTTGTGCAACTGGGCATTTTAAATGCTGATTGCATAGAAATTGTTTTCATAATTTTTTGGAGTTTCAAAACCCCTCAAAATAACCTTTCTTCTCTCCCTTTTCTCTCCTACAAAAAAAAGAAAGTGGGGAGGCAGCCGAACTGGGCCAACAAGGCCCAGTCAGCCACCTACGACCCAGCAGCCCACCTAGCCCACCTCCATGCTTTCTTCTCCGTACGACAGAGGAGGCACGAGGAGCCCCTCCTGTCGCTGTCCACCTCCCCCACCATGATCCCCTCCACCAACTCCCCTCCTATATCTACCGAAGCAGCCCCCTCCCCTCCAAACCCTAACCCTAGCCATCTCTCTTCCCTCCCTGCCGCCGCCACCCTCCTTCTTCCTCCTCTGCTATTTCCTTTTCTCTGAATTTCTCTGAACCGGAGCAGCTCTCTAATGGCCGAAAGTTGGAGGTGAGGCTGGGGTTGCTGCGGTCGTCGCCAGCCCACGCCGTTTCCGGGAATGGAAACCCCCTGTTTCCCTCTCCGTTTTTGCCGAAGGCGCCGAGGCCAGAGAGCGGCTGAGGCGACGGCGCCGTCGACCCCTTCTTCCCCGGCGTGCAGCTGTCATCCCCGTCGTCTCCGTCAGGCCGTGGCGCCTCTCCTGCACCTGGCCTTCCTCGAGCCCCCCCTCGGTGAGCCTCGCCCTCGGGCCTCTCCTCCCCCCTCCCCTTTGCTCTGGTGGTCGCCTTCGAGCGCCACGGCCGCGCCATTGCCTGCCGTCGCTGCTCCTTTTCTCTGTTCCGTGCGGCATGATGCCGATCTTCAGTTCTGTCAGTAGACCACCGCGCCGTAGAACCTCAAAAGGGGCCGAAGCCCAGTTCTATCACCAAGCGCATCATAGCCCAGTGGCTAGAGCCCCCCGTGCGCATCCTCGAGGTCCCTAGTTCGAATCCGCGCGGAGGCAATATGCCCAACCTTTTTTTGGGATTTATTCCCCGCAGCCCAGCCCCACCTGTCATCGGTCCTAGGTGCCATCGTGGCTTTGGTCCCACGTATCTGCGTGTAGTAAAGTGTGGGTAAGCCACCCCTCGATGAGAAAACGATTCGAGGCTGTTTCCTGAAAAATAAAGAAAATGCAATTCTCAAAGCAGATCAAAATCTTAACTTGTAAATTCCACCAAATATTCATAAATGCTCCAATTTTGGTGATTCAAATTTCTACAAACTCACAGTGAGGAGCACTTTCTGTTAATGTCAAAGTTGCTATATGTTTCTGTAATAATTTGTGCACTAAAGTTTTAAATACAGAAAATGGATTAAAAACTGAAATCTTGCAAAATTCATAACTTGAGTTCTGTTCACCCAAATTGAGCAAACTTGAGCTCTAAATATTTGACTTAGCAAACTCTACACAATGGTATTTTATTTGGGCACAGTTGGATAAAAGTGGACCACGAAAACAACCATTTTCTGTTCTGGCCAGAAAAGAAAAGAGAAAAGAAAATGACATAACTAAATTCAATAATGATCCAAAAATTATGGTTAATAGCTCAAAATGTTCAGTGAAACAGTTGCTACATGTTTTCAACCTTTTCAATACAATTTTTCCACCTAAATAATAAACATGGAATGTGCTGGGCATTTAATTAAATTGGTGCCCTATTCCATTTAATTTTGTGTCACTCACCTATGAACTGTTTTCCATGCTAAACCACATTTAATATTGATGGTTAGATAAATAACTTAAACCTTCCTAATTAAATGTTGGGCTGTTGTCTCAACTTAAATTGGTTTAGTTGCATTCTCGCATGTCATGCATATAAAATAGGATCATGCTGGATCTTTTGCCGCAGTAGTAATTGTTGCATCCGGTGTTTGTTCTAGTTCGTTGCTCCTTCGCGGATAGGACGTTGAGATGATGTGAGCAACGACAAGTTCTTCGGATGTACCTCTACTTGCTGGATTCTAGGCAAGTATACTCACTTGCTACCCATGTTTCCTTTCCTCACTTGTTACCGATTCTTTCCGTTGCCTTTATGCTAGCCTAGTATTTTTGATGCTTGTGTCTCGATCCTATCATATGTTTACCTTGCAGCCATGATATAGCCTTCCTTCCACTTCCTATTAACTGTTGTTTGTTTACCTTGTTGGCCTTCGTGTCGTAGTTGCATGCTTAGAGTTGATTGCGCTCAAGTCTTGTTGTCCATCTTATCACCTATTTATTTTGATAGTTGGGTTTCAACTTAATCAACAACATGTTAATGTTTGGGGTAATAATAATTTGATGATAAGGCACCGACAGGAGGCCCGACGTGGTTTTGGAGCCTGCTAGTGTCGAACTTAGGAAAAGAGTCTTGTCCATTGATCCATGATGAGCGCGCTAACCGCATCCGGGAGGTAGTATGGGACCCCCTCGACTTAGACCTGATTTGCAGCTTGTCCGAAGAGCCACACTTAGTTCGGGTGTTCCATTTGCTCATACGCATGAATGGGTAGGCCCCCCATGGTTACTGTTGATGATGATTATGATGCATATAGGGCGAGGCCTGTATTGCCGGGGTGTTGCGTCCTGCGGGAGTTTTGCACACTTGCACTGAGTATTGGGCTACATGGCTGGGACCTTATAGCTCCGTGGCTCCTAGGACAGGTTGTAGAGATGGTTTGGGTCGTGTCGAGCCAACCTGAGTTTTAGTTGGTGGCTTGAGTGTGTACGGCTACTGTAGCGCACCCTGCATGGATAAATCTTCTCGAGAAGCCGTGTTGTCCGCGGTTATGTGACGACGTGGTGAAAGTGCTGGCTAACAAGTACTCAGACAACTTACACCTAATGATAATAACTTGACTAGTAATATAGTATTACTTTCACCATAAAAATGAATGTCACCTTAATCAACAGTGTGATTTTCCATGGGTTGCTTCCTTAGTAGGGGGTAACACTGGATGGGTATTGTTTGGTGAGTAGTTATAGTTGGTTTTGTCGCGCTCTCTTATCCCTCTCTAGTAGCCGGAAGTTGTAGCGTGTCTCTCTAGTTGTTGGTGCTGCCCGCTGCCGCTTCTTTGCACTACCCCTTTCTTCCCGTTGTACCCAAAGTATTTGTATCTTGCGATGATTGGTTACGCTGGTATCTTGTGAGTATGGTTTATCCACTTGCCAATACTTAATAGTACTGACCCACGAATCCATTTCGTGGCTGCATATTCCACATTGCAGTCAACAGGTTGAAGTCTGACGACGTTAGCTTGGGAATCCCTCCGGCTTGGCCTGGGCAGGGATTGGACGCCATCGGTTATCTTCAGGACTCTTAGTCCAATTTGTATCTTGGCCGTAGTCGGACGCTATGTTGCTTCTTCCGCTGTTATTTGGATCTTTGTATTGTATCAGTTGTATCCTTGACTCGTTTGAGTCGCCTTGTATATACCTCCTCTGTTGTTGTTGTGGATTATTCGTGAACTGTTGTAATGTTATCAAAAGTTGACAACCCGAAATCGGTTATTGTGCGGATTTGGGTGGAAATGCCGAAATCTGCATAGTGCCCGATCCCGGGGCGTCACAAATGGTATCAGAGCCTGGTTTCCGATTCCCAAAGTTGTTTCGATACGAATGGTTATCGAAGCAACGGGTCCGCAAAACCTGTAGGATAACCTCGCTAACGGTCGTTGTTTCTAGAGTGTCAAAAACTATTTTCTGCTAAACTATTTTGAAAAGCTCTCGATAGGATTCTTGTTTTCTCCTTATCTCTATTCTATTTCTCCTTCTATCTCATTTGTTTTGGAGTCTACTCTCGTACCTATCTTTCAAAGTTTTAGGATCCTACGTGGGTGGACGTTTTCTGAGCCGTTAACCTAATAGGTTCGATCATCGGAAGATTCCTGGTGGAAGAAGATCGTCAACAACCCGAGCAAGATTATTTTGTTAGTGGTGTCGAGAAGAAGAGATCCTCCCACTGACCCGGGAAATCAACCGCAGCACGAAGACTCCGTAGTTGACACCTCTCTTCGCCTTGCCTTGGGTGGATTGCGAGGGCGCAATCCCTTGTTAGTGGTGTCGGCTGTAACACCCGGGGGATTTCCCCCAATTAGATTTGGTAGTTTTTCTTTTCGCATTGCATTGCATCATATGCATTGCACTTTGTTTTCAAAATCATTTAACAATTCAAACCAATTTAAAAAGTCACCCAAAATTCAATCAAATTCAAATTAGCAAAAAATTTAAAGATTTGAAAAACAAAAGTTTGTGCAACTGGGCATTTTAAATGCTGATTACATAGAAATTGTTTTCATAATTTTTTGGAGTTTCAAAACCCCTCAAAATAACACTTCTTCTCTCCCTTTTCTCTCTTCCAAAAAAGGGAAGTGGGGAGGCAGCCGAACTGGGCCAACAAGGCCCAGTCAGCCACCTACGACCCAGCAGCCCACCTAGCACACCTCCATGCTTTCTTCTCCGTACGACAGAGGAGGCACGAGGAGCCCCTCCTGTCGCTGTCCACCTCCCCCACCATGGTCCCCTCCACCAACTCCCCTCTTATATCTACCGAAGCAGCCCCCTCCCCTCCAAACCCTAACCCTAGCCATCTCTCTTCCCTCCCTGCCGCCGCCACCCTCCTTCTTCCTCCTCTGCTATTTCCTTTTCTCTGAATTTCTCTGAACCGGATCAGCTCTCTAATGGCCGAAAGTTGGAGGTGAGGGTGGGGTTGCTGCGGTCGTCGCCAGCCCACGTCGTTTCCGGGAATGGAAGCCCCCTGTTTCCCTCTCCGTTTTTGCCGAAGGCGCCGAGGCCGGAGAGCGGCCGAGGCGACGGCGCCGTCGACCCCTTCTTCCCCGGCGTGCAGCTGTCATCCCCGTCGTCTCCGTCAGGCCGTGGCGCCTCTCCTGCACCTGGCCTTCCTCGAGCCCCCCCTCGGTGAGCCTCGCCCTCGGGCCTCTCCTCCCCCCTCCCCTTTGCTCTGGTGGTCGCCTTCGAGCGCCACGGCCGCGCCATCGCCTGCCGGCGCTGCTCCTTTTCTCTGTTCCGTGCGGCATGATGCCGATCTTCAGTTCTGTTAGTAGACCACCGCGCCGTAGAACCTCAAAAGGGGCCGAAGCCCAGTTCTATCACCAAGCGCAGCGTAGACGAGTGGCTAGAGCCCCCCGTGCGCATCCTCGAGGTCCCTAGTTCGAATCCGCGCGGAGGCAATATGCCCAACCTTTTTTTGGGATTTATTCCCCGCAGCCCAGCCCCACTTGTCATCGGTCCTAGGTGCCAGCGTGGCTTTGGGCCCACGTATCTGCGTGTAGTAAAGCGTGGGTAAGCCACCCCTCGGTGAGAAAACGATTCGAGGCTGTTTCCTGAAAAATAAAGAAAATGCAATTCTCAAAGCAGATCAAAATCTTAACTTGTAAATTCCACCAAATATTCATAAATATACAATTTTGGTGATTCAAATTTCTACAAACTCACAGTGAGGAGCACTTTCTGTTAATGTCAAAGTTGCAATATGTTTCTGTAATAATTTGTGCACTAAATTTTTAAATACAGAAAATGGAATAAAAACTGAAATCTTGCAAAATTCATAACTTGAGTTCTGTTCACCCAAATTGAGCTCTAAAAATTTGTCTTAACAAACTCTACACAATGGTATTTTATTTGGGCACAATTGGATAAAAGTGGACCACGAAAACAACCATTTTCTGTTCTGGCCAGAAAAGAAAAGAGAAAAGAAAATGACATAACTAAATTCAATAATGATCCAAAAATTATGGTTAATAGCTCAAAATGTTCAGTGAAACAGTTGCTACATGTTTTCAACCTTTTCAATACAATTTGTCCACCTAAATAATAAACATGGAATGTGCTGGGCATTTAATTAAATTGGTGCCCTATTCCATTTAATTTTGTGTCACTCACCTATGAACTGTTTTCCATGCTAAACCACATTTAATATTGATGGTTAGATAAATAACTTAAACCTTCCTAATTAAATGTTGGGCTTTTGTCTCAACATAAATTGGTTTAGTTGCATTCTCGCATGTCATGCATATAAACTAGGATTGTCACGACCCCGGACCCGGAGATATACATACTGTTATGTGCTCCTAGCCATGGACTCACAAGGGCTTCAGGGTTACCAGCCCCGGCCGCAACAAACAACGGCAGGCAGACTGGATTCATCGGCACGTAGTCCGGATCCCCAGTCTACTACTCCTTGTGTCCACGCTAGTCATAACCAACTACGCATATCAAAGCGTCCACGAATCGAACGAAACTGAAGGAAACGGGACCAGAGCTATACAGAGATGCTATGTGTCCAGAAAGTGCAACAACAATCGAGGGTTACTGGGGTTACCTCGCCCCAGGCCGATCAAATCGACAGGCGGGCTCGGACATGGATCATCGGCTCCACAACCCCTCGACTGCGACAACTATGCAGGCATAGCCAAAACTGTATAACAATGAGCTCGAAACCAACAACCGATCAAAGCAGTACTCTAAACATGAAGCTTTATTAACCAGGTGTTACTAGAGTATAGCTTACAAACAGAGGTCACACGACCCAACATTACATCAGACAACGGAAGGCAAATTATGTTGCTAATCAACAAGAACCAAAAAGGCCTAAGAGGCCGCAACATAAGGCGACGTCCCAGCCCATAGATTCCAGGCTGCTACCTGGGAACCCCAAACTACTCGTCGATGTCCACGTTGAATCACCACCGATGTGAGATCTTCTCCTGAACCAAAATTAAGCAAACCTGAGTACGGGAGGTACTCAACAAGACTTAGTTAACCTATTATATATCTGCTATTCCGAAAAGGGTTTCATGAAGGCTGATTTGCGTAAAGCAATCTTTGTTTTGCAAGTTGAGGAAGGAATAGCACGTCTCATGGAGTATTTTGAAAACAGATGAGAAAGCTACTCAACTACTGATATCATCATCTTTAATCCACCAAATCATTTCAGCACCTCGTGCTTCAAAGATCACCTCCTCCAGTTGTTCCACACTATCTCGTGCTACAAGGTAACCCCTCTCGGCATCTCCGAGGAGGCATCCTTCATTCGTTATCAACAAGTTTTAAGCATTCCGTTTATGTTGTCTATGATCACAGAATCCGTCACCAAGTCGTCTTTAACCGCAGACACGGCTTTTCGAAAAGATTTAACCCTGCAGGGGTGTACAACTTTACCCACACGTACCAACCGACTCTTAGTGCCACCAGGGTTAGCACTAGTCCGGGAAGTGCCGGCAGAGGGTGGTCGATTCCCAGCCTTTACCTTGTCGAACCATATCCATGAGTCAACCCAAACAGGGCCACCCCGTCAACAGGGAGTTGGCCACCTCCTGACGGCACCTGTTCTGTGAGTCGGGAACAAGATCCGTGTACGTCCATCACTTGTCCCGGTCACGACCTAATTTTCTCCAAAACATTTTCCGACTCACACGCAGATGGAAAGCTCAAACTACGTGGCTCATGGATAAGGTTAAACAAGTTAGTCAGCCGGGCGGGGTTCATCGGCCCACGTGTGGCTGTACGCTCAGTCTTGGCTCGAAGGCGAGAACTCGCTCCTAGGGGCATGAAAAGGACAAAACGCCACAACCCATTGTGGCCTCACATCCATGCCGTGATTAGTCAAGTTATCAAAGGTAACTCAAATCATAAACACCTGACATGGTAGATTCACGCATTGACCAGAATCATCAACTAGGCATGGCTAAGCAAGACTCACAAGGTTTAGCGGAGCGCGCACAAACAAACCTATAGCTGCTAGGTGAAGTGGATCAGGATATCTAGGTTATGCAGTATATAGGAGAACTCTATCTACTGACATCAAATAGTTTGGAACCGAATGCAAAGTACGAGATTCAAATCACTTTGAAATCATATATGAGCAGATAAGAGGTTATGCTTGCCTTGGTTATAAGAAAACCAGATAAAGTCTTCAGGGATAAGTGCTTGACTTGTCGGTTAAGATCAAGTATTCGCCATGGAGTTGTTGGCCTTCACTTCGGGGTCACGTTCTAACGAGGGGGAAACAACACCGAAAGAGAAATAACAATCAATCATGGCATCGATGCAATGCGCAATATGTATGCATGAGCAAGTTAATGCAATAAATTGAAGCCCTAAACATGTTCGATGGGTTGCTAGGGTTTGGATGTTGGTTAAGCAATTTTACTGAAATTACCCCGAAAATAGACCCCGGAGGGGGTTTCGGGCGATTCTGAAAGTGAGTACAATTTTGGTTGCTCAAATTGGTTTGAAAACATCATAAACAGGTTGCATTTGTCATTTTGAGCATTTTGACATATAACTTTTAATTTTCTAATTTTAGTGAATAAAAACTTATTTTTCTATTTTAAATGAATTAAACCACATTAAATAAAGGCCAAAATTCAACTTTGTCAAATATATGTGGAAATGACATTTTTGGATAGATCTCATTTTTCTGAACACAACCATATTTTTATTATATTTCGTTGACTTATATTTTTGTAGATATTGATTTTCTAAAATTTAACCATTTTCTAGATTTATAAAAATAGAGGGGGCCCACGTGTCAATTCCTTTACTCTTTTCTAAAAAGAAAAACCAGTATATGTGGTCAGTCTTACGTCGTGATGACGTCACCCTTCTCTGGTTCATCGGAGACGGACTCGAATCCGCCGATTTCGGGCGCAATCCGCAGATTCAACTATACCACATCGAAGAGCAGCTCGAGGGGAGCGCACTGGTGGTGGCGCCACCGCTGTAGAGTCGCCGGAATGCCGCCGGCGTCGAGCAACGGCGGCGGTGGAGCGAGGCGCACGGCGCCAAGGCGATACAGCGAAGGGGGAGGAAGAAGGAGGGCACATCGAGGTGCATAGGCTCACCGGGAGCACGTGGACGTTCTCGGGGAAGCAGTAGGTGGTCGGAGTTGGCCGGGAATCGCGAAATCGACGGCGGCCGGACCCGTAGAAGATGACGACGATCTCTCAGCTCCGGCCATCCCCACCCTATCGCGTCGACGAGGAGGTAGAGCGGATGGTGAGGAAGCTTCCGAGCATCCCAGAACGGCCAAAGGTGGCCGGAGACGGCGGCGCTCGACGGCGGCCGTCGGAACAGAGGAGCTAGGGTTCAGTTGTTCCAGGGCAGAGGGAGAGAGGAGGGTTTCGGGTGCGATTCCACGGAGCGGCGCGATTCAGACGCCTCCAGGGGTACTCATCCCCTCGCGCGGAGAAGCAGGAGGTGGCAACCAGCCATGGAGACTCGGCCACGCAGCTTCCCTGCTTTCTGGCCAGAGCTAGAAGAAACAGAAAGAAAATGAATTTTTCAAGAAAACCCCTGAAAGGTTTTTGAAAATTACCTAGAGGTCCTTTTCTATAGAAAACTGAACAGAAAACAAAGTTTTGAGGGCCTTTTTGCAAACAGAAAATTTTGCAAAAATGATATTTGGAAACCTTATAAAATTTCCAACCTCACCATATTTTTGTTTTGTGAAATTGAATTACTTTTCAATACAAAATTTTGGAACCCCTTTTCAGTACTATTTGCTGGAATTTTCTCAAACCATTTGAATTCAAGTTTTAAATTGGTTCAAACATGATTTGAATTTTTGTTTGATGCATGTATGAGATGAACACACACCACACACCTTAAGGTAGCTCAAATTTGGGATGTTACAAATCTACCCCCCTTACAAGAATCTCGTCCCGAGATTCCCGAAGGAGAAGAAAGAAGGAACACCGGTTTTGAACGATCTTCTCGAACCTTACGGTTCTCTTGTTGAAGAGGTTGATCCGTAGCACCTTGAAGTATTGAACGGATACACCTTAGGTAGGAGGGAAACTCTTCGGAAAAGATCTTCACGAAGATCGAGTATCTCATGGATAACTCATGACAGGAATGTTCATAAAGAACTTTTGAGTTAACAAGCATGAAACACCTCAAGATAACAGAGGGAATAAAAAGATGGTTTCAAGTTTATGGACGATGGTTCTTGAAAGGATTTAGAATATAATCTTTGCACAAGACTTTAAATCCTTTTGGAAAAGAAAGGTTCGACAACTTATGACGTCGAGGTTTCTTCAAACAGAATACAAAGATGGAAAGGATGGTCTTGGATACTACGACGTAATATCCGTAGACGAGGGAAGTCACGAGAAAACACTGTAATCGTGCTTCGGAGGGAATTTGATACATGATCATGTTCACTCTTCGGAGTGGTCACGAAGAACAACGAAACTTTCACTCCGTCAAAGAATGTCGAAAACTTTGTTAACGATCGGGATGTTACTTCACGGCAGAACATGAGTAACCAAAGGATGTTGTAACACCGTAATTAGGGAGGAATTCTTGATCACATCATACGGATGGGTAACCAACGGAGATTGAAACACCGGAAAGAAAATAGGGAATCTCTTTCCTCTTGTGGTTTATCCGTAGCAATACGTTTACCACATGGTTAAGATCCCACGGTTGAAGTGACTGACAAATTCACACAATGTGTGAGATGAACAGAAATTCAAGTATAAACAACTTGAAAAGGGAACTGATCAATAGCGGTTACAAAACACCACGAGATGGTCTCATGATATACTTGTTTCCACTAGAACAAAGGTTTTGGAGGTTCAACGGAGAGATATTGGAAATATCAACTTCCAACTTACCCTGGATTTTATAGATACCGACAGCAGCTTCTGACAAGCCTTATGTAGGTCAGCAAGTGGAAGTAAAACTCCGTTTGAAAGGACGGTGAGGAAAACTTGTTAGAATTAACCACACAAGAATTCTCACAGAGAGTGATTGATCTTACAGATTCAAAGAGATATGACATTAGGTCTTCCAGCTAATTGTATCAACCACAACATCAATCATGCCGGATTTTCAAATGGACCTAGTTCAACACCCTTGAGGAAACACCAACCATCCTTGCTGCTTGAGATTCAGCTCTGGTTAGTGGGTTGATAACTCAGACTCAACATGTTTGATTGAAGATCTTGCACCGGTTACCAACTGGAAACATCTACAAGATTCTCAAGATATGGACTACGATGTCAAGCTCAAGAAGATGAGCAGGATTGCAGAACTCATGTATTAGCAACTTGCGAAAGACGGTTGCACCTACATGGACTAATTGCAAAAGAATACATCGGAGTCCTGGTTGGGAAGATGATAACAACGATAACGAAGTTCTTAAACTTCTTCTCTTTTACGAAAGATCAGTCAGTGGCTTAATGTGGACGGAAAACTTATTCTAGTAGACGGAGGTAACAACCAACCATCTCAAGAATAGACCACACCTGCATGACCGACTTGGGATTATTCCCGAAGGAACAAGAAAACTTTACTCGAATCCATGGCGACAACTTTCACCATAAGCACATGGACTGGAGTAAGCCACTTCAAACATCCAGAACACAACTTCGTGATAACACAAAGTTGGTTCTCGAAAGTTTCCAACATTGTTGCCAATGTTCAACATGAGCCTCTCGCAACTTGGAGAAAATAGGAATGTCATCGATGGGCTCGAAAACACACTTATCAAAACACTCCAAGAAGAGGGATTCATATGATATATGAACAAGGCAGAATATTGGTCAGACCAATGGACATGAAGGTGTACTCGGGCAAACACCATGAGTGAAAACACCATCAGGATAGCCCTTGAATCTGGACTTGATCTGACGATAGCCCAAATGAAATCAAGGTAGAATGACAGCATGTCCATTAAAGAGATACTATCATGCTTCAACACAAAGGAAACTAGACATCCCTTAACAGAGGATCAAGTTAGGCAGAGCTTTTGCCTTTCAACTCTCCAAGTTGTTGTTTAAGCTCAACCTACTTGTCCAGGGTATCCAGCATAGTTCCTTGGAGAAAGAAGTAGTTCAAAACTACTCCTGGTTTAGACATCACGGTCAGGTAAAACCTGGTGATACTTCTAGAAGACAACCAGAATATCACAACCTACCGTTAGGTCTAGGAGTTCGGAAGGGAGGTTTGCTTTTCATAGCAACTGATATGATATGGAGAGATTCGGCATGAACCTAACTCTCTGACCAAGAATGTGCACCGGAATGGACGGGTTTGGTAACACAGTTAACTTCAAAAAGAGGCTGGGTGACCAGTAGTGCTAAGAAGGATACAGATGTTTCTTAGGTCTTTCGAAGCAATGGAAATTGCTAGGAACATCTGATGCACACCTCAATGCACACCCAACATTCTTGAGCATTCCAACTTGGAGTGAAGGTGGTTAAAGATGTGTAAGAGCATCACTTCATCAACAAGGCCATGAGACTGAACACAACCTCTTGATATAAAAGAGTGTGACACTCGAGAGTGGAACATAACGGAAGCTAATGAAACTTCTTTGATCTGCGGATTACAAAACTTTGACCTGGTCCTAGAGATGAACGAGGTACTGGAGTTTGTTTCTCCTAACATTCCAAGGTGGAATGTTTTAACGGAAACAAGAGCAAATGCATTGGAAGAACCCAACACCATATGTAACTTGGTTTCCAAACAACGGACGAAGTTCGGAAAGCAACTAAAGAGTGAAAACGTGCTCTGGAAAATCCTGAGATCACGTTGGATGCACAAGGTCATACTCATGTGTAGAACCCATGCCAATAGGTTGGTATAGCTGAACCAAGAACAAAGATATGGGAATCCTAGAGAACACTCTTGTCATGATTCCTTTTGATTCCTAGAGAAAACCTATGGCTATTGGAGCTGAGATTACCTAGCCACCCTGAGGTAGAACAGATTCCTCAGGATCCAAAGAATCAGAACTTGGGTTAAAGGTCAGCATCCTGTACTGATAGCGTGAGCGTTACATGGTTAAGAAACCACATGATTCAACCCACCACAACTCAGCACATTCCGGGACCTTCGGTTCAAGTCCAAGGATTAAAATCACAACGAAAGGAGTAACTACTATATGAGTGCCACAAAGGACACTACCATTTGCAATCACGAGGTATTTTCCAAAACATAACGATGGCTCCGGGAGAACTTTGAGCAGAGGATAACAGATACATTCGAGATGAAAGCAGATCTCGAGGTTCAGGATTTAGAAACTTAGAACATGTAAGAATGTGGAATCTATACAACTCTGAGAGATTGGAATAGAAATGAAATCTCCCAGTTTAAGAGATAACGGAACTTGGAACACACACGACTCTGGAACTTAACACTAGGTCAACTGGGGTAAAAGAACGTCTTGCCATAGAAGGCAGCTAAGTTTTGAATAATCAGAACCTTTTTAAAACAAAACAGGTAAGGAGACCCAGAGTTAGAGCGATACCAGATACGGAGTAAAAAGAATCCTAAGAAGGTTTTCACAACTCATTTGAGGTTTCAAAGTAGTTTTCATAAACACTAGACTCAACATCGACCAAGCAGTAAGGTTTTCCTACAGGCAGTCCTGCTCTGATACCATGACTTGTCACGACCCCGGACCCGGAGATATACATACTGTTATGTGCTCCTAGCCATGGACTCACAAGGGCTTCAGGGTTACCAGCCCCGGCCGCAACAAACAACGGCAGGCAGACTGGATTCATCGGCACGTAGTCCGGATCCCCAGTCTACTACTCCTTGTGTCCACGCTAGTCATAACCAACTACGCATATCAAAGCGTCCACGAATCGAACGAAACTGAAGGAAACGGGACCAGAGCTATACAGAGATGCTATGTGTCCAGAAAGTGCAACAACAATCGAGGGTTACTGGGGTTACCTCGCCCCAGGCCGATCAAATCGACAGGCGGGCTCGGACATGGATCATCGGCTCCACAACCCCTCGACTGCGACAACTATGCAGGCATAGCCAAAACTGTATAACAATGAGCTCGAAACCAACAACCGATCAAAGCAGTACTCTAAACATGAAGCTTTATTAACCAGGTGTTACTAGAGTATAGCTTACAAACAGAGGTCACACGACCCAACATTACATCAGACAACGGAAGGCAAATTATGTTGCTAATCAACAAGAACCAAAAAGGCCTAAGAGGCCGCAACATAAGGCGACGTCCCAGCCCATAGATTCCAGGCTGCTACCTGGGAACCCCAAACTACTCGTCGATGTCCACGTTGAATCACCACCGATGTGAGATCTTCTCCTGAACCAAAATTAAGCAAACCTGAGTACGAGAGGTACTCAACAAGACTTAGTTAACCTATTATATATCTGCTATTCCGAAAAGGGTTTCATGAAGGCTGATTTGCGTAAAGCAATCTTTGTTTTGCAAGTTGAGGAAGGAATAGCACGTCTCATGGAGTATTTTGAAAACAGATGAGAAAGCTACTCAACTACTGATATCATCATCTTTAATCCACCAAATCATTTCAGCACCTCGTGCTTCAAAGATCACCTCCTCCAGTTGTTCCACACTATCTCGTGCTACAAGGTAACCCCTCTCGGCATCTCCGAGGAGGCATCCTTCATTCGTTATCAACAAGTTTTAAGCATTCCGTTTATGTTGTCTATGATCACAGAATCCGTCACCAAGTCGTCTTTAACCGCAGACACGGCTTTTCGAAAAGATTTAACCCTGCAGGGGTGTACAACTTTACCCACACGTACCAACCGACTCTTAGTGCCACCAGGGTTAGCACTAGTCCGGGAAGTGCCGGCAGAGGGTGGTCGATTCCCAGCCTTTACCTTGTCGAACCATATCCATGAGTCAACCCAAACAGGGCCACCCCGTCAACAGGGAGTTGGCCACCTCCTGACGGCACCTGTTCTGTGAGTCGGGAACAAGATCCGTGTACGTCCATCACTTGTCCCGGTCACGACCTAATTTTCTCCAAAACATTTTCCGACTCACACGCAGATGGAAAGCTCAAACTACGTGGCTCATGGATAAGGTTAAACAAGTTAGTCAGCCGGGCGGGGTTCATCGGCCCACGTGTGGCTGTACGCTCAGTCTTGGCTCGAAGGCGAGAACTCGCTCCTAGGGGCATGAAAAGG
The DNA here is from genome assembly GCA_028641055.1 of Alopecurus myosuroides. Taxonomy (NCBI): domain Eukaryota; kingdom Viridiplantae; phylum Streptophyta; class Magnoliopsida; order Poales; family Poaceae; genus Alopecurus; species Alopecurus myosuroides. The sequence continues at coordinate 12,030,922 of CM054059.1, forward strand.
ACAAAACGCCACAACCCATTGTGGCCTCACATCCATGCCGTGATTAGTCAAGTTATCAAAGGTAACTCAAATCATAAACACCTGACATGGTAGATTCACGCATTGACCAGAATCATCAACTAGGCATGGCTAAGCAAGACTCACAAGGTTTAGCGGAGCGCGCACAAACAAACCTATAGCTGCTAGGTGAAGTGGATCAGGATATCTAGGTTATGCAGTATATAGGAGAACTCTATCTACTGACATCAAATAGTTTGGAACCGAATGCAAAGTACGAGATTCAAATCACTTTGAAATCATATATGAGCAGATAAGAGGTTATGCTTGCCTTGGTTATAAGAAAACCAGATAAAGTCTTCAGGGATAAGTGCTTGACTTGTCGGTTAAGATCAAGTATTCGCCATGGAGTTGTTGGCCTTCACTTCGGGGTCACGTTCTAACGAGGGGGAAACAACACCGAAAGAGAAATAACAATCAATCATGGCATCGATGCAATGCGCAATATGTATGCATGAGCAAGTTAATGCAATAAATTGAAGCCCTAAACATGTTCGATGGGTTGCTAGGGTTTGGATGTTGGTTAAGCAATTTTACTGAAATTACCCCGAAAATAGACCCCGGAGGGGGTTTCGGGCGATTCTGAAAGTGAGTACAATTTTGGTTGCTCAAATTGGTTTGAAAACATCATAAACAGGTTGCATTTGTCATTTTGAGCATTTTGACATATAACTTTTAATTTTCTAATTTTAGTGAATAAAAACTTATTTTTCTATTTTAAATGAATTAAACCACATTAAATAAAGGCCAAAATTCAACTTTGTCAAATATATGTGGAAATGACATTTTTGGATAGATCTCATTTTTCTGAACACAACCATATTTTTATTATATTTCGTTGACTTATATTTTTGTAGATATTGATTTTCTAAAATTTAACCATTTTCTAGATTTATAAAAATAGAGGGGGCCCACGTGTCAATTCCTTTACCCTTTTCTAAAAAGAAAAACCAGTATATGTGGTCAGTCTTACGTCGTGATGACGTCACCCTTCTCTGGTTCATCGGAGACGGACTCGAATCCGCCGATTTCGGGCGCAATCCGCAGATTCAACTATACCACATCGAAGAGCAGCTCGAGGGGAGCGCACTGGTGGTGGCGCCACCGCTGTAGAGTCGCCGGAATGCCGCCGGCGTCGAGCAACGGCGGCGGTGGAGCGAGGCGCACGGCGCCAAGGCGATACAGCGAAGGGGGAGGAAGAAGGAGGGCACAGCGAGGTGCATAGGCTCACCGGGAGCACGTGGACGTTCTCGGGGAAGCAGTAGGTGGTCGGAGTTGGCCGGGAATCGCGAAATCGACGGCGGCCGGACCCGTAGAAGATGACGACGATCTCTCAGCTCCGGCCATCCCCACCCTATCGCGTCGACGAGGAGGTAGAGCGGATGGTGAGGAAGCTTCCGAGCATCCCAGAACGGCCAAAGGTGGCCGGAGACGGCGGCGCTCGACGGCGGCCGTCGGAACAGAGGAGCTAGGGTTCAGTTGTTCCAGGGCAGAGGGAGAGAGGAGGGTTTCGGGTGCGATTCCACGGAGCGGCGCGATTCAGACGCCTCCAGGGGTACTCATCCCCTCGCGCGGAGAAGCAGGAGGTGGCAACCAGCCATGGAGACTCGGCCACGCAGCTTCCCTGCTTTCTGGCCAGAGCTAGAAGAAACAGAAAGAAAATGAATTTTTCAAGAAAACCCCTGAAAGGTTTTTGAAAATTACCTAGAGGTCCTTTTCTATAGAAAACTGAACAGAAAACAAAGTTTTGAGGGCCTTTTTGCAAACAGAAAATTTTGCAAAAATGATATTTGGAAACCTTATAAAATTTCCAACCTCACCATATTTTTGTTTTGTGAAATTGAATTACTTTTCAATACAAAATTTTGGAACCCCTTTTCAGTACTATTTGCTGGAATTTTCTCAAACCATTTGAATTCAAGTTTTAAATTGGTTCAAACATGATTTGAATTTTTGTTTGATGCATGTATGAGATGAACACACACCACACACCTTAAGGTAGCTCAAATTTGGGATGTTACAAGGATCATGCTGGATCTTTTGCCGTAGTAGTAATTGTTGCATCCGGTGTTTGTTCTAGTTCGTTGCTCCTTCGCGGATAGGACGTTGAGATGATGTGAGCAACGACAAGTTCTTCGGATGTACCTCTACTTGCTGGATTCCATGCAAGTATACTCACTTGCTACCCATGTTGCCTTTCCTCACTTGTTACCGATTCTTCCCGTTGCCTTTATGCTAGCCTAGTATTTTTGATGCTTGTGTCTCGATCCTATCATATGTTTACCTTGCAGCCATGATATTGCCTTCCTTCCACTTCCTATTAACTACTGTTTGTTTACCTTGTTTGCCCTCGTGTCGTAGTTGCATGCTTAGAGTTGTTTGCGCTCAAGTCTTGTTGTCCGTCTTATCACCTGTTTAGTTTGATAGTTGGGTTTCAACTTAATCAACAAAATGTTAATGTTTGGGGTAATAATAATTTGATGATAAGGCACCGGCAGGAGGCCCGGCGTGGTTTTAGAGCCTGCTAGTGTCGAACTTAGGAAAAGAGTTTTGTCCATTGATCCATGATGAGCGCGCTAACCGCATCCGGGAGGTAGTATGGGACCCCCCTGGACTTAGACATGATTTGCAGCTTGTCCGAAGAGCCACACTTAGTTCTGGTGTTCCATTTGCTCATACACATGAATGGGTGGGCCCCCCATGTTACTGTTGATGATGATTATGACGCATATAGGGAGAGGCCTGTATTGCCGGGGTGTTGCGTCCTGCGGGAGTTTTGCACACTTGCGCTGAGTATTCGGCTGCGTGGCTGGGACCTTATAGCTCCGTGGCTCCTAGGACAGGTTGTAGAGACGGTTTGGGTCGTGTCGAGCCAACCTGAGTTTTTGTGGGCGGCTTGAGTGTGTACGGGTACTGTAGGGCACCCTGCGGGGATAAATCTTCTCGGGAAGCCATGTTGTCCGCGGTTATGTGACGACGTGGTGAAAGTGCTCGCTAACAAGTACTCAGACAATTTACACCTAATGATAATAATTTGACTAGTAATACAGTATTACTTTCACCATAAAAATGAATGTCACCTTAATCAACAGTGTGATTTTCCTTGGGTTGCTTCCTTAGTAGGGGGTAACACTGGATGGGTATTGTTTGGTGAGTAGTTATAGTTGGTTTTTTCGCGCTCTCTTATCCCTCTCTAATAGCCGGAAGTTGTAGCGTGTCTCTCTAGTTGTCGGTGCTGCCCGCTGCCACTTCTTTGCACTACCCCTTTCTTTCCATTGTACCCAAAGTATTTGTATCTTGTGATGATTGGTTACGCTGGTATCTTGTGAGTATGGTTTATCCACTTGTCAGTACTTAATAGTACTGACCCACGAATCCATTTCGTGGCTGCATATTCCACATTGCAGTCAACGTGTTGAAGTCTGACGACGTTAGCTTGGGAATCCCTCCGGCTTGGCCATGGCAGGGATTGGACGCCATCGGTTATCTTCAGGACTCTTAGTCCAATTTGTATCTTGTCCGTAGTCGGACGCTATGTTGCTTCTTCCGCTATTATTCGGATCTTTGTATTGTATCAGTTGTATCCTTGACTCGTTTGAGTCGTCTTGTATATACCTCCTCTGTTGTTGTTGTGGATTATTCGTGAACTGTTGTAATGTTATCAAAAGTTGACAACCCGAAATCGGTTATTGTGCGGATTTGGGTGGAAATGCCTAAATCTGCATAGTGCCCGATCCCGGGGCGTCACATTCAACAAATCGAGTTACACTTCCATTTACCAAACCACTTAGCCAGTACAACACTTATGTACAAATTTTGACTTAATTACTAACTACTTCACGCATCTAACAAATCCTAACATAGAGATTATAACCGCGATTAAGATAACAATAGTACCAAAGGCATATCTCAGATTAGTTTCTTGTTGGAAAGCATATTTTTCTATGTTCTTCATCTTCATCCTAGCTGATTGCGCCTTGATGTTCTGTCCATCCACAATATCCGCCAATTGCAACTCTAGTTCCATTTTATACTCTACAACTTTCTGCATCATTTCCTCCATTTTCCGAATCTTCTGTTCAGCTAGCCTTAACTTCTTTTTAGCCTTGTTTCTCTCTTCGTCACATTTCCTCTTGTCTTCCTTTGTAATGTTTAATTCTTCTAAAATAAGTATTTTTCCTTCTAGACAATATTGTAACTGGGCGCATCCATCCTTAATACCGCATTCACAAGGTGATTCCAAAAGGATTTTGAGCATATATAATAGAGAAAACTCATACGAAGATTCAAATTATAAGTAGCTCTAGAAGTATGATTACCTCATCGAACGAGGAGGTGTAGATCACGACGGTGTCGACGAGGTCACCATCGTGGTTCGTAACCATGGTGTGAGACGGCCGGCGCGACTACGATTTGAGGCGTCGCCGGCTGGGAGCGGACGACGGCCGGTGCCAGGTAGGTGGAAGCTGGCTTCAGGTGGGGTTGAGCAGCCGATGGCGGATCTTGAGGGAGAAGGGAGTCACGCGCGGGCGGATCCTCAGAGCTAGACAGAAGCAGGGGATTAGCTGTGCAGAGGATATAAGCGCCTATCTATAAACAGAGAATACTCGGACTGTCCGGGTTATAAGCAGTGGGTTCCGGATAGTTTTTTCATAAACAAGTACTAGTCTGTAGAATAGAAGTATATCTACCTAAAATGAAAGGCATTCATATTTTTATGAGTTCCGAATATTAATGTGCATTCTTTTGCAGATCGACCAAGGATGGATGTACCTTGGAAATAGGATGAGCAATGAAAACCTAGAGGGTGTGGCGAAGTTTATGAAATCAGCTCAAAAATGTGGTCGATATGACAGCCATATCATAACGTGTCATGTTGTAATAACTGTTAAACATACCATGTTTACACCAGGTCAAACGTTATTCATAAGAGATGGGAAAGATTTTGTTCATCTGGATGGTAGGAAACAATTTTCTAAAAAGACCAAATTACATGACTTGCACGTTCCCCGAAATATGAAGTCCCGAACAGGGATAACTTCCGAAGAAAAAGTCCGATTGATATGAAACCAATTTTGTTGCAACGATAACTCTGAGCTACCCAGCATCAACTCGATATCTTGGAATAAGAAATATAGAAAATTCCATGCATGGAGAGGTGTGGAACCTTTCTCAAACAAGAACCGGTATCATTTTCCATATCACAGCCATATCACAACCATATCACAACGTGTCATGTTATAATAACTATTAGACATACTAGGTTTACACTAGCACGAGCGTTATTTATAAGACACGGTGTGACGCCCCGAGATCGGGCACTATGCAGATTTCAGCATTTCCGCCAGAATCCACATAATAACCGATTCCAGGTTGCCACTTGTGATAACATTACAACAGTTCACGAATAATCCGCAACAACAGCAGAAAAGATATATACAAGACGACTCAAACGAGTCAAGGATACAACTGATACAATACAAAGATCCAAATAACAGCGAAAGAAACAACATAGCGTCCGGCTACAGACAAGATACAAATTGGACTAGGAGTCCTGAAGATAACCGATGGCGTCCAATCCCTGCCCAGGCCAAGCCGGAGGGATTCCCAAGCTAAGGTCGTCAGACTTCAAACCTGTTGACTGCAATGTGGAATATGCAGCCACGAAAGGGATTCGTGGGTCAGTACGGTTAAGTACTGGCAAGTGGATAAACCATACTCACAAGATACCAGCGTAACCAATCATCACAAGTTACAAATACTTTGGGTACAACGGGAAGGAAGGGATTATTGCAAAGAAGCGGCAGCGGGCTGCACTAACTAACTACAGAGACTCGCTACAACATCCGGCTAAAAGAAAGGGATAAGATAGCGCGACAAAACCAACTATAACTACTCACCAAGCAATACCCATCCAATGTTACCCCCTACTAAGGAAGCAACCGAAGGAAACTCACAAGGTTGATTAAGGTGACATTCATTTTTATGGTGGAGGTAATCTATATTACTAGTCAAGTTATCATCATTAAGTGTAAGTTGTCTGAGTACTTGTTAGCCAGCACTTTCACCAAGTCATCCATAACCGCGGACAACACGGCTTCTCGAGAAGATTAACCCTGCAGGGATGCACCAATTTGGCCGTACACGTAAGAATAACCCACCAGACGGGGGATCAACCCACCAAGCGAGGTACTCAACACAACCCAACTCTTCTTCGCATCAAGCCCAAAGAACCACGTGCTGTGCGTGCACGGCTAATCGAGCCCCCACGAAGAAAAGGGGGACCCTCATAGCACTGGAAGACCACGCCGCCCTAAATGCCTACTACAAAAGTTCCACCCTGGCGCTAAGGGCTCGCACCTGCATATGCATGCATCAAATGGAAAGCCCGAACTAAGTGTGGAGATTTGGACGAGATGCGAATCGAATCAGAATTGCGGGGGGCGCCCATACTCGCTCCCCACATGCGGTTAGTGCGCTCATCATGGATCAATGGACAAGACCATTTTCCTAATTAGGGTCGACACTAGCAGGCCTCAAAACCACGCCGGGCCTCCTGCCGGTGCCTTATCATCAAATTATTATTACCCAAAACATTAACATGTTGTTGATTGAATTGAAACCCAACTATCAACTAAACAAGTGATAAGACGGACAACAAGACTTGAGCGCAAACAACACTAAGCATGCAACTACGACACAAGGGCCAACAGGGTAAACAAACAACAGGTAATAGGAAGTGGAAGGGAAGGCTATATCATGGCTACAAGGTAAACATATGATAGGATCGAGACACAAGCATCGAATCAAAAGGCTAGAATAAGAACAACGGAAAGAATCGGTAACAAGTGATGAAAGGCAGCCATTTGGCAGCAAGTGAGTATACTTGCCTGGAATCCAGCAAGTAGAGGTACATCCGCAGAACTTGTCGTTGCTCACAACATCTCAACGTCCTATCCGCGAAGAAGCAACGAACCTCGAACAAACACTGGATGCAACAATTACTTCTACGGCAAAAGATCCAGCATGATCAAGATATGGATGCATGACAAGTTTAAGGATGCATCAAAGATAAACTAGTTGACATGGTAAACATATTTAAATGGAACCATATGCAATTTGGATTGCATATGGAAAAGCCCATGAATTAATGTTGAATTAAATGATCTACAAATAACCATCATGTGAAAGTTTATTATAATGATGCATGGATGAGGAAAACAATGAGAAAACAACAATAGCTTCAATTTGAAAAGGTGTTTACCAAGTTTGGAAATTTTATTTATCAAGTTATGAAATTTGGCTTCTTAAATGAGTTACACAAGCATTTGTTGTTTTCACCCATTTTAATTGTTCAAAACAGATAACCAAATTCATATTTGGAAAGAACACAAAATTTTAGATGGAAAACATATTTCATTTGTTGAAAAAGGAATTAAAATGAGCAAGTTATTAATTTGACAATTTTAATTGCATTAAATAAGAAACAGTTGTTTTCAGCAATTTAATTTATTCAAAACAGAAAACAAAGTTCATATTTGGAAAGCTTATTCAATTTTGCATGGAAAACATATTTCACATGTTGGAATTGGATTTGAATTGCCCAAGTTATGAATTTTGCAATTTAAAAGGTTTAATTAAAGCATTGAATTATTGCACCACTTTTAATTAGGAAAAACAGTAAACAAATTGTATTGAGAAGGTTGAAAACATGTAGCAAATGTTTCACTGAACATTTTGAGCTATTAAACATAATTTTTGGGTTATTATTGAATTTATTATGCAATTTTTTATAAGCATTCTTATTCTGCCCTTTTTAGTAAACAGAATGAAACATGCTCAAAATTAATTCAATTGTGACCAAATAAAATACCAATGTGTAGAGTTTGTTAAGATAAATTTTTAGAGCCCAAGTTTGCTCAATTTGGGTGAACCGAACTCAAGTTATGAAATTCCAAAGTTTCAACTTTTAATTGCATTTTCAGTAATTAATTATTTAGTGCCAAAAATTATTACAGAAACATGTTGCAAACTTGACATTAACAGAAAGAGCACAAGATTTTGAATCCACAGAAACTTGAATCATTGAATTTGGAGCAAAATTCAATTTGTTATTGATTTTAGAAGTAAGGATTCAGATCTGTTTTTTGGAATTCGGGAAATAAAAGGAAAAGGAGGGAAAAAAGGGGTGGCTTGTTGCGGAAGGGGGGGGATCGAACTCGGGCTGCTGGCTTGCGCGCACGGGGTGTTACCAACTGGGCTGCTGAACTGCTTGTGATGGTATACAGATCCATGCGAATATGAGGTGACATCGTGCGGTTAACTGAATTTCACATCTGAAAGCTCAGACTCCAGGCTGAACAACGACGGTGACGACAGGGGAAACGCGAGCACGGCGATCGGGACGGTGTGCCGCTCGTATGCTTCTATGCGGGGCGGGGTACGTGTTCGGGAGGAGCTCTAGGGTGCATCGGATGGGGCATGTGTGGAGGACAAGATGGGAGATGGGACGCAGGCGAGACATACAGTACGTTTGCGTGATCGACATGACGACGGAGACCACGGGTCGCTCGACGGCGAGACCACACAGAGAAAGAGGGGGAAGAGGAAGTTGTCCCGAAGGTGAGGCTCACCTCGAGGGGGCCGAAGGCGAGGTCGGAGGGGTCGGAGGCGCGCGGAACCTGGCCGTCGATCTCTGACGGCCATGTAAACGGCGGCGACGAATGGTGACGGTGTGGCCTCCCTGGTGCCTCCCCGGGCCGGCCAAGGAGACGAAGACGAAGAGGGAGATGTCCCGTTTCCATTCCCGTAGGAAATGGGAGCCGAAGACGATCGCAGCACCGACGCCATGCCCTCCAACTCTCGGCCATGGAGAAGCTCGGGTTCAGAAGAAAAAAAATTCAGAAAAAAGGTTGGGAACAGAGGAGGAAGAGGAAGGCGGCGGCGCAAGGAGGAAGAGGGAGGAGGAGGATTAGGGTTTGGGGAGGAGGAGAGGGGCTTTAAGGAGGAGGGGAAAGGTGAGAGGGAGGGGACCATGGAGGTGGACAGGGACAGGTGGGGGGAATCACGTTCTCCTCTGCTCCCTGTCGTACGGAGAAGAAAGCTACGTGGGCTGGATGTTGGGCCAGTTAGGTGGGTTGGGTGGTTGGGCTAGGCTTGCTGGGCTGCCAACACACAAAATGTTTTTATTTTATTCATTTCATTTATTTTGTAAAGCCTTTTCACAAAACAAAAATCAGCACAAGATAAAAGATAGGATAAAAAAGAATTGGAAAGCATGTTGTAAAAACCATATTGAGTTTAGAAATTAATTTTGTGTGTCAAAATAATATACGATGGATGCATGATGCAATGATGATGCAACAAGAAAAAAACAAATCTAATTGGGAAAACCCCCGGGTGTTACACACGGGAATTTTTTTTGTTCTTCTAGATAGTAGGAAATAGTTTTCTCAAAAGACCAAATTACATGACTTGAACGTTCCCCGAGATATGACCTCCTGAACAGAGATAACTTTCTAAGGAAAACTCCGATTGAGATAAAACCAATTTTGTTGCAAAGATAACTCTCAGAGCTACCCAACCTCAACTAGATATCTTGGAATAAGAAATATAGAAAATACCATGCATGGAGAGGTGTGGAACCTTTCTCAAACATGAACCGGAATCATTTTCCATATAACAGCCATATCACAACCATATCACAGCCATGTCAGAACGCGTCATGTTGTAATAACTGTTAGACATACCATGTTTACACTAGGGAGAGCGTTATTTATAAGACAAGGGAAATAATTTTGTTCTTCTAGATTCTAGCAAAGAGTTCTCTAAAAAGACCAAATTACATGACTTGCACGTTCCCCGAGATATGACCTCCTCAACAGGGATAACATTCGAAGGAAAACTCCAATTGAGCTGAAACCAATTTTGTTGCAAAGATAACTCTCAGAGCTACCCAAAATCAACTGGATATTTGGAATAAGAAATATAGAAAATACCATGCATGGAGATGTGTGGAACCTTTCTCAAACATGAACCAGTATTATTTTCCATATCACAACCATATCACAGTCATGTCACAACGCGTCATATTGTAATAACTGTTGGATATACCATGTTTACACTAGAACGAGCGTTATTTATAAGAAACGGGAAAGAATTTTGTTCTTCTAGATTGTAGGAAAGAGTTTTCTAAAAAAGACCAAATTACATGAGTTGGACGTTCCCCGAGATATGACCCCCTGGACAGAAATAACTTTCAAATGAAAACTCCAATAGAGATGAAACAAATTTTGTTCAAAAGATAACTCTCAAAGATACCCAACCTCAACTGGATATCTTGGAATAAGAAATATAGAAAATACCATGCTTAGAGAGGTGTGGAACCTTTCTCAAACATGAACCGGTATCATTTTCCATATGAGAACCATGTCACATCGCGTAATGTTGTAACAACTGTTAGACATACCATGTTCACACTAGGACGCGCGTTATTGATAAGACACATGAAATAATTTTGTTCTTCTAGTTTGTTAGAAAGAGTTTTCTAAAAATACAAAATTACATGACTTGAACGTTCCCTGAGATATGACCTCCTGAACAGGGATAACTTTCGAAGAAAAACTCCGATTGAGATAAACCCAATTTTATTGCAAAGATAAATCTAAGAGATACCCAACCTCAACTGGATATCTTGGAATAATAAATATAGAAAATACAATACATGGAGAGGTGTGGAACCTTTCTCAAACATGAACATTATCATTTTCCATATCACAGCCATATCACAACCATATCACAATCATGTCACAACGCGTCATGTTGTAATAACTGTTAGACATACCATGTTTACACTAGGAAGAGCGTTATTTATAAGACACGGGAAATAATTTTGTTCTTCTAGATTGTATTAAAGAGTTTTCTAAAAAGACCAAATTACATGACTTGCACGTTCCCCGAGATATGACCTCCTGAACATGGATAACTTTCGAAGGAAAACTTCTATTGAGCTGAAACCAATTTTGTTGCAAAGATAACTCTGAGAGCTACCCAAACTCAACTGGATATCTAAGAATAAGAAATATATAAAATTCCATGCACTGAGAGGTGTGTAACCTTTCTCAGACATTAACCGGTATCATTCTCCATATCACAGCCATACCACAACCATATCACAACTATGTCATAACGTGTCATGTTGTAATAACTGTTAGAGATACCATGTTTACACTAGGACGATCGTTATTTATAAGAAACGGGAAAGAATTTTGATCTTCTATATTGCAGTAATTTTTTTCTAAAAAGACCAAATTACATCACTTGCACGTTCCCCGAGATCAGACCCCCTGAACAGGGATAACTTTCACAGGAAAACTCCGATTGAGATGAAACCAATTTTGTTCTAAAGATAACTCTTAGAGCTACCCAACCTCATCTGGATATCTTGGAATAAGAACGCCTATTTATACCTCTCCTTGGGTTAATCCTAAATACCAGAGCATCCAACCACCAAAAAATCCGTAGCCGCCGTCATCGTCAACCCTAGTTCGAGAGGGTTTCTAACCTCTCCTCGGCACCGTGCCGTGAGGGGAACTCATCACCGGAGGGCTCTACATCACCATGCCTACCTCTAGAGTGATGCGTGAGTAGATCGTCCTTGGACTACAGGTCCATAGCATTAGTTAGATGGTTGTCTTCTCCTCTTTATGCCTCATGTTTAGATCATGTGAGCTTCCTAACATGATCAAGATCATCTTATTGTAATGCTACATGTTGTGCTTGTTGGGATTCGATGAATATTGAATTCTATGTCAAGTGATTATCAATATATCATGTTTATGTTATTTATGATCTTGCATGCTCTCCGTTACAAGTAGATGTTTTGGCCAAGTTGATGCTTGTAACTCCAAGAGGGCGTATTTATGCTAGATAGTGGGTTCATGCCTCCCTTTTATCCATGCAAGAGTGACGAAAACGTAACGTATGGGGGATGTTTTGTTGCCATTAGGGAGAAAACAACGATATTTACCTTTTTTACATTACACACTTTACTTAAGGCAATAACCTGTTGATTGCAACTTAATACCAAAGTATGCTTGGATTATGTTCTAAGGGTGGATTATTTGTCATAGATGCAGTTGGATAACGGTCTATGAATTATGTTGTAATGCCCGCTTGAATCACATAGTAATCATCATGTCATGCATAGGCACTATGGTGCAGCCTTTATATCTGTCAATTGCCCAACTGTAATTTGTTTCCCCATTATGTTATCTATCCGTTTTGGAGAGACAACACTACTGAATTGTGGACCCCGGTCCATTTATTTTAAACTGATAATACAACCACTGCAAACACTCTCCAATTGACACTTAAAGAAGATATCGGCGAGATCGCTCCTGTTCACTCTAGTAGAACCATGGTGAAGCTACTGAAGTGGTCGGACCACAAGGTCTCCTTCGACATCAGCGACCACCCCAAGTCCACAAGGACCGTGGGGATCCCGCCCCTGGTTTGCACCCCCCCATCAACAATGTTATCGTCAACAAGACACTCCTCGACGAGAGTGCATGCCTCAACGTCATCTCGGTGCCTACGTTCGAGAGGCTCCACGTGCCTTACTAGCGTCTCGCTCCCACAAGGCCATTCACCGGTGTCACCGACGGCACCACGGTCCCCTTGGGACAGGTGCGCCTTGCCGTCGAGCACTAGCTAGAACTTCCGCACCGAGACTCTCGAATTCGACGTTGAGCACATCTCCCTACCCTACAATGTCATCTTTGGGTACCCAGCTCTCGCGAAGTTCATGGTCGTGACGCACCGCGCGTACAACCTCGCCAAGCTACCCGGGCCTGCTGGAACCATCACCATCCAGAGAGAGGTGGAGGAGGCGACAAGCTCCGTCGAGCGGGCCTACAAGGACGCGCTCATCTCCCATCCTGCCGATGAAGACGACGTGGGACACCTCGATGAGGCTCCCAACAAGAGGTTGCTCGCTTATTGTGAAGGAGCAGCCACGCAGAAGACCCCCAAGAGCGCTGGAGGCTCGGGGGCTACCCCCTAGAAGACCCCTCAGAGCCCTGGAGGTTCGGGGGCTGCCACTGTTGTCCATGCGAGCGTGGCTCCTTACTAGGAAGGAGCGCTCACCACATGCTCGTTCCATGGCGCCACAAGGCCATGGAGACGCACCCTCGAGGGGACCCCGTGACGCCATGGTAAAACTAACGCTAGGACCTCTCTCTGTGAGGGTCTCATGGAGCTCTCGCCAGGCAGACCACAAGGCCACGGGAGCTTCTACCTACACAAGTGGGAGCCTCGCTCTGGCGAGACAATCTTTTGTTACTCGAGGGAGCCACGAGGCCACTACATCCTCACGCTATGCACCTAAACTCACGCGAGTATCAGCCCCATGACAATGGAAGTCCCATGTCCGCACGGTGACGTCAAGTGCCTCTTGGGGGACCACAAGGTCACGAAATCCCCAAGCATTTTGTAAGAGAACAATGCCTCACCCTAGCAGTAAAATCTTGTTGCTTTCACAAATCAATCTCTCCTTGCATGTAACATCCCAAGTATGAAAATACCCCCTAGAATGTTTTGTTTCCTGTTTAATCAAAGTATTGCATCATGTCATCATGTTTAATTATTTGTTTGCATTTGTTTACTATTTGTTTTTGCATCTGTGTTATCTTGTTTTCACATTTGAAATTCAAACAATAGCCAAACATTATTTTCATACTTGCTCTGTTACAACATTTGAAATAAAAATCACCAATAAAAACAACCAAATTGTTTTCTTTTTATTCCATATGCTCACTTGTTAAGTTAATGGTTTTAATCAATCAATTAAATCCAACTCACATTTAAAAACTTAAATTCAAATTCAAACAGCACCCAATTCCAAGTCAGGAAAACTAACAAACCATTTCAATAAGTTAATCCAAATTAATAATAGGGTTTACCCTATTAAATTTGTTGTTCTCTAATATTAATCAATTAGTTGCAAATTATTAAAATTCAAATCAGTTGGCAAACAGCAACCAAAATTTGGTTTTCCAAAAACTTAAGTTGTAAAGTTGTAGAGTTTGAACCTACAAGCCCACTGGAATTTTTCCAAGATTTTATCAACTCTAAAAACTATCAAATGTTTTATTTTCTATTGCTACCAAAAAAAAAACAGTAAAGCAAAAAAAAAAAAGAAGAAAACGCAGCGCGCGCGTCACCTAGACCAGCCCAGCCCCTTTTCTCTCCTCGCGCGCGCGGCCCAGCCCGTTACCGCGCCACGTACCGGTTCGATTAGAACCTCATCGTCGTCCTTCACGGTACGGCAGCTCATCCAGAGCTGCCACGGCGGCAGTACGGCGGCTCCGACGGCCAGGAGGCCTTCTAGCCCCCTATAAGAACCCCCCACGGACCCTAGACCTAAACCCTAGCCCCTAGGTCCCTGTTCCCTTCTTCTCCGCCGCCGATTGCTTCTCCCTCGTCGCAGTTTCCTCTCTGTTTTCCACCACCGGCGAGGAGCCCTCTGAACCTCCGACCACCGCGACCACCATGATCCACCTCCACCTTACCTAGCCTCGGGAACCAACTCACCACCACCTCCTCTTTCTTTTCGACACCCTAGCTAGCACGGAGGCCCACGGTTTCGTCGCCGCCATCAACGACATCGTCGCCGGCCGCGCCACCCCGAGCACCTGCATCCACGACGAACGCCGATGAGCGCGCCACCGTTTCCCTCCTCCCTCTCTGCTGTTCGCAATCGCCACCGCACCGTGCACGTCCACCAGATCTCATCGCAACACACGCGCATGCGAGCACGAGCCGGTGATCGCCGCCGTTGAACCTCTGTCAGGTCGCGGAAGCACGCGGTCGTCAGTAAAATTCAGTTAGCGCCTGGTTCGAAAGGTTATCCTCACTGCCGCGCTTACTCTGTCAAAACTGAAGCCGTATCGCAGTGGTTGCACTGCCTCATTCGTTTGCCCGCGGTGCACGGTTCGATCCTTGGCAACGCTGAATAAAGCCAACCCTTTTTCTTTGCGCCCGTGCCTGACAGCCTAGCCCCACCCGTCAGGGTCCCTAGCTGCCACGCACGCGCAGCGCGCCACGTTGGCCCCCAAGCCCACGCTGCAGTGGCACTGGCTAGGTTCCAGTGCGGTGTAACACGTTTTTTTCAGTTTCTGTTTTAAACCTAGGTCCAATAAAATCACAGATTGGTCCCTAGATTTCAATTGCTTATAACTTTAGTTTTATAACCCCAATAAATGAAAATAAAATATGCACACTGGTCTAAATTAAATTCTCTATCTTTTGGTATCATTTGTGTACTGTTTTGAAATTCCAAAATGCAATCTAAATTTGAATTCAAATAATTCAAATGCAAATTTCTTAATTCCATAACTAATTCATTATTAATCCAAATAATGCAAATAAAATATGTTTTCCATACCATTTTGAACCACCTATTCAAATATAATTTTTGTTTCCTGGTTTGAATAATTTAAATTGCCTAAATAATTTAAACCTTGTTTAATTCATTTAAAATTGTTAATTTCATAACTTGCTCAAATTAATTTATTTTTGAACATGTAAAATATGTTTTCAAACCAGAAAAACATAATCCTTCCAAATATGAACTTTAATTAATGATTTGAACAATTAAAATTCAATTAATATTCCTATTTGAATTAATTCTAATTTAAAACTTGTTTAATACTGTTTAAGTCATAATAAATTCATCCTAACTCCTATGTCAATATTTGAAACATGTAATCCAACTAAAATTTGATGTTCTTTTCAAATTAAATTTTGTATTCTGTTTTGCACAAGTTAATTTGATGAAAACAACAACAACTTGTGTGAGATCAATAAGGAACCAAAAACTATTAATTTGATAAATAAAAACCCACACTTATTAATTTCCATTTCTTTGCATCTATTATTGTTTGTCTCTTGTTATCATCATGCATGCATCATGTTAATTAATTGTCACGTGATAATTAAATATAGATCATTTGTTTCAACATTAATACATGGGCTTGCCATATGCAATCCAATTGCATATGGGTCCATTTAAACTTGTTACTTTGTCAAGTAGATTACGTTGATGCAACAATTAACTTGACATGCATCATCCCATGATTGTGCATTATATTCTGTTATTGATTGTTCGGCTCTTTCGATTGTGTGTTTGCTTCTTCTCGCTTTAGACGACGACGCTGAGTGTGACGAGACTTACGACACCCCTTCTGAGGATTTAGCTCGGTACCAGGCTACTGGGTTTGCAGGCAAGTTATCACTCACATGAATCATCGAGTTCCTTTCCACACTTGTTATCGATACTATCCTTGTCTACTTTGCTAGCCCTATGTATCGTTGCTTGTTCTCCGAACCTATCACATGATACCTTGAACCAATGATATTGCCTCAACTCCATACCTCAAACCCCTTGCTTGTTGCCTTGTTCTCACCTAGTATGCTTAGGGTTGCTTTTGCTCGAGTCTGTTCTCGGTTACTTCTTTTACTATCTTATTATTGTACCGGGGGCTCGAATGTTAATCAATCAATCCTGTTAATGCTAATGGTAATAATAATAATTTGATGATAAGGCACCGGCAGGAGGCCCTGTGTGGTTTTGAGGCCTGCTAGTGTCGACCCTAATAGGAAAAGGGTCTTGTCTACTGATCCATGACGAGTGCACTACCCGCATGTGGGAAGCGAGTATGGGCGCCCCCCTCAATTTGACTCGATTCGCATGTCGTCCAAATCATCTCATTTAGTTCGTGTTTTCCATTTGCTGCATGCATGTTTTTGCGAGCCCAGCGCAGGGTGGAACTTTCGTAGTCGGCATATAGGGGGACACGTTCTTAGAGTGCTATGAGGGTCCATTTTCTTCTGGGCTCGATTAGCCGTGCGCCCAAGGTGCTTTGGGCTTGATGCGAAGAAGAGTTGAGTTGTGTTGAGTGCCACGCTTGGTGGGAGGCATCCCATCTGGCGAGGTATTCTTACGTGTACGGCCAAATTGGTGCAACCCTGCAGGGATAATCTTCTCGAGAAGCCGTGTTTTCCGCGGTTATGGACTACTTGGTGAAAGTACTGGCTAACAAGTACTCAGGACAACTTAAACATAATGATCAACCATGTTACACCCAATGATTAACAAATTGACTAGTAATAGGTTTATTTACACAATAACTTGATTCATCCTTAATCCAACTGTGTGAGTTATCCTCGGATTGCTTCTTCGGATAAGGGGCGAGATCCAGGATGGGTTTGTTTGAAGTTATGTTTCCGTTGGTTACAATACTCGATCTTATCTTCTTCTGTTAGCCGGAACTTTTAGTTATCTTCTGTAGTTGGTTAGAGCAGCCCGCTGCAGCATCTTTTATATCCCCTATTTCTTCCGTTGAGTCCTAGAGATGTGTTGTGGTATCATTCCGTTTAACGCCATCGACGTACCGTGTGTGATTGGTATGAAGTACGTCGAGGGTAGTACCTTTCAATCTCTAGTGGATAGTTTACATCGACGATGGAATAGCAGGGTTTGTGTTGTCGCGCATAAGCGCAGGCCTACCAGGAAGCTGGGACGTGGGAGCAGGTATGCCCCATAATCCAAGCATCTGCTATCCAGTTCGGCCCGATGAGTATCCCCTAGAGGTTAGGGTGCGACAAATGGTATCAGAGCCAGTCTGACCGTAGGATCCCATTTACTGGTCGCACTTTGAGTCTAGAAACTATTTTGTAGCTATATAGGAAAAATGAAACGTGAGAGTAGGAACTCTGTTCTTTTTCTTCTTTCCCCACCCACCCACCCCTTTTCTGGTAAGGAAGTGCAACGTTGTTTTTCTCTTCTCATCTAAACTTTCAAGTTAGGATTTCACGTGTTTTGGGTTCTCCGTAGTACCTCAGGTTTTTGGTCTCGTTTTCCCGATGTTGCTTCAATATCCTGTTCTTCTCAAGAACCAATCGTCCGTTGAAACCTTGTTATTGTTTCCACTTCAGTTTCTTCTACCGGCGTCTAACCAAAACCTCCCAAATCATCTGCAGATGGATCTCAGGTTCTACCCGCAGGTGGTTGGGATGACCCATTGTGAGAACACCGCCGGTTATCCGGAAACGCTGAGAGACATGGTTACCTATCTGGGGTTCCATTGGGCACCAGAGTACCAGGTCTACGAGCACCAGCGAGAGTTCGAGCAGACTTTCTATCGAGCTATCGTCTACATACTGTCGGATGATGGCAGGAGCATAGTCCACCGCTACGAGGCCGTAGGTTCCACAGTGGACATGGCAGTGCAGCAGGCAGCGTACGTGAGTCTCACCGTCCTACGTGCTGACTACTGGGGGTTTGATGATTCCATCTATCGTCACATCCCCCGTGGTTACATTACGTCGGCAGGAGTTCACTTCACTCTCCACGTCAACCTGGATACCGACGAGGATGATAGCTCCAAGTTGCACACCACAGCTCAGTTCGTGAGGCATAGTGATGTTGTTGCTTCCACACTAGCCCAGGAGTTGGCTACAGTCAGGGAGCAGCTCTACCTTGCTCTGACGCGTCTGGCCACTTACACCACAGATATTGTTGGAGACGAGCGCTTTGCGCGTTTCCAGCAGCCAGTTGGTCTTCCTCTGCCAGATGCTGGAGGTTACGAGCCGATCAGAGGTCCACTTCTCAACCTAGGAGCTGGTTACACTGGTATTCCTCGCTTTGGAGCACAGGGAGAGGACGCTTTCTACTTCACCACACCGAGGGTCCCTCTCAGAGCAGTTCCTATCTACAGGGATCGTCGTGATACCTACTTCCGTGAGCGGACTCCTCCTCGCCGTACCACTCGCCGTACTCCTAGACGCCGTCCTGCGTGATGAGCATTGGAGTACCGTTGTATCCATTCCTAGCTATGTTTAGTTATCCTTTCGTTTTCGAACCATTTATGGTATGTTGGATATTCTGATGTATTTGAACTCGTGATGATGTACCTGTTGGTTATCTATTCATGCGTCGGAATAATCTCTCTTTCGGTTGCTAAGTCTATCACTTCCTATTGTTGTGCTAAAATGAATTTCAATTCAGGATGCCGCCAACAAGGAACAGCCCGCCTGAGCCGCCGCCAATCGCGGAGCTCTTGACTCAGATGACCCAAGTCATGGCTCAAATAGTCCATGTTCAGAACCATCAGCAGAATAACCAGACTGCTCCACGGGCCAACATCAAGGACTTCCTCGGTCTGGGCCCGAAAGCTTTCGTGGCAACACGTGAGCCTCTGGATGCTGACGACTGGATCCGTGACGCAGAAAGAGCTCTGGAGATTGCTCATGTGGCTGAAGAGGACAAGGTCAACTATGCTACCTACCTACTGAAGGGTCAGGCAGCTTCGTGGTGGGAAAACTACAAGGCTATGAGAGCTGGCTATCCTATCACCTGGGGTTGTTTCAAGGATGCTTTCCTGAAGCACCACATCCCAGATGGTCTCATGGAGAGGATGCGTGAAGAGTTTTGCTCTCTGAAGCAAGGCAAGCTCGACGTCCTCGGCTATCAGAATGAGTTCAATCGCCTCGCTCGTTATGCTGGAGACGAGGTGTCCACTGAGGCCAAGAAGATGGCAAGGTTCCGCCGAGGTTTTAACCCGGAACTGAAGTACGCTCTCACCAACATCAAGTGCAAGGACTTTGTGGAGCTCGTGAACACCGCGCTCAATGAGGAAAATGGGTGCAAAGCGTTCGAGGAGTCCCGCAAGCACTCGCGTGAGGGTGGTTCCTCCTCTAACATGACCACCCCTCCGCAGAAGCGCCGCATCTGGGTGCCAAATGGCGCTGTCACTCGGGCTCCATACGCCCAAGCTTCTCCAGGCTTCGCTCCCCGCCCACCCAACCCAGCTCAGATGCAGAGTCAGAGGGATCCAATGGGGCAGCCAAGGCCAGGTCCTCCTCGTGTCGTCACTTGCTACAAGTGCAAGGAGACGGGACACTATGCTGATAAGTGCACTCAGAGGCAGCTACCTCCACAACCACCTCGCCCCAACACCAACCAGGCAATGGTGCGCGCTCCTCCGAACAAAGCCTTCAACTCCAACAACAGGCCTGTCGGGAGGACCGCAAGGGTGAACCACGTCAAGGTTGACAAAGCTGAGGAATCTGCCGACGTTGTTCTCGGTACATTACCCGTAAACTCTATTCCAGCTAAAGTGTTGTTTGATACCGGAGCATCGCATTCATTTGTATCAAAAATCTTTGCCTCAACATACAACCTAACTCTGGTTCCACTAAGCAATCAAATCACCGTTCACTCTCCGGGGCCTCAAATGTTGACTTCCAAGATAAGTATGGACAATCAAATCCTAATTGGAGGTCGCATATTCCTTGCTTCACTCATGTTGCTGGGAAATTCTGACATTGATGTCATTCTGGGTATGGATTGGTTGAAGACCCACAAAGCTAAAATTGACTGTGCTCAAAAGTCAATAACTCTCTCCCACCCTTCTGGCCAGATAGTCTATTCTCCATATGGATCAAGTTCCACTCAGCTATACACACTCGATGCAAAACCTCTACCTCTACTCGAAAATGTTCCGGTGGTTTGTGAATTCCCTGACGTCTTTCCAGAAGAATTGCCAGGAATGCCTCCGGACAGAGCAGTTGAGTTCGTGATCGAGCTTGAACCAGGTACTGCTCCAATCTCTAAGCATCCATACAAGATAGCTCCTCCTGAACTGAAATTGTTGAAGGAGCAAATCGATATGTACATGGAGAAAGGTTATATTCAGCCTAGTTCCTCCGCTTGGGGTTGCCCAACTCTGTTCGTAGCCAAGAAAGATCAAACAAAGAGACTCGTGGTGGACTATCGTCCTCTCAACGAGAAAACCATCAAAAACAAGTATCCAATTCCTAGTATCGATGATCTTTTTGATCAACTTGCTGGAGCCTCAATATTCTCAAAGTTGGACTTGAGGATGGGTTACCATCAAATAAAGATCAGAAAGGAAGATATTCCTAAGACAGCCTTCACCACTCGTTACGGTCTATATGAATACACCGTCATGTCCTTTGGTCTCACCAATGCACCGGCGACATTCTCTCGACTAATGAATTCTGTCTTCCATGAATACCTCGACAAGTTCGTGGTGGTATATCTTGATGATATCCTTGTCTACTCAAAGTCCGAGGAAGAGCATGGAGAACATCTTCGTCTCACTCTCATGAAACTTCGCGAGCATCGTCTATATGCCAAGTTCTCCAAATGTGAGTTTTGGATTCCAGAAGTTGCCTACCTTGGTCATATCATCTCTGCCAAGGGCATAGCCATTGATCCTGAAAAGGTTAAGGCAATTGTTGACTGGAAACCCCCTAAGACGGTGAAGCAAGTCAGAAGTTTTCTTGGCTTGGCTAGCTATTGCCGTCGTTTCGTCTAAAACTTCTCCAAGATTGCCAAACCTCTCACTGATCTCACCAAGAAGGACAAGAAGTTCGTTTGGTCTCCACAGTGTGATGAAAGTTTCAATCTCCTCAAAACTAAACTCACTTCTACTCCAGTTCTGGTTGGTCCAGACACTACCAAACCTTTCCAGATATTCTATGATGCATCTCTCCAAGGCCTAGGTGCAGTTCTTATGCAAGAACGTCAAGTTGTGGCCTATGCTTCACGTCAGTTGAACCCACATGAGCAAAACTATCCCACTCATGATCTTGAACTTGCAGCAGTTGTGTTTGCCCTCAAGAAATGGAGACAATACTTGTTGGGTAACAAAACTGAAATCTTTTCTGATCACAAGAGTCTGAAATACATCTTCACTCAACCAGATCTAAACCTCAGGAAAAGGAGATGGATTGAAAAGATCAAAGACTTCGATCTCACCATTTCTTACACTCCAGGCAAGGCTAATGTTATGGATGATGCTCTCAGTCGCAAATCCTATTGCAATAATCTCATGATCATGGAAAGCCAACCTCCACTTCATGAAGAATTCCAGAAGCTGAACCTTGATCTTGTTCCTCAAGGTCATCTTGCTAGCTTGAAAGCCACTCCAACTCTCGAGGACAAGATTCGTTCTGAACAATTTCGTGATGCTGAAATCAAGAAGATGGTAGAGCACATCAAAGAGGGCAATGATAAATTCAAGTCCTTCTCAATTGATGACAAAGGAGTTGTGTTCTTCGAAGGACGTATTGCAGTTCCTAAGATTCAAAGTCTCAAAGATATCATTCTCAAGGAGGCTCATGAAACTCCTCTGTCCATCCACCCTGGAAGTACAAAGATGTACCAGGATCTTAAGACTCTGTATTGGTGGTCTGGCATGAAACGTGAAATTGCTCAATACGTTTCTGAATGCGACGTTTGTCAACATGTTAAGGCAGTTCATCAGAAAACAGCCGGTCTTCTCCAACCTCTGAAAATCCCCGAGTGGAAGTGGTACATGATTGAAATGGACTTCGTTACTGGGTTTCCAAAGTCCAAGAAGGGCAACGATGCAATCTTCGTTGTTATTGATCGTCTCACTAAAGTTGCTCACTTCTTTGCAGTAAAAGAGACAATATCAGCTAGCCAGTTAGCAGAACTCTACACAACAAAGATTGTTCCTCTTCATGGTGTTCCATTAGAAATAAGCTCAGATCGTGGAAGCATATTCACTTCTCATTTCTGGAAGAGTTTCCAAGATGCATTGGGCACTAAACTTCTGTTCAGCACAGCTTATCACCCTCAGTCTCAGGGGCAAGTCGAAAGAGTCAATCAGATTCTCGAGGATATGCTCAGAGCATGTGGTCTCTCCTTTGGCATGAAATGGGAGGATTGCCTTCCATATGCTGAATTCTCCTACAACAACAGCTACCAGGCAAGCCTAGGCATGGCACCATTTGAAGCACTCTATGGCCGCAGATGCAGGAGTCCAATCAATTGGTCTGGAGCTGGTGAACGTTCACTCTTAGGTCCTGACATTGTTAAAGAGGCCGAAGAGAAAGTTCGCATCATTCGTGACAATCTCAAGGTTGCCCAGTCTCATCAGAAGAGTTACTATGACAGCAAGCACCGGGACATGGTCTATGCACCTGGTGACAAAGCATATCTCCGTGTAACTCCCCTAAGAGGCACTCATCGTTTTGGTGTGAAAGGAAAGCTGGCACCAAGATACATTGTTCCTTTCAACATTCTCTCAAGGCGGGCAGAAAATGCCTATCGTCTCGAACTTCCAGAAAATCTATCTAAAGTGCACGATGTGTTCCACGTGTCACAGCTCAAGAAGTGTTACAAAGATCCAGATCGTGCAGTTGATCATGATTCAATTGAACTGCAAGATGATCTCTCTTATGAGGAGCACCCTATTCGTATTCTCGATGAGGCCGAGCGTAAGACTCGCAACAAGAGCACCAAGTTCTTGAAAGTGCAGTGGTCTCATCATTCTGATAAAGAGGCAACATGGGAGACCGAAGAGGATCTTCGCAAGAAGTATCCGGACCTTTTCATTTCTCAGTAGGAATCTCGGGGCGTGATTCCTTCAAGGGGGGGCGTTTTGTAACATCCCAAGTATGAAAATACCACCTAGAATGTTTTGTTTCCTCTTTAATCAAAGTATTGCATCATGTCATCATGTTTAATTATTTGTTTGCATTTGTTTACTATTTGTTTTTGCATCTGTGTTATCTTGTTTTCACATTTGAAATTCAAACAATAGCCAAACATTATTTTCATACTTGCTCTGTTACAACATTTGAAATAAAAATCACCAATAAAAACAACCAAATTGTTTTCTTTTTATTCCATATGCTCACTTGTTAAGTTAATGGTTTTAATCAATCAATTAAATCCAACTCACATTTAAAAACTTAAATTCAAATTCAAACAACACCCAATTCCAAGTCAGGAAAACTAACAAACCATTTCAATAAGTTAATCCAAATTAATAATAGGGTTTACCCTATTAAATTTGTTGTTCTCTAATATTAATCAATTAGTTGCAAATTATTCAAATTCAAATCAGTTGGCAAACAGCAACCAAAATTTGGTTTTCCAAAAACTTAAGTTGTAAAGTGGTAGAGTTTGAACCTACAAGCCCACTGGAATTTTTCCAAGATTTTATAAACCCTAAAAACTATCAAATGTTTCCATTTTCTATTGCTACCAAAAAAAAACAGTAAAGCAAAAAAAAAAGAAGAAAACGCAGCGCGCGCGTCACCTAGACCAGCCCAGCCCCTTTTCTCTCCTCGCGCGCGCGGCCCAGCCCGTTACCGCGCCGCGTACTGGTTCGATTAGAACCTCATCGTCGTCCTCCGCGGTACGGCAGCTCATCCAGAGCTGCCACGGCGGCAGTACGGCGGCTCCGACGGCCAGGAGGCCTTCTAGCCCCCTATAAGAACCCCCCACGGACCCTAGACCTAAACCCTAGCCCCTAGGTCCCTGTTCCCTTCTTCTCCGCCGCCGATTGCTTCTCCCTCGCCGCAGTTTCCTCTCTGTTTTCCACCACCGGCGAGGAGCCCTCTGAACCTCCGACCACCGCGACCACCATGATCCACCTCCACCTTACCTAGCCTCGGGAACCAACTCACCACCACCTCCTCTTTCTTTTCGACACCCTAGCTAGCACGGAGGCCCACGGTTTCGTCGCCGCCATCAACGACATCGTCGCCGGCCGCGCCACCCCGAGCACCTGCATCCACGACGAACGCCGGTGAGCGCGCCACCGTTTCCCTCCTCCCTCTCTGCTGTTCGCAATCGCCACCGCACCGTGCACGTCCACCAGATCTCATCGCAACACACGCGCATGCGAGCACGAGCCGGTGATCGACGCCGTTGAACCTCTGTCAGGTCGCGGAAGCACGCGGTCGTCAGTAAAATTCAGTTAGCGCCTGGTTCGAAAGGTTATCCTCACTGCCGCGCTTACTCTGTCAAAACTGAAGCCGTATCGCAGTGGTTGCACTGCCCCGTTCGTTTGCCCGCGGTGCACGGTTCGATCCTTGGCAACGCTGAATAAAGCCAACCCTTTTTCTTTGCGCCTGTGCCTGACAGCCTAGCCCCACCCGTCAGCGTCCCTAGCTGCCACGCACGCGCAGCGCGCCACGCTGGCCCCCAGGCCCACGCTGCAGTGGCACTGGCTAGGTTCCAGTGCGGTGTAACATGTTTTTTTCAGTTTCTGTTTTAAACCTAGGTCCAATAAAATCACAGATTGGTCCCTAGATTTCAATTGCTTATAACTTTAGTTTTATAACCCCAATAAATGAAAATAAAATATGCACACTGGTCTAAATTAAATTCTCTATCTTTTGGTATCATTTGTGTACTGTTTTGAAATTCCAAAATGCAATCTAAATTTGAATTCAAATAATTCAAATGCAAATTTCTAAATTCCATAACTAATTCATTATTAATCCAAATAATGCAAATAAAATATGTTTTCCATACCATTTTGAACCACCTATTCAAATATAATTTTTGTTTCCTGGTTTGAATAATTTAAATTGCCTAAATAATTTAAACCTTGTTTAATTCATTTAAAATTGTTAATTTCATAACTTGCTCAAATTAATTTATTTTTGAACATGTAAAATATGTTTTCAAACCAGAAAAACATAATCCTTCCAAATATGAACTTTAATTAATGATTTGAACAATTAAAATTCAATTAATATTCCTATTTGAATTAATTCTAATTTAAAACTTGTTTAATACTGTTTAAGTCATAATAAATTCATCCTAACTCCTATGTCAATATTTGAAACATGTAATCCAACTAAAATTTGATGTTCTATTCAAATATAAATTTTGTATTCTGTTTTGCACAAGTTAATTTGATGAAAACAACAACAACTTGTGTGACATCAATAAGGAACCAAAAACTATTAATTTGATAAATAAAAACCCACACTTGTTAATTTCCATTTCTTTGCATCTATTATTGTTTGTCTCTTGTTATCATCATGCATGCATCATGTTAATTAATTGTCACCTGATAATAAAATATAGATCATTTGTTTCAACATTAATACATGGGCTTGCCATATGCAATCCAATTGCATATGGGTCCATTTAAACTTGTTACTTTGTCAAGTAGATTACGTTGATGCAACAATTAACTTGACATGCATCATCCCATGATTGTGCATTATATTCTGTTATTGATTGTTCGTCTCTTTCGATTGTGTGTTTGCTTCTTCTCGCTTTAGACGACGACGCTGAGTGTGACGAGACTTACGACACCCCTTCTGAGGATTTAGCTCAGTACCAGGCTACTGGGTTTGCAGGGAAGTTATCACTCACATGAATCATCGAGTTCATTTCCACACTTGTTATCGATACTATCCTTGTCTACTTTGCTAGCCCTATGTATCGTTGCTTGTTCTCCGAACCTATCACATGATACCTTGAACCAATGATATTGCCTCAACTCCATACCTAAAACCCCTTGCTTGTTGCCTTGTTATAACCTAGTATGCTTATGGTTGCTTTTGCTCGAGTCTGTTGTCGGTTACTTCTTTTACTATCTTATTATTGTACCGGGGGCTCGAATGTTAATCAATCAATCCTTATAATGCTAATGGTAATAATAATAATTTGATGATAAGGCACCGGCAGGAGGCCCTGTGTGGTTTTGAGGCCTGCTAGTGTCGAGCCTAATAGGAAAAGGGTCTTGTCTACTGATCCATGACGAGCGCACTACCCACATGTGGGAAACGAGTACGGGCGCCCCCCTCAATTTGACTCGATTCGCATGTCGTCCAAATCATCTCATTTAGTTCGTGTTTTCCATTTGCCGCATGCATGTTTTTGCGAGCCCAGCGCAGGGTGGAACTTTCGTAGTCGGCATATAGGGGGACACGTTCTTAGAGTGCTATGAGGGTCCATTTTCTTCTGGGCTCGATTAGCCGTGCGCCCAAGGTGCTTTGGGCTTGATGCGAAGAAGAGTTGAGTTGTGTTGACTGCCACGCTTGGTGGGAGGCATCCCATTTGGCGAGGTATTCTTACGTGTACGGCCAAATTGGTGCAACCCTGCAGGGATAATCTTCTCGAGAAGTCGTGTTTTCCGCGGTTATGGACTACTTGGTGAAAGTACTGGCTAACAAGTACTCAGGACAACTTAAACATAATGATCAACCATGTTACACCCAATGATTAACAACTTGACTAGTAATAGGTTTATTTACACAATAA
Organism: Alopecurus myosuroides; assembly: GCA_028641055.1. Lineage (NCBI taxonomy): Eukaryota > Viridiplantae > Streptophyta > Magnoliopsida > Poales > Poaceae > Alopecurus > Alopecurus myosuroides. The sequence goes on from CM054059.1 coordinate 12,058,109, forward strand.
CTTGATTCATCCTTAATCCAACTGTGTGAGTTATCCTCGGATTGCTTCTTCGGATAAGGGGCGAGATCCAGGATGGGTTTGTTTGAAGTTATCTTTCCGTTGGTTACAATACTCGATCTTATCTTCTTCTGTTAGCCGGAACTTTTAGTTATATTCTGTAGTTGGTTAGAGCAGCCCGCTGCAGCATCTTTTATATCCCCTATTTCTTCCGTTGATCCCAAGCATCTATGCTGGTGTTGACGGGTAACTCTTTGATGAAGTGTGAGTCTTGCTTGCCAGTACTTGGATGTACTGACCCCGTTGGGGCTGTGGTTTACGCAGACTACGACTACGGCTACGATGATCACCAGGATGGCTACTTCGTGGAGTTTGACGAGACTGCAGACGAGTAGATTAGCTGGACCCCGGGCAGGATCCAGGACCTACGTGGATGGGCTTCGTCTCCTTTTACTTTCCCGGCTTCTTAAGCCTTTTGGATTTGTCTGTACTCAGACCCTTTGATTGCTTCCGCTGATGTAATGATGCTATGTTGGGACATGTGTCCTCTGAATGATGGTATTTGCTATTCTCTGCCTTAGTGAAGGCTATTTGCAACTTTATTTCAATCTTTTGAGTCCTAGAGATGTGTTGTGGTATCATTCCGTTTAACGCCATCGACGTACCGTGTGTGATTGGTATGAAGTACGTCGAGGGTAGTACCTTTCAATCTCTAGTGGATAGTTTACATCGACGATGGAATAGCAGGGCTTGTGTTGTCGCGCATAAGCGCAGGCCTACCAGGAAGCTGGGACGTGGGAGCAGGTATGCCCCATAATCCAAGCATCTGCTATCCAGTTCGGCCCGATGAGTATCCCCTAGAGGTTAGGGTGCGACATTGCATGTCGGCATGCCTGCATTTTGCATCCAACAAATATCATATGCATTCATCCAAGCATGCATCCTCCCTCTCTGCAAAGAGCCGCGCGAAGGCCTTTTTTCTCTCGAGAGCATCCCACGACTGAGGGCTGGAACAGTGTATGTGAGCGGGTCGCTACCGCACACAAACACTTCGCCAAGTCCTCGATATTTTCTCCTCGCGAGATGCTCACGAAGGAAAAACCAAGCGCGCACCTCTCCAGAGGCATAAACTGCAGGTAGCAGCGGCGACCTCACTCCAAGGAACGAGCGTGCAAGACGCAGCTACTCGCACGGAGCCCACAATGATCCTCCATAGGGAGCAACTGGAGGCACACCATGAAGGACGCAAACAAGGTGTCTCGAAGGACACCACCACGGAAAAGCTAAGTATCACCACAAGGAAGCACCAGTAAACTAAAACCCAAAAAAACAAAGTTGTCACTCGCCAAAAGATTCACCTACTTCATATTACATACATCAGAAAATGAAGACCGCGATCACGCGGAGGAATGGTGGCTCTCGGAGTCTTCAGCATCACCACCAGATCCTCCTGCCTCATTGGCTTTAGGGGGATTTGAAGAAGATGGACCTGATGGCGGACCGAACTTCTCGGCGAAGGCATTCACTGCCTCGCGCACTTTGCTCCGGAGTGCCTCACGAAGATCGCGCGGGATAGGCGCGGAAAGATTATCAAAGTCAAAGAGGGGGTAGGGGAGTTGGAGCCGTGAAAAGGCATGACCAATCGTTCCAGATCCTCGACATCCTCCTCGAGCGTAGTGATGAACTACACAAAGTAGTTGACGCAGCCGGCACCGGTGTACTCGAGGCAGAGAGCTGGCGTCTCTACGTGTAGGCGGTCAACGACGGTGCTGGTGCGGCGCACTGTTTCATGGAACATCGCCTGGAACTTGCGCTACAGCTCACGCGGCTGCTGAGCGGAAGCTCGGCGCTCCTCTTCTGCCTCCACGAGTGGAGCGATCTGCTCCTGCAGAGCGTGCATGTCCGCCTGGTGCTTTGTAGCCTCCTTGGCTGCCAAGACCTTGGTCTTACTCTCTTTGTCGCGTCACTGGCAAACCTTCTCCAAGTCTTCCTCGAGCTCCCTCACCTTCTTCTCCAGGTCCTTCCTCCACTTGGTGAACTTGGCCTCTAGATCCTTGTTCTTTTGATTGAACTCCTTCAGAAGCTCATCGCATATGGCCGTGCACCCTGCCGCGACCTCCTTCTCAATGCCTCGATTGCGATCGGACTTCGCCTGAGCAACGAGGGTGTTGCTGGTTTCAACCTTCTCAAGGGTGCGGGCATCTATCCTCCGCACCTCGCCCTCGAGGGTGTCGAGGCTCTCACGCTCGATACTAAGATCAATCTCAGCGCATGACAACATCTCTTCCCGCTTGACGAGGTCACTCTTGGCCTCGCTGACCGCTGCCTCCTTGGAAGCAAGCCCCTCCTCTTTCTCCCGATGAAGACGGGGCCACTCCTCCACCTCCAAGGCATGCTGGTTCCGCTCCAGGTGAAGCTCTTCCTGGCCACCCTCTACAGTCGTCAGGGCAAGCTGGGCTGCCTTCAGCGTCGCGGAAGCATCCTTACGTTCCTGCTCGACCTCCGTCAACATCGCACGGCTTCTCGCAACCGCCGTCTCTTCCTGCGCGAGGACAGACATGACGGCCTCCCGCAGCTCGGCGCCAAAGACCTCGAGGCGCTCCAGCTCAGCAGACAGGGCGGCTACCTGGGATGAGGCCTGGGCAGCGATAACATCACGGATTTGCTTAGACAAGTCCTCCAAGAGGGAGACAAGTCCTCGGACCGAGCCATGCGGCACATTGGACAACCCTGTCCACCAATGTTCGGCGGATGTCGTGCCCGTGTCAAGCACGGCCTCTACATCAACCTCGGCTTCGCCCGGCTCTGGTAGCGTGACGACATCGTCCTCGACACGGGGAGCTGGAGGGGACACCAAGGCCTCCCCACAAGCACCTCCGAGAGGACCTCGGTCGGAGGCGCGGCCTCGACAAGGACTTCGGTCACAACCTCCTCCGCCAAGGGAGGATTCGCCTGAGGCGGGACGGTGGATCCAGGGGTATCTCGTCGGGGGCGTCGTCGACCTGCTCCCTGCCGCGGACAACACCAACCTATCAAGATGCGAATTGGTAAAAGCGGAAGGAAGAACTGGAGAAAAGGCTCCTTACTCTCCATTGAAGCGCCACACTCTGGGCGACACCGATGTGATGGAGTCCGTGCCGTTGGGGGCTTCTCGCCGCAACGCCAGAGGACGACGGGCCGTCATCTCTCTGTGGCCTCTGCCCGAAGCTGTGGTCGCTGGGCACTTCGCCAACGCCCTCATCACTGCCTGGGTTCGTTTGACGTGGGGCATTCTCTCCATCGTCCTCCCCATCAGAAGCCAACACTAACCTGCAGCGCCTCCGCGTGGGAGGTGTTCCTGTCGTGGCGGCCTGGGGAGAAGAGGGGCTCTCGACGCTCTCCTCGACGGAGTCCACGGTGTACGGATTGCCCTCGCGCGACTCCGTCCCCTCAGCCTGAGGGTCCCACCTGTCGAAGGGCGGTATCATCTCCAAGATCGCCTCCCTATCCACCGACGGAAGATCACAGAGAGGAATTAAGCCGCGGGGCAGCCCCGATGGCAGGTCAAAGTGGGTCAACACCATAAGAGCCATGGCGATAGTGTCCATGCTGGTGAGGTGGTGGTCCAGGAGCATTCGGTCGCTAGGACCCAAGTACGACCCCATGCATTGGTCATGGCGTTGCAGAGGGGCGAGGCGGTTCTGGACCATCTCGGATACAAGAATATCAAAGGTTAGACAATGGTCGTGCGGCGCGTGCACAAGCTCCATCGGAGGCTCGAGACGGTGGCCAGAGTGCTCCTCCGACCGCCATCCCAAGTGTCACACGGGAGAAGACAAAGGGAACTCCAGGAGGTCGCAAGCCTCCCGGACTTCGAGTATAGCCACCTCAAGCGGAATCCAAGGGCCTCGGGCGGGATATCCATTTGGGAGAACACGGCCCATAAGCCGGAAGGAGAGGTCACCAATGCCTGGGTCCGTCGGATCCTCCTGCAGCTGAAGAAAAAATGGAAGAAGGCCATATACGGTTTCACACCCAGGAACGCCTCGTAGTAGAAGGCAAAGGCGGAGGGGAAAATGGTGGAACTGGGAGAAAGATGGAAGAGGTGGATGCGGTAGCGGTCCAGGACGACATGAAGGAAGGAAGAGAAGGGGGAACCATCCCCGAGATCACTAATTCGTAGAAGATCGGTTACATCATCGGGGAAAGCTCATCGGGGAAAGCCGTACCCGCAAGAAGAACGGTGGCACGGTGCTCACTGGTGGAGTGCGCCGCCATGCGTCGCACTTTCTTCATCTAGCGAGAGTCAATGGTGGAGAGCTCGACTACGGGCGTCATGGCGACCTGTTGAGAGGTGGCGAAAGGCAACGAAGAAGGTGAAGGGGATCGTATCGGTCTGAGAAGAAGAGGAGAAGAAGGGACGAGCGGAAGTCAGGAAGAAGAGCCCGACACGGTTTCCTAGGCCCCCACGGACTGTCGGGCTACGGCGCAGGGAGTCGTTGTCCACACGTTTAAATCAGTTGTGGAGGGTCGCTCACGAACCGCCGTGCCACGCGCAGCACGCCGGGCAGGCAGTGGTGGGCCCGCGACTCCTCGCCTCCTATGTCCACATGTTGACATGGGCCCGCAGGCTACTGTCGGGCCCCTGAATACTAGGGTATCCTGGCCCGTCTGCTGCAGCCTGGCCCAGTAGGCGCCTCTTCAAGTCCATCGAGTGACCAAATCCTTGAGGGGGCCTGGCACTCCCTTTTCAAGGTCCCCAGAGCCCCTGACGAGAGCAGCTCTACTCCGCCATATTTCTCCTCTCGAAGGGAGTCATCTTCCGGAAGGTGGATAAGGCATGTGCCGCTGACGCCTGCGCTTGCGAGCGCTGGCAGAAGCTGCACAGAGATGCAGGAGCGCTTTGTCCGCAGTTTCCATTATGGTGTATAAAGACTAGGGAAACACTGCCGGGGCAGAAGGAGGTTCCCCAGGATTACCACTTTGGTGCAAGAGGACCGAGTCCGCGCTACGGGACGAAGGCGGGGTCACCAAGCTCCCCACCGTGACGCCACGGGCGGTGGAGCTGTCCCCCGATGACCAGGACCGCGCAGGAGGCACAAGGGTACGGGACGCTCCCCTCTTTGGCACCTTGTGAGAACCCTTTTCTATCGTATGAGCGGGAAGGAGGTCCAAATGCCAGTATAAGAAGGGCACCTCCTGCCCTAGGAAAAAGGGAGCTCAAAGCATCATAGAGCCAAGTAGTCTGTTCCAAGCACAAAGTCGCATCTGTATTGTAATCACCGCAGTGCAATCCATCACACAGCAGGAGTAAGGTTTTACACCACACTGCTGGCCTGAATATGGGTAAATTCCCTGTGTCTCCATTGTTTTCTTGCTCAATCTTCTCTCTCAAAGCCTCCCCTGGAAGCGAAGGAAGCGTGTTTAGCCCCTAGTGTTCGAACCTCTGAGAGCTATCATGTCTAAGACAGACGATCTCTCTCCGGTGTGGATACTTCGTGTGTGAGTGGATTTGCCGGGAGGTCAGTGAGCGGAACCGAGCGACATTTGTAGAAGTAAGTGAATAAATACATGCACATTTTTATTTTATTACCATCAATTGTGTGTTGAGTGTCTTTCCTAATATTTTTTATAATGATTGATATTCATATTGATATCCTTCTTTTATAGCTGGATAAAATGCAGAGCAATCTGCAGCTAAAGGAGCGCTTTATAGGAATTCAAGAGGAAATTGCCAGATTTTTGGTTGACCACGTCGGGAAAATTCTCGATTGGTTAGACGGGCTCTAGTCTCGCTTAGATCTCCATGTAAATGAATTATCGGGCTTAGTCCCCATTAGATCGATCTCCATGTAAACGAATAAATGGGCTCTAGTCCCAGTTGAATTATCACAAAGTATTGTATAGAGATTTCTTTTATGGACCTTTTGATATGCTATATGTATTTTTCTTATTTTTTATTAGTTAACCATATATTTTTTCCATTATTGATCATAATTTTAAAAATAAAAGAAGTTTGAGCCAAGAGGCTGCCACGTGGGGACAATATTGTCCTGGATCCTAGTAGAAACCGACACTAGAGCTTCTCGACCAGAAGCTCAGCTCGAGGCACACGTGGACTTCTTTTTGTCCCGGGTCGTAAACCGCCCAAGACTAGAGGGGGGCCTCTAGTCCCGATTTAGTAGTCCCAGGTGTGCGCGGCCGGGACTAGAGGCCCTCACTGTAACATCCCTGATTTTTGGAAAGTGCAAAAATCCCCAAAATTTGAAACTTTTGTTTTCATACAAAGCAAGTCACCAAAACCAAATGAAATGCAAGAAACAAAAGAAAAACAATATGTAATTGGAAATAAAGAATCCAAATTTCCTTAATTCCATAAACCCTAAGGCCCATTTCTAAAATAAAATATGTTTCCCCATGTGAATAAAATATTATCTTGGCAAACATCTTTATAAACATGTTTTCAACTCAACTACCATTTTGAAAATTATTATGATATTAAAAAAAACTAGAGGATTGTTATCTTTAGTAATTCTCAATGTCACCAAAAATATTTTCACCAATCATTAAATATATCATATGAATAAAAATTATTTAAGTTGCTGTTCAAATATCAAGTGTCAAACCATAGAATATATTCCATAAATTGTTTTGGAAAACAAATATTTACAAATGTGGTAGTCAGCTGATAATTATTATCAACTTTCCTATTTAATTATTTTCTACAATTAAAAATGGCATAAATTTGCTATTAAGTGATTTAGTAATATTCTAAAATTATAAAATATACTAATGGGTTGAAATTGTTTTGAGAAATAATATTTGACCTAAATAATGTATCTGAAATATTACAAGACCCAATTTCCATTTATTTACAATTTCTATTTTAAAATTTGTATTAAGTGACTACTAATGTTTTCATCATATTTTAAAATTTATAAAAGATGAAAACACTCTATTTTGGTTTTGGAAAATAGTATTTGATCATTATAAAGCTAGTGAAATTTAATTTGACAAATATTTATACTTGATAAATTTCTAAATTAAAAATCACATTAATCACTATTAAGGAATCATCTCAATTTTCAGAAATTCAGAAATAAAATATGCTGAAATGTTTACAAAAATGATATTGTTGGAAAGGTATTAATATTTCAAGATTTTAGAAATTTAAATGAGGTTAATTGGAGTTATAAAACAGAAGATATAAAATAAACAAGAAAACAGGAATAAAAAAAATGTGATGACGTCATGCTGGCGTCATCGTCGTCTTCTTCCTCTTCCGTCCGTTTCCAAATCGAATTGAAGGAGAAATAAATCTCCTTGATTCTTCCGTTTCTGCCTCCGATTGAATGCCCCAACCTGCCCCTTTATACACCTCCTCCTCCTCTTCATTTCCCCCTCGAGAGTCCGCTCGATTCGTGCCCCCGGGCCTCAGATTTTGCTCGCCGGAATAGCTTTTGACCGCCGCCGTCCTTCGCGAATTCCGGCCACCTAGGTGAGCCTCCGCCCCCGGTTCCTCGTCCTTTACCTTCCCCGTGTCTTCGCGCACCTTCCTCACCTCCCTGTTCTCCTTTTTGTGCATCGATGCCACCGCGCCATCCACGACTGAGGCGCGCCGGAGCTACGCCGTCTCCGACCGTGCGCCGTCGTCTTCTAGGGCCTCCAGGGCGCACGGCATCAGCGCCAAAGTGCTCCCCGCGTCGCGCAGCACCTCGAGGTGGCCTCCGTTGAGTCCGAGGACAACTCGAGCACCGCCACAGCCAACCTTCCGCGAGAAGCGCCACCGCAACGTCCATTCTCCGGCGACCAAACTCCGGTGAACCTCCTCTCTTTCCCTCGGCCCTTGGATCTAGAATAAATGAGCAGGATTAGATCTATTTAACGAAAGGGTAAGACACCGTCAGATCTGGATCTGACGGTCCACACCGATTCACTTATCCACGTCAGCGTGCCCAGTCAGCGCTCTGTCAGCAGAACCAACCAATCAGAGACTGCCGCGTGGCCAGCCCTTTAATTCGAATTTTTCTCCCAGTAGAATTTTTGGCAGATTTGCAGAAAAGCCCCTGCAACTTCAAATCATCATATGTTTTCAACCACTTAGCCAAATTTAGAAATCTTGGACTTTTTGAAAAGACCTTGACATCTAGAAACTTTTGGCACTAGCCAAATTCAAATTTGACAAATTTAAATTTGTTCAAATTCAAATATGCTTGTTTGATGAAATTTAGCATAATTCAAATTCTACAAATCCAAAAATTGTAAATAAAATATATTTGGAAACCTTAGGATGTGTACTTTCATAACCTCTGTCCCAAAATAATTATTGATCAAATTAAAATTTATTTTAGAATTAAATTGTCTGTTTCAGTATTTTGACATAGAATTATTTCTATAAATAATTAGAAAATGTTTACATAGGCAAAGTTGATTCTTTTGGTAGCCTTTAACCAGAGACATCATTTCCCAACAATTTTGGACACCCTTGGACCATGGCCATGTATTTTAGCCAAAAATCCATCATAGTAGTCCATCTAGTTATTATGTCTTAGATTTTGTTTCTATTTCTTTCTACCATTGTTTGTTGTGGACATTTTTGGATCCAAGACCAAGTCCCTAAAATTACCAAGTAGTGAATCTCAAACACTAGCACCCTAGTATTATATATACTTCTCCATTCCCCTATTCTTGCTTCAAGAAATCATCAAGTTAGCAAAATGGAGATGAAGACTCAAGCACAAGAAGAAAACTTCAATTTCAACTTAGTGGAAACATGAAGAGCTACAAGGAAGATCAATGAAGAAGTTTTGAAGAAAAGACTTGGACTCCACACCTAGAAGAAAACTCAAGAAGTACAAGTGTGAAGAAATTTAGAAGAAAACATCTCCCCCTCTCTTCCTATCCTTCTTCTTATTTTTCTTTCCAATTTGACTTAGTGGTATTTGTGCCCATCCCATACCCAAACCAATTAGTGACGTGAAAACCATGAAGACTATCAAGACCAAGAGAAGCACCACACCAAGGAAGTAAACAACTTAGATGGCATGATGATGATCTTCAAGAAGGCAATCACATGAGGACTAGAAGCAAATCCACCCAAGTTGAAGAATAACAAGTTATTTTTTTTCCCAACCATTGACCCAAATGGAAAACCCAAGACTTAGTAATATTTTCCCTTTGATGATGAAGTTAGTAGACCTACCCTAACCACAATGGAAAATACTAACATAGTCACTCAAATATTTTTGAAGGTGAATATGACCAAGTGTTTGCATGTATTACTTTAGTTGAAGAAGTAATATGTTTATTCTTAGTGAACTCTTGGAACTTCCTCGACAAGTATGGTCATAATAAAGTTAGATCAAGCTCAACCTAGTCCTTCCCAAGTAAACCATTGGAATTTCCTTAACAAGAATGAGACCACTAGAGAATGAATCTTTCAACTCAAACCTAGACCTTGTCCTAACCAACTTGGTTAATCCCCTTTTGATATGTTAGTTGCTATGTATGTTTTCTACACTTGTATGTTTGTTTGTTAGGATGCTTGTTTATTTGGTTTTGTGTTGTCAATGAATAGATTGTACGGAGAGCAACGATCTTTTGTGAAGAGAGTGTGATATCTTCACCAACTTCAACAAGGCAAGTAACACACCATCAACTACCCATTATTTTCTATATGCATTAGTTGATTTTGAGTAGTATGCATTATAGGAAATTTTACTAAGTTATACTATGCTATGCTATTGTCCTAGTAGTGTGTAGCCATCCCTTTTACCTTGTTATTTTGATAGCCTTAGAATTTATTAGGTGCTATGCAATGTTACAAATTGTTTTACTAGATGTTGAGGAAAAATCCTAAGTATAACTAATGAATGAACCACCTGGGTGGAAGTGGTAAGACTGGGTTATGTTGAGTGTTTCCTCAGGGCCCTTATCTAAGGGTTATTCCACTTGAGGTTGTCACTTGCGGATGGCCACCCAGGAACAAAGAGATTACTATGTCCTTCTAAGTTTAGTAGCTTCCCGTGCAGCCTTTTGACATATGGGCTCTGTCTTGATCAACTAAGTTGCGAGAGTTCAGCCCAGGCTTGACTAGAAGATGTAGCAAAATTATAGGTGGAACGGTCTTGTCGGTGGGTTTGGATTTCTTCTTCTGAAAGATCTCGTCTCAATTCTCTCCTTTCCATGATGCACTCCGGGTGTATAGGATGTTTGGGCTAATTGAAGACAAAGGGTGAAAGTGCACAACCTCTGCAGAGTCAACAAACTAAAATCTTAGTCGTGTCCCCGGTTATGGACAACTATGAGCAACTGGACAAGGAATGACGGAAGAATCTCACCATCAATTTCAATAAGTAAAATTTTGACCAAGTGAACAATATTGTGGTGCTTGGATCTAAATCCAATGTTGCCACCCTTTTGAAAAGAAAAGCTTGTTTTACAAGAGTGATAGGAAAAAATTGGCTTTATGCAAAACTTAGCCAAAACTCCACTCAGCCTAATAAGCATGTAGTATTAGTCTTGCCATTTATATCCACCATAGTGTTACTTGCCAATACATTGAATTGTATTGACTCCCTTGTGGCTGCATATTCCATATTGCAGATATTTTCTCAAGACGAGTGAGGATTTCGTTTAGGATCTCGAGACTATCGCCAACATGTTTTGCCTGTGGCACATGAAGAAGATGGGCTCAATGTTGTACTTTGTTTTCCGCTGTATTTCTTTGTTTTCTGCTAGTCTTCTAAGACTATGCAAGTTGTAATCCTATTTTGTAAAGACTGGATCATGCGATGTAATAGAATATTATGCATTTGCATGATATTTCATTTTGTACTGTGGTGCTAGCAATTGATCCAGGGACTAGCACAATAACACAGGTATTCCATCTTTATTAAAAGTTTTGCAAGGAAAATCTTTCTTCTCTAAGCAAAAATCTGGAAGTTTGATTCCAAGAAGTTTTGCAAAGAGAAAACTTTCCTTTAACAAAGTTTTACAAAACCTCTTGTACATGTGATATCTACAAGAGAAAGAACACTATATTATTTTCTTTGAAGTATCTTCTTGAACGAAGATACAGAGATTTTAAAAATCAACTATGCTATGCCTTACATATATCATTGATAGTGAACCCTATTTATAGCCTACCTATTCCACCATATAAGGATACCTGCATTGGTAAGTTACATGATGGATATCTTGCTGAGTACATTCAAATGTACTCATATTGGTTTCGTCCCTGGTATCAACTTGCCAGATATTGAGAAGGAGTCTCAGAAGGAGATCTATGAAGAGGAGTACGGAGCTGATGGCTTTGCGAACTAGGATCGTCTCCCGGTCAGCAGCCTGTAGGTTAAGGCGTGACTTGGGCTCTACTACATTTGGCGTGTGCTTAGTCTTCCGCTATGTGTTGTGTGTTGCCCTGCGTGGCAGTTGTGTTAGACTTGGTCATGTGACCATTTCCCCTTTGTAAGTGTTTATGCAACCGTGTAATGGATAATGTATCTGTGTACCAACTTGATATGTTGTTCACGACTGAATTCCTGGAATCGTGAATGTATGCATATCGAAGGTGTCCTTGAACAGTGGTTCTAGGGCGGACCTCACATCCATGACCACTTAGTTTTTGATCTTGTGATACTTCTTATGTTTTAATTAATGATGCTTATGTCGCTATGCATGATTATGGCTCTTATGCTCTCTTGATTTGTCGCTCCCAATCTTTTGCTAGCCTCCACCTGTACTGAGTATGAGCTGTACTCGTGCATCCAAACTCCCTTAAACCAAAAAATTTCCATTGTGTTCACCATACCTACCTACATGTGGTATTTAACTGCCATTCCAAAGTAAATTACTCATGTGTTACCTTTAAAACCTTCAAAATTACTCCTGCTTATGTTCCTGTTTTTGCTCATGAGGACGTAAATAGAGAATCTTTATCTCACTTGTTGATTGGATTTCACACCCTGGACAAGTGGCTTCATCCGCTTATCCAAATGATAGAAGAGCTGGTAGCGGGGTGCCCAACCCCAAATTAATGCATCCAAATTCTCTTCACTATTTTTGCCCCTAATTTATCAGTCATAGCATAATTGTGTAAAAAAAGAGAAAGAGGGATGACCTTCTACACCAGTTGCGTCCTTCACCATGGGAGCCTCTCTTGTGAATCCAGTTGACTTGTGACGTACTGTATTTTCTGTTTACCATTCGTTGACATTAGCATACATCTCTCAAAATATAGACATTCCTCCACACATGTCAAAATTTTAATACCTCTGTTTAAAAAAATAAAATAAAATCTCTAGCACATCAGTGATCCCTGCTTCCCTCTGCGAAGGGCCTTTCTTTTACTTTTATGTTGAGTATCCATCTTCTAACTTTATGAACAGTTGAGACAACATTTTTGCCATTCCGAGTTCAATGTGCATTTGTCCCATAAGCATCAATAATTACTTCATGATGTGATATTGTTTGTTCTTAAATTATTTGTTCTATTCTTCCTTTTGAACTTTGAAGGTGTCCTGGCATTTATGTTTTTCTCCACCCTTAAGGACTATCGAAATATCACGTTGCCATGCTTTGTTTATACCTGAAACAAACGTTTACCTTTCTTTGCATTATTATTCATGATCCTTTATTTGAGTTACTTTTCGTGATGCAAAGTATTTGATATGCTTTATTATTAAAGTTTTGTTTATCATGCCTGTGTTTAAAGTCTTATGATCTCAGCGTGCATATGCTTTTACATTAGATTGATCAAGTTTGTGTTAGTAGCATGTCACCTCAGAAATTACTGTTTATCGCTTACCTACTCAAGGACGAGTAGGAACTAAGCTTGTGGATGCTTCATACGTCTTAAACGTATCCCGAATTTCTGATGCTCCATGATCATATTTTGACAATTGCTACATGTTTTCTCCCTTATTTATAGCATTTTTATACATTTCCCGGACTAACCTATTAACAAGATGCCACAGAGCCAGTTCCCTGTTTTCTGTTGTTTTTTAGTTTCAGAAAAATTGTTCTGGAAATATTCTCGGAATTGGAAAATTGGAAGCCCGGAAGTGCTATTTTCCCCGGAAGCATCCAGTAGATCAAAGAGGAGCCGGAGAGGGGCAGCAGGGGGGCCACACCATAGGGTGGCGTGACCCCCTGGCCGCGCCAGCTATGGGTATGGGCCCCCCGGCCTCCACCGCCTTCGCCCTTTCGCCTATTTAATCCCCCCCGGATGGAAAACCCTAGGCACCTGATCAAAATCCCCGAAAAAGTTCCGCAGCCGCCGTCACGTCAAACCCAGATCAGGGGGTTCTGAAGCTGTTTCCGGCACCCTGCCGGAGAGGAGATCATCAACGGAGACCTCTTCATCACCATGCCTACCTCAGGAGTGATGCGTGAGCAGTTCATCCTTGGACTACGGGTTCGTAGCTGTAGCTACATGGTTGTCTTCTCCTCATATGCCTCCATGTTTGGATCTCGTGAGCTGCCTATCATGATCGAGATTGATCTTATGTAATTCTATGTGCTGTGTTTGCTGGGATCCGATAAATATTGACCTTATGCCAAGTTGATTGTAGTCTTTATTTGCATGTGTTATTTGTGATCTTGCATGCTCTCCGTTGCTAGTGGTTATTCTGGCCAAGTAAGTGTTAGTGACTCCAAGAGGGAGTATTTATGCTCGATAGTGGGTTCATGCCTCCTTGTTGCCTTGATCGAGTGATAGAAACGTGAAGGGGGATGATGTGCTATTGCCATAAGGGAGAAAACAGCGGTGAGAGTGCCCGCATGCATAATCATTGCTTACATTACACACTTTGTTTAATGCAATTATCTGTTGCTTGCAAATTAATACCTGAGGGGGTTCGGATGATAACCTGAGGGTGGATTATTAGTCATAGATGCAGATGGATGTCGGTCTCTGTATCTTGTTGTAATTCCCGCACTAAATAACATAGTAATCTTCATGTCATAGTATGCACTACGGTGCAACCTTTATTTCACCCATCATGCTATATTTTATGGAGAGACACCACTAGTGAAACTACAAACCCTGGTCCATTATTGAACACTGTTAAACAAACCACAACAATGTCCTGCTCTCTTTACTTTCTACAAGCATACACTGTTTTTCCACACTATACGTCTAATCTTTGTTTTCAGCAAGACCGGGGAGATTGATAACCTCACTGTACCGTTGGGGCAAACTATTTCGATTGTGTTGTGTGCAGGTTCCACATTTTTTGCTAACACCGGTGAAGCGCCAGCACCACTGTCAGTGGAATCAACCTTCCAAAGATTCTATTTCTCCTACTGGATTGATAACCCTGGTTCTTAACTAAGGGGAAAACTTCCTATCGCTCTGCTCTTCACACCCTCCTCTTGGGGTATCCCAACGAGTGGAAGATCTGCACCATCACCTAGCGGTGCATCACGCACATAGAGCTTCTTGCAAGCGGTGGGGAGAATCCTCAGGTTAAGTGCCTAGTTGGTAAAGTTGCTTCCATTGTTCGCTAATTTTTCTGTCTCCATGAATATATTGAAATTGAAGGTAGGTGGTGCCCTGATTTACAACATATCTGCAAAGACTATTTAGACTAGGTTTATGATAAATTAAGTTCAAGTTAATTATAAAATTATCCCATGAACTCCCACTCAAAAACAACATCCCTATTAGTCGTTTTAGTGATTACACGAACCAAATTCACTACAATGAAACCGATCATCACGTGAGACGGTGTAGTTGCAAAGGCGAACATCAACATGTTCATCATATCATCCATATGACTCATTCTTTACCTTTCGGTTACGTGTTCCGAGGCCATGTTCATACATGCTAGGATCGCCAAGTAGAACTGTAGTATTGCGTGTGTTTCAAGGCCATGTCTATACATGCTAGGCTTAAAAAGACCTGTTGTATGCGAACATTGAGTCTATCACACCCGATCATCACGTGGTGTCTCGAAACGACGGACTTTCCTAATGGTTCATAATAAGGAAGAACACATTATTATCTTGATATTAAGTGAGAAGGATCATCTTATAATGCCACCGTCGCGATCTAAGCCAAATAAGATGCATTAAAAGATTAACATCACATGCATGGATAATGTGATTTGATATGGTCCTTCTTGCACTTGATCTCGATCTTTTGCATCATTGTATGATCTCCATCATTCCACCGGCGTGGCACCAAGGTCCATGGCACCTCCATCTTGATTTTCCATCAAAATTACAACATATCTCATGGATATGATATACAACACACATGCCATAAATATTAAGACAACCATATGGCTCCTTCCGGTATGTCAATAATTTACAAAATTGATCATCTCATACATGAAATTTGTAGCATTGACCATATCACATCACATAACCTGCAAAAACAAGTTAGACGCCTCTAATTGTTTTTTGCATATTTTGCGTGGCTTGGGCTTACGAAGATAGAACCGTTCATACCTACGAACAAGAACCACAACATTGATAAAACATATTTTTAACAACCCTTCATAGATTAGATCTTAACTATAGTAGGAGAAACGGACACCCCCTCAGCCACAAGTGAGACAGGTCTCGCGTACAAAGTACGCGTAAAGTTTGTCTAGGGCAGCTTCATCCTACTATGCCACTAAGATCATAAAATACTTAAGGAGGCAAAAACATGATCATCAACGCCCACGTACACCTATGTGTTCTACCGCACAAATTATCTACGCATAGATACGGCTCTGATACCACTGAAGGGTACGTTGCATAGAAAACAAAAAATTTCCTAGGCGAGATAAACCCGAAGGGCCAAGATCTAATCTAGGAGATGAAAGGTAACAGGAAGAAGGAGTCTTAGGAAAACATACCCTCGAAGACTCTAAGCGTTACGAGATTAAATCTCGTTGTTGGCATAATCGTACTCACGCCGATCCCAAGATCGAGAAGATGTGCACCGCAACCCGGCGGTGCCTCCATAATCGGTCACACGTTCAGCTCGATGAAGACCTCCGTTCCCTTGATCCAGCGGGGCAGCGAAGGTAGAGAAAACCCCAGGAACTCTAGCAGCACGACGGCGTGGTGGTGGTGAAGAATCCCAAGGTCAGCGCTTCGCCAAGTGGGAGACCATGGAATGGAGCAGCGGGTGGAGAGAAAGGGAGGTGGGATAAGTGTGTGTGGAGGGGGAGCTCTCACCCTGCTTTTATAGGGGATGGGAAGGGAGCCCAAGGGCCGGGTGCGGCCAGCCATGGTGCTGCACCCACCTCTTCCCTCTTCATGTGAATGGAAGATCCACTCACACCCACTCATGCTCCCTTAAAACCCCACTTAGAAAATCAAAAGGTTTTTCTTTAATAAATAAATAAAACATCTTTATTTCTTTATTTTACTATATGTTAATTCGATTAACAAACATTTGCATATATCACCTCGAATCATTTGTTAATTCTATTAATAACTAGTCGACAGAAAACCCCTTGAACTATTTCAACTTTCCCAGAAACAATTTTGGTGCTCCCCAAAACATTCTTCCATATTCCATATCCTCTCAAATGCGTCATCGAACCTTAAGTGTGTCACCCTACGGTTCGCGAATAACATAGACATGATCGAGACTCCTCTCCGATCAATAATCAACAGAAGGATATGGAGATCCGTGATGACTCCTATATATTCAACGATGAATCTCGTGATCGTGTGAACCATCAACGTCGTAACTAATTCCCTTTGTCTCGCGATATTTTACTTGTCCGAGATCCGATTATCGGTATCAAGCATACCTTGTTCGATCTCGTTGCCGACAAGTACTCCTTTACTCGCTCTGTGATAAGACATTTTTGCGACCTAGTCACATGCTTCCAAGCGGTTTCAATGCGATATCACCGACAGGGCCTAGACTATATCTCTAGAGTAAAGCCTCTAGTGGAAAGTTGAGCCTATATTTCGGATTTCTGCACAGGAAACAGATTTTGTCTGTCCACTGTTAATTCCGTTAACAATCATAGAAAATTCAAAATGACCTGATCTTTTTTGTGCTAAATCCAAATTTATGTACGAAACTTTTCTTAGAATACCACTTTTTGATTTGAGCAACATAAGATTTTATAAAAAATCGATTTTTACCTGTTGTTCTGTTTTGACAGATTTCTGCCATTTATCGCATTTGCATCTTAATCTCTTTCTTTTGGTATTATTTTGAGAAAAAGAGTTTTGAAAGAAGTTGTGACAGTAGATAATGTTTTTTTAAGTGTTATACTTTTGTTGAAACTGAACCATGTGAATTTATTATTTTAATTGCACTAACGATGCTAATGAAGATTGTGAGAATTTTGATGTGAAGGAAGTTTTCAAGGGTCAAGAGAAGAGGATGATATGACGTCATCAAGAAGAGTGAAAAGCGAAAGCTTGGGGTTGCCCCGGTGGTACATCCAAGCAAATTCCAAGAAGACTCAAGTGTCTAAGCTTTGGGGATGCCCAGGGCATTCCCTTCTTCATCAACAAATTATCAGGTCACTTCTAGTGAAACTATATTTTTATTCGGTCGCATCTTATGTGCTTTACTTGGAGCGTCTTTTATTTTTGCTTTCAGTTTGTTTGGTTTTCTTTTCTGCAATAAATGGTTGGATCTTATCGTACTTTTGTGGGAGAGAGACATACTCTGTTTTCATTGCTTATAACACTCTAGTTTTCATTCTTATTGTTCTCTAAGTATTCACTTTTTGCTAGTACTGTGTTTATCCTTTGTTTTAATGCATCTCTTATTCAGAGCTGTTATTTTTAGTAGTGTTATGGAAGTACTCTCATGTTTGCTTGCTTTATCATGTAGAGAATTTTGTTAAAGCATGTTTTGTATAGTTCTTGTTGGGAGAAAGGAAACTGCTGTTTGAAGTAGAATATATAACAGTAATAGTAGAAGCTTGTATAGACTGTGGCTAGAACTTTTTCATGCCATGCTAAATGTTTTTTAGTTTTAAAGCCTTGTGGTTATTTAGTAGCATGAATAGCCTCAAATAGCCGAGAGTGTTTAATATGTATTGAAATATTCATGAGTTGTTCTTGTCATAGTAAAGCATCAATATATGGTACTCTCTCTCAAATGATTTATTTGGTTGACTTGGCGCATGCTCACACCATGTTTATGACTACAAAACAGTCACGAATATCCTCCATGACCACTTAGTTATTGAACTTGTGATACTGCTTATGTTTTAATTAATGATGCTTATGTCGCTATGCATGATTATGGCTCTTATGCTCTCTTGATTTGTCGCTCCCAGTCTTTTGCTAGCCTCCACGTGTACTGAGTATGAGCTCTACTCGTGCATCCAAACTCCCTTAAACCAAAGTTTTTCCCATTGTGTCCACCATACCTACCTATATGTGGTATTTAACTGCCATTCCAAAGTAAATTGCTCATGTGTTACCTTTAAAACTTCAAAATTACTCCTGCTTTATGTTCCTGTTTTTGCTCATGAGGACGTAAATAGAGGATCTTTATCTCACTTCTTGATTGGATTTCACACCCTAGACCAGTGGCTTCATCCGCTATCCAAATGATAGAAGAGTTGGCAGCGGGGTGACCAGCCCCAAATTAATGCATACAAATTCTCTTCACTATTTTTGCCCCCGATTTATCAGTCAAAGCATAATTGTGTAAACAAAAGAGGAAGAGGGATGAACTTCTACAACAGTTGCGTCCTTCACCATGGGAGTCGTTCTTGTGAATCCAGTTGGCTTGTGACGTACTGTATTTTTTGTTTACCATTCGTTGACATTAGCATACATCTCCCAAAATATAGACACTCCTCCACCATGGGAGGGTTCGGTTAACCATGGTTTGTGAAAGATGATGGGAGGAGTGTCAAACTTTTAATACCTCTGTTTAATAAAATAAAAGCCCTAGCACATGAGTGATCCCTGCTTCCCTCTGCGAAGGGCCTTTCTTTTACTTTTATGTTGAGTCTCCATCTTCTAACTTTATGCACAGATGAGAGAGCAATTTTGCCATTCTGAGTTCTATGTGCATTTGTCCCATAAGCATCAATAATTACTTCATGATGTGATATTATTTGTTCTTAAATTATTTGTTCTAGTCTTCCTCATGAACTTTGAAGGTGTCCTCGCATTTATGTTTTTCCCCACTCTTAAGGACTATCGAAATATCAGTTTTCCATGCTTTCTCTATACCTGAAACAAACATTTACCTTTCTTTGCATTATTATTCATGATCCTTTATTTGAGTTACTCTTCGTGATGCAAAGTAAATGCTATGCTTTATTATTAAAGTTTTATTTATCATGCATGTGTTTAAAGTTTTATGATCTCAGCGTGCATATGCTGAAGGGTTCGTTGCATAGAAAACAAAAAAAAATTCCTACGTGAGAGACACCCGAAAGGCCAAGATCTAATCTAGGAGACGAAGTGCAACGGGCAACGAGAGGGTTAAGGAGAACACATACCCTCGAAGACTCAAAGTGGTACGAGATCAAATCTCGTTGTTGGCGTAGTCGTACTCACACCGATCCCGATAGCGAGAAGATGGGCACCGCAATCCGGCGGTGCATCCGTGATCGGTCACACGTACGGTTATGACGACCTCCGTTCCCTCGTTCCAGCGGGGCGCGGAAGTAGAGGATCCCTCGGAACTCCAGCAGCACGACGGCGTGGTGTGGTGGAGAAAAACATTGCTCAGGGCTTCGCCAAGCGCACGAACAAGTGGTGGAGCAGCGGCAGGAGGGAGGAAGAGATGACACAAGTGTGTGTGTGGGGGGGAGAGGGAGCTCTCACCCCTCCTTTTATAGGAGGGGATGTCAGCCACGAATTTTTGGCTGCCTCCACCTCTCCCTCATCATGTGAGTGGAGTCTCCACTCAACCCACTCATTCTTCCATTAATTCCCACTCAAAACCCCAAGGGTTTTCTTTAATAAATAAATAAAACAATTTTATTTCATTATTTTAATATTTGTTAATTCCATTAACAAACATTAACATATAACCCCTTGAGTTAGTTGTTAAATCTATTAACAACCATTTGATAAGAATCCCCTTGAACTATTTCAAAATTACTCGAAACAATTTCGGTGACTATTTCAATATTCCCCGAAACAATTTCGGTGCTGTCCAAACTTTTCTCCGATATTCCGTATCCTCTCAAATGCGTCATCGAACCTTAAGTGTGTCACCCTACGGTTCGCGAATAAGATAGACATGATCGAGACTCCTCTCCGATCAATAATCAACAGCGGGATCTGGAGATCCTTGATGACTCCTATATATTCAACAATGACTCTCGTGATCGTGTGAACCAACAACGTCGTGAACTATTCCCTTTGTCTCGCGATATTTTACTTGTCCGAGATTCGATCATTGGTATCAACCATACCTTGTTCAATCTCGTTACCGACAAGTACTCTTTTCTCGTTCCCGTGATATAACATCCTTGTGATCATATCACGTGCTTGCAAGCGGTTTCGATGTGATATCACCGAGAGGGCCCAGAGTATATCTCTCCGTCATTTGGATGGAAAAATTCCACTCTTGATCCATGATCCTCAACTCATACGTTCCGAATACTTAATGACACCTTTATAGTCACCCTGTTACGGTGTGACGTTTGATGCCATCAAAGCACTCTTCCAATATCAGCGATTGACATGATCTCATGGTCTAAGGAATAAGTTACTTCGTATGTTTGATATAACAATGTAAACTAAATGACTTGATCGCATTGCTATATTCTCTTTGGGTATATGTTCATCACATCATTCTTCTAATGACATGACCCCGTTATTAATAACATCCAATGTTCATGATCAGGAAACCTTGATCATCTATTAACCAACGAGCTAGTTAAAAGAGAGGCTTTACTAGGAACCATTGTTTGTTTATTAAGCACACATGTATCAACGTTTCCCGTTAATACAATTCTAGCATGAGAAATAAACATTCATCATAAACAAGGAATAAGATAATAACCATTTTATTATTGCCTCTCGGGCATATTCCCTTCAGTCTCCCACTTGCACTAGAGTCAATAATCTAGTCTGTAAGCACTTAACACATATGGCGTTCCAGTGTTATTACCATGCTTCGCATGTGGTAAACTTTATCAAAAAGATCTGAACTGTTCAGGTCCTATTGTATTTGCATGTTCTTTGCGTCTACACGCATCACCCATTCTCTAATGAGATGGCTTTGTATATATATGGTCAATCGGTGAAAACTTAATTCCTCAGCTTAAACTGATGTCACTAACATTGTGAAAATGTAGCTTCATAGTGTTAGCATTCTTGGAAATTCACCAAGTTCCGGTGATACCTTAATTCCTCAGCTTAAACTGATGTTACTAACATTGTGAAAATGTAGCTTCATAGTTTCAGCATTCTTGGAAATTCACCAAGTTCAATAAAGAACTCCTTGACACAAAATACGCTTATTATCAGTTGTCAACACAACGATATACTTTAGCCTTTGTTGTAGTATCTGTCACAATATTTTAATTTTGAAACTCTTTCAAATCCAGCATGGAACTTTCTTCCATCCTATTGTGCTACCCTTCATAACATATTTTAATTGAGATAAAATTTCTTGAATAAATGACAAGACTATTAGTGTAACATATTACAACTAATATTTTGTCATTACTACATAGCAAAACATATCCTTAGCATTTCTAAAATGACACAAGGATCTCTCCCACTATTGTCTAATCATCATATGAATTATCCTGCTATAACATTTTATAGCATAGGACTCATCTGTTTGTATACATAGCATGGAAACATGACTTAGAAATCTCAATTTCAATGATGCTCATCATGTGTCAAAACACATGAATCTTGCTCAGTTATTTTCCATGTGACAAGACTCCTTATTATCATTTTTATATTGACTTACTTCAATATTTCATCTATGTAATTTGGCTTCAATCATATCAGGCGCTTCAATCCATCTTTTATAGATATCGAAGCCCAATATCTTCTAAGCCTTTCGTCAATATGAAATCGAAAATTTTAACCGTGTTAATTTAAAATACATATTTTCCAATCAACCATATGTCATCTACATAAAGTATTGGAAATATGTCATAGCGCTCCCACTTAATTTCTTGTAACTATACAAGCATCTTTATCATTCATGATGGAATCAAACTCTTTTTATAACTTCATTAAGCTAAAGATTTCAACTTATCTATGCTCACTTCAACCATTGAAGTGTGCATACCCTTCTAGCAACCTTTTGAATTTTTACAAAACTCTCAGATTGTGTCAAGTACACATCCTTGATCAAACTTCCTCGAGAGGAGAGTTGGTTTTGTTATTCAACTGCCATATCATAATATGTAACCTTTTGCTAGAACTATCCGCAAAGACTAAAGCATCACTACGGAAGATCAAAATCTTGTAGTAGTTAACTCTTTGAACTTCGTCGAAAACAACTTTTCGATAAGTACAACTTTCAAAAGATGTAAAATCCATGTCTTTGTCGCTATATAGACCCTTTTGCTATCGTCAGGCATCATGCCTATAGAAAGGACTACCAAGTCACATACTTGATATTCATACAAGGATACAATGGCGGATATAATGACTCATAGTCAATTTTACGAAGTCAGGGCCCATCATTTTATTCCTTTATAAGGTCCAGGTCCTTTTGTTGTCAAAACAACACTTTATACTTAAACCATAAGTTGTTCTAAGTACAAAGTTTTTGGACTTTTCTGGTACAGTTCGCAAACTCATCTGAAGTATCTACAACAGATGTAGTGTCTTCTACTTTGTCAAAATAGCAAACCCCGGAACAACTTCCAGTGCTGCGCTACTCTTGACATGATAACGAAGATTCTCTAACCTCGTTGAGTTTGTACCGTGCTCCCACTCACTTGTTTCGCAAGAACTACTTTCTCGAGAAATCAACCCTTTTCTGACAAACAACATTTGTCTTTTGGTTTGGTGATAGGAGAAATACACAATGTTTTATTTTGGATAACCTTATAAACATATATTTATCCTATTTTGGTTGTAAACATTTTACACATGCTATGCATACCAAAAATTAAGAAAATGACAATTTGGGTCACAACCCAAACCATATCTTATATGTTGTCAATTTCAATGGATCATGATGGTGCTCTTTTCAGTGGAAAAACGGTTGTCACTAATGTATAAACTACAAAATTATAATGGCATTTTTATTAATCTTACCATGTCAAACAAGGTTTGATTTGTCTCTTGAATACTCCAATCTAATGTGGGGTATTCGAGAAGTATAAGTTGTAGAACAATTCTGCAACTTCTCAGATGTTTTGCTAAACATGTAACTCAAACTTTATACTTTATGATCCAATCATAAATACTTGATTATCTTGTTACATTGATTTTTAACTTCATATTAACAACCTTTTGAACCAATTCAAAATGTCAAACTCCGTTCCCTTTAAATAGATATACTCACATATCTACTCAAGTCGTCGACAGAATTTTATGAATGAAAAATTAATCCACCATACATGACTACACATAATGGACTATATACATCAATATGTATAATATCCACTAAATTAGTCGTCCATTCTACTTTGGCCTAAGAATGGAATTCTAGTCATATTTTGGAAGAGGTCTCACAAGCGTCAATTTATTCAAAATAAAATGACTCCGGAAGTTCATCAATATGGAGTTCCTTCATGTTTTCCTTTCCGATATGAACTAAAATGGTGGTGTCACAATTTAAGTGAAACTCTTCTACGTCTTGCAACGTTTAGCATTTAGTCTTATAGATGTTTACTTTACCAACATGATTTATAATAACATATCCATCAATTATGGAATATGGTCATAGTTGAACAATCTCATTTGTTCTCACAAAAGACCAGAACAAAATAACAACTTATTAAGTTCATAAAATAAATCTTGAATGTTTGGTTCGATACGACAATGAACACAATAACACTTTATTTATGTTATTGTCATAATCGATTCCATATCTATTACTAGTTCCTTTTAGGCCCTTGTATTTCTTGCATTGCGTTGCTTTGTATGACAACTCATACCAACCAATGTGGTATCAAAATACCAAAAAATACTTTTTAACTAGTAATACATCTATAACTTGTATATCAAGGATATACTCCTGAGCTGGACTTTTCCAGTTATCTTCTTTTTCTGCCATATATCGTTTGTAATTCTATTTTCATTATTCCCTTTCCTTTACAGAAGAATCAGTCAACATCAAACAATGCTAGTCGTACTAGCTCATTTTCTTTGGCGTGTTAGTCATATACTATCACCCATTGAGTCATACTTTGAGTTTGATTGTTCTACTAATATCACCATATTATAGCATTCTTCTAGATTCCACTCTTAGCAATTTCCAAGTAAGGTAGACTACTTTAACCATACTTCTAATCCATCCCATCATAACAATTTTATGATTAACCTACTATAGCTCGAAGGAAGGGATTTAGAGGATAATTTTTAGCGCCCAACTTCTTGGAATATACAAATGCCTAGCGTCTTCAATCATTGCATATATTCAGATAATATAAGCAAACATTGTCACGCTAAATTTGCATATATTCAGATAATATAAGCAAACATTGTCACGCTAAATTATACTCAGTCATGTTGCCACAAATAAGTTTCTAGATATCAATATATCTTTTCACTTGATTGTTTCTAAAAACAACTCTTTTCAGTTCCTAAATCACCTTCATCAACAAAACATTCTTTTGAAGATAAAGTAATAAGGAAGCAACCATGACTCTGGATTCTAAGTAGGAATTGGTTGCTCTCTAGATCAATCAATCATTAATCACATGGAGCTAGGTAGGAAATACCGAAAATCTACAATAGGATTCAATTTTAAATTTCACTAATACGGTACCAATCTTAAATGGTATTTACCAGATCATAACAGTTATATCTCAATTAACAATCTAAGTGTATGGTAGTTTTGTGGATGCCAATGAATACTACAATTTGTGCAAATTCACTTTGATTTGTTGTTCATGATAAATATGTTCAAGTTAATTCAAAAATTAATCCATGAACTCCCACTCAAAAACAACATCCCTCTTAGTCGTTTTTAGTGATTACACGAACCAAATTCACTACACCAAAACCGATCATCACGTGAGATGATGTAGCTTCAAAGGCGAACATCGACATGTTCATCATATCATCCATATGACTCATGCTTTACCTTTAGGTTACGTGTTCCGAGGCCATGTCTGTACATGCTAGGCTCGCCAAGTAGATCCGTAGTATTGCGTGTGTTTCAAGGCCATGTCTGTACATGCTAGGCTTGAAAACACCCGTTGTATGCGAACGTTGAGTCTATCACACCCGATCATCACGTGGTGTCTCAAAACGACGAACTTTCTTAACGGTGCATACTTAAGGAAGAACACATTATTATCTTGATATTAAGTGAGAGGGATCATCTTATAATGCTACCGTCGCTATCTAAGCAAAACAAGATGCATAAAAGGATTAACATCACAAACATCACATGTAAGGATAACGTGATATGATATGGTACTCCTTGCACTTGATCTCCATCATGTGCATCATGGTATGATCTCCATCATTCCACCGGCGTGGTACCAAGTACCATGGCACCCAATCTTGATTGTCCATCAAGAAGAAGACAATCATATGGATACCTTCCGGTATATCAATAATTTACAAAATAGATCATCTCATAATCAAATTTGTAATATTGACCATATCACATCACATGCCCAGCAAAAACTAGTTAGACGCCTCTAAATTATTTTTGCATATTTTACGTGGCTTAGGGCTTTCGATGATAGAACCGTTCATACCTACGAACATCAACCACAACGTTGATAAACACATTTTTAACAACCCTTCGTAGATTAGATCTTAACTATAGTAGGAGAAACGGACACCCCCTTAGCCACAAGTGAGACAACTCTCGCGTACATAGTACACGTAAACTTAGTCTGGGGCAGCTTCATCCTACTATGCCACTAAGATCATAAATTACTCAAGGAGGCAATAACATGATCATTAACGCCCACATACTCATATGTGTTCTACCCGTACAAAACATCTATGCATAGATCCGGCTCTGATACCACTGAAGGGTTCGTTGCATAGAAAACAAAAAAATTTCCTACGCGAGAGACACCCGAAAGGCCAAGATCTAATCTAGGAGACGAAGTGCAACGGGCAACGAGAGGGTTAAGGAGAACACATACCCTCGAAGACTCAAAGTGGTACGAGATCAAATCTCGTTGTTGGCGTAGTCGTACTCACACCGATCCCGATAGCGAGAAGATGGGCACCGCAATCCGGCGGTGCATCCGTGATCGGTCACACGTACGGTTGATGACGACCTCCGTTCCCTCTTTCCAGCGGGGCGCGGAAGTAGAGGATCCCTCGGAACTCCAGCAGCACGACGGCGTGGTGTGGTGGAGAAAAACATTGCTCAGGGCTTCGCCAAGCGCACGAACAAGTGGTGGAGCAGCGGCAGGAGGGAGGAAGAGATGACACAAGTGTGTGTGTGGGGGGGGGAGAGGGAGCTCTCACCCCTCCTTTTATAGGAGGGGATGTCAGCCACGAATTTTTGGCTGCCTCCACCTCTCCCTCATCATGTGAGTGGAGTCTCCACTCAACCCACTCATTCTTCCATTAATTCCCACTCAAAACCCCAAGGGTTTTCTTTAATAAATAAATAAAACAATTTTATTTCTTTATTTTAATATTTGTTAATTCCATTAACAAACATTAAAATATAACCCCTTGAGTTAGTTGTTAAATCTATTAACAACCATTTGATAAGAATCCCCTTGAACTATTTCAAAATTACTCGAAACAATTTCGGTGACTATTTCAATATTCCCCGAAAAAATTTCGGTGCTGTCCAAACTTTTCTCCGATATTCCGTATCCTCTCAAATGTGTCATCGAACCTTAAGTGTGTCACTCTACGGTTCGCGAATAAGATAGACATGATCGAGACTCCTCTCCGATCAATAATCAACAGCGGGATCTGGAGATCCGTGATGACTCCTATATATTCAACGATGACTCTCGTGATCGTGTGAACCAACAACGTCGTGAACTATTCCCTTTGTCTCGCGATATTTTACTTGTCCGAGATTCGATCATTGGTATCAACCAAAACTTGTTCAATCTCGTTACCGACAAGTACTCTTTTCTCGTTCCCGTGATATAACATCCTTGTGATCATATCACGTGCTTGCAAGCGGTTTCGATGTGATATCACCGAGAGGGCCCAGAGTATATCTCTCCGTCATTTGGATGGAAAAATTCCACTCTTGATCCATGATCCTCAACTAATACTTTCCGAATACTTAACGACACCTTTATAGTCACCCTGTTACGGTGTGACGTTTGATGCCATCAAAGCACTCTTCCAATATCAGCGATTGACATGATCTCATGGTCTAAGGAATAAGTTACTTCGTATGTTTGATATAACAATGTAAACTAAATGACTTGATCGCATTGCTATATTATCTTTGGGTATATGTTCATCACATCATTCTTCTAATGACATGACCCCGTTATTAATAACATCCAATGTTCATGATCAGGAAACCTTGATCATCTATTAACCAACGAGCTAGTTAAAAGAGAGGCTTTACTAGGAACCATTGTTTGTTTATTAAGCACACATGTATCAACGTTTCCGGTTAATACAATTCTAGCATGAGAAATAAACATTCATCATAAACAAGGAATAAGATAATAACCATTTTATTATTGCCTCTCGGGCATATTCCCTTCATATGCTTTTCTATTAGATTGATCAAGTTATGTTAGTAGCATGTCACCTCAGAAATTATTGTTTTATCGTTTACCTACTCGAGGACGAGTAGGAACTAAGCTTGGGATGCTTGATACGTCTTCAACGTATCTATAATTTCTGATGCTCCATGATCATATTATGCCAATTGCTACCTGTTTTCTCCCTTATTTATAGCATTTTTATGTCTTTTCCAGGACTAACCTATTAACAAGATGCCACAGAACCACTTCCCTATTTTTCGTTGTTTTTAGTGTCAGAAAAGTTGTTCTGGAGATATTCTCGTAATTGGAAAATTAGAAAGCCAGAAGTCTTAAAAGTCCCGGAAGCATCCAAAAGTCCCGAAGAGCCCCGGAGGGGGGCCACATGGTGGCCACACTATGGGGTGGCGCGGGTCCCCCCGGCCGCGCCACCTAGGGGTGTGGGCCCCCTGGCCACCTCCCGAAATTTCCCTTTCGCCCTTAGACACTCCCCGATGCATAAACCCTAGGAGAATCGACCTTTTTTTTTGCAAAAAAACATCCGTAGCTCCGCCGCCGCCACCGACAAGTTTCGGGGGACATATCTCTGTTTTGGCTCCCTGCCGGGACGGGGAAGTGCCCCCGGAAGCCATCTCCATCGACTCCACCGCCATATCCATCGATGTTGCTGTCTCCTATGACGAGGAGGGAGTAGTTTCCCCCGGGGCTGAGGTCTCTACCGGTAGCTATGTGGTTCATCTCTCTCTCCCATGGTGTGATCTTTATGTGATCATGAGCTTTGTAATCTAGTTGAATATATAGATTGATCTTCATCTGTTATTGCTACTCAAGTGGTTTTGTTATCTCTGTAAACTATTTAAGCACGGGGTAAAGGTGAGAGTGTGTGCACTGTGTGGTTTAGCATGATATTTATATCTTGTGTTGGAAGATGAACCTATGAAATTTTTGGCGTTTGTTTACTAATCTATGGCGCTCGTAGTGACATTGGGGTTCCATAGAGAGGGAATATAGACTTGAGGAGTGTTGTTAAATCCCCTACTCAATGATTAGTATTCGTTATTCGACCGGAGAGTGGTTCGGAGTAGCGCAGTGAAGAAATGATATTTATGCATTCAATTATGTGAGCATTGTTGAGAGTGTCCACTAGTGAAAGTAGGAGCCCTAGGCCTTATTTCCAAGCATTGAAACACCGTTTTCCGCCTATTCTGCTACATGTTTGCTTGCTGCCAATTTTATTTCAGATTATTATTATCACTTATAACCAGCCATCTACTTGTATTTTACTCTCTCTTCGCCGAACTAGTGCACCTATATACCTGACAAGTATATTGGGTGTGTTGGTGACACAAGAGACTTCTTGTATCTTGATTGCAGGGTTGCTTAAGAGGGATATATTTGACCTCTACCTCCCTGAGTTCGATAAACCTTGGGTAATCCACTTAAGGGAAACTTGCTGTTGTTCTACAAACCTCTGCACTTGGAGGCCCAACACTATCTACAAGAATAGAAGCGTGCGTAGACATCAAGGAGTGTCTAATTTTGAGAGGTGTATGCTACTGTCAAAGAATAGTAAACAAAAAATACAGTACGTCACATGCCAACTAGACTTCACAAGAGCAGCTCCCATATGAAGGACACAACCGGAGTAGAAGGTAATCCCTCATTCTCTTTTTTTTACACGATTATGCTTTGACTGATAAATCAGGGGAAAAAATATTGAAGAGAATTTGTGTATTAGTTTGGGGCTGGGCACCCCGCTGCCAGCTCTTCTAGCATTTGTATAAGAGGATGAAGCCACTAGTCCAGGTGTGTGAAATCCAATCAACAAGTGAGATAAAGATTCTCTATTTACGTCCTCATGAGCAAAAATAAGAACACAAAACAGGAGCAATTTACTTGGAGTGGCGGTTAATTACCACAAATAGGTAGGTATGGTGGACACAAATGGCAACATTTTGGGGTTCAAGGTTTGGATTGCACGAGAAGCATTCCCTCTCAGTACAGGTCGTTGGCTAGCAAGGTTGGGCAGAAAGAACTGAAGTAAAACAAACAAAAACATATATGATAAAGCCAATCATGCAATCTTGCTTGAAGGTGCAAACAAACTTATTTGAGAATACTAAGCTTATGAGCTAACAAAGAAGAAAAATCATGGAATAATAGATCTACATGCAACTCTCTCTTTTCTACTTAAGTCTCACGTATTGTTGCTAATGACCAATGCTAAGTTTTCTAAAACCAACTAGATTATCTTGAAGCTCCAACATTGATGCCAATAATAATAACAAGATCAATCAAATAAAAAATTGCATTCTAAAATAAAATAGAACAAGTAGATGATGAAACTTCTCATTAATATTTCATGACGGTAACTCAAACCAAGGGATACAACGATAACCAACTAAGGAGTGACACTTCCATACTGCAAACCATACTATATGGTATTCTCTCTACTCATGATATGAATCTATTAAAAGGTAAAAAGGAGTGAAAGATAAAGGTGATGCTGCGGCACTCCCCCAATCTTGGAACAAGCCACGGGGATGCCAATACCGCGGTGGTGGTAATACACTCTTCTCAAGCAAGGCATGGAAACGTTGCAGCATCTCACGAAACCTGTCGTTTTCCTCTTGAAGAATCTCTACCTCCTTCCTTAAAGCTCGATAAAGTTCACAAAACTCATCTGCAACCCGAAAATCTTCCTCTACTCCAGGGATGGGGCTGAGTCCCGGGACTGATGGTCTTGGTTCCTGCATGACACAAAAAGAAACACATCCCTCGCTGCTTGATGACATCCTCTTTTCTTCTTTCCTGACCCCTTGATTCATGTTATTGCGCCTTGGACCTTGTGGATCATCCTTCATAGGCTTTTGCCCTTTGTTGTTATTTGGGAAGGCCATGGTGCTTATAAAACTAAAAACAAACCTTGGCAGAAACAACTCGAAACTGAAACACGACGAGAAAACGATATACGGACCTCTTGGGATCCGGGAGATTATATAGCAAAAATATGCGTAACGAAAGGAAAGTCCAGGTCGTAAACGAGTCGGAGAGGGGCTCCTGGGCGCCCACACCATTGGATGGCGCGGCCAAGGGTGGGCCCACGCCACCCGGTGGTGTGGTGCCTCTGAGCACTGTCACACCCTGATTTCTAGGGGATACTCACCGTACGAACTGGATAGCAGGTGCTTGGATTATGGGGCATAACTGCTCCCACGTCCCAGCTTCCTGGTAGGCCTGCGCTTATGCGCGACAACACAAGCCCTGCTATTCCATCGTCGATGTAAACTATCCACTAGAGATCAAAGGCACTTCCGTCGACGTACTTCAAACCATACACACATGGTACGTCAACGGCGTTTAACAAGTGATATCACAACAGATCTCTACGACACAAAAGATTGAAATAAGTTGCAAATGGCTCTCATTAGAGCAGAGATAGCAAATACAATCATTCAGAGGGCACATGCCCCAACAATACATCATTACAATACAGCGGAAGCATTCAACATGTCTGAGTACAGACAAGAACCAAATAGGCCTAAGAGGCCGGAAACAAACAGACGGAGCCCATCCACGAAGTCTCGGATCCTGCCCGGGTCCGCTATCTACTCGTTAGCAGTCTCGTCAAAGTTCACGTAGTTGCCACCATGTAGATCCTCGGAAACGTCGTCTGCGTAAACCACAGCCCCAAAGGGGTCAGTACACCAACGTACTGGCAAGCAAGACTCACAGTTCACCAAAGTGTAACCCGTCAACACCAAGCACAGATGCCTTGGGTTCAACGGAAGAGAGGGGATATAAAAAGTGCTGCAACTGGCTGCGCTAACCAACTACAGAGATTCTACCACTTCCGGCTAACAGAAAGGAGATAAGATCGAGGATTGTAACCAACTGAACGATAACTTCAAACAAACCCATCCTGGATCTCGCCCCTTATCCGAAGAAGCAATCCGAGGATAACTCCCACAGTTGTATTAAAGGTGAATCAAATTATTATGTCATCAACCTATTACTAGTCAAGTTATTAATCATGGGGTGTAACATGTTTGATCATTATGTTTAAGTTGTCCTGAGTACTTGTTAGCCAGTACTTTCACCAAGTAATCCATAACCGCGGAAAACACGGCTTCTCGAGAAGATTATCCCTGCAGGGTTGCACCAATTTGGCCGTACACGCAAGAATAACCCGCCAGATGGGATGCCTCCCACCAAGCGGGGTACTCTACACAACCAACCATTCTCCGCATCAAGCCCAAAGCACCTTGGGCGCACGGCTAATCGAGCCCAGAAGAAAATGGACCCTCATAGCACTCTAAGAACGTGTCCCCCTATATGCCGACTACAAAAGTTCCACCCTGCGCTGGGCTCGCAAAAACATGCATGCGGCAAATAGAAAGCACGAACTAAATGAGATGATTTGGACGAGATGCGAATCAGGTCAAGTTGAGGGGGGCGCCCATACTCGCTTCCCACATGCGGGTAGTGCGCTCATCATGGATCAGTAGACAAGACCTGTAACATCCAAGTATGAAAACCCTTAGTTGTTTTACTTATTTGTTTAATTTATGCAATGCATCATGGCATCATACTCATTTTATTTTTCTGTTGCATTGTTTTCATAATGGATCAAACCTTGTTTTCACACTTGTCTGTTACAATCTTTTCAAACAAAGAATTGCAAAACAAAACCTTTCCTTGTTTTCCAAATAATTCAATTAATGTTCATTTCTCAAGGTGTTGGTTTTAATCAAACCAATATTTCAATCAATTAATTCAATCAATAATTCCCAAACCATCTTTTAAAAATTCAAACCAAGTTCACATCAGTACCTATTTGAATCTATCAAAATTCACCACACTTGTGATCTTAAAAGTCATTTTAAACCTAGGGGTAACCCTATTCAAATGCATGTTTTTATTAATGGGTTAATAATATTAAAAATTCCTCTAAATTGGGGTTCAATACCAACTACCATTTGAAATCCAAAGTTGGAATATGGTTTCTAATTACTTAAAAAGCTTAACTAAATTTTTCTGGATTTTTCTTTAACCAAAACCTTAACAAATCATTCCACAAACTGTTTCAGCAAAAAAAAAACAGAGAAAAATAAAAAAAGCAGCTAAACTACCGCGCGCAGCAGCACCTATCCAGCCCAGCCCACTAGTCCTACCGCACGCGCCAACCAGCCCGCCTAAACCCCCCCGATACCACTTCGCGTGCGCCAAGATGCGTGCCGTCCTTCTTTTAGAAGTACGGCAGAACATCTGCCGGCGCCACCGCGGCCCCCGAGCGACTCCGGCGGCGATCCACTCCCCAGCGGCCTATAAAAGCACGCCTAGGGCACCCCCGTACCACCCTAGCCCTAGGTCTTCCCTGCTTTTCACTCCGCCGCCGCCAATCGCATCCATCTCGACGGATTTCTCCTCTGCTGCAACCTCCCCGGCGGCAGCTGCTCTGAAGATCACGATGGCGCCGCCGCGCATCGCCCCCACCTAGCTACCAATCACCTGCAAACGTTTCCCCGTTCTCCCTTCTCCCTCTTGGACACCAGAAGGAACCAAGGTAACCCTCAGATCTTCGCCGCGATCTTCTTCTGTTCCGGCCACCGCGCCACCATGAACTGAACCCAAGCTTATCGTCGACGTTGCAGTAGTTATTCGCCCCAATCGTTTGCTGGAATCGATAGCCCGCGCCTTCCTCTATGTCTTGGACACCGGAGTTCGCCTGGAGGACCTCTACCTCGACGGCGACGTCCTCAACTTCTCCGCGGCCACCGTCGTCACCTCGTCGTCAGCAACTCGTCACCGTCGAGCTCTGCTGCGTCTCCAACGGTGGTGAGCAACCTGTGGCTCCTCCTCCCTTCTCTGCATCTGTGCGCTTCCATCTGCATGTCCACGCACCACCGCAACGAGCGCAGCGTTGCCTCAACTCCGGCGATCACCGTCTGACGGACGAGCAAATGTTTGCTCGACAGCGATTCAGTTAACCAAATGAACAATAACCTGTTTCAGTTCCCCTTTCTGTCAAAGACTGAATCGCAGCGCAGCGGTACTGAGCTTGTGCGCGCAGCGCCAGGGCACGGGTTCGAGCCCGCACGCCCCACTTTTTTGTGGAATTGTTTCCACTGCTCCTGGCCCACTGTCAGCGACCCCGTGGCCACGCCAGCGCTTGCGCAGTGCCACGCTGTCACTGGCCCACTGCGCAGTGGCAGGGGGTAGCTTGAGGCTGAGTAACAAACGTTTTTTCTGCGCAATTCAAAAATCCCAAATTTCTTTTAATAAACAGAATTAAACCCGAACTTTGAAATTCAATAACTTTCATTTTATAAATCCAACAAATGCAAACTTTATATGTTTTCCTATCCAAATTTCATAACCTTTCCAAATATTCAACTTGTGTCCTGTTTTGAGTTTTCAAAATTCATTTAAATTTCAAATTTGAATAATTCAAATGCAAATTGAAATAATTCATAACTAATTCATACTGTTTCCAAATAATTCAAATAAAATATGTTTTTCACACCATTTTGAATGTGCTATTCAAATATAAAATTTGTTTTATTGTTTGAATAATTTAAATTGCCTAAACATTTTAAATCTTGTTTAATTCAATTAAAAATTGTTTAATATTGTTTAATTCATAATAAATTCATCCTAACTCAAATTTCAAAATGTGAAACATGTAATCCAACTAAAATTTGATAACCTTTTCAAATATAAAATTTGTAAATTGTTTTGCACCCTCTAACTTGATGAAAACAATAATTGTTGTGTGGCATGTTTAAGTAACCAATAATTTCCAAAACTTAATAATTGTTTTCTTAACTTGTTAACCCTCATTACAATTGCAATTAATATTGTTATTTTGTTGTTATCTTGTCATCATCATACATGCATCATGATAACAACTCTCACCTAATAACTAGTTGTGAATCATTTGTTCCATTTATTTCAATGGATCCTTTTCCATATGCAACCCTTGCATATGGGTCCATTTAATTTGTGCTATCTTGTTAGTCAATTTATTTTGATGCACCCATTAAATTGCCATGCATCATATTGACTGTGCACAATGCCATGAACATGATTGTTTACATTCCTGTTTTGTTTGTTTGCTTCTTCTCGGTTAGACGACGACTACGTTGAGACCGACGAGCCTTACGACACCACTACTCAGGACCTAGCCCAGTACCCGGCTACTGAGCTGCCAGGCAAGTTATCACTCACATGAATCATCGAGTTCCTTTCCACACTTGTTGTCGATACTATCCTTTTTGTCTACTATTGCTAGCCCTATGTATCGTTGCTTGTTCTCCGACCTATCACATGATACCCTGAACCAATGATATTGCCTCACCTCCATACCTACAGCCATTGCTTGTGCCTGTTCTGATCTAGCATGCTTAGGGTTGCTTTTACTCGAGTCTGTTGTCGGTTACTACTGTTACTATCTTATTACTTGTACCGGGGACTCGATGTTAATCAATCAATCCTGTTAATTGCTAATGGTAATAATAATTTGATGATAAGGCACCGGCAGGAGGCCCATGAGAGGTTTTGGAGCCTGCTAGTGTCGACCCTAATAGGAAAAGGGTCTTGTCTACTGATCCATGATGAGCGCACTACCCGCATGTGGGAAGCGAGTATGGGCGCCCCCCTCAACTTGACCTGATTCGCATCTCGTCCAAATCATCTCATTTAGTTCGTGCTTTCTATTTGCCGCATGCATGTTTTTGCGAGCCCAGCGCAGGGTGGAACTTTTGTAGTCGGCATATAGGGGGACACGTTCTTAGAGTGCTATGAGGGTCCATTTTCTTCTGGGCTCGATTAGCCGTGCGCCCAAGGTGCTTTGGGCTTGATGCGGAGAATGGTTGGTTGTGTAGAGTACCCCGCTTGGTGGGAGGCATCCCATCTGGCGGGTTATTCTTGCGTGTACGGCCAAATTGGTGCAACCCTGCAGGGATAATCTTCTCGAGAAGCCGTGTTTTCCGCGGTTATGGATTACTTGGTGAAAGTACTGGCTAACAAGTACTCAGGACAACTTCAACTTAATGATCAATCATGTTTCACCCAATGATTAATAACTTGACTAGTAATAGGTTATTCACACAAATAACTTGATTCATCTTAATCCAACTGCGTGAGTTATCCTCGGATTGCTTCTTTGGATAAGGGGCGAGATCCAGGATGGGTTTGGTTGAAGTTATCTTTCAGTTGGTTACAATCCTCGACCTTATCTTATTCTGTTAGCCGGAACTTGTAGTTATTTTCTGTAGTTGGTTAGAGCAGCCAGCAGCAACTTTCATATCACCCCTTTCTTCCGTTGATCCCAAGCATCTATGCTTGTGTTGACGGGTAACTCCTTGATGAACTGTGAGTCTTGCTTGCCAGTACTTGGATGTACTGACCCCGTTGGGGCTGTGGTTTACGCAGAGTACGACTTCGGCTACGATGACCACCAGGATGGCTACTTTGTGGAGTTCGACGAGACTGCAGACGAGTAGTTAGCTGGACCAGGGCTGGATCCAGGACCTACGTGAATGGGCTTCGTCTTATTTATTTTCCCCGGCTTCTTAAG
Source organism: Alopecurus myosuroides (assembly GCA_028641055.1). Taxonomy (NCBI): domain Eukaryota; kingdom Viridiplantae; phylum Streptophyta; class Magnoliopsida; order Poales; family Poaceae; genus Alopecurus; species Alopecurus myosuroides. The sequence goes on from CM054059.1 coordinate 12,094,424, forward strand.
CCTGTTGGATTTGTCTGTACCCAGACACCTTTGATTGCTTCCGCTGTTGTAATGGATGATATGTTGGGACATGTGTCCTCTGGATGATTGTATTCACTATTTCTGCCTTAGTGAAGGCCAGTTGCAACTTTATTTCTATCTTTTGTGTCGTAGAGATAAGTTGTGATAATCATTCGTTCAAAGCTGTTGACGTACAGTGCGTGCTTGTTATGAAGTACGTCGACAGTAGTGCCTGTGACTCCTAATGGATAGTTTACATCGACGGTGGATTAGTAGGGCTTGTGTTGTCGCACATAAGCGCAGGCCTACCAGGAAGCTGGGACGTGGGAGCAGGTATGCCCCATAATCCAAGCACCTACTATCCAGTTCGTACGATGAGTATCCCTTAGAAGCCAGGGTGCGACAAATGGTATCAGAGCCTGTCTGCCTGTAGGATCCCTTTTTACTGGTCGCAGTTGAGTCTAGAAACTATTTTGTAGCTATATAGGAAAAATGAAACGTGAGAGTATGAATTCTGCCATTTTTCTTCTTTCCCCACCCACCCACCCTTTTCTGGTAAGGAAGTGCAACGTTGTTTTCTGTTCTCACCTAAACTTTCAAGTTAGGTTTTCACGTGTTTTGGGTTCTCCTTAGTACCTCAGGACTTTTGGTCTCGTTTTCCCGATGTTGCTTCGATATCATGTTCTTCTGAAGAACCTTTCGTCCGTTCCAACCTTGTTGTTGTTTTCCACATCCTTTTTCTTCTACCGGAGTCTAATCAAAACATTCCAAATCATCTGCAGATGGGTCTCAGCTACTACCCGCAGGTGGTTCGCATGACTCGCTGTGAGAGCACCGCTGGTTTTCCGGAGATGCTGAGAGACATGGTTACCTATCTGGGGTTCCGTTGGGCACCAGAGTACCAGGTCTACGAGCACCAGCGCGAGTTCGATCAGACTTTCTACCGGGCCATCGTCTACATTCTGTCGGATGATGGCATGAGCATTGCCCACCGCTACGAGGCAGTAGGTTCCACAGTGGATATGGCCGTGCAGCAGGCAGCGTACGTGAGTTTCACCGTTCTCTGTGCTGACTACTAGGGGTTTGATGATTCCATCTATCGTCACATCCCCCGTGGTTACATCACGGCAGCGGGAGTTCACTTCACCCTCCACCGCAACCTGGATACCCACGAGGATGATAGCTCCAGGCTGCACACCACTGCCCAGTTCGTGTGGCACAGTGACGCCGTTGCTTCCACACTTGCTCAGGAGTTGGCCTCAGTCAGGGAGCAGCTCTACCTCGCGTTGACGCGTCTGGCGACGTACACCACCGACTTCGTTGGAGACGAGCGCTTTGCGCGTTTCCAGCAGACACTGGGTTTTCCTCTGCCAGATGCTGGAGGTTACGAGCCGATCAGAGGCCCACTTCTCGACCTCGGAGCTGGTTACACAGGGATTCCCCGCTATGGAGCACAGGGAGAGGACGCTTTCTACTTCACCACACCGAGAGTTGCTCTCAGAGCAGTTCCTATCTACAGGGATCGTCGTCATACCTACTTCCGTGGGGTTCCTCCTCACCGTATCTCTCGTCGTTCTACTCACCGCCGTCCTGCGTGATGAGCATGGGAGTACCGATGTATCCATTACTAGCTGTGTCTAGTTTATCCTTTCGTTTTCGAACCATGTATTGGTCTGTTGGATATTCTGATGTATTTGAACATGTGATGATGTACCTGTTGGTTATCTATTCATGCGTCGGAATAATCTATCTTTCGGTTACCAAGTCTATCCTTTTCTGTTGTTGTGCTAAAATGAATTTCTGTTCAGGATGCCTCCAACCAGGAACAACCCGCCTCCGCCACCACCAATGGGGGAACTGTTAGCTCAGATGACCCAAGTGGTGACACAGATGGCCCAGATCCAGGCTAACCAGCACCAAAACCAGAATGCTCCAAGGGTCACCATCAAGGACTTCCTCAGCTTGGGCCCAAAAGCTTTCGTGGCAACACGTGAGCCCCTGGATGCTGATGATTGGATCCGTGACGTAGCAAGAGCTCTGGAGATTGCTCATGTTGCGGAAGAGGATAAGGTCAAGTATGCCACCTACCTACTGAAGGGTCAGGCAGCTACTTGGTGGGAGAACTACCAGGCCATGAGAGCTGGCTTTCCTATCACCTGGGGATGTTTCAAGGATGCCTTCCTGAAGCACCACATCCCGGATGGTCTCATGGAAAGGATGCGTGAGGAATTCTGCTCTCTCAGACAGGACAAGCTGGACGTTCTCGGCTACCAGAACGAGTTCAATCGTCTCGCTCGGTACGCTGGTGACGAAGTGTCCACCGAAGCCAAGAAGATGGCAAGGTTCCGCCGAGGTTTTAACCCGGAACTGAAGTACGCTCTCACCAACATCAAGTGCAAGGACTTCGTGGAGCTTGTGAACACCGCGCTCAATGAGGAGAATGGGCGCAAGGCGTTCGAAGAGTCGCGCAAGCACTCGCGTGAGGGTGGTTCCTCCTCCAACATGACCACCCCTCCGCAGAAGCGCCGCATCTGGGTGCCAAATGGTGCTGTCACTCGGGCTCCAAATGCCCAAGCTTCTCCAGGCTTTGGTCCCCGCCCACCCAACCCATCTCAGATGCAGGGTCAGAGGTTTCCGATGGGGCAGCCAAGGCCAGGTCCTTCTCGTGTCGTCACTTGCTACAAGTGCAAGGATACTGGACACTATGCTGATAAGTGCACTCAGAAGCAGCTACCCCTACCTCCTCGCCCCAACACCAACCAGGCTATGGTTCGTGCTCCCCCGACTAAAGCCTTCAACTCCAACAACAGGCATGTCGGGAGGAACGCGAGGGTGAACCATATCAAGGCCGACAAAGCTGAGGAAGCTGCTGACGTCGTTCTCGGTATATTACCCGTAAACTCTATTCCAGCTAAAGTGTTGTTTGATACTGGAGCATCGCATTCATTTGTGTCAAAGATTTTTGCAAAAGCATACAACCTAGTTCTGGTTCCGCTAAGCAATCAAATGACTGTTCACTCTCCGGGACCGCAAATGTTGACTTCCAAGATAAGCATGGACAATGAGATCCTAATTGGAGGTCGCATATTCCTTGCTTCACTCATGTTGCTGGGAAATTCTGACATTGATGTCATTCTGGGTATGGATTGGTTGAAGACCCACAAAGCTAAAATTGACTGTGCTCAAAAGTCAATAACTCTCTCCCACACTTCAGGCCAGATAGTCTATTCTCCATATGGATCAAGTTCTGTTCAGCTATTCAACCTCGATGCCAAACCCCTTCCTGCAATTGAAAATGTTCCGGTGGTTTGTGAATTCCCTGACGTCTTTCCAGAAGAGTTGCCAGGGATGCCCCCGGACAGAGCAGTTGAGTTCGTGATCGAGCTTGAGCCAGGTACTGCTCCAATCTCTAAGCATCCATACAAGATAGCTCCTCCTGAACTGAAATTGTTGAAGGAGCAAATCGATATGTACATGGACAAAGGTTACATTCAGCCTAGTTCCTCCGCTTGGGGTTGCCCAACTCTGTTTGTTGCCAAGAAGGATCAAACAAAAAGACTCGTGGTTGACTATCGTCCTCTCAACGAGAAAACAATCAAGAACAAGTATCCACTTCCTCGTATCGATGATCTTTTTGATCAACTTGCTGGAGCCTCAATATTCTCAAAGTTGGACTTGAGGATGGGGTACCATCAGATAAAGATCAGAAAGGAAGATATTCCTAAGACAGCTTTCACCACTCGTTACGGTCTATATGAATACACCGTCATGTCCTTTGGTCTCACCAATGCACCGGCGACCTTCTCAAGACTCATGAATTTTGTCTTCCATGAATACCTCGACAAGTTCGTTGTGGTATATCTTGATGACATTCTAGTCTACTCAAAATCCGAGGAAGAGCATGGAGAACACCTTCGTCTCACTCTCATGAAACTTCGCGAGCATCGTCTGTATGCCAAGTTTTCCAAATGTGAGTTCTGGATTCCAGAAGTTGCATATCTTGGTCATATCATCTCTGCCAAAGGCATTGCCATTGATCCTGAAAAGGTTAAGGCAATTGTTGATTGGAAACCCCCTAAGACGGTGAAGCAAGTCAGAAGTTTTCTTGGCTTGGCTAGCTATTGTCGTCGTTTCGTCCAAAACTTTTCCAAGATAGCCAAACCTCTCACTGATCTCACAAAGAAGGACAAAAAGTTCGTTTGGACTCCACAATGTGATGAGAGTTTCAACCTCCTGAAGACTAAACTCACTTCCACACCTGTTCTAGTTGGCCCCGATACTACCAAACCTTTCCAGATATTCTGTGATGCATCTCTCCAAGGCCTAGGAGCAGTTCTTATGCAAGAACGTCAAGTTGTGGCTTATGCTTCACGTCAGTTGAACCCACATGAGCAAAACTATCCCACTCATGATCTTGAACTTGCAGCAGTTGTGTTTGCCCTCAAGAAATGGAGACAATACTTGTTGGGTAACAAAACTGAAATCTTTTCCGATCATAAGAGTCTGAAATACATCTTCACTCAGCCAGATCTGAACCTCAGGCAAAGGAGATGGATTGAGAAGATTAAAGACTTTGATCTCACCATTTCTTACACTCCAGGCAAGGCTAATGTTATGGCCGATGCTCTCAGTCGCAAATCCTATTGCAATAATCTCATGATCATGGAAAGCCAACCTCCACTTCATGAAGAATTCCAGAAGCTGAACCTTGGTCTTGTTCCTGAAGGATACCTTGCTAGCTTGACAGCCAGCCCAACTCTCGAGGACAAGATTCGTTCTGAACAACTTCGTGATAATGAAATCAAGAAGATGGTAGAGCAAATCAAGGAAGGCAATGATAAATTCAAGTCCTTCTCAATTGATGACAAGGGAACTGTGTTCTTCAAAGGACGCATTGCAGTTCCTCAGATTCAAAGTCTCAAGGATATCATTCTCAAGGAGGCTCATGAAACTCCTCTATCCATTCACCCTGGAAGTACAAAGATGTACCAGGATCTCAAGACTCTGTATTGGTGGCCTGGCATGAAACGTGAAATTGCTCAATACGTTTCTGAATGCGACGTTTGTCAACGTGTTAAGGCAGTCCATCAGAAGACAGCAGGTCTACTCCAACCACTGAAAATTCCTGAGTGGAAGTGGGACATGATTGAAATGGACTTCGTTACTGGGTTTCCAAAGTCCAAGAAGGGCAACGATGCAATCTTCGTTGTTATTGATCGTCTCACTAAAGTTGCTCACTTCTATGCTGTAAAGGAAACTATCTCAGCTAGCCAGTTAGCAGAGCTCTACACAGCAAAGGTTGTTCCTCTTCATGGTGTTCCATTGGAAATAAGCTCAGACCGTGGAAGTATTTTCACTTCTCATTTCTGGAAGAGCTTTCAAGAAACTTTGGGCACCAAACTTCTGTTCAGCACAGCTTATCACCCTCAGTCTCAGGGGCAAGTCGAAAGAGTCAATCAGATTCTCGAGGATATGCTCAGAGCATGTGGTCTCTCCTTTGGCATGAAATGGGAGGATTGCCTTCCGTATGCTGAATTCTCTTACAACAAAAGCTACCAGGCAAGCCTAGGCATGGCACCATTTGAGGCACTGTATGGTCGCAGATGCAGGAGTCCAATCAATTGGTCTGGAGCTGGTGAACGTTCACTTTTAGGCCCTGACATTGTTAAGGAAGCCGAGGAGAAAGTTCGTATCATTCGTGACAATCTCAGGATTGCTCAGTCTCGTCAGAAGAGCTATTATGATAGCAAGCACAGGGATATGGTCTATGCACCTGGTGATAAGGCATATCTCCGTGTAACTCCCCTCAGAGGAACTCATCGTTTCGGTGTGAAAGGAAAGCTTGCACCGAGATACATTGGTCCTTTCAACATTCTTTCGAGGCGTGCAGAGAATGCTTATCGTCTTGAACTTCCAGAAAAACTATCCAAGGTGCACGATGTTTTCCACGTGTCCCAGCTCAAGAAGTGCTTCAAGGATCCAGATCGTGCAGTTGATCATGATTCCATTGAACTGCAAGATGATCTATCTTATGAGGAGCACCCTATTCGTATTCTCGATGAGACCGAGCGTAAGACTCGCAACAAGAGCACCAAGTTCTTGAAAGTGCAATGGTCGCATCATTCCGATAAAGAGGCAACATGGGAGACCGAAGAGGATCTTCGCAAGAAGTATCCGGACCTTTTCACATCTCAGTAGGGAATCTCGGGGCGCGATTCCTTCAAGGGGGGGCGTTTTGTAACATCCAAGTATGAAAACCCTTAGTTGTTTTACTTATTTGTTTAATTTATGCAATGCATCATGGCATCATACTCATTTTATTTTTCTGTTGCATTGTTTTCATAATGGATCAAACCTTGTTTTCACACTTGTCTGTTACAATCTTTTCAAACAAAGAATTGCAAAACAAAACCTTTCCTTGTTTTCCAAATAATTCAATTAATGTTCATTTCTCAAGGTGTTGGTTTTAATCAAACCAATATTTCAATCAATTAATTCAATCAATAATTCCCAAACCATCTTTTAAAAATTCAAACCAAGTTCACATCAGTACCTATTTGAATCTATCAAAATTCACCACACTTGTGATCTTAAAAGTCATTTTAAACCTAGGGGTAACCCTATTCAAATGCATGTTTTTATTAATGGGTTAATAATATTAAAAATTCCTCTAAATTGGGGTTCAATACCAACTACCATTTTAAAACTCAATTTTTGAAATCCAAAGTTGGAATATGGTTTCTAATTACTTAAAAAGCTTAACTAAATTTTTCTGGATTTTTCTTTAACCAAAACCTTAACAAATCATTCCACAAACTGTTTCAGCAAAAAAAAAACAGAGAAAAATAAAAAAAGCAGCTAAACTACCGCGCGCAGCAGCACCTATCCAGCCCAGCCCACTAGTCCTACCGCGCGCGCCAACCAGCCCGCCTAAACCCCCCCGATACCGCTTCGCGTGCGCCAAGATGCGTGCCGTCCTTCTTTTAGAAGTACGGCAGAACATCTTCCGGCGCCACCGCGGCCCCCGAGCGACTCCGGCGGCGATCCACTCCCCAGCGGCCTATAAAAGCACGCCTAGGGCACCCCCGTACCACCCTAGCCCTAGGTCTTCCCTGCTTTTCACTCCGCCGCCGCCAATCGCATCCATCTCGACGGATTTCTCCTCTGCTGCAACCTCGCCGGCGGCAGCTGCTCTGAAGATCACGATGGCGCCGCCGCGCATCGCCCCCACCTAGCTACCAATCACCTGCAAACGTTTCCCCGTTCTCCCTTCTCCCTCTTGGACACCAGAAGGAACCAAGGTAACCCTCAGATCTTCGCCGCGATCTTCTTCTGTTCCGGCCACCGCGCCACCATGAACTGAACCCAAGCTTATCGTCGACGTTGCAGTAGTTATTCGCCCCAATCGTTTGCTGGAATCGATAGCCCGCGCCTTCCTCTACGTCTTGGACACCGGAGTTCGCCTGGAGGACCTCTACCTCGACGGCGATGTCCTCAACTTCTCCGCGGCCACCGTCGTCACCTCGTCGTCAGCAACTCGTCACCGTCGAGCTCTGCTGCGTCTCCAACGGTGGTGAGCAACCTGTGGCTCCTCCTCCCTTCTCTGCATCTGTGCGCTTCCATCTGCATGTCCACGCACCACCGCAACGAGCGCAGCGTTGCCTCAACTCCGGCGATCACCGTCTGACGGACGAGCAAATGTTTGCTCGACAGCGATTCAGTTAACCAAATGAACAATAACCTGTTTCAGTTCCCCTTTCTGTCAAAGACTGAATCGCAGCGCAGCGGTACTGAGCTTGTGCGCGCAGCGCCAGGGCACGGGTTCGAGCCCGCACGCCCCACTTTTTTGTGGAATTGTTTCCACTGCTCCTGGCCCACTGTCAGCGACCCCGTGGCCACGCCAGCGCTTGCGCAGTGCCACGCTGTCACTGGCCCACTGCGCAGTGGCAGGGGGTAGCTTGAGGCTGAGTAACAAACGTTTTTTCTGCGCAATTCAAAAATCCCAAATTTCTTTTAATAAACAGAATTAAACCCAAACTTTGAAATTCAATAACTTTCATTTTATAAATCCAACAAATGCAAACTTTATATGTTTTCCTATCCAAATTTCATAACCTTTCCAAATATTCAACTTGTGTCCTGTTTTGAGTTTTCAAAATTCATTTAAATTTCAAATTTGAATAATTCAAATGCAAATTGAAATAATTCATAACTAATTCATACTGTTTCCAAATAATTCAAATAAAATATGTTTTTCACACCATTTTGAATGTGCTATTCAAATATAAAATTTGTTTTATTGTTTGAATAATTTAAATTGCCTAAACATTTTAAATCTTGTTTAATTCAATTAAAAATTGTTTAATATTGTTTAATTCATAATAAATTCATCCTAACTCAAATTTCAAAATGTGAAACATGTAATCCAACTAAAATTTGATAACCTTTTCAAATATAAAATTTGTAAATTGTTTTGCACCCTCTAACTTGATGAAAACAATAATTGTTGTGTGGCATGTTTAAGTAACCAATAATTTCCAAAACTTAATAATTGTTTTCTTAACTTGTTAACCCTCATTACAATTGCAATTAATATTGTTATTTTGTTGTTATCTTGTCATCATCATACATGCAGCATGATAACAACTCTCACCTAATAACTAGTTGTGAATCATTTGTTCCATTTATTTCAATGGATCCTTTTCCATATGCAACCCTTGCATATGGGTCCATTTAATTTGTGCTATCTTGTTAGTCAATTTATTTTGATGCACCCATTAAATTGCCATGCATCATATTGACTGTGCACAATGCCATGAACATGATTGTTTACATTCCTGTTTTGTTTGTTTGCTTCTTCTCGGTTAGACGACGACTACGTTGAGACCGACGATCCTTACGACACCACTACTCAGGACCTAGCCCAGTACCCGGCTACTGAGCTGCCAGGCAAGTTATCACTCACATGAATCATCGAGTTCCTTTCCACACTTGTTGTCGATACTATCCTTTTTGTCTACTATTGCTAGCCCTATGTATCGTTGCTTGTTCTCCGACCTATCACATGATACCCTGAACCAATGATATTGCCTCACCTCCATACCTACAGCCATTGCTTGTGCCTGTTCTGATCTAGCATGCTTAGGGTTGCTTTTACTCGAGTCTGTTGTCGGTTACTACTGTTACTATCTTATTACTTGTACCGGGGGCTCGATGTTAATCAATCAATCCTGTTAATTGCTAATGGTAATAATAATTTGATGATAAGGCACCGGCAGGAGGCCCATGAGAGGTTTTGGAGCCTGCTAGTGTCGACCCTAATAGGAAAAGGGTCTTGTCTACTGATCCATGATGAGCGCACTACCCGCATGTGGGAAGCGAGTATGGGCGCCCCCCTCAACTTGACCTGATTCGCATCTCGTCCAAATCATCTCATTTAGTTCGTGCTTTCTATTTGCCGCATGCATGTTTTTGCGAGCCCAGCGCAGGGTGGAACTTTTGTAGTCGGCATATAGGGGGACATGTTCTTAGAGTGCTATGAGGGTCCATTTTCTTCTGGGCTCGATTAGCCGTGCGCCCAAGGTGCTTTGGGCTTGATGCGGAGAATGGTTGGTTGTGTAGAGTACCCCGCTTGGTGGGAGGCATCCCATCTGGCGGGTTATTCTTGCGTGTACGGCCAAATTGGTGCAACCCTGCAGGGATAATCTTCTCGAGAAGCCGTGTTTTCCGCGGTTATGGATTACTTGGTGAAAGTACTGGCTAACAAGTACTCAGGACAACTTCAACTTAATGATCAATCATGTTTCACCCAATGATTAATAACTTGACTAGTAATAGGTTATTCACACAAATAACTTGATTCATCTTAATCCAACTGCGTGAGTTATCCTCGGATTGCTTCTTTGGATAAGGGGCGAGATCCAGGATGGGTTTGGTTGAAGTTATCTTTCAGTTGGTTACAATCCTCGACCTTATCTTATTCTGTTAGCCGGAACTTGTAGTTATTTTCTGTAGTTGGTTAGAGCAGCCAGCAGCAACTTTCATATCACCCCTTTCTTCCGTTGATCCCAAGCATCTATGCTTGTGTTGACGGGTAACTCCTTGATGAACTGTGAGTCTTGCTTGCCAGTACTTGGATGTACTGACCCCGTTGGGGCTGTGGTTTACGCAGAGTACGACTTCGGCTACGATGACCACCAGGATGGCTACTTTGTGGAGTTCGACGAGACTGCAGACGAGTAGTTAGCTGGACCAGGGCTGGATCCAGGACCTACGTGAATGGGCTTCGTCTTATTTATTTTCCCCGGCTTCTTAAGCCTGTTGGATTTGTCTGTACCCAGACACCTTTGATTGCTTCCGCTGTTGTAATGGATGATATGTTGGGACATGTGTCCTCTGGATGATTGTATTCGCTATTTCTGCCTTAGTGAAGGCCAGTTGCAACTTTATTTCTATCTTTTTTGTCGTAGAGATAAGTTGTGATAATCATTCGTTCAAAGCTGTTGACGTACATTGCGTGCTTGTTATGAAGTACGTCGACAGTAGTGCCTGTGACTCCTAATGGATAGTTTACATCGACGGAGGATTAGTAGGGCTTGTGTTGTCGCGCATAAGCGCAGGCCTACCAGGAAGCTGGGACGTGGGAGCAGGTATGCCCCATAATCCAAGCACCTACTATCCAGTTCGTACGATGAGTATCCCTTAGAAGCCAGGGTGCGACAAATGGTATCAGAGCCTGTCTGCCTGTAGGATCCCTTTTTACTGGTCGCAGTTGAGTCTAGAAACTATTTTGTAGCTATATAGGAAAAATGAAACGTGAGAGTAGGAATTCTGCCATTTTTCTTCTTTCCCCACCCACCCACCCTTTTCTGGTAAGGAAGTGCAACGTTGTTTTCTGTTCTCACCTAAACTTTCAAGTTAGGTTTTCACGTGTTTTGGGTTCTCCTTAGTACCTCAGGACTAAATGCCCAAGCTTCTCCAGGCTTTGGTCCCCGCCCACCCAACCCATCTCAGATGCAGGGTCAGAGGTTTCCGATGGGGCAGCCAAGGCCAGGTCCTTCTCGTGTCGTCACTTGCTACAAGTGCAAGGATACTGGACACTATGCTGATAAGTGCACTCAGAAGCAGCTACCCCTACCTCCTCGCCCCAACACCAACCAGGCTATGGTTCGTGCTCCCCCGGCTAAAGCCTTCAACTCCAACAACAGGTCTGTCGGGAGGAACGCGAGGGTGAACCATATCAAGGCCGACAAAGCTGAGGAAGCTGCTGACGTCGTTCTCGGTATATTACCCGTAAACTCTATTCCAGCTAAAGTGTTGTTTGATACTGGAGCATCGCATTCATTTGTGTCAAAGATTTTTGCAAAAGCATACAACCTAGTTCTGGTTCCGCTAAGCAATCAAATGACTGTTCACTCTCCGGGACCGCAAATGTTGACTTCCAAGATAAGCATGGACAATGAGATCCTAATTGGAGGTCGCATATTCCTTGCTTCACTCATGTTGCTGGGAAATTCTGACATTGATGTCATTCTGGGTATGGATTGGTTGAAGACCCACAAAGCTAAAATTGACTGTGCTCAAAAGTCAATAACTCTCTCCCACACTTCAGGCCAGATAGTCTATTCTCCATATGGATCAAGTTCTGTTCAGCTGTTCAACCTCGATGCCAAACCCCTTCCTGCAATTGAAAATGTTCCGGTGGTTTGTGAATTCCCTGATGTCTTTCCAGAAGAGTTGCCAGGGATGCCCCCGGACAGAGCAGTTGAGTTCGTGATCGAGCTTGAGCCAGGTACTGCTCCAATCTCTAAGTATCCATACAAGATAGCTCCTCCTGAACTGAAATTGTTGAAGGAGCAAATCGATATGTACATGGACAAAGGTTACATTCAGCCTAGTTCCTCCGCTTGGGGTTGCCCAACTCTGTTTGTTGCCAAGAAGGATCAAACAAAAAGACTCGTGGTTGACTATCGTCCTCTCAACGAGAAAACAATCAAGAACAAGTATCCACTTCCTCGTATCGATGATCTTTTTGATCAACTTGCTGGAGCCTCAATATTCTCAAAGTTGGACTTGAGGATGGGGTACCATCAGATAAAGATCAGAAAGGAAGATATTCCTAAGACAGCTTTCACCACTCGTTACGGTCTATATGAATACACCGTCATGTCCTTTGGTCTCACCAATGCACCGGCGACCTTCTGAAGACTCATGAATTCTGTCTTCCATGAATACCTCGACAAGTTCGTTGTGGTATATCTTGATGACATTCTAGTCTACTCAAAATCCGAGGAAGAGCATGGAGAACACCTTCGTCTCACTCTCATGAAACTTCGCGAGCATCGTCTGTATGGCAAGTTTTCCAAATGTGAGTTCTGGATTCCAGAAGTTGCATATCTTGGTCATATCATCTCTGCCAAAGGCATTGCCATTGATCCTGAAAAGGTTAAGGCAATTGTTGATTGGAAACCCCCTAAGACGGTGAAGCAAGTCAGAAGTTTTCTTGGCTTGGCTAGCTATTGCCGTCGTTTCGTCCAAAACTTTTCCAAGATAGCCAAACCTCTCACTGATCTCACAAAGAAGGACAAAAAGTTCGTTTGGACTCCACAATGTGATGAGAGTTTCAACCTCCTGAAGACTAAACTCACTTCCACACCTGTTCTAGTTGGCCCCGATACTACCAAACCTTTCCAGATATTCTGTGACGCATCTCTCCAAGGCCTAGGAGCAGTTCTTATGCAAGAACGTCAAGTTGTGGCTTATGCTTCACGTCAGTTGAACCCACATGAGCAAAACTATCCCACTCATGATCTTGAACTTGCAGCAGTTGTGTTTGCCCTCAAGAAATGGAGACAATACTTGTTGGGTAACAAAACTGAAATCTTTTCCGATCATAAGAGTCTGAAATACATCTTCACTCAGCCAGATCTGAACCTCAGGCAAAGGAGATGGATTGAGAAGATTAAAGACTTTGATCTCACCATTTCTTACACTCCAGGCAAGGCTAATGTTATGGCCGATGCTCTCAGTCGCAAATCCTATTGCAATAATCTCATGATCATGGAAAGCCAACCTCCACTTCATGAAGAATTCCAGAAGCTGAACCTTGGTCTTGTTCCTGAAGGATACCTTGCTAGCTTGACAGCCAGCCCAACTCTCGAGGACAAGATTCGTTCTGAACAACTTCGTGATAATGAAATCAAGAAGATGGTAGAGCAAATCAAGGAAGGCAATGATAAATTCAAGTCCTTCTCAATTGATGACAAGGGAACTGTGTTCTTCGAAGGACGCATTGCAGTTCCTCAGATTCAAAGTCTCAAGGATATCATTCTCAAGGAGGCTCATGAAACTCCTCTATCCATTCACCCTGGAAGTACAAAGATGTACCAGGATCTCAAGACTCTGTATTGGTGGCCTGGCATGAAACGTGAAATTGCTCAATACGTTTCTGAATGCGACGTTTGTCAACGTGTTAAGGCAGTCCATCAGAAGACAGCAGGTCTACTCCAACCACTGAAAATTCCTGAGTGGAAGTGGGACATGATTGAAATGGACTTCGTTACTGGGTTTCCAAAGTCCAAGAAGGGCAACGATGCAATCTTCGTTGTTATTGATCGTCTCACTAAAGTTGCTCACTTCTATGCTGTAAAGGAAACTATCTCAGCTAGCCAGTTAGCAGAGCTCTACACAGCAAAGGTTGTTCCTCTTCATGGTGTTCCATTGGAAATAAGCTCAGACCGTGGAAGTATTTTCACTTCTCATTTCTGGAAGAGCTTTCAAGAAACTTTGGGCACCAAACTTCTGTTCAGCACAGCTTATCACCCTCAGTTTCAGGGGCAAGTCGAAAGAGTCAATCAGATTCTCGAGGATATGCTCAGAGCATGTGGTCTCTCCTTTGGCATGAAATGGGAGGATTGCCTTCCGTATGCTGAATTCTCTTACAACAAAAGCTACCAGGCAAGCCTAGGCATGGCACCATTTGAGGCACTGTATGGTCGCAGATGCAGGAGTCCAATCAATTGGTCTGGAGCTGGTGAACGTTCACTTTTAGGCCCTGACATTGTTAAGGAAGCCGAGGAGAAAGTTCGTATCATTCGTGACAATCTCAGGATTGCTCAGTCTCGTCAGAAGAGCTATTATGATAGCAAGCACAGGGATATGGTCTATGCACCTGGTGATAAGGCATATCTCCGTGTAACTCCCCTCAGAGGAACTCATCGTTTCGGTGTGAAAGGAAAGCTTGCACCGAGATACATTGGTCCTTTCAACATTCTTTCGAGGCGTGCAGAGAATGCTTATCGTCTTGAACTTCCAGAAAAACTATCCAAGGTGCACGATGTTTTCCACGTGTCCCAGCTCAAGAAGTGCTTCAAGGATCCAGATCGTGCAGTTGATCATGATTCCATTGAACTGCAAGATGATCTATCTTATGAGGAGCACCCTATTCGTATTCTCGATGAGACCGAGCGTAAGACTCGCAACAAGAGCACCAAGTTCTTGAAAGTGCAATGGTCGCATCATTCCGATAAAGAGGCAACATGGGAGACCGAAGAGGATCTTCGCAAGAAGTATCCGGACCTTTTCACATCTCAGTAGGGAATCTCGGGGCGCGATTCCTTCAAGGGGGGCGTTTTGTAACATCCAAGTATGAAAACCCTTAGTTGTTTTACTTATTTGTTTAATTTATGCAATGCATCATGGCATCATACTCATTTTATTTTTCTGTTGCATTGTTTTCATAATGGATCAAACCTTGTTTTCACACTTGTCTGTTACAATCTTTTCAAACAAAGAATTGCAAAACAAAACCTTTCCTTGTTTTCCAAATAATTCAATTAATGTTCATTTCTCAAGGTGTTGGTTTTAATCAAACCAATATTTCAATCAATTAATTCAATCAATAATTCCCAAACCATCTTTTAAAAATTCAAACCAAGTTCACATCAGTACCTATTTGAATCTATCAAAATTCACCACACTTGTGATCTTAAAAGTCATTTTAAACCTAGGGGTAACCCTATTCAAATGCATGTTTTTATTAATGGGTTAATAATATTAAAAATTCCTCTAAATTGGGGTTCAATACCAACTACCATTTTAAAACTCAATTTTTGAAATACAAAGTTGGAATATGGTTTCTAATTACTTAAAAAGCTTAACTAAATTTTTCTGGATTTTTCTTTAACCAAAACCTTAACAAATCATTCCACAAACTGTTTCAGCAAAAAAAAAACAGAGAAAAATAAAAAAAAAGCAGCTAAACTACCACGCGCAGCAGCACCTATCCAGCCCAGCCCACTAGTCCTACCGCGCGCGCCAACCAGCCCGCCTAAACCCCCCCGATACCGCTTCGCGTGCGCCAAGATGCGTGCCGTCCTTCTTTTAGAAGTACGGCAGAACATCTGCCGGCGCCACCGCGGCCCCCGAGCGACTCCGGCGGCGATCCACTCCCCAGCGGCCTATAAAAGCACGCCTAGGGCACCCCCGTACCACCCTAGCCCTAGGTCTTCCCTGCTTTTCACTCCGCCGCCGCCAATCGCATCCATCTCGACGGATTTCTCCTCTGCTGCAACCTCGCCGGCGGCAGCTGCTCTGAAGATCACGATGGCGCCGCCGCGCATCGCCCCCACCTAGCTACCAATCACCTGCAAACGTTTCCCCGTTCTCCCTTCTCCCTCTTGGACACCAGAAGGAACCAAGGTAACCCTCAGATCTTCGACGCGATCTTCTTCTGTTCCGGCCACCGCGCCACCATGAACTGAACCCAAGCTTATCGTCGACGTTGCAGTAGTTATTCGCCCCAATCGTTTGCTGGAATCGATAGCCCGCGCCTTCCTCTACGTCTTGGACACCGGAGTTCGCCTGGAGGACCTCTACCTCGACGGCGACGTCCTCAACTTCTCCGCGGCCACCGTCGTCACCTCGTCGTCAGCAACTCGTCACCGTCGAGCTCTGCTGCGTCTCCAACGGTGGTGAGCAACCTGTGGCTCCTCCTCCCTTCTCTGCATCTGTGCGCTTCCATCTGCATGTCCACGCACCACCGCAACGAGCGCAGCGTTGCCTCAACTCCGGCGATCACCGTCTGACGGACGAGCAAATGTTTGCTCGACAGCGATTCAGTTAACCAAATGAACAATAACCTGTTTCAGTTCCCCTTTCTGTCAAAGACTGAATCGCAGCGCAGCGGTACTGAGCTTGTGCGCGCAGCGCCAGGGCACGGGTTCGAGCCCGCACGCCCCACTTTTTTGTGGAATTGTTTCCACTGCTCCTGGCCCACTGTCAGCGACCCCGTGGCCACGCCAGCGCTTGCGCAGTGCCACGCTGTCACTGGCCCACTGCGCAGTGGCAGGGGGTAGCTTGAGGCTGAGTAACAAACGTTTTTTCTGCGCAATTCAAAAATCCCAAATTTCTTTTAATAAACAGAATTAAACCCAAACTTTGAAATTCAATAACTTTCATTTTATAAATCCAACAAATGCAAACTTTATATGTTTTCCTATCCAAATTTCATAACCTTTCCAAATATTCAACTTGTGTCCTGTTTTGAGTTTTCAAAATTCATTTAAATTTCAAATTTGAATAATTCAAATGCAAATTGAAATAATTCATAACTAATTCATACTGTTTCCAAATAATTCAAATAAAATATGTTTTTCACACCATTTTGAATGTGCTATTCAAATATAAAATTTGTTTTATTGTTTTAATAATTTAAATTGCCTAAACATTTTAAATCTTGTTTAATTCAATTAAAAATTGTTTAATATTGTTTAATTCATAATAAATTCATCCTAACTCAAATTTCAAAATGTGAAACATGTAATCCAACTAAAATTTGATAACCTTTTCAAATATAAAATTTGTAAATTGTTTTGCACCCTCTAACTTGATGAAAACAATAATTGTTGTGTGGCATGTTTAAGTAACCAATAATTTCCAAAACTTAATAATTGTTTTCTTAACTTGTTAACCCTCATTACAATTCCAATTAATATTGTTATTTTGTTGTTATCTTGTCATCATCATACATGCATCATGATAACAACTCTCACCTAATAACTAGTTGTGAATCATTTGTTCCATTTATTTCAATGGATCCTTTTCCATATGCAACCCTTGCATATGGGTCCATTTAATTTGTGCTATCTTGTTAGTCAATTTATTTTGATGCACCCATTAAATTGCCATGCATCATATTGACTATGCACAATGCCATGAAAATGATTGTTTACATTCCTGTTTTGTTTGTTTGCTTCTTCTCGGTTAGACGACGACTACGTTGAGACCGACGATCCTTACGACACCACTACTCAGGACCTAGCCCAGTACCCGGCTACTGAGCTGCCAGGCAAGTTATCACTCACATGAATCATCGAGTTCCTTTCCACACTTGTTGTCGATACTATCCTTTTTGTCTACTATTGCTAGCCCTATGTATCGTTGCTTGTTCTCCGACCTATCACATGATACCCTGAACCAATGATATTGCCTCACCTCCATACCTACAGCCATTGCTTGTGCCTGTTCTGATCTAGCATGCTTAGGGTTGCTTTTACTCGAGTCTGTTGTCGGTTACTACTGTTACTATCTTATTACTTGTACCGGGGGCTCGATGTTAATCAATCAATCCTGTTAATTGCTAATGGTAATAATAATTTGATGATAAGGCACCGGCAGGAGGCCCATGAGAGGTTTTGGAGCCTGCTAGTGTCGACCCTAATAGGAAAAGGGTCTTGTCTACTGATCCATGATGAGCGCACTACCCGCATGTGGGAAGCGAGTATGGGCGCCCCCCTCAACTTGACCTGATTCGCATCTCGTCCAAATCATCTCATTTAGTTCGTGCTTTCTATTTGCCGCATGCATGTTTTTGCGAGCCCAGCGCAGGGTGGAACTTTTGTAGTCGGCATATAGGGGGACACGTTCTTAGAGTGCTATGAGGGTCCATTTTCTTCTGGGCTCGATTAGCCGTGCGCCCAAGGTGCTTTGGGCTTGATGCGGAGAATGGTTGGTTGTGTAGAGTACCCCGCTTGGTGGGAGGCATCCCATCTGGCGGGTTATTCTTGCGTGTACGGCCAAATTGGTGCAACCCTGCAGGGATAATCTTCTCGAGAAGCCGTGTTTTCCGCGGTTATGGATTACTTGGTGAAAGTACTGGCTAACAAGTACTCAGGACAACTTAAACATAATGATCAAACATATTACACCCCATGATTAATAACTTGACTAGTAATAGGTTGATGACATAATAATTTGATTCACCTTTAATACAACTGTGGGAGTTATCCTCGGATTGCTTCTTCGGATAAGGGGCGAGATCCAGGATGGGTTTGTTTGAAGTTATCGTTCAGTTGGTTACAATCCTCGATCTTATCTCCTTTCTGTTAGCCGGAAGTGGTAGAATCTCTGTAGTTGGTTAGCGCAGCCAGTTGCAGCACTTTTTATATCCCCTCTCTTCCGTTGAACCCAAGGCATCTGTGCTTGGTGTTGACGGGTTACACTTTGGTGAACTGTGAGTCTTGCTTGCCAGTACGTTGGTGTACTGACCCCTTTGGGGCTGTGGTTTACGCAGACGACGTTTCCGAGGATCTACATGGTGGCAACTACGTGAAGTTTCACGAGACTGCTGACGAGTAGATAGCGGACCCGGGCAGGATCCGAGACTTCGTGGATGGGCTCCGTCTGTTTGTTTCCGGCCTCTTAGGCCTATTTGGTTCTTGTCTGTACTCAGACATGTTGAATGCTTCCGCTGTATTGTAATGATGTATTGTTGGGGCATGTGCCCTCTGAATGATTGTATTTGCTATCTCTGCTCTAATGAGAGCCATTTGCAACTTATTTCAATCTTTTGTGTCGTAGAGATCTGTTGTGATATCACTTGTTAAACGCCGTTGGCGTTCCATGTGTGTATGGTTTGAAGTACGTCGACGGAAGTGCCTTTGATCTCTAGTGGATAGTTTACATCGACGATGGAATAGCAGGGCTTGTGTTGTCGCGCATAAGCGCAGGCCTACCAGGAAGCTGGGACGTGGGAGCAGTTATGCCCCATAATCCAAGCATCTGCTATCCAGTTCGTACGGTGAGTATCCCCTAGAAATCAGGGTGCGACAAGCACCTTCTCCAACTCCTCTTTGGCTTGGTATTTTTCATATTTTCCAAAAATCAATAATCAATAGCTAAAAAGGCAATCCGTGAACTTTTTCTTAGCACAACTGTTACCTATTCCAAAACTGACTCTGCAGATTATGGAATCTTCCCTCCGATGAATTTCTCCGGAGTCATTACTTGAATAACATCGACATCTTCTTCATAGGAATCCCCATATATATAATATTTGAGTCTTTTCCCATTTAACACTTGTGTAGTGTTATACTCTAGGGAAGCAATTTTAATTTCCCCTGAATGGTACACTTATTCAATAACATAAGGTCCTTCCCATCGGGAGAGTTATTTTCCTGCAAAAAATCTGAGAGGAGACCGATACAATAGAAATTTCTCACCAACATGAAAACTCTCTTTTAAGGATTCTTTTATCATGCCATTGTTTAACTTTTTTTTTAAAGAGCTTGTCATTTCATAAGCTTCACATCTCCATTCATCTAAATGATTCAAACCAAGCATTCTTTGCTTACCAACAAGTTTAAAATCTTTATTTAATTCTTTCACCGCCTAATAAGATTTGTGTTCTAATTCTAAAGGCAAGGACAAGCTTTTCCATAAACCATTTATAGGGAGACATAACCATAGGCTTTTTATAAGAAGTTGTATAATCCCATAAAGCATCATTCAACTTATGAGACCAATTCTTACTATATTTATTAATAGTCTTTTGCAAGATAGATTTAATATCTCTATTTGATAATTCTACTTTCCCACTGGTTTGAGGATGATGAGCTGAGGAAATTCTATGATTAACATCATATTTAGCAAGGGTTTTTATAAAACCACCATGAATGAAATGAGAACCTCCATCAGTCATAAGATATCTAGGCACACCAAAACTAGGAAAAATAACATCTTTAAGCATTTTTAACGAGGTTTCTCCATCAGCACTTTTAGTACGTATAGATCTACCCATTTAGTAACATACTCAACAGCAACAAGTATATGTGTATAGCCATTTGAAGGAGGAAAAGTTCCCATAAAGTCAAATCCCCAACAATCAAAAGGTTCAATACCAAGAGAATAACTCATAGGCATTTCATTATGTCTAGAAATATTCCCTACTCTTTGACATTCATCACAAGATAAAATAAATTTGCGTGCATATTTAAAGAGAGTAGGCCCAATAGAAAACTGATTGTAGAAACTTATGTGCGGTTCTATCTCCAGCGTGATGTCCTCCATAAGCACTACTATGGCACTTCTTCAATATTTCACGCTGTTCATGATCTGGAACACATCTTCTCATAATACCATCTACTCCTTCTTTATATAAATGTGGGTCATCCCAAAAATAATGCCTCAAATCATAGAAGAATTTTCTTCTTTGTTGAGCTATAAATGTTGGAGGCAAATACTTTGACACAATAAAGTTAGCGTAATCAACCTACCATGGACTATCTTGGGGTTGTACCTTTATTGCAGCCAATTGTTCATTTGGAAAACTATCATTAACAGGAATAGGATCAAAAGTAATGTTTTCCAATCTAGACAAGTTATCAGGAACATGATTTTCAGCACCCTGCCTATCCACAATATGAAAATCAAACTCTTGTAAAAGCAACACCCATCTAATAAGCCTAGGCTTAGCATCTTTCTTTTCCATAAGGTATCTAATAGCAGCATGATTAGTATGAATAGTAACTTATGAGTCAACAATATAACGCCTAAACTTATCACATGCAAAAACTACATCTAAGAACTCTTTTTCAGTAGTAGCATAATTCTTTTTAGCAGCATCAAGAATCTTTACTAGCATAATGAATAACATTCAACTTCTTATCCATGCGCTGTCCAAGAACAGCACCTACAACAAAAATCACTAGCATCACACATAATTTCAAAATGTAAATTCCAATCAGGCGGTTGGACAATAGGAGCAGTAGTTCAAGCCTTCTTTAAAGTTTCAAAATCTTCCTTACAATCATCATCAAAAATAAATGGTACATCTTTTTGAAGAAAATTAGTAAGAGATTTTGATATTTCAGAGAAAATCTTTAATAAACCTCCTATAAAAACCAGCATGACCAATAACACTACGAATACCTTTAACATCCCTAGGACATGGAATTTTCTCTATGGCTTCCACTTTAGCTCTATCAACTTCAATACTTCTTTCACAAATTTTATGTCCAAGAACAATTCCTTCATTAACCATAAAGTGGCATTTCTCCCAACTAAGGACAACATTAGTTCCTTACATCTCTGCAAAACTTTATCAAGGTTGTGCAAAAAGTTATAAAAATAAGTTCCATAGATGCGCAAATCGTCCATGAATACATCCACAACTTTTTCCCAAAAACCATGAAAAATAGCAGACATGCATCTTTGAAAAGTAGCAGGAGCATTACACAAACCAAAAGGCATACGTCTATAAGCATAAGTACCATAAGGACAAGTAAAGGTTGTTTTCTGTTGATCTTGTTTCCTAATAGCAATTTGAGAAAACCCATAATAACCATCAAAAAAGCAAAAATGAGTTTTCTTAGACAACCTCTCTAGCATTTTATCAATAAAGGGTAAAGGATAATGATCTTTATTAGTAACTTTATTAACCTTTCTAAAATCAATGCACATTCTATAACCAACTACTACTCTTTGTGGAATGAGCTCATTGTTTTCATTAGGTACAACAGCTATTCCTCCTTTCTTAGGGACACAGTGCACATGGCTCACCCATCTACCATCAGCAATAGGAAAAATAGTACCCGCATCAAGAAGTTTTAATACCTCATTTCTTACCACTTCCTTTATCTTAGGAATTAAACAGCAATGATGTTCAACTACTGCCTTTGTATTAGGCTCAATATTAATAGCATGCTAACATATAGTAGGAGAGATTCCTTTCAAATCATCAAGAGTATATCCAATAGCTCCACGGTATTTCTTCAGAATTCCCAGTAATCTTTCCTTTTTTCCACCTGAAAGTTTGGAACTAATAATAACAAGATATGTTTTCTTATCATCAATATAAGAATATTTAAGATCATCAAGCAAAGGTTTTAAATTAAAGACAGGATCCTCCTTGGGTGGTAATGTGGTACCCAAGTCTTCCACAGGTAAATTATGTTTCAATATCACTGGTTGACGAAGAAGAATATCGTCAATCTCATTTCTCTCTTCCATAAATACCTCACTCTCATGGTACTCCATATATTGGCGCAAAGCATTGTTAGAAGCAAGTTGTTCAACCTTAAAATTCTCATCAGGCAATTTAGATTCATAGCATGCTCTAGCAAATTTGGACAAACTGAACTCATAAGATTTTCCATCAAATTTAGTCAAAATTTTCTCTCTTTTACAATCTATAATAGCACCGCAAGTTTTCAAGAAAGGTCTAAAAAAATAATAGGACAAGTCTTACTAGCAGCCCTACCAAGTACTAGAATATCAGTGGGATATTTAGTTTTACCACATAAAACTTCCAGATCTCTAACAATGCCAATAGGGAAAACAATTTCTCTATTAGCAAGCTGAATAACCACATCAATATCTTCAAGCTCACAAGAACCAATTTCATGCATAATTTCTCTATAAAGCTCATAAGGTATAGCACTAGAACTAGCACCTGAAAGTGCACTATGGTCAACTAGAGGGGGGGATGAATAGGTTGACTACCAATTTTTCTTTTCTTTTCCTTTTAGTGGGGCTAGGCAAGATAAGGTAGGGTTCTCTAGATGTGCATCTAGGTGAGCAACCTATGTGTACAAGATACTATGCGCAACGGAAGTAAAGCGTAAGGTAACAAGATAAACAACAAGTGTAAACAAGGAGACAAGGATATGATTCCCGTAGTTGCTTCTCAAAGAGAAGTACGTCTATGTTGGAGAGGTGGGGAGCCACCTAGGTACTCCTCAATAGCACGGTTGTGCACACCTTGTTCTCCTTGAGCTTCTCCGGTGAGGAAGATTCTCGTTTCCACTCTGAGGTCGACTTGAAGGCGTTGACCAAACCTTTACAAGGGCTTGAGGTCACTCCACAAGATGGATGGAGCCTCTCAAGAAATCCGTAGCTTCTTGATGTGTAAGCTACAAGCACAAGATCTACTAAGGTTTCTAGGCCTCAAGTAGGATTCTAGATCTACTAGGTTGTGGTGGATGGCTTTGAAATTCCTTTGGTGAAAGTGTGGATCTAGGACTCCTCTAGTTCTCCACCAAGTATGAGACTGATTGGGTGGACGGAGTGGGAGATCTAGGTGGATGAAGATTTCATTAATGGCTAGGAGAGAGAGTGGGAAAAAGCTTAGCATTTATGAGGAATGAGAAGGAGTATTTATACCCCTTCATTAAGTGGTCGTTGCAGTTCAGGAGCACCGGAGGCTCCGGTGGGCTTCTATCAATTGTGCTGCAGTGCAGCGCACCTGTTCATCTTTGTATGGCCAAGGGGGGAGGCTCCGGTGGATATAGCGGAGGCTCCGCCCACCGGAGCTGCAATGGAGGCTCCGGTGGAGCCTCCGCTCGTACGCAACAGAAACTGTTTTTTGGCGGAGCCCCCACCGGAGGCCCACCGGATGCTATTTGCACAATGGCCAGTTGGTGCCGCCGGATCTCGACCGGAGGCTCCGGTGGAGCCTCCGCCCTTATCCAACACAGCAAGGATTTGGCGGAGCCTCCACCGGAGGCACACCGGATGCCACCCGTGCACAGGACCAGATTTCGAAATGGCGGAGGCTCCGGTGGAAGTGGCGGAGGTTCCGCCCCACCGGAGCTCCACCGGATGTTCCGCCCTGGACTCCGCTCGTATGCTCTAGAGGGAGGTTTGGGCGGATCCTGCACCGGATCCGCACCGGAGCCTGGGCGGAGCCTGCGGTGGATTCACCGGAGCCTCCGCTCCTTTGCAGAAACTGCTCCCTTGGTTTCTTTCTCCTAGCTCTTTGCATTTAAACCAAACACTCTCCCCAAAGAGTTAGTGAACTTGATTAACCTGGGAATTTTCCTATATCAAACAAATATTAGATCAAATAGATATGTTGTCATATAATTACAAAAACGGACGATGATCTTTCATTCTCCCCCTTTTGGTAATTGATGACAACATCCCTATTTGCATGATAGAAAAACACAACATGAACGGAGCTCCCCCTAAAGGTATGCTCCCTTCATGTTGAGAGCATCTAGGCATGATATATTGAGCAATATGACAACGATAGAGCACACAACACATAATAATATGATACGAGGTTCACACAAGAATAATAAAACGAGGTTCACGACACATAGGAATAATGTAAACAAACCAAAGTTCCAAATGACCAAATGAAAAGCCAAACTCCCTTAATCAAAGGAAGGATAAAAATTGAAGAAGATTGAGGGAGACCCCATGCAAATACCCGCTCCTAATATATATCTCTCCCCCTTTGGCATCAAGATACCAAAAGAGGGAGAAAATGATGCTAACGCCCCGAAGATTACTCGGAGGATACTTCCATGTCCAGAGAGGGGGCGCGGCAGTGAGAGCTAGTAGCTTCTTCTCCTTCTTCCTCGGACAACTCAATAAACTTGCCCTTGGAGTCCTTTGCTTGCCACTTGTCCCAGTCCGTGATGTTAGGAAGAACCGGGGAGTCCACTGAGTCACCATCATCACGAAGACGCTGACGAGCGGCCTGAGCTTTGTTGCGGTTCTTGAGCTCCTTATCATAATGACCTTCCCATTGATGTTGCTCGATCTTCTTGTTCAGACGGAACACCTTCTTGAGGGCCCTTGCCATCCATTTGAAAGCATTGCTAGAAGGAGCAGTGTGAGATGGACCAGCCTCTTCTTCTTCTTCCTCATCAACAATGATGTGAGGCTTTGCCTTCTGCTTGCGAACAGAAGGAGTGGGATGCTCAGGGGGCTCGGTGTGGTCCTTGATGAGGAGTTTCCTTTCCATGTGAGGGATCCAATTATCATCCTCAAATGGTTCATCCGGAAACTTTTCATTCCATACGTGTAAGATGATCTTCATGATGAACGGCCGAAAGCAAGCATTCTTGCGGTTGATCACGGCGTGCCACAGCTCATTCCAAATGTAATCAAGCACATCAAGCTTGCGAGGAGTGTCGGCCATCCGCTGTTGATGAGTGACAAGCATAAGGTTCTTCAAGAATCCCTGGATTTCATCCACATTCCCCGCCTTTGGGTTGATAGTCTCTCTATAGGTGCGCATCATGATATCATAGGTGGGGTAGAGACCCTTGACAAACCCAACGGCGAACTTCTTCCAATGATAGAGTGGGGTGATTGAACTTTGGGAAGGGATGCAGTGTTGATAACATGAACCCGGAACCATCCATTGGCAAACTCCTCACCCTCAGCAAAAGGTCCAAAATCCGGGTACCCTCCAAGAATAGTGCCAACATCAGACCACTGTATGTCAAGCAGTCTCCCCTGTGTCATCCATGTGAGATTGCGCTCGGTCTCATTGGAGATATAAACGGTGGCCAAGAACTGACAGACAAGGTCTTCATCGTAGTCTTGTTGGAGACTAATAATGGGACCAATCCCAAACCTCTCAATGAGTCCAAGAGCCTCCCCAAAGTAATGAGAGTTCCTTTCCATATGCCCAAAGATCTCATGATATATTTGCCCTTGGAAAACAGTGTGGAAGCGGGGATCCTTACCCCGGAATTGTGGCATCAAGCGCTCACGTGCAATCACATAGGGGTTTTCGCGCCGTTCCTTCAGAAATACCGCCTTGGACATCTTGGAGGCGGTCTTTGCAGTGTTCTTCTTGGACAGTTTTTTCTCGGTAGCCGGGAACCGCTTGCGCTTGGGTTGAGAGCTGTCAAGTTCCTCTTCGATCTCATCAACTTGAGGGGTCTTGCGGCGACCCGTAGTCTTGTACAAAACCCCCTTTCCTCTGGAACTGGAAGCATCTAAGAAAGAAATAGCGAGGAGAGCATGAAGAAAAGGTAATGCTCAAGTTGATAAAATACGCACAAATCCAAGAAACCAAGATACACATGGTGTTAGGGTTGAATAACTAGGGTTAGGGCAAACGAATCTTCCCTACAACCGTAACGATTCAAGCCTAACACACATTATCTAGGTTGCTAGGGTTTTTACTTGAGAACTTCTACTCCTAAAACTCCAAATCCACATATCTAGAGAGCAAGAACATGAACTCCTATGCATCCCATCCATCAACTAGATGAGAGAGAGAGAGAGCACCGCATCACCCATGGTGAAAAGGAAGGAGAATGAAGATCCCGGGGTGGCCCAAGGCAAGGAAAAGGTCTCCCGGCGGTGGAGCACCCAAATCCGGCGGCGGATGGCTTGGGGGCGGCGGCGGTTGAGAGGAGGAAGAAGGAGGGCGAGTGGGGGGAATCGAGATTGGATCTCACTTGCCCCCGCTCGCCCTAGTTCTTATCCGAAAAACTGCCACGGGCGGAGCCTCCGGTGGTTTCACCGGAGCCTCCACTCCCCCCAGCGGAGCCTCCGGTGGTTTCACCGGAGCCTCCGCCCCTGGTCCACAAAAATAGGCCAAATTTTGGCCCGCTGAGCAAATGTGTGCTAGCGGAGCCTCCGGTGGCGTTCCGGTGGACAGGGGCAGCGGAGGCTCCGGTGGGTTCACCGGAGCCTCCGCCCAGCCAAGTTTTCGCACACCAAGATTGGAAAAACAAGAGCATTACGATGGAAATATTGTTTTGGGAAAAGGGGGATGGGGTTGGAAAATAGTCACTGATATACGAGAGACATTACTCGGAGGGGTTCGCAAGAAGCATAAAAGGTAGAAAACCGAACCTGTACGAGTTGTCAAGAAGGAAATATGATACGCGTGAAAGATCCAAAAGATACCAAAGGTCGGTGGCCGAAGCCACCATGTTTGCGTGTGTAACTTGGCACCACGAAGATATATCTTGGGTCCAAAATTACTACTCACAATTAAGCACAATAAGCTACAATTGACTAGATATGCAATGATGAATTGATTTTCGCATGATAAGAGGAGTGCATACTCATGAGTTGAGTAGCGCTCCCCCTATGTCCATGCCTACATCTAAACCTAATAGCATGAATAATGAGGGTAGATATGCAAGGTTTCAAGTGAAGTTGGAAGAATCGATGACATTTAGTTCATTCCTCAAAGCTCAAAATATTGGTTCATCAAGGGCCTTCGTGAAGATATCGGCAAGTTGATCCTTGGTGGGAACATATGAGAGATCAATATCACCTTTATTAACATGATCCCGAATGAAATGATGCCGAATCTCAATGTGCTTCGTCTTGGAGTGAAGGACCGGGTTGTAGGAGATCTTGATAGCACTCTCATTATATAAAAGAAGAGGCACCTTGTCAAAATGAATACCATAATCCTTCAAGGTTTGCCTCATCCATAGTAATTGGGCACAACAACTTCCCGCGGAGATATACTCGGCTCGGTGGTGGAGAGAGCAATGCAATTCTGCTTCTTTGAAGACCAACATACCAAGAGCGGCCAAGGAATTGGCAACCCCCGGACGTGGACTTCCTATCCGTCTTCTCTCCCGCATAATCCGCATCCGAATATCCAATGAGCTGAAAACTTGAACCCTTGGGGTACCAAAGACCGAAGTTTGGAGTATGAACTAAATATCGAAACATTCGTTTCACAGCTTCCAAATGACTTTGCCTCGGAGAGGCTTGAAACCTTGCACATTTACATACGCTATACATGATATCCGGTCTAGATGCACAAAGGTAGAGAAA
Source organism: Alopecurus myosuroides (assembly GCA_028641055.1). Lineage (NCBI taxonomy): Eukaryota > Viridiplantae > Streptophyta > Magnoliopsida > Poales > Poaceae > Alopecurus > Alopecurus myosuroides. The sequence goes on from CM054059.1 coordinate 12,122,252, forward strand.
AGAGCCAATCATGGAGCGGTATACCTTTTGATCTACCTCTTTACCGTTGGGGTCGGGTTTCAAGTCGGTGGTCGTGGACATAGGAGTCTTCATAGGTTTGGCATCATTCATATTAAATCTCTTGAGCATGTCTTGAGTGTATTTGGCTTGTTTGATAAAAGTTCCTTCATGATATTGATTCACTTCAAAGCCAAGGAAGAATTCCAACTCTCCCATCATAGACATTTCAAAACTATCGGTCATAAGCTTGCAAAACTCCTCATTGAACAAAGTGTTAGTAGACCCAAAAATGGTGTCATCCACATAGAGTTGGCATATGAACAAGTCACCACCAACCGTCTTGGTAAAGAGGGTGGGATCGATTAAACCAACATTAAACCCGCGATCCACTAGAAACTCTTTAAGGTGCTTGTAACACGCACGTGGAGCTTGTTTAAGTCCATAGAGCGCCTTATCAAGTTTCTAGACATGATCGGGGTGGTTGGGATCCTCGAAACCCGGAGGTTGCTTGACATATACTAACTCATTAATGTGAGCATTGAGGAAAGCACTCTTAACATCCATTTGTTGCAACTTGAAATTATGATGAGATTCATAAGCTACTAAGATGCGAATAGATTCAAGACGAGCTACGGGGGCAAAGATTTCACCGAAATCGATACCTTCGACTTGAGAAAAACCTTGGGCCACCAATCTTGCCTTGTTGCGAATGACAATACCATCTTTGTCTTGTTTGTTCTTGAAAACCCATTTGGTTCCAATGACATTTTTGCAATCCTTGGGTCTTGGTACTAGTTTCCACACTTTGTTGCGCTCGAAGTTATTGAGTTCATCATGTATGGCTTCAAGCCAATCTTGATCTTCGAGAGCTTCATAGACCTTCTTTGGCTCAATGAAAGAGACAAAGGCATGAGCCTTGCTAAAATCCGCCAATTTCCTCCTAGTAACCACTCTCCCACGAACTTGACCAAGAATCTTGTCCTCCGTGTGACCCGCTCGTTCAAGATTTTCTAGCCTTCTCTTTGCTCTTCGTGCTAGCATCTCCTCCAAAGATTCCTTGGATACGGATTGAGAATCACCTTCTTCATCGGAGATATGACCGTCTTCATTTTGTTCTTGATCAATAATGGGTGATGGATCACCACTAGGTTGAGCACTCTCAACAATGATGGAATCTTGATCATGATTTCGATGAGTTGCTTGGCCTTGTTCATTAGCTTGGCCTTGATTGTTAGCTTGAGGGCTTGGTGCATCTTGTTGGGTAGCTTGATCATCAATGGGTGTAGTCAATGGCTCCACTTGAGTGGGGCATAATCCTTCTCCCTCCGTCATCCGGTAACCCTCAATGGGGATTATTTCACCAATCCCCATTCTTCTTATGACGATGGGAGGAATTGCATCTCCTACAACACCATCATCTATACGACCCCTTGGGAGCCGTTATCCTCATCAAACACCACGTCTATAGATTCTTCAACTTGTCCGGTGGACTTGTTGTAGACTCTATAGGCGTGAGCGTTTGTGGCATAACCAACAAAGATACCCTCATAAGATTTGGTCTCAAATTTTGACAACCGTTTACCTTTCTTGCGAATGAAGCACTTGCAACCAAAGACCATGAAATAAGATACATCTGGTTTCTTGCCCGTGAGAATCTCATAGGGAGTCTTGTTCAAAATCATGCAAAGATATAACCGGTTGGTAGCATGACATGCGGTGGAGACGGCTTCGGCCCAAAACTTATAGGGAGAAGAGAACTCCGCAATCATAGTTCTAGCCGCATCCATCAAAGTCCGGTTCTTTCTCTCCGCAACACCATTTTGTTGAGGGGTATAGGGAGTGGAATATTGATGAGCAATGCCTTCTTCACTAAGAAAACCCTCAACGGTGTAGTTCTTGAACTCCGAGACATTATCACTCCGAATGGCCAATATGGTAGCATTGTGTTGGCGCTCCACTAGAGTGATGAACTCGATGACTCTCTTTTGAGTTTCACTTTTCCTCTTGAAGAAATACACCCAACAATATCTTGAATAATCATCCACAATCACCAAGCAATACTTCTTTCCTCCGAGGCTATCATAAGATAGTGGACCAAAGAGATCTAAGTGAATGAGCTCGAGAATTCTTGTGGTGGAGATAGTTGTCTTGGTTGGGTGTTGTTCTCCATGTTGCTTCCAAAGGTACAAGAGCTACACACACGATCTTTAGCAAACTTAGCTTTGGTTAGTCCTAGAACATGATTGCCACTTTGGAGGTCATGTAACATTCTCATATTGGTGTGGGCTAGCCGGCGATGCCAAAGCCACCCCACATCAACTTTAGACATTAGGCATGTCGCGGCACCCGTGTCTTCTTCAGAGAAGTCCACTACATACATGCCGTTCTCGACACTACTTTAAGAGAAGTCTCCCAATTGACAATCACACTCTCTTTATTAAAGAACGAGGTAAAGCCACAATTCACAAGTTGAAGAACGCACATCAAGTTATAGCCAAGGGACTCAACAAGGAGAACATTCTCAATTGATAAATCAGTTGAGATAGCTACCTTGCCTCGTCCCAATACCTTAAGCTCGGACATGTCACCAATAGTAACACAATTGAGATGAGGTAAAGGAGGTTCAATATTAATTATTGCGTCATGGCTTCCTGTCATGTGTTGGGATGCACCGCTATCCACTATCCATCTATTTGACCTGGAAGCATTTCCCTACAAGAGATCAATTTCTTGATTTAGGTACCCATCCTTCAATGGGTCCTATTTTGTTAGTAACGAGGGTCTTGGGAACCCAAATAGTCCAATGATAATCATCACCATAAGAAGTACCAACATATTTAGCATAAACATGTCCATCTCTAGATTTCATAAGAACATAAGATGGGTTATATTTTCCGGCAAAGTCATTGTGAGTGATGCTCCCCCTAGAGGTATCACCACCCATAATGGAGTTGGTCTCCTTCTCTTTGGTCACTTCTCCCTCTTTCACAAAGACAACATTTTGAGAGGGAGATGTGACCCTCTTGGATTTCTTCTTTGACTTGGAAACGAAACCAAGTCCTTCTTTTCTTTTCTTGGCTCCTTGAGAGCTTATGGCATCATTGAGAATTCTCTCTTTCCCCACAAAGTTAGTCGTAGTGCAAGAGGTAGGCATGATAGCTGTTAGAACGCATAGAGATAAACAAAACTTTTTCCTACGCGGTACTTCCAAAATCTAGCCGAGGTAGAAGGCCACGAGTATTACCACTAGACGCGCAGGTGCGGATTATCGATGCAGCGCGTCGGGGCAGTGCAGTCCCACGATCCGATCCAGCCAATCCAATCCCTCGATCGTCGAAGTGCTGAACGTACAGCACCTCTGCCGGTATCCACACGTACGAGAAGAAGTTCCAACGGCGGACTGCTAGGTCTGGTGCAACGACTGGACTGAGTGGGGCTAGGGTTCCCAACGCATGGGAGTGGACTAACGTGCCCGCTGGGCAACCTGCGCCCCTCTTTATATAGCGAATGGTAGTGGGCTTCACAACACTTGTGGCCCATTCCCTCTGTGAGTCTGACTCACAAACTCAGTCCATTTCCGGTTTGGGCCCAATCTGACCAATACACTTGCTCCCGCTCTTAAGTGTGCGACCTTGCAGGCTCATGGCGACTTGGACACGATTGGAATCCGACTCTCAATCGATCAATCTGTAGCTGCTCCTAGCAGAACGTGCCGACTCCCAAGTTCCATAGAGTCATGACGACATACCTTCCAATGTGACTTTCATCTTAGTCCCTTTTGCCTCACGATATACCTTGTCAAACTATAGGCGATTTATCGTCATCCCTTAAATAGTTCGACTCTCTTCTCGATCCATGATATGTGATTCATCTGACTAACTCTTAGTCAACAGAAACAGTTAACACTTAACTGAGTCGCACATGGCCATGCTTCCTAAATCATATCACTCAAGAGGGCCCAGAGAATATCTCTCCATTCGGAGGGGCAAAATCCCATCTTGATTATCCACATCACGCAGCTTGCTTCTCATTCGACCCGAACTCTGCCATTATAGCTGCCTTGTCACAGAATAGCGTTTGACAGTGTAACACCTGGGGTGTTACCTGTTTGTTTGCTTGCATCATATGCATCACATTGCATTGCACCATGTTTGCATCACAACTGAAAAATTTCAAAACAATTTAAACTTTCACCCTTGCTCAAAATTCCCAATTTCAAACTTGCAAACTAAATCACTCAATTGTTTTTCAATAATTTGAAATTGTTTAATCCGATTGCTTGTTAATAATTGTTACCCTCTTGTTCAAAACCCTAATGGCAAATTCCAAACATTCAAATCAAATCAAACTTATTTACCATATCTCAATATGGGCTCAAAACTTAAAATTTGGCAAAACAAACTAATTTCAATAATGTTTGTAACTTTGCTTGTTGCTTATTAAATAAAATTTGTTATTTCCCAAAATTTCCCAAATCAAACATTGTTTGAATTTCACCTCAAACCTTTAAACCAAATTAAATATTGAAAATTGTGAAACAAGGTGAACTCTTGCTTTAATTGTTTTGGAAAATTAACACAAAATAATTTATACAAGAATTTTCCCCAAATTCTATCCCTATCTCTCTCTTATCTTTTACCAACAAAAATATTATAGAAAAAAAATAAGAGAGAGGAGAGGGAACCAGCCCAACCCCCTCCTCTCGTTTTTCCCCAAAGCCCACCAACCCTGTTGGCCCATACCCCTCTATCTTTTCTGTCTTCTTCCTCCTGCCAACGTCCGCGACAGTACGAACATAAGCACCACCGTGAGATCCTCCTCCCTCCCTCCCGATGTGCAGCCGTACCTGCTAGGCCCTCCCCATAAAACCACACCAACCCTAACCCTAGCTAGTCCCATCCTCCATCGCCGCCGTCCTCTCGAGTTCCTCCTCCTCTCTACTATTCTTTGGTTGCCTGAACCCTGCACTCACCTGAACCCATCGACCACCAACTAGCCACTGTCAGAACACCACCGCCCCTTCCCAGCTCTGATCACCTCGAGGGCTTCTTCTTGCGGGAATGGAACCCGCTCCCATCCACCTCCAACTTCTCTGAAGACTCGGAGGCGGGAGGCGGCCCGTGCCGGCCGCGCCGTCGCCGGCAACCCCGCAGTTTCTGCCTCGACGACGACAGCGACCAGCGACCCGGTGAGCCCCCGATCTTCTTCTCCTTTTCCTCCTAGCGGTCTCTCTCTGTCTCGTCCGCCTCCACGCACCTGCACCTGCAGCACACCGTCGCACGCCACGCACGTAGCAGCAGGGACGGCGCCCACGGCGATCTCAGCAACCATCGGCCGACTGCATCTTCTCTGTCGATAGTTGGCTCGACTGACTGAATTTTGATTCAGTTAACTTCGCGGCCTTTCTGAACCTCATACTCCCCCATTTCTATATCTGAATCAAAGCATCAGCGACAGCGTAGTGGTCATGTTCCACTCGCGCGCGGTACAGGTACGGGGTTCGATCCCCAGGGCGCCAACCCACTTTTTGGTGATTTATTCCGCGCGGTGCGGCCCCACCCGTCATACACCTCCACCGCCCCGTCACCTTTCACCCGCGCGCGTGGCCGCCAGAGTGGCACCTGGCCCACGCGTCAGTGGCCCTGGGCGGCTGCTGCGCGGTACCACCCCTTTCTTGCCCAGTTTTTTTCGCACACAGGCCCAGTCCACACCGTTTCCCCACATTTAAGTCCCTGAAAAAATCACAAAACAGTCCCTGAAATTTCCAACATCTATAAAAATTGCAAAGTAACCCCAAATTGCACAAACTTTATATGTTTTCCAATCCAAATTTCCTGTACTTTTCAAATATGCAATTTGTTTCCTGTTTTGAACAATTCAAATTGTTTCAAATTTCAAATTCAAACAATTCTTTTCCAATTTGGTTAATTCCATAATTAATTCATACCTAATTCAAATCACACAACTCAAATATGTTTTTCAGTCCAAATTCAATGTACTTTATGTTTATCAACTTTGTTTTGCCATTTGGGCAATTAAAAATTAATATTATTTAATAATCCTTAAATTGGTTAATTAAATGGCATAATTAATAAATTGCAAATGGTTGCTCCAAATTAAATACTTAAAACATGTTTTTCATCCAAAATCAAATGCCACACTTGGATATCAACTTTGTTTTCTGGTTTATAACAATTAATTTGAATAATTGTTTCACCTCCTATTTCATGCACTTAAATTGCCAAATTCATAACTAAGTCATTTTAATTCCAAATCAAAAAAATAAAATATGTTTTCCAATCAGAAGATTGCAAGGAATATGTTCATGCCATTCATATCTCTGTTTGCATCTTATCTTGTGCATTTTAGATCTTGTTATGCATGTTCACCTATATGACAACATATGGAATGTGTGGGCTAATTATTTCCAGCTGTTGCCCATTCCATTTAAATTGCCTAACTCATCTACCTTATTGTTTGCCATGCTAAACAACCTTTAACTTGATGGTTAGATAAACAACTTGAACCAATTCCTATTTCTCCGGACTCCGGTTCCGATTAAATTGCCTAAGTTGTTTCCCCTGTTGCATCTTGCCATGTCATGCATATAAAATAGAATCATGCTGGATCTTTTGCCGTAGTAGTAATTGTTGCATTCCGGTGTTTGTTCGAGGTTCGTTGCTTCTTCTCGGATAGGACGTTGAGATGATGTGAGCAACGACAAGTTCTGCTACCTTGCGGGATCTCAGGCAAGTATACTCACTTGCATGCCACATGGCTGCCTTTCATCACTTGTTACCGATATTCTCCGTTGTTCTTTTCTGCTAGCCTTAGTAGTAGTTGTTTCTGTTACGAACCTATCACATGAATCCTTTAACCCTGATATTGCCTCACCTCCACTCCTATAACCTTTGCTTGAGCCTGTGTCTTACTATCTTGCTTAGGGTTGCTTTTGCTCGAGCTCGTTGTCGGTTACTTCTTTTACCATCGTTCTATTACTATTGTTATCGTACCGGGGCTCGATGTTAATCAATCAATCCTGATAATGCTAATGTTAATAATAAATTTGACGATAAGGCACCGGCGGGAGGCCCACGGGTGGTTTTGAGGCCCGCTAGTGTCGACCCCCTAATTAGGAAAAGGGTCTTGTCTACTGATCCATGATGAGCGCACTACCCGCATTTGGGGAGTATGGGCTCCCCCTCAGTTGACTCGATTCGCATCTCGTCCAAATCGCCGTACTAGTTCGGGCTTTCCATTTGCTGCATGCATGATCTTGCGAGCCCTTGGTACCCGGGTGGAACTTTCGTAGTCGGCATTTAGGGCGGCGTGATCTTCCAGTGCTATGAGGGTCCCCTTTTCTTCGTGGGGCTCGATTAGCCGCGCACGCACAGCACGCGGTGCTTTGGGCTTGATGCGAAGAAGGGTTGGATTGTGTTGAGTGCCCCGCTTGGTGGGAGGCATCCCATCTGGCGGGATATTCATGAGTGCGGTTGCTATGGTGCACCCCTGCAGGGTAAATCTTCTCGAGAAGCCGTGTTTTCCGCGGTTATGGATTACTTGGTGAAAGTACTGGCTAACAAGTACTCAGGACAACTTCAACGTAATGATCAATCATGTTTCACCCAATGATTAATAACTTGACTAGTAATAGGTTATTCACACAATAACTTGACTCATCTTTAATACCACGGTGTGAGTTATCCTCGGATTGCTTCTTCGGATAAGGGGCGAGATCCAGGATGGGTTTGTTTGAAGTTATCTTTCAGTTGGTTACTATCACTCGATCTTATCTCCTTTCTGATAGTTGGAAGTAATAGAATCTCTGTAGTTGGTTAGTGCAGCCTGTTGTCGCTTATTTGCAATAACCCCTTCCTTTCCGTTGATCCTAAAGTATTTGTATCTTGTGATGATTGGCTACGCCGGTATTCTTGTGAGTATGGGTTTTATCCCCCTTGCCAGTACTTAACCGTACTGACCCACGAATCTCTTTCGTGGCTGCAAATTCCAACTTGCAGTCAACAGGTTTGAAGTCTGACGACGTTAGCTTGGGAATCCCTCCGGCTTGGCCTGGGCAGGGATTGGACGCCTTCGGTTATCTTCAGGACTCTTAGTCCAATTTGGATCTTGTCCGTAGCCGGACGTTTGTTTCTTCCGCTGTTATTTGGATCTTTGTATTGTATCAGTTGTATCCCTGGCTCTTCTGAGTCATCTTGTATCTATCTGTTTCTGTTGTAATTGTGGATTATTCGAGAACTATTGTAATGTTATCATAAATGGCAACCTGGAATCGGTTATTATGCGGATTTGGCGGGAATGCTGAAATCTGCATAGTGCCCGATCTCGGGGCGTCACAAATGGTATCAGAGCCTTGGTTCCGGATCCCGAGATTGTTTCGATACGAATGGTTATCGAAGCAACGGGTCCACAAAGCCTGTAGGTTAACCTCGCTAACGGTCGTTGTTTCTAGAGTGTCAAAAACTATTTCTGCTAAACTATTTTGGAAAAACATCTCAATAGGATTCTTGTTTTCTCCTTATCTCTATTCCATTTCCCCTAACATCTTATTTGTTTTGTGAGTCTCCCCTCTTGTCTACCTTTCAAAGTGTTAGGATCCTACGTGGGTGGACGTTTTCTGATGCCCTTAACCTAATAGGTTCGATCATCGGAAGATTCCTGGTGGAAGAACATCGTCGTCACTCCGAGCAAGAATCCCTTGTTAGTGGTGTCGAGGAGATCAACTGGAAGCACGAAGAATCGATAGTCGAACTTCTTTCCCCTCCCGGGTTAGCAGGTGGATTGCGAGGGCGCAATCCCTTGTTAGTGGTGTCGTCTGTCACACCTGGGGTGTTACCTGTAACACCTGTGGTGTTACCTATTTGTTTGCTTGCATCATATGCATCACATTGCATTGCACCATGTTTGCATCACAACTGAAATTTTCAAAACAATTTAAAATTTCAAACTTGCAAACTAAACCACTCACTGTTCTTCAATAGTGTGAAAATTGTTTAATCCAATTGCTTGTTAATAACTTCCCCCCCTCTTGTTAAAAACCCTAATGGCTACTTCCAAAATTCAAATCAAATCACTCATTAAATTGTTGGTTTAATCAAGGCATTAATTCAAGCAATTATTCCAAATCTTTTCCAATTCAAACCAAGTTTTCAAATTAGTACCCTTTGAAAACCTTAAGGTTCACCACTATCTTTTTGCCCTCTTAAAAATCACTTTGAAACTTAGGGATAACCCTATTAAAAAGTGTTGTTTGAAATTAGGTTTTATTAATATCAAAATCCCTCTATGTTGATTTCAAATACAAACTATTATTTTAAAAAGTAATTTTTGGAAACTAAAGTTGGAATGTGGTTTCTAATTATCTAAAAGGCTTAACCAAATTTTTCTGTAATTTTTCTGGACCAAAACCTTAACAGTTTTCTCCAAAAACCAAACTACAAAAAAAATAATAACACAGAAAAGAATAAAAGGAAAAAAGGGGACAGCTAACTATCTACCGCAGCCCAAGCCCACCTAACAACTAACAGCGCGCAGCCCAGCCCGCCGCAGCGCCACTTACCGGTTCGAGGGCGCCAAGATTCGTGCGAGCGCCATCCTTCTTCGTCATCCCGTACGGCCGCGCATCGGCCGGTGCCACCGCGGACCGCACGCGACGCCGGCGGCCGTCCCATCGCTCCGCGGCCCTATAAAACTAGCCTAGGGCCTGCGCCATTTAACCCTAACCCTAGGAGCCTAGTTTCCCTCTCCGCCGCCGTCAGATGCATCTTCCCCGATGAATTCCCTCCTCTGCTGCCACCTCGCCGGAGACGGAGCTCTGAACCTCGCCCTAGCCTCGCCACCTTCCGCTTCCACCTATCCATCCACCACCTGAAATCGAACCGCCTCCATCTCCTCTACGTGCTAGACACTGGAGTTCGCCAGGAGATCGCCCACAACCCCGCCGCCGTCCGCAGCATCGTCGTCGACCGGCCACCACACCGAGCCTCTGCAACGTCTGCTTACGCCGGTGAGCTCGCCACGCACCTTCCTCTCTCTCTCTGTGGATGCGCAAGCATCACTGCACCGTGCACGACTGCATCCAACCCCCCCCCCCCCACCACGGCGCAGCACCACGGTGATCAACGACGGCGTCGTTTCTCTGACAGTCGAGCACACCTTCGTTCGTCAGTCTCGTCAGGCATTAGCCAGATCTGAACTTCAACCTATCTGCACCCCCTTATCTGTCAAGAACTCGCTCGCAGCGCAGTGGTTGCGCGCGTTATGCCCCTCCTCGCGGTCGCGGGTTCGAACCGCGGGCGCGCAGGAATTATCCCACCTTTTTGCGCTCCTAGCTGACAGGGTGGCCCCCCCTGTCAGCCTCTCTTCTGCCACGCCAGCTCGCAAGCGCCACGCTGGCCTCGCTGGCCCGCAGGGCAGTGGCTGCTGTGTCGCTTCCGAGTGTAACAAAAGTTTAAACCTGAATCTGCTAATTTCCCAAATCTTTTTAAATAGCAGAATAAACTATAAACCTTCAAAATTCTATAACTTTTAATCTGTAAACCTAATAACTAAACTTTGTATATGTTTTCTGTTCAGAATTAAACAAACTTTCCAAATATTCAATTTGTGTTCTGTTTTGAATTTTCAAAATGCAATTTAAATTCAAATTCAAATAATTCAAATGCCAGTTGTAATAATTCATAACTAATTATTCCTAAGTCCAAATAATTCAAATAAAATATGTTTTTCATACCTTTTTGAATACCCTATTCAAATATAAACTTTGTTTTCTGGTTTGAATAATTTAAATTGTCTAAATCATTTAATTCTTGTTTAATTCAATTAAAAATTGTTTAATATTGTTTAATTCATAATTAAATAATCCAGAGTTCAAATTCAAATTGTGAAACATGTAATCCAGCTAAAATTTGATAACCTTTTCAAATATCAACTTTGTTGTTTGGTTTGACCAACTTAACTTGATGATAACAACCCCTACTTGTTCAACACCATTAAGTAACAATAATTTCCAAACTTGACAAATGTTTTCTAAACTTGTTAACCATCCTTCCACTTGCATTTAATATTGTTATCTTCTTGTTCTTCATCATGCATGCATCATTCTAACCCACTTACACATGATGCTTAGTGTTAGAACAATTAATTCCACTATAAGGCATGGGTTTGCCATATGCAATCTTTGCATATGGAATCCATTTAAACTTGTGTATCATATCCATTAGTTTACTTTGGTGCATCTATTAAACATGACATGCATCCATATCTTGATCATGCTGGGTATTTTGCCGTAGTAGTAATTGTTGCATTTCGGTGTTTGTTCGAGGTTCGTTGCTTCTTCTCGGATAGGACGTTGAGATGATGTGAGCAACGACAAGTTCTGCTACCTTGCGGGATCTCAGGCAAGTATACTCACTTGATGCCATATTGCTGCCTTTCATCACTTGTTACCGATTCTTTCCGTTGTTCGTTTCTGCTAGCCTGAGTAGTAGTTGTTTCTGTTACGAACCCATCACATGAATCCCTTAACCCTGATATTGCCTCACCTCCCCTCCTATAACCTTTGCTTGAGCCTGTGTCTTACTATCTTGCTTAGGGTTGTTTTGCTCGAGTCTGTTACCCGTTACTTTCTGTTATTACTTCCTTAAGTTCTGGGGCTCGATGTTAATCAATCAATCATGCTAATGTTGCTATTAATAATAAATTTGATGATAAGGCACCGGCAGGAGGCCCTTTGTGGTTTTGAGGCCTGCTAGTGTCGACCCTAATAGGAAAAGGGTCTTGTCTACTGATCCATGATGAGCGCACTACCCGCATTTGGGGAGTATGGGCTCCCCCTCAGCTTGACCCGATTCGCATCTCGTCCAAATCGCCTCATTTAGTTCGGGTTTTCCATTTGCTGCATGCATGATCTTGCGAGCCCTTGGATCCCGGGTGGAACTTTCGTAGTCGGCATATAGGGGGACACGTTCTTAGAGTGCTATGAGGGTCCATTTTCTTCTGGGCTCGATTAGCCGTGCGCCCAAGGTGCTTTGGGCTTGATGCGAAGAAGGGTTGGATTGTGTTGAGTGCCCCGCTTGGTGGGAGGCATTCCATCTGGCGGGATATTCATGAGTGTGGTTACTATGGTGCACCCCTGCAGGGTAAATCTTCTCGAGAAGCCGTGTTTTCCGCGGTTATGGATTACTTGGTGAAAGTACTGGCTAACAAGTACTCAGGACAACTTAAACATAATGATCAAACATGTTACACCCAATGATTAATAACTTGACTAGTAATAGGTTGATGACACAATAACTTGATTCACCTTTAATACCACTGTGTGAGTTATCCTCGGATTGCTTCTTTGGATAAGGGGCGAGATCCAGGATGGGTTTGTTTGAAGTTATCTTTCAGTTGGTTACTATCACTCGATCTTATCCCCTTTCTGATAGTTGGAAGTAATAGAATCTCTGTAGTTGGTTAGTGCAGCCTGTTGTCGCTTATTTGCAATAACCCCCTTCCTTTCCGTTGATCCTAAAGTATTTGTATCTTGTGATGACTGGCTACGCCGGTAACTTGTGAGTATGGGTTTTATCCCCCTTGCCAGTACTTAACCGTACTGACCCACGAATCTCTTTCGTGGCTGCAAATTCCAACTTGCAGTCAACAGGTTTGAAGTCTGACGACGTTAGCTTGGGAATCCCTCCGGCTTGGCCTGGGCAGGGATTGGACGCCTTCGGTTATCTTCAGGACTCTTAGTCCAATTTGGATCTTGTCCGTAGCCGGACGTTTGTTTCTTCCGCTGTTATTTGGATCTTTGTAATGTATCAGTTGTAACCCCGGCTCGTTTGAGTCATCTTGTATCTATCTGTTTCTGTTGTAATTGTGGATTATTCGTGAACTATTGTAATGTTATCATAAATGGCAACCTGGAATCGGTTATTATGCGGATTTGGCGGGAATGCTGAAATCTGCATAGTGCCCGATCTCGGGGCGTCACAAAATGGTATCAGAGCCAGGTTCCGATTCCCGATATTGTTTCGATACGAATGGTTATCGAAGCAACGGGTCCGCAAAGCCTGTAGGATAACCTCGCTAACGGTCGTTGTTTCTAGAGTGTCGAAAAATATTTCTGCTAAGCTATTCTGGAAAAACATCTCGATAGGATTCTTGTTTTCTCCTTACCCCTATTCTATTTCCCCTCCCATCTCATTTGTTTTGGAGTCTCCCCCCTTGTCTATCTTTCAAAGTGTTAGGATCCTACGTGGGTGGACGTTTTCTGAGCCCTTAACCTAATAGGTTCGATCGTCGGAAGGTTCCTGGTGGAATAATATCGTCATCACTCCCAGCAAGAAGCCCTTGTTAGTGGTGTCGAGGAGATCAACTGGAAGCACGAAGAATCGATAGTCGAACTTCTTTCCCCTCCCGGGTTAGCAGGTGGATTGCGAGGGCGCAATCCCTTGTTAGTGGTGTCGTCTGTAACACCTGTGGTGTTACCTGTTTGTTTGCTTGCATCATATGCATCACATTGCATTGCACCATGTTTGCATCACAACTGAAATTTTCAAAACAATTTAAAATTTCAAACTTGCAAACTAAACCACTCACTGTTCTTCAATAGTGTGAAAATTGTTTAATCCAATTGCTTGTTAATAACTTCCCCCCCTCTTGTTAAAAACCCTAATGGCTACTTCCAAAATTCAAATCAAATCACTCATTAAATTGTTGGTTTAATCAAGGCATTAATTCAAGCAATTATTCCAAATCTTTTCCAATTCAAACCAAGTTTTCAAATTAGTACCCTTTGAAAACCTTAAGGTTCACCACTATCTTTTTGCCCTCTTAAAAATCACTTTGAAACTTAGGGATAACCCTATTAAAAAGTGTTGTTTGAAATAAGGTTTTATTAATATCAAAATCCCTCTATGTTGATTTCAAATACAAACTATTATTTTAAAAATTAATTTTTGGAAACTAAAGTTGGAATGTGGTTTCTAATTATCTAAAAGGCTTAACCAAATTTTTCTGTAATTTTTCTGGACCAAAACCTTAACAGTTTTCTCCAAAAACCAAACTACAAAAAAAATAATAACACAGAAAAGAATAAAAGGAAAAAAGGGGACAGCTAACTATCTACCGCAGCCCAAGCCCACCTAACAACTAACAGCGCGCAGCCCAGCCCGCCGCAGCGCCACTTACCGGTTCGAGGGCGCCAAGATTCGTGCGAGCGCCATCCTTCTTCGTCATCCCGTACGGCCGCGCATCGGCCGGTGCCACCGCGGACCGCACGCGACGCCGGCGGCCGTCCCATCGCTCCGCGGCCCTATAAAACTAGCCTAGGGCCTGCGCCATTTAACCCTAACCCTAGGATCCTAGTTTCCCTCTCCGCCGCCGTCAGATGCATCTTCCCCGATGAATTCCCTCCTCTGCTGCCACCTCGCCGGAGACGGAGCTCTGAACCTCGCCCTAGCCTCGCCACCTTCCGCTTCCACCTATCCATCCACCACCTGAAATCGAACCGCCTCCATCTCCTCTACGTGCTAGACACCGGAGTTCGCCAGGAGATCGCCCACAACCCCGCCGCCGTCCGCAGCATCGTCGTCGACCGGCCACCACACCGAGCCTATGCAACGTCTGCTTACGCCGGTGAGCTCGCCACGCACCTTCCTCTCTCTCTCTGTGGATGCGCAAGCATCACTGCACCGTGCACGACTGCATCCAACCCCCCCCCCCACCCCACCACGGCGCAGCACCACGGTGATCAACGACGGCGTCGTTTCTCTGACAGTCGAGCACACCTTCGTTCGTCAGTCTCGTCAGGCATTAGCCAGATCTGAACTTCAACCTATCTGCACCCCCTTATCTGTCAAGAACTCGCTCGCAGCGCAGTGGTTGCGCGCGTTATGCCCATCCTCGCGGTCGCGGGTTCGAACCGCGGGCGCGCAGGAATTATCCCACCTTTTTGCGCTCCTAGCTGACAGGGTGGCCCCCCCTGTCAGCCTCTCTTCTGCCACGCCAGCTCGCAAGCGCCACGCTGGCCTCGCTGGCCCGCAGGGCAGTGGCTGCTGTGTCGCTTCCGAGTGTAACAAAAGTTTAAACCTGAATCTGCTAATTTCCCAAATCTTTTTAAATAGCAGAATAAACTATAAACCTTCAAAATTCTATAACTTTTAATCTGTAAACCTAATAACTAAACTTTGTATATGTTTTCTGTTCAGAATTAAACAAACTTTCCAAATATTCAATTTGTGTTCTGTTTTGAATTTTCAAAATGCAATTTAAATTCAAATTCAAATAATTCAAATGCCAGTTGTAATAATTCATAACTAATTATTCCTAAGTCCAAATAATTCAAATAAAATATGTTTTTCATACCTTTTTGAATACCCTATTCAAATATAAACTTTGTTTTCTGGTTTGAATAATTTAAATTGTCTAAATCATTTAATTCTTGTTTAATTCAATTAAAAATTGTTTAATATTGTTTAATTCATAATTAAATAATCCAGAGTTCAAATTCAAATTGTGAAACATGTAATCCAGCTAAAATTTGATAACCTTTTCAAATATCAACTTTGTTGTTTGGTTTGACCAACTTAACTTGATGATAACAACCCCTACTTGTTCAACACCATTAAGTAACAATAATTTCCAAACTTGACAAATGTTTTCTAAACTTGTTAACCATCCTTCCACTTGCATTTAATATTGTTATCTTCTTGTTCTTCATCATGCATGCATCATTCTAACCCACTTACACATGATGCTTAGTGTTAGAACAATTAATTCCACTATAAGGCATGGGTTTGCCATATGCAATCTTTGCATATGGAATCCATTTAAACTTGTGTATCATATCCATTAGTTTACTTTGGTGCATCTATTAAACATGACATGCATCCATATCTTGATCATGCTGGGTATTTTGCCGTAGTAGTAATTGTTGCATTCCGGTGTTTGTTCGAGGTTCGTTGCTTCTTCTCGGATAGGACGTTGAGATGATGTGAGCAACGACAAGTTCTGCTACCTTGCGGGATCTCAGGCAAGTATACTCACTTGATGCCATATTGCTGCCTTTCATCACTTGTTACCGATTCTTTCCGTTGTTCGTTTCTGCTAGCCTGAGTAGTAGTTGTTTCTGTTACGAACCCATCACATGAATCCCTTAACCCTGATATTGCCTCACCTCCCCTCCTATAACCTTTGCTTGAGCCTGTGTCTTACTATCTTGCTTAGGGTTGTTTTGCTCGAGTCTGTTACCCGTTACTTTCTGTTATTACTTCCTTAAGTTCTGGGGCTCGATGTTAATCAATCAATCATGCTAATGTTGCTATTAATAATAAATTTGATGATAAGGCACCGGCAGGAGGCCCTTTGTGGTTTTGAGGCCTGCTAGTGTCGACCCTAATAGGAAAAGGGTCTTGTCTACTGATCCATGATGAGCGCACTACCCGCATTTGGGGAGTATGGGCTCCCCCTCAGCTTGACCCGATTCGCATCTCGTCCAAATCGCCTCATTTAGTTCGGGTTTTCCATTTGCTGCATGCATGATATTGCGAGCCCTTGGATCCCGGGTGGAACTTTCGTAGTCGGCATATAGGGGGACACGTTCTTAGAGTGCTATGAGGGTCCATTTTCTTCTGGGCTCGATTAGCCGTGCGCCCAAGGTGCTTTGGGCTTGATGCGAAGAAGGGTTGGATTGTGTTGAGTGCCCCGCTTGGTGGGAGGCATTCCATCTGGCGGGATATTCATGAGTGTGGTTACTATGGTGCACCCCTGCAGGGTAAATCTTCTCGAGAAGCCGTGTTTTCCGCGGTTATGGATTACTTGGTGAAAGTACTGGCTAACAAGTACTCAGGACAACTTAAACATAATGATCAAACATGTTACACCCAATGATTAATAACTTGACTAGTAATAGGTTGATGACACAATAACTTGATTCACCTTTAATACCACTGTGTGAGTTATCCTCGGATTGCTTCTTTGGATAAGGGGCGAGATCCAGGATGGGTTTGTTTGAAGTTATCTTTCAGTTGGTTACTATCACTCGATCTTATCCCCTTTCTGATAGTTGGAAGTAATAGAATCTCTGTAGTTGGTTAGTGCAGCCTGTTGTCGCTTATTTGCAATAACCCCCTTCCTTTCCGTTGATCCTAAAGTATTTGTATCTTGTGATGACTGGCTACGCCGGTAACTTGTGAGTATGGGTTTTATCCCCCTTGCCAGTACTTAACCGTACTGACCCACGAATCTCTTTCGTGGCTGCAAATTCCAACTTGCAGTCAACAGGTTTGAAGTCTGACGACGTTAGCTTGGGAATCCCTCCGGCTTGGCCTGGGCAGGGATTGGACGCCTTCGGTTATCTTCAGGACTCTTAGTCCAATTTGGATCTTGTCCGTAGCCGGACGTTTGTTTCTTCCGCTGTTATTTGGATCTTTGTAATGTATCAGTTGTAACCCCGGCTCGTTTGAGTCATCTTGTATCTATCTGTTTCTGTTGTAATTGTGGATTATTCGTGAACTATTGTAATGTTATCATAAATGGCAACCTGGAATCGGTTATTATGCGGATTTGGCGGGAATGCTGAAATCTGCATAGTGCCCGATCTCGGGGCGTCACATTACCTGTTTGTTTGCTTGCATCATATGCATCACATTGCATAGCACCATGTTTGCATCACAACTGAAAAATTTCAAAACAATTTAAACTTTCACCCTTGCTCAAAATTCCCAATTTCAAATTTGCAAACTAAATCACTCAATTGTTTTTCAATAATTTGAAATTGTTTAATCCGATTGCTTGTTAATAATTGTTACCCTCTTGTTCAAAACCCTAATGGCAAATTCCAAACATTCAAATCAAATCAAACTTATTTACCATATCTCAATATGGGCTCAAAACTTAAAATTTGGCAAAACAAACTAATTTCAATAATGTTTGTAACTTTGCTTGTTGCTTATTAAATAAAATTTGTTATTTCCCAAAATTTCCCAAATCAAACATTGTTTGAATTTCACCTCAAACCTTTAAACCAAATTAAATATTGAAAATTGTGAAACAAGGTGAACTCTTGCTTTAATTGTTTTGGAAAATTAACACAAAATAATTTATACAAGAATTTTCCCCAAATTCTATCCCTATCTCTCTCTTATCTTTTACCAACAAAAATATTATAGAAAAAAAAATAAGAGAGAGGAGAGGGAACCAGCCCAACCCCCTCCTCTCGTTTTTCCCCAAAGCCCACCAACCCTGTTGGCCCATACCCCTCTATCTTTTCTGTCTTCTTCCTCCTGCCAACGTCAGCGACAGTACGAACATAAGCACCACCGTGAGATCCTCCTCCCTCCCTCCCGATGTGCAGCCGTACCTGCTAGGCCCTCCCCATAAAACCACACCAACCCTAACCCTAGCTAGTCCCATCCTCCATCGCCGCCGTCCTCTCGAGTTCCTCCTCCTCTCTACTATTCTTTGGTTGCCTGAACCCTGCACTCACCTGAACCCATCGACCACCAACTAGCCACTGTCAGAACACCACCGCCCCTTCCCAGCTCTGATCACCTCGAGGGCTTCTTCTTGCGGGAATGGAACCCGCTCCCATCCACCTCCAACTTCTCTGAAGACTCGGAGGCGGGAGGCGGCCCGTGCCGGCCGCGCCGTCGCCGGCAACCCCGCAGTTTCTGCCTCGACGACGACAGCGACCAGCGACCCGGTGAGCCCCCGATCTCCTTCTCCTTTTCCTCCTAGCGGTCTCTCTCTGTCTCGTCCGCCTCCACGCACCTGCACCTGCAGCACACCGTCGCACGCCACGCACGTAGCAGCAGGGACGGCGCCCACGGCGATCTCAGCAACCATCGGCCGACTGCATCTTCTCTGTCGATAGTTGGCTCGACTGACTGAATTTTGATTCAGTTAACTTCGCGGCCTTTCTGAACCTCATACTCCCCCATTTCTGTATCTGAATCAAAGCATCAGCGACAGCGTAGTGGTCATGTTCCACTCGCGCGCGGTACAGGTACGGGGTTCGATCCCCAGGGCGCCAACCCACTTTTTGGTGATTTATTCCGCGCGGTGCGGCCCCACCCGTCATACACCTCCACCGCCCCGTCACCTTTCACCCGCGCGCGTGGCCGCCAGAGTGGCACCTGGCCCACGCGTCAGTGGCCCTGGGCGGCTGCTGCGCGGTACCACCCCTTTCTTGCCCAGTTTTTTTCGCACACAGGCCCAGTCCACACCGTTTCCCCACATTTAAGTCCCTGAAAAAATCACAAAACAGTCCCTGAAATTTCCAACATCTATAAAAATTGCAAATTAACCCCAAATTGCACAAACTTTATATGTTTTCCAATCCAAATTTCCTGTACTTTTCAAATATGCAATTTGTTTCCTGTTTTGAACAATTCAAATTGTTTCAAATTTCAAATTCAAACAATTCTTTTCCAATTTGGTTAATTCCATAATTAATTCATACCTAATTCAAATCACACAACTCAAATATGTTTTTCAGTCCAAATTCAATGTACTTTATGTTTATCAACTTTGTTTTGCCATTTGGGCAATTAAAAATTAATGTTATTTAATAATCCTTAAATTGGTTAATTAAATGGCATAATTAATAAATTGCAAATGGTTGCTCCAAATTAAATACTTAAAACATGTTTTTCATCCAAAATCAAATGCCACACTTGGATATCAACTTTGTTTTCTGGTTTATAACAATTAATTTGAATAATTGTTTCACCTCCTATTTCATGCACTTAAATTGCCAAATTCATAACTAAGTCATTTTAATTCCAAATCAAACAAATAAAATATGTTTTCCAATCAGAAGATTGCAAGGAATATGTTCATGCCATTCATATCTCTGTTTGCATCTTATCTTGTGCATTTTAGATCTTGTTATGCATGTTCACCTATATGACAACATATGGAATGTGTGGGCTAATTATTTCCAGCTGTTGCCCATTCCATTTAAATTGCCTAACTCATCTACCTTATTGTTTGCCATGCTAAACAACCTTTAACTTGATGGTTAGATAAACAACTTGAACCAATTCCTATTTCTCCGGACTCCGGTTCCGATTAAATTGCCTAAGTTGTTTCCCCTGTTGCATCTTGCCATGTCATGCATATAAAATAGAATCATGCTGGATCTTTTGCCGTAGTAGTAATTGTTGCATTCCGGTGTTTGTTCGAGGTTCGTTGCTTCTTCTCGGATAGGACGTTGAGATGATGTGAGCAACGACAAGTTCTGCTACCTTGCGGGATCTCAGGCAAGTATACTCACTTGCATGCCACATGGCTGCCTTTCATCACTTGTTACCGATATTCTCCGTTGTTCTTTTCTGCTAGCCTTAGTAGTAGTTGTTTCTGTTACGAACCTATCACATGAATCCTTTAACCCTGATATTGCCTCACCTCCACTCCTATAACCTTTGCTTGAGCCTGTGTCTTACTATCTTGCTTAGGGTTGCTTTTGCTCGAGCTCGTTGTCGGTTACTTCTTTTACCATCGTTCTATTACTATTGTTATCGTACCGGGGCTCGATGTTAATCAATCAATCCTGATAATGCTAATGTTAATAATAAATTTGACGATAAGGCACCGGCGGGAGGCCCACGGGTGGTTTTGAGGCCCGCTAGTGTCGACCCCCTAATTAGGAAAAGGGTCTTGTCTACTGATCCATGATGAGCGCACTACCCGCATTTGGGGAGTATGGGCTCCCCCTCAGTTTGACTCGATTCGCATCTCGTCCAAATCGCCGTACTAGTTCGGGCTTTCCATTTGCTGCATGCATGATCTTGCGAGCCCTTGGTACCCGGGTGGAACTTTCGTAGTCGGCATTTAGGGCGGCGTGATCTTCCAGTGCTATGAGGGTCCCCTTTTCTTCGTGGGGCTCGATTAGCCGCGCACGCACAGCACGCGGTGCTTTGGGCTTGATGCGAAGAAGGGTTGGATTGTGTTGAGTGCCCCGCTTGGTGGGAGGCATCCCATCTGGCGGGATATTCATGAGTGCGGTTGCTATGGTGCACCCCTGCAGGGTAAATCTTCTCGAGAAGCCGTGTTTTCCGCGGTTATGGATTACTTGGTGAAAGTACTGGCTAACAAGTACTCAGGACAACTTCAACATAATGATCAATCATGTTTCACCCAATGATTAATAACTTGACTAGTAATAGGTTATTCACACAATAACTTGACTCATCTTTAATACCACGGTGTGAGTTATCCTCGGATTGCTTCTTCGGATAAGGGGCGAGATCCAGGATGGGTTTGTTTGAAGTTATCTTTCAGTTGGTTACTATCACTCGATCTTATCTCCTTTCTGATAGTTGGAAGTAATAGAATCTCTGTAGTTGGTTAGTGCAGCCTGTTGTCGCTTATTTGCAATAACCCCTTCCTTTCCGTTGATCCTAAAGTATTTGTATCTTGTGATGATTGGCTACGCCGGTATTCTTGTGAGTATGGGTTTTATCCCCCTTGCCAGTACTTAACCGTACTGACCCACGAATCTCTTTCGTGGCTGCAAATTCCAACTTGCAGTCAACAGGTTTGAAGTCTGACGACGTTAGCTTGGGAATCCCTCCGGCTTGGCCTGGGCAGGGATTGGACGCCTTCGGTTATCTTCAGGACTCTTAGTCCAATTTGGATCTTGTCCGTAGCCGGACGTTTGTTTCTTCCGCTGTTATTTGGATCTTTGTATTGTATCAGTTGTATCCCTGGCTCTTCTGAGTCATCTTGTATCTATCTGTTTCTGTTGTAATTGTGGATTATTCGAGAACTATTGTAATGTTATCATAAATGGCAACCTGGAATCGGTTATTATGCGGATTTGGCGGGAATGCTGAAATCTGCATAGTGCCCGATCTCGGGGCGTCACAAATGGTATCAGAGCCTTGGTTCCGATTCCCGAGATTGTTTCGATACGAATGGTTATCGAAGCAACGGGTCCACAAAGCCTGTAGGTTAACCTCGCTAACGGTCGTTGTTTCTAGAGTGTCAAAAACTATTTCTGCTAAACTATTTTGGAAAAACATCTCAATAGGATTCTTGTTTTCTCCTTATCTCTATTCCATTTCCCCTCCCATCTTATTTGTTTTGTGAGTCTCCCCTCTTGTCTACCTTTCAAAGTGTTAGGATCCTACGTGGGTGGACGTTTTCTGATGCCCTTAACCTAATAGGTTCGATCATCGGAAGATTCCTGGTGGAAGAACATCGTCGTCACTCCGAGCAAGAATCCCTTGTTAGTGGTGTCGAGGAGATCAACTGGAAGCACGAAGAATCGATAGTCGAACTTCTTTCCCCTCCCGGGTTAGCAGGTGGATTGCGAGGGCGCAATCCCTTGTTAGTGGTGTCGTCTGTAACACCTGGGGTGTTACCTGTTTGTTTGCTTGCATCATATGCATCACATTGCATTGCACCATGTTTGCATCACAACTGAAAAATTTCAAAACAATTTAAACTTTCACCCTTGCTCAAAATTCCCAATTTCAAACTTGCAAACTAAATCACTCAATTGTTTTTCAATAATTTGAAATTGTTTAATCCGATTGCTTGTTAATAATTGTTACCCTCTTGTTCAAAACCCTAATGGCAAATTCCAAACATTCAAATCAAATCAAACTTATTTACCATATCTCAATATGGGCTCAAAACTTAAAATTTGGCAAAACAAACTAATTTCAATAATGTTTGTAACTTTGCTTGTTGCTTATTAAATAAAATTTGTTATTTCCCAAAATTTCCCAAATCAAACATTGTTTGAATTTCACCTCAAACCTTTAAACCAAATTAAATATTGAAAATTGTGAAACAAGGTGAACTCTTGCTTTAATTGTTTTGGAAAATTAACACAAAATAATTTATACAAGAATTTTCCCCAAATTCTATCCCTATCTCTCTCTTATCTTTTACCAACAAAAATATTATAGAAAAAAAAATAAGAGAGAGGAGAGGGAACCAGCCCAACCCCCTCCTCTCGTTTTTCCCCAAAGCCCACCAACCCTGTTGGCCCATACCCCTCTATCTTTTCTGTCTTCTTCCTCCTGCCAACGTCAGCGACAGTACGAACATAAGCACCACCGTGAGATCCTCCTCCCTCCCTCCCGATGTGCAGCCGTACCTGCTAGGCCCTCCCCATAAAACCACACCAACCCTAACCCTAGCTAGTCCCATCCTCCATCGCCGCCGTCCTCTCGAGTTCCTCCTCCTCTCTACTATTCTTTGGTTGCCTGAACCCTGCACTCACCTGAACCCATCGACCACCAACTAGCCACTGTCAGAACACCACCGCCCCTTCCCAGCTCTGATCACCTCGAGGGCTTCTTCTTGCGGGAATGGAACCCGCTCCCATCCACCTCCAACTTCTCTGAAGACTCGGAGGCGGGAGGCGGCCCGTGCCGGCCGCGCCGTCGCCGGCAACCCCGCAGTTTCTGCCTCGACGACGACAGCGACCAGCGACCCGGTGAGCCCCCGATCTCCTTCTCCTTTTCCTCCTAGCGGTCTCTCTCTGTCTCGTCCGCCTCCACGCACCTGCACCTGCAGCACACCGTCGCACGCCACGCACGTAGCAGCAGGGACGGCGCCCACGGCGATCTCAGCAACCATCGGCCGACTGCATCTTCTCTGTCGATAGTTGGCTCGACTGACTGAATTTTGATTCAGTTAACTTCGCGGCCTTTCTGAACCTCATACTCCCCCATTTCTGTATCTGAATCAAAGCATCAGCGACAGCGTAGTGGTCATGTTCCACTCGCGCGCGGTACAGGTACGGGGTTCGATCCCCAGGGCGCCAACCCACTTTTTGGTGATTTATTCCGCGCGGTGCGGCCCCACCCGTCATACACCTCCACCGCCCCGTCACCTTTCACCCGCGCGCGTGGCCGCCAGAGTGGCACCTGGCCCACGCGTCAGTGGCCCTGGGCGGCTGCTGCGCGGTACCACCCCTTTCTTGCCCAGTTTTTTTCGCACACAGGCCCAGTCCACACCGTTTCCCCACATTTAAGTCCCTGAAAAAATCACAAAACAGTCCCTGAAATTTCCAACATCTATAAAAATTGCAAATTAACCCCAAATTGCACAAACTTTATATGTTTTCCAATCCAAATTTCCTGTACTTTTCAAATATGCAATTTGTTTCCTGTTTTGAACAATTCAAATTGTTTCAAATTTCAAATTCAAACAATTCTTTTCCAATTTGGTTAATTCCATAATTAATTCATACCTAATTCAAATCACACAACTCAAATATGTTTTTCAGTCCAAATTCAATGTACTTTATGTTTATCAACTTTGTTTTGCCATTTGGGCAATTAAAAATTAATGTTATTTAATAATCCTTAAATTGGTTAATTAAATGGCATAATTAATAAATTGCAAATGGTTGCTCCAAATTAAATACTTAAAACATGTTTTTCATCCAAAATCAAATGCCACACTTGGATATCAACTTTGTTTTCTGGTTTATAACAATTAATTTGAATAATTGTTTCACCTCCTATTTCATGCACTTAAATTGCCAAATTCATAACTAAGTCATTTTAATTCCAAATCAAACAAATAAAATATGTTTTCCAATCAGAAGATTGCAAGGAATATGTTCATGCCATTCATATCTCTGTTTGCATCTTATCTTGTGCATTTTAGATCTTGTTATGCATGTTCACCTATATGACAACATATGGAATGTGTGGGCTAATTATTTCCAGCTGTTGCCCATTCCATTTAAATTGCCTAACTCATCTACCTTATTGTTTGCCATGCTAAACAACCTTTAACTTGATGGTTAGATAAACAACTTGAACCAATTCCTATTTCTCCGGACTCCGGTTCCGATTAAATTGCCTAAGTTGTTTCCCCTGTTGCATCTTGCCATGTCATGCATATAAAATAGAATCATGCTGGATCTTTTGCCGTAGTAGTAATTGTTGCATTCCGGTGTTTGTTCGAGGTTCGTTGCTTCTTCTCGGATAGGACGTTGAGATGATGTGAGCAACGACAAGTTCTGCTACCTTGCGGGATCTCAGGCAAGTATACTCACTTGCATGCCACATGGCTGCCTTTCATCACTTGTTACCGATATTCTCCGTTGTTCTTTTCTGCTAGCCTTAGTAGTAGTTGTTTCTGTTACGAACCTATCACATGAATCCTTTAACCCTGATATTGCCTCACCTCCACTCCTATAACCTTTGCTTGAGCCTGTGTCTTACTATCTTGCTTAGGGTTGCTTTTGCTCGAGCTCGTTGTCGGTTACTTCTTTTACCATCGTTCTATTACTATTGTTATCGTACCGGGGCTCGATGTTAATCAATCAATCCTGATAATGCTAATGTTAATAATAAATTTGACGATAAGGCACCGGCGGGAGGCCCACGGGTGGTTTTGAGGCCCGCTAGTGTCGACCCCCTAATTAGGAAAAGGGTCTTGTCTACTGATCCATGATGAGCGCACTACCCGCATTTGGGGAGTATGGGCTCCCCCTCAGTTTGACTCGATTCGCATCTCGTCCAAATCGCCGTACTAGTTCGGGCTTTCCATTTGCTGCATGCATGATCTTGCGAGCCCTTGGTACCCGGGTGGAACTTTCGTAGTCGGCATTTAGGGCGGCGTGATCTTCCAGTGCTATGAGGGTCCCCTTTTCTTCGTGGGGCTCGATTAGCCGCGCACGCACAGCACGCGGTGCTTTGGGCTTGATGCGAAGAAGGGTTGGATTGTGTTGAGTGCCCCGCTTGGTGGGAGGCATCCCATCTGGCGGGATATTCATGAGTGCGGTTGCTATGGTGCACCCCTGCAGGGTAAATCTTCTCGAGAAGCCGTGTTTTCCGCGGTTATGGATTACTTGGTGAAAGTACTGGCTAACAAGTACTCAGGACAACTTCAACATAATGATCAATCATGTTTCACCCAATGATTAATAACTTGACTAGTAATAGGTTATTCACACAATAACTTGACTCATCTTTAATACCACGGTGTGAGTTATCCTCGGATTGCTTCTTCGGATAAGGGGCGAGATCCAGGATGGGTTTGTTTGAAGTTATCTTTCAGTTGGTTACTATCACTCGATCTTATCTCCTTTCTGATAGTTGGAAGTAATAGAATCTCTGTAGTTGGTTAGTGCAGCCTGTTGTCGCTTATTTGCAATAACCCCTTCCTTTCCGTTGATCCTAAAGTATTTGTATCTTGTGATGATTGGCTACGCCGGTATTCTTGTGAGTATGGGTTTTATCCCCCTTGCCAGTACTTAACCGTACTGACCCACGAATCTCTTTCGTGGCTGCAAATTCCAACTTGCAGTCAACAGGTTTGAAGTCTGACGACGTTAGCTTGGGAATCCCTCCGGCTTGGCCTGGGCAGGGATTGGACGCCTTCGGTTATCTTCAGGACTCTTAGTCCAATTTGGATCTTGTCCGTAGCCGGACGTTTGTTTCTTCCGCTGTTATTTGGATCTTTGTATTGTATCAGTTGTATCCCTGGCTCTTCTGAGTCATCTTGTATCTATCTGTTTCTGTTGTAATTGTGGATTATTCGAGAACTATTGTAATGTTATCATAAATGGCAACCTGGAATCGGTTATTATGCGGATTTGGCGGGAATGCTGAAATCTGCATAGTGCCCGATCTCGGGGCGTCACAGACAGAACCTAAGTCGGTGATCCACAACTCGGATTGTGTGATGACCTCAGGTCTAAGGATTACATTGATTGAGACATGCAAATGAAGACTTGCTCGTTGCATCTCAATATGGGTCCGTCCGACTTGCTAAACTCTTTAGCCAAGTCCGTGAGCGTTGGAATGGCATCACCATGCCCATGACAATTGGAACCGTGTCACAAGCCAACACTCACATTAGTCTAGGGTGTGTGTCCATCACAACCTTAATGACCAAGGAAAATTAGTATGAACAACATGAATACATAGTTCCACAATCGAATCACATATTCAAAGACATATATCAGATGTTCAAACCAAAGGACAACTTAATAACTTTATGAATACATTGGGAATTACATCATACATGATTGCCTCTAGGGCATATTCCCAACAATAGCAATGCTATTAGAGGAAGATATCACTTGTTTATTAGATTGTTGAGCTAGGAGGTTGTTCCGAGACTTGGTGAGTTTGTCATGAATTTCTTTAAGAGACATGAACTCCTTTTTTAGTTTTTCATGATTCTCAACAAGTACTTCATGAGCTACTCCTAGCTTCAACTCCTCTTCTTCAAAACTTTAAGTAAAGCAAGAGATTTTTTGTTATCTTTCCTAAGCTTGGCAAGAGATTTTTCATTATCTTTCCTAAGCTTGGAAACACTAACAGCATAGGTATCTTGTAGACTAGATAGTCTCTATTCGAGAGATGCTCTCATGGATCTTTCTTTTTGGAGAGATTTAACTAGTTCATCGTCATGGTTCTCATGGCTACCACCACGGCTCTCCAAGGTCATGATGATCTCCTCCTTCTCGTCTATGAGAGAGTTAGCATCATCAAGTTGCCCTAAGAGAGCCTTTACCTTTTCTTTAGTTTCACCTTCAAGACTACATAACCAAGAGCCTATATTCTTAGCCTCCTCATCATCAACAATGTTTTCAACACAATACAATAACGAGGGAGAGATAGTGATAATAGACTAGGAGGTGGAAGATATTACCGTGGTGGCTTTTTCCATGAGACATGTAGGTCGGATCGATGCCTTCTCATTGGGGGATTCAAATAGAGAGACCGATGAAGAGGAAGTCGTAGCTATGGCGACATGGGCAACACCTACGACTTCATCTTCTCCTTCATCTCCGGAGTAGTATGTTTCCAATGTGGGGCCGTCTTGAACATATAGAGCCCTTGGGTTTCTTCTAGCAAGGTTCTTGTTGTGTGGAGCTTTGTTCTTGTCCTTGCGAATAAGCTTCCCTTCATTCTCTTCTCTTGGCTCAAAGGGACACTCTTTGACGAAGTGACTTGCACTTCCACAATCGTAGAATGTCCTTGGCCGCTCCCCTTTCTTCCTAAATATCTTGTTCCTTGGGGGTCTAGGAGCACCGGCCTTGTGAGCCTCCCATCTCTTCCAATACCCTTGCATGGCAAGAGCTATACACTTATGAGCACCCTTGTATGTGTCTTCATAGTCCTCATCATCATCATCATCATCCACTTCTTCTATCTTGGCCATTGCCTTAGACTTCAAGGCTAGGTTAGGAGACTTTCCATGTCCTCTTGAGCGAGCAAGAGCATCATCCGCGCTCTTGTGAGATAAGGATATGGCTATGAACTCACTAAGGACACCAATGGAGTTGAGGGAGTTTTAGTCGGATCTTGTTCGAATGCTAGTGGAGAGATTCTTCTCAAAAGGAGTTCTGGCCTTGACAAATTTCCTATTGATCCACTCAACGGAGATTTCCTCTTTTCCAAAGTCCCTTAGTTGATTGCCAAGGGTGACCACTCTTCTATATAGCTCCTCGGGACTTTCATCTTCAAGCATAACAAAGTTCTCGGACTTGTCAAGAGCAACATCATATTTGGATGAATGAATGCTTGCATTGCCTTGGAACAAGGAGTGAAGTTTATCCCAAGCTTCGTTGGCGTTCTTGATACCGCGGATGTGTTCAAGATGTTCTCTTGGGAGAGTCTTTTGGATAGTCACAACTCACAAGAGCGGACTTGTTGAGTTGAAATTCCACATCCTCTATTGGAGTCAAGTTGTTCGGATCATGAGGGTGGAATCCATGGAGAATGCTTCACCACAAAGCGGTGCAAGATCCTGAAATGTGAGACTCCATATCGAACTTCCAAGAAGAGAACTCGTTAGTGTTAAGCATGGGAGGAACTCCAACATTAACCATATGTGGCATTGTGGCAATAGGGTGGATAGAATCATAATTGGGAGGTGGTGGAACTTTAGAGTTAGACCCCGAACCGTTAGCTGAATGAGACTTGGAGCCCTCGGAGCTCCCACCACTCTTAGCCTTTTTATCGGCTTTCGCTTTGTCTTTCTCCTTAGCTAAAGCGATGTTAGCTTCCATCTCGTCGATATCCGGAATGGATTCTTCGTCGGAGATAACATCGTTGGTGGTGGGAGGTGATTCCGCGGACTCCTTGGTTTTTCCCATCAGTGCCTCCATCATTTTCTTTATGCTAGAAACCTCCGAACCAACACTAGAGCTAACCTTAGATAATTCGGTTGGGAGAATTCCAACCGTATCTTTTAGGTTAGATATAGTGTCGGTCATTTTGGAGATTTCCGCACTAGAACTACCGGGGGCCTTTTCATCGACCATTGTACTCTTGGGCGGTTAAGCCCTTAGCAAGAGCCGAGGCTCTGATACCAATTGAAATTGCACTATGGTCAACTAGAGGGGGGGTGAATAGGTTGACTACCAATTTTTCTTTTCTTTTCCTTTTAGTGGGGCTAGGCAAGATAAGATAGGGTTCTCTAGATGTGCATCTAGGTGAGCAACCTATGTGTACAAGATAATATGCGCAACGGAAGTAAAGCGTAAGGTAACAAGATAAACAACAAGTGTAAACAAGGAGACAAGGATATGATTCCCGTAGTTCCTTATCAAATAGAAGTACGTCTACGTTGGAGAGGTGGGGAGCCACCTAGGCACTCCTCAATAGCACGGTTGTGCACACCTTGTTCTCCTTGAGCTTCTCCGGTGAGGGAGATTCTCGTTTCCACTATGAGGTCGACTTGAAGGTGTTGACCAAACCTTTACAAAGGCTCGAGGTCACTCCACAAGATGGATGGAGCCTCTCAAGAAATCCGTAGCTTCTTGACGCGTAAGGTACAAGCACAAGACCTACTAAGGTTTCTAGGCCTCAAGTAGGATTCTAGATCTACTAGGTTGTGGTGGATGGATTTGAAATTCCTTTGGTGAAAGTGTGGATCTAGGTCTCCTCTAGCTCTCCACCAAGTATTAGAGTGATTGGGTGGACAGAGTGGGAGATCTAGGTGGATGAAGCTTTCATTAATGGCTAGGAGAGAGAGAGTGGGAAAAAGCTTAGCATTTATGAGGAAGGGGAAGGAGTATTTATACCCCTTCATTAAGTGGATGTTGCAGTCCAGGAGCACCGGAGGCTCCGGTGGTTTCACCGGAGGCTCTGGTGGGCTTCTATCAATTGTGCTGCAGCGCAGCGCACCAGTTCATCTTTGTATGGCCAAGGGGCGGAGGCTCTAGTGGATATAGCGGAGGCTCCGCCCTCCGGAGCTGCACCAGAGGCTCCGGTGGAGCCTCCGCTCATACGCAACAGAAACTGTTTTTGGCGGAGCCCCCACCAGAGGCCCACCGGATGCTATTTGCACAGGGGCCAGTTTGGGCCACCGGATCTCCACCGGAGGCTCCGGTGGAGCCTCCGCCCTTATCCAACAGAGCAAGGATTTGGCGGAGCCTCCACCGGAGGCGCACCGGATGCCACTCGTGCACAGGCCTAGATTTGGAAATGGCGGAGGCTCCGGTGGAAGTGGCGGAGGTTCCAACCCACCGGAGCTCCACCGGATGTTCCGCCCTGGCCTCCGCTCGTATGCTCCAGAGGGATTTTTGGGAGGAGCCCGCACCGGAGCCTGGGCGAAGCCTGCGGTGGATTCACCGGAGCCTCCGCTCCTTTGCAGAAACTGCTCCCTTGGTTTCTTTCTCCTAGATCTTTTCATTTAAACCAAACACTCTCCCCAAAGAGTTAGTGAACTTGATTAACCTGGGCATTTTCATATATCAAACAAACATTAGATCAAATAGATATGTTGTCATCTAATTGCCGAAACGGAAGATGATCTTTCAGCACCGATATCACATAAACCATAATAGCAATGATCACCAATCTTAACAGAAAGCACAATAACACTAGTTTTCGTAGGTCTATGAGGATGTGAAACAATGTTTGAAACATCCTCACAGAAGACAATGTGTTCATCCTCCACATTTCCACATACAAGATCTTTTACTATTGCTATTGCAGGTTCAACAGTTATTTGTTCATCAGGTTCAATAGCTTTCTTTTTACTCTTATTAACCACACTAGCTACCATAGAGTTCTCTTTCACTTTAGCACGGAAAGGCATCTTTTCAACATAAGGCTCAGGAATAGCAGGATTAATAGCATGCACTTCTATATTACTAGCAGGAACAATATCTTTATAAGGTGCATGGTACTTGTGATAATTCTTTTCAGGAATATCAAGATAGAAGGCAAAAGCTTTAAGACAGTGTGCAAAAATTTGAGAATCAAGACCACAAAAAGCACTAACATCATAGAAATAATTGGTATCCATAAAATATTTAATGCATTCATAATCATAATTTATACCTGACTTTCTACCTTTGCCGTTCTCCCATGCTTTAGTGTTTTCTTGAATACGATCAAGAAGATTCGATTTAGCTTCTTCCTTCATACGTGTAAATGATCCAGAACAAGAAGCATCCAATAAATCCTTATCATGAAGAGAAAGGCTTGCATAAAAATTATAGACAACAATATTACGCAGGAGTTAATGAACGAGACATTTGAGCATTAATAACTTCATTCTCCCCCACGCTTGGGCAATACTCTCTCTATCATGAGGCCAGAAATTATAGATTTGATTCCGATCTTCATGAATCTCACTAGGAGGATAAAATTTACAATAAAAGAGAGGAACAATTTCCTCCCATCCAATAGATTCACCATTCCTCAGTAATTTGAACCATTCAGCGGCTCTTCCTTTTAGCGATAAAGAAAATAATTTCCTTTTAACTTGATTCATTGTAATACCTGCACACCGGAATAACTCGGATACTTCATGTATAAAGAGCAAATGATCACCGAGATGGACAGTTCCATCACCGTAATAGCAGTTATCCATAACACGTCCAACAATTTTCATACGTATTTTATAAGGATCTAATTCAGAAGATAATGATCCACCTGCTAACCTAGTAGTGATAGAAGTAGTACCTCTAACAGACCATCAAAAGTATTATCCATGATGAAATAAAACAGCAGGCAAAAATAAAAACAACAGTTACAGTAAAAGTTTCTCTTACCAATAGCGCTTCACTCCCCGGCAATGGCGCCCGAAAATAGTCTTGATGACCCACAATTATAGGGGGTTATCGTAGTACTTTCGATAAATAAGAGTGTCGAACCCAATGAGGAACAGAAGGTGTTGACAAGCAAGTTGGATAGAGGATTCACTGTAATCACTAGTAAACGGGTTTTTGGTTGTTTTGGATATAGAAGATAAATAAAGTGCGAGTAAATAAAGAGCAGTAAATAATATTGCAGTGAGTGGCCCAATCCTTTTGAGAGCAAAGGATAACCCGGTTGATTTACTTATGAATACCAAACGTTCTCGAGGACACATGGGAATATCGTCAAGTGCTTTCGCTTCGTTACGGTTGATTAATATCCATTGGTTAATGAAGTGTTGTGTGGGTGAACCTATGCTAATGCACCACCCAACTAGGACTAATACATACTTGTGATTATACCCCTCGTAAGCATCCGCAAATACAAGAAAGTAATTAAGATAAAACTAACCACGGCGTTAAACTCCGGGATTATATGCTCCCTCGTGCATTGGTTTCCTAACGGGGGTTTAGATTCCTGTCACTCCAGAAACCATACAATTAGTACCCAAATAAACAATGCATCCTCCTAGGCCCATAAAGGTGAAGTATCATGTAGTCGACCACTAGAAGAATACCACCACAACTTAAAAAACTGAAATCCTAGATATTACTTCAATATAATTTCACTACTAACATCACGAATTCTCCCATGTCCTCGAGAATTAAACAAACTACTAACAAGACATCAAATGGATCATAATCAGAGGTGATATAATGGATAATAAAAATCTGGTAATAAAGTGATAACACTGATAAATCTCACAACATCAACTACTAACAAGTAATCCACACAGGGAGAGAGATCTAATGTAAAACAACGATAGGAGACCCCTAATTGTTACAACGAGATGATGGTGGATGATGAGGGGATGGTGCTGGTGATGATGATGATGATGGTGAAGACGATCTTGATGATGCCCGGAGTGATGACGGGTGACGATAGCGATGATTTCCCCTCTCTAGAGAGGAATTTCCCCGGCAGATTTCTCCCTGCCAGAGAGTTTATCTTGATGAGGGGATAGTAACCCGGTATGCCAACTCCCAGGTGTAATCCGGCCCAAACGGCGTATGGACCAAATCCGGCTAAGGACGCAGAAGCTTCTGGAAGGCCCAGGGCTTGTAAGGATCGTAACCCGGATTGTGGGTTACGATAAGGAAAGCTAGGATACGTATGTAGAGTTCGAGTAGGACTCAAGGAGCGCTTTGTATGGCGAGCCAAAGGGGGTATGAGTACTATATAAACCAACCCCTAGGCTTCGCCTGAGAGAGATTCAGGTCATAACTGTAACACCTATTATCGAGTATCCAGTATAATCATATCGAGATCCGGCGAGTTGTTTTCCGGCTCTTAGATTGCTTTTCGCCATGTCTTCCTTCGAGCCAAACCCTCTCCCAAATACCTGTGTCGACTTGCCCCTAGATCAGTTACCCCCGGTAACATCTGCCGTGATTATCCCACGACAGTTGGCGCCCACCGTGGGGCCTGCGTCCAAAGGTGTTTACATCACGGGAGAAGCTCGGAAGAGTATGGAGAACTTTGTCGTCGGCGGGATCTACTCCAATGACGAAGGAGAGCAGATAGTGGACAATTCCGGGTGGGAGTTGGAGCCGGATCACTTCGAATCCGGATCCATGGTGTCAATCGGCCAAATCAATATCTTCATCGGCATGGTACGTACGCTCAATTTGAAAGGACAATATCATGTGCATGTTACAGGGACTTCCAGCAGGGACAAAGGGGCGTTGAAGCAAACAGTGGATCCAGCCTCCTCGGCCACTTCGGGATCCTTGAGATGGGCGGAGCAAGAGGTAACATGGAGCAGAAGGGATCACCCGGAAGGAATAAAACACCCCGGAACCTTGGCATTAGTGGTGGCACCCCAGGTCAATGGTTACGAGCTGAAGAAAGTCTTGATGGATGGAGGGAGTAGTATCAACATCCTATATTGGGAAACCTTCTTGCGCATGAACCTCAAGGAGTCCCAGCTACAAAAAAGTTCGACGGTGTTCCATGGAATCGTGCCGGGTCATTCGGCACGCCCCGAAGGGAAAATTGCGTTGGAAGTAGCCTTTGGAGAATCGGTAGATAACTATCGGGTGGAGTGGCTCACGTTTGAGGTAGTCAAGCTGCACAGCCCCTACCACGCTCTGTTCGGAAGGCCGGCTTATGCTAAGTTCATGGCTAGGCCGTGCTACGTGTATCTGCAATTAAAGATTCCGGGCCCCAAGCAGACCATCACTATCCATGGAGACCGGGATATAGCAGTCGAGTGCGATGAGGGAGATTCAGTAATGGCCGAACAAGCCTGCAGGAAGGAAGAGCTTCAGTATTACCGGTCGCAGGTGGATCCGGATGATGGTACAGCGTTGAGAAGGCCAGATGCTGAAGACGAAAGAGTAAAGTTCAAGGCAGCTCAAGATACCAAGAAAGTAGATTTTGTGGAGGGAGATCCCACCAAGCAGTTCACTATAGGGTCCAATCTAGATGATGCGCAAGAAAAGGCTCTGATGGAATTCATCCGTTCAAATGCGGATGTGTTTGCTTGGACACCCAGCGACATGCCGGGTATTCCCACTGAGTTGGCAGAGCACAGTTTGCACGTGGATCCCAAGGCCAGGCCTGTGAAGCAAGGTATGAGAAAGATGAATGAGGAAAGGAGAAGAGCTATAGGTGAGGAAATCGCGCGACTATTAACCGCAGGCTTTATCATGGAAGTATTTCACCCCGACTGGTTAGCAAACCCGGTTCTTGTGATGAAAAAGACAAATGAATGGAGGATGTGTATCGATTTCACGAGCCTCAACAAGCATTGCCCAAAGGATCCGTTCGCACTACCAAGGATAGACCAAATCATAGACGCGGTAGCCGGAAGCGACTTGCTGTGTTTCCTGGACGCATATTCGGGGTACCACCAGATTAAACTCAAAAGGGAGGATTGGGAGAAAACGTCATTCATAACCCCTTTTGGGGCCTTCTGCTACAAAACCATGACGTTTGGATTGAAAAATGCGGGCGCAACTTACCAACGATGTATTCAGAAGTGCTTCGAGGACCAAATTGGGCGCAACGTGCACGCGTATGTGGATGACGTGGTTATTAAGACCCGGAAGGCAGAAACGTTCATTGATGATTTGAAGGAGACATTTAAAAACTTGAGAAGGTACCAGATGAAGCTTAACCCAACGAAGTGCGTATTTGGAGTCCCGGCTGGGAAGTTACTCGGCTTTATAGTCTCCGAGAGAGGAATCGAGGCAAACCCGGACAAAATCAAGGCCATCCAAAGTTTGAAGAAACCGGAAAATTTGAAGCATGTTCAAAAGCTCACGGGCTGCGTAGCAGCCTTGAGCCGGTTCATATCCAGGCTTGGAGAAAAGGCAATACCCTTGTATCGGCTTTTGCGAAAGTCAGATAAGTTCGTGTGGGATCAGGAGGCAGATGAGGCGTTTGAAGCGCTAAAAAAGCAATTGTCGGAAGCACCAGTACTAGCAGCCCCGGGTCCTAAAGAACCTATGTTATTATACGTGGCCGCCGGTCCCCGGGCCGTCAGCGCAGTAGTTGTCGTAGAACGCAAGGAGGATGGGAAGGGATACCCGGTCCAAAGGCCGGTTTATTATGTCAGCGAGGTGTTATCGGAAGCAAAGCAGCGTTATCCACATTGGCAAAAGTTGGTGTTTGGGGTCTTTATGGCCAGCCGGAAGTTGAAGCCATATTTCCAAGAACATCCCATAACAGTGGTTAGTTCAATACCAATGTCGGATATCATCAGAAACTCGGATGCAACGGGAAGAATAGCCAAATGGGCAATAGAGATGGGAGATTATCATATCAGCTACGAGCCCAGATCAGCAATCAAATCACAGGCTTTGGTCGATTTTGTTAACGACTGGACACACACTGGAATGGCTACTATAGTCCCAAATTCCGAGTCATGGACCATGCACTTCGATGGATCAAAGCAGTACGAAGGGTCAGGAGCTGGAGTGGTGCTGACGTCGCCAAAGGGGGACAAACTAAGTTACGTGCTACAGATTCACTTCGATTGTTCAAATAACGTGGCCGAGTATGAGGCCCTACTGCACGGCTTGAAGATAGCCAAGGAGATGAACATCAGAAGGATACGATGCTTTGGGGATTCGGATCTTGTGGTGCAGCAGGTATCAGGAACCTGGGATAGGAGGGACGCCACTATGGCAGCGTATCGCAGAGAGGTTGATAGGGTTGCCGGGTGTTTCTCCGGGTATGAAGTGGAGCACATAGACAGAAGAAAAAATGAGGCAGCGGATGCACTCGCCAGACTCGGCTCGCGTAGAGAGCCGGTTCCACCTAATGTTTTCCTGGATGAGCTATGGCGACCGTCAGTTAAATCCGAGTCTGAGGAAGAACTAGCAAATCGAGACCCGGATGAGGAGTTTGTGGCTACAATACGTACTGTTCCCGAGTGGACAGAGCCATATCTGGCCTATCTATCACGGGGCGAATTGCCAGAGCAGGAAGTATTAGCAAGACAAATCTTGAGGCGGGCAAAAGGATATACTATTATCAATGGGGAGCTGTACAAGAGAAGCGCGACAGGAGTCTTTCTGCGCTGCGTGACACCGGAAGAAGGCCGACAAATCCTTAAGGAGATCCACGAAGGTGATTGTGGGCATCATGCGTCCACAAGATCCCTTGTGGCTAAGGCCTATCGGCATGGGTTCTTCTGGCTCACGGCCTTAACAGACGCGGAGCGGATAGTGGCAAGATGCGATGGATGTCAAAGGTACGCTCGCCAAACTCATGTGCCGGCTATGGAGTTACGGACAATACCACTAACCTGGCCATTCGCTGTTTGGGGTATGGACATGGTTGGCCCTTTCCATATGTCACCATGCAAGAAGACACATCTTTTAGTGGCTGTCGATAAGTTTACCAAGTGGGTGGAGGTTATGCCGGTTACCAATTGTGAAGCGGCCACAGCAGTCAAATTCCTGAAAAGAATCATATATCGGTTTGGATATCCCCACAGTATAATCACTGACAACGGAACCAACATGTCCCTTGGAGAGATGGAAAAATTTTGTGGCAACAATGGAATCAGGCTTGATGTGGCATCAGTGGCACATCCGCAAGCCAACGGGCAAGTGGAGAGGGCGAACCAAGAGCTACTTCGAGGATTGAAACCGCGGCTAAGGGTCCCTTGTATCAGGGCCGCTGGAGCGTGGGTTGAAGAACTCCCTTCCGTGGTCTGGGGTATCAATACTACACCTAACCGGTCCACCCAGATGACGCCTTTCTTCATGGTTTACGGCGCAGAAGCAGTATTACCAAGCGACATCATTCATGATTCACCAAGAGTGACAGCCTACGTCGAAGTGGAGAACGAGAAGAACCGGCAAGACGCCGTGGACATGTTAGAAGAACAAAGGGAGCAAGCCTTAGAAAGGTCAGCCATATATCAGCAGGATTTGCGAAGATATCATAGCCGGCGGGTAAAAAGCCGGGTCTTCCAGGAGGGAGACTTGGTCCTGCGCTTGGTTCAAACAAACGAGGGAAAACACAAGCTATCGCCACCATGGGAAGGACCTTTCATCATAAGCCGGAGTCTACATAATGGGTCATATTACTTGATAGATGCAAGAGAAGAATCGGCCACAGTCAACGACACTGCTCATACTACTGCACCTATGCAAGAAAGAGATAGACCATGGAACGTGGCTCAGCTACGTCCATACTATACTTA
This sequence comes from Alopecurus myosuroides, assembly GCA_028641055.1. Lineage (NCBI taxonomy): Eukaryota > Viridiplantae > Streptophyta > Magnoliopsida > Poales > Poaceae > Alopecurus > Alopecurus myosuroides. Next base: position 12,160,064 of record CM054059.1, read on the forward strand.
GCAGAAAATGATGTAACAGGCAGCAGGTTTCAGACGCACTCTTTTCCTATCCAGGGCACCCTTGGGGACTGGATGGGTTTTTAATGAGGCGGCTTGCTGGCCCAATTTTTTCATATCAAATAAAAAGGGATTATCAAGAAAAGAAGCAAGTTTTATTTATGCAATGTGAATATTCAGGTCTTGAGGGCTGGTTGCTCATACAAGCACAGCTGTAAACTCAAAAAAGACCCGGCCTTGATGCCAATGAGTTATAGGGGCCGTCACTCGAAAAAACGAGTGCGGCTACAATCTTATAACCGGACAAAGAAGTCCAAATTTCTCGGCTATTCTTACTTAAGCTCGATGTGACTCGCAACGAAGTGGCATGATTCGTTCGCTTACGATTAAATGTCGGTCATGAGACCCAAACGGGACTTGCTTGACCCCGTTTTCGTATTGATGTAACAACATGGTATCCACGCGAAAGCCGGCTTATAGTACAAGATAGTCGAAAGGGTCATCTAAACCACAGGTTATGCAGAGTATAAGGCTTACAGCCGGAAACTCAACGATTATCAAGCATAACTTCAAACCTCATAAAAGCTGTCCTGAAGTTTCGGGCATCCAGCGATGGGCGATTCGTTTCCTTGAAAAGAAACAATCATGTGTCCTAGACGCGGAAACCCGGGCTGGGGACTTATGAGCTCTAATGAGGAAACAACATCATCCAGCCGATTAAATTACAACGAGCCACGCATCCGGGTCTCAGACGAAACCCGGAGGACGGGCTTTGCTAAGAAAAAAGAAGTATAAGTTATCGAGAATAAAGCAAGTGGATATCAAGAATAAGAAAACGCAAAGATACATTCATCAAAAGCCCAAAGGGGCGCAAAGTGCATCGGGAGTTTAACTCAAAGTATTACAATATCATAAAAGTATCAAAAGAGCACAGGCGCTCTGCTCAAACGAATAGTAAAGCTGTTGTAAACGACGCTTCGCCGATTGACGCATGTGGAATGATAAGCGTTACTTCAAGCTGCAGGATCCACCTTGGCCTTGCCCTTGGTGCCACTTGGATCAGTAGTAATCTCGGGCTGCGCAGCAGAAGTTGCAGGAGCAGAGTCGACCTCGGCCTTCTTGGCGGCTTCTTCCTTTAACTTGATCGCTTCCTCCCTCCAACGGACAAGCATATCGAACGGCTGGGGGCGGTCAGCCTTGACAACCTTGTCATTAGCATCATAAGCCGGAAGAATCACATCAATTTCTAAGGCATCAGCGATAACACTAGCCGGATGACGGACTTCTTTCTGAATAGCCTTGAAGTCCTTTGGCAAAAACTTGGACCCATCCAAGTTGAACTCTGGGAATCCGCTCATAAGCTTGGACAGCTCTAGCTTGGGAGCGTAGGCCTTAGCTAACGCGAGTCCCCGGGTTACCCCAAAGCGGCAGGAGGACCGTTTCCAATGCCAAATCCATTCGGGGATGGTAGAGCAGCTTTCTAGTAATTTCTTCATGTTATCTGGCCTGATACCCGGCAGACGTAACTCGTCAAGTATCCAACTGACTCCGCTGCAAAGTTGGCGAAGAGTATTCTTGATGGTTTTAAGCTTGGCAGCATCATCTCCTTCGGGGGCAGCGTCATGTGGCCCTGCTAAAAAAAAAAAAAAGGCAAAAGAAGCAAAGATAGTAGGCAAACAAGTGCAGTTGTTCAAATCAAAGTAATCCGAGTCACAAAAGGTGAAATTCAAAAATCTTACCAGTTGCGGTACGATAAACACCATCAATTTGAGCAGAAAGAGTTGTCAGTTTGCCTTTTGCCTTACGAGCTCTCTTCTTGTACTTTTTCGTCATCTTCTGGCACCTGCGAGCCTCAGTCTCAGCAGCTTCACGAAGGGCCGCTTCTTTTTCAGCAAGCTTGGTGGATTTGGCCAGTTTCTTCTCCAACTGTGAAACATAGTCCTGTAGGGAAGCACGAAGAAGGGTCAGCCAGAAACATTATGCAAAGTTCCAAGCAAGCTACCTAGTAATTTACTCGGAACTTGGGGACTATATATGGAATCAATTGGTGTTAGTCGGGATTACCTCGTGCTTGAGTATTAAGGCATCTAGTAAGTTTTCTTCGTCACCCTTCAAGGTATGAAGGGCATCTAGCATCTGAGCAAAGGTCATGTCTTCAGGACGAAGTTGAGAAGGGCCGGAGGATTGGCCCTCTTGTGGAGGAGCTGTTCCGGGTCTGGGGGTCGAAACCCGGGTCGTTTGAACGTCCGGGTTAGGAGAGCCCGGCTTGGTCTCCAAGATGATGTCTTCGTCCACTTCTTCAGAGGGCTGGGGTGATGCAGTTTTCGGTGGAATTGGGTCCTTGAAAGGGTCTTCTTCTTTTCCGTCCTCGGCCTCGTCTTCAATCTCAACGTCCATGTCATCACTCGGCTTCTCCTCTTCCTGTCCTTCCGGTTCAGGAATATCCTGGTCGCTCAGCGTAACTGTGGCGCTGAAGACAAGAAGGAGGACATGGATCGGTGGAAGGTACCGAAAAAGGAAAGGTAACAAGTACGAGAAAATGCAAATAAAGGTAGTTACCCGGTATTTACGGCGTAGTCCGGAGGAAGTTCGCCACTGGAAGCGGATGATGTCGGCAGGAGCACTGGCTGCGGCACGCGAAATTGCCCGGCAAGTGGATGATTAGGAGATGGATGACGTTGAGGAGATTGGGAAGGTTGAGCTGGAGGGGTACTGGCCCGATGAGTGGGTGAAGTGGAGATACCCGGGTTAAGGGGATCATCCCCCGGAGAATTCCGGGTCACCCTACGTTTAGTCGGGAGAGGGTCCTTCAATAAGGGTGAATGTGATAATCGCTCGTTAAGTTCATGCATAGCAGCAAAGGAGTAAGGCGCACGAGACATAGAAGAGAAGGGAACCTTTTCAACTACCCCTCTAGCCTTCCTTTTGTTTCCAACAGGGGGCTCCTGGTCAGACTCGGTGGCCTCTGGGTCATTTTCTTCTTCCTCCTCTTCATCCCCCGACCCTGAAAACCGGATAGGTATCAGATAAGAGAAATAACACAGGTGAAGGGCAGGTGTGAAGGGTATGGGAGAGTACCCTCATCATCGTCAGCAGACTCGTTTTCCTCTTCAGGGTCTTGAGAAGGAGGAGGATTTTCAACTTTCCAGAAGGGGTCGTTATCCTGTGAACAAATAAGCACAAGTGGTGGTTAGAGGCTATAAGGGATGAAAGTAATGAAATGAGAAAAAGGAGTCAGGTCTTACCGCTGGGGCGGGGTTTTCCCGAGTGAACGGGGATAACCCGGTAGTGTTCTTTATGACATCTAGTCTCTCCGTCAGGAAGCCCTTGATAGTCTTGTTGGTGTTACCGGCAGGGAAGTTTTTGGTGGAATAGCGAAGGGAATCTGTGACGTGACCCGAGTATTCGTGCAGCGACTTTGAGCGGATGGAGTTGGGTTGAACCCGGAACTCCACCCAAGTCTTTACCAAGTTAAGTCCGAGAAGGCCATGGGCTGAAAGGGCCGATAGTTCGGCCAAAAGGGGCCGAATTGCTTCCCTATCAGAGTCAGGAGCGAAAGCACTAAAAGACTCGGACGGCTCGAGGGGGGTCTCCGAGTAACCCGGCAGTTTCTTCTCACCGTCCGGAGAAGTGTCGTGGCAATAAAAGAAGGATAATTGCCAGTTTTTGGTGTCAGAGTTCAGGTTGAGAGGTGGCATCAGTGAGTGTTTGCGGCGCTGGATAGACGCCCCGCCGCAGGTAAGAAGCGTTCCGTTACCGTTCTCATAGCATGGTTCGCATTGGAATAATTCGGTAAAAAGAACAAGGTTTGGCGGAGTGCGTAAGTACGACTCGGACAAAACTATGAAGTGGGTTATGTTCAGCATAGAGTTAGGCCCTATGTCGAACACCCGGAGGCCGTAGTGGCTCAAGACTTCCCGGAAAAAAGGGTGACCCGGAGGACGGAATCCCCGGGTCACATGCTCGGTAAAGCAAATTACCTCGTTCCCGATAGGAGTGGGACGGGTCTCATCGCCAGGAGCCCTCCAATGTATTTCCTTTTGAGAAGGAAGGATTCCTAGCTCGGCCATCCCATCTAGCTTGGCCTTTGTCGTTGAAGACCGACCCCAGTTGGCAGAAGTGGTTTGAGAGGCCTTTGCAGAAGCCGGGTGTCTTCCTTGTCTTTTAGGAGCCATGGAGTTGACCTGCAAGGGACAGGAAAAGTATGGAGTGAGATTCGGAGCATCAAATCATTCGGGTTTGGAGACGTCAAGGCGTTGAAGGCTAAAATGAAACCCGGATAATGCACTACGACATTAAATGCAGAAGATTTTTCCGGGTGTTAGATGAGGTTGAGTAAATTGCTAATTACTTACACGTTCAGGTGAATTGGGTGTACATGGATGGTTGCCCATGCCTTTATTGTGGAAGGATTAGCTGGAAAAAGAGGATTTTCCGGGTGTTAATGCGACAGGCGGAAATAACAAGGTGGAATGGATCTAGATCGAAAAGCTTGCGAGCAATCTTGTGCAAAGTTGGATGGCCGATAAGTGCGCGGGGATGAGCTGCGACTACGTATCAGGTGACTAAAGGAACTAAGGTCTATCGAAGCGGTTCAATTTGATGATATCGGAAAATCAGTTTACGGGTTGACCCAGATCCAATCTTGGTCAGATTGAAAAGGCTGCGAGCTTAAATTGTATGGTTGAGAAAGGCTTACCGAAGGAGTTGAGGTCCGAACTGAGGCCGGTGCGCGGCGCGGCTTGAGTGTCTCACCACAGTCCTTGATGAAAGAAACAAGAGCGTGGCGGCGGGGCTCGATGGCGGCGCTGGAGAGCTCGAGGTCGGGTGCGGCCGGAGGTGGCCTTATCTCTGGAAGCGCGCGTGAGCCCGGCGGCCGGAACTGTGAGGGAGCGAGGAGAAAGAAATGACGAAACGAGGTGAATGGTTTAGGGTTACCCTCTGCTGATATTTATAAGGGAGGTGGTGAGCTCACCCGCGGCCAGAAAGCCGGAAATTGCGGAACAGTAATTATTCGCGCGGATTTGGCGTTGTGAGCGTTCGGAGCAAGGGTTCAAATATGGAAAGGCCCATTAGGCGTTCGAGGAAGGATCGAGCTATCGGGATAGCGAGCGCCTCAAGAATGAATCCATGAAGCCCGCGCTATCCTGGGGACTACTGATGAGGGGATAGTAACCCGGTATGCCAACTCCCAGGTGTAATCCGGCCCAAACGGCGTATGGACCAAATCCGGCTAAGGACGCAGAAGCTTCTGGAAGGCCCAGGGCTTGTAAGGATCGTAACCCGGATTGTGGGTTACGATAAGGAAAGCTAGGATACGTATGTAGAGTTCGAGTAGGACTCAAGGAGCGCTTTGTATGGCGAGCCAAAGGGGGTATGAGTACTATATAAACCAACCCCTAGGCTTCGCCTGAGAGAGATTCAGGTCATAACTGTAACACCTATTATCGAGTATCCAGTATAATCATATCGAGATCCGGCGAGTTGTTTTCCGGCTCTTAGATTGCTTTTCGCCATGTCTTCCTTCGAGCCAAACCCTCTCCCAAATACCTGTGTCGACTTGCCCCTAGATCAGTTACCCCCGGTAACATCTGCCGTGATTATCCCACGACATATCTCTCTCGGGTGTTTTCTGGCCCGAGGCGGCGGCAGAATAATTCTTCGATGATGATCTGGGGCTTAGGGATCCCTGGGGTCAAGTACGCGAAAGACCTCGACCAGAGGTGGGCCAAGGTGGCCACACCACCTGGCGGCGTGGCCAGGGGGGCGCACCCTCATGGTGTGGGCCCCTGGTGGCCCCCCTCTGGCTCCCCTTCTAGCTGGAGTCTTCCTCTGAACTTCTAAGACACCTCAGGTGCCCCCCTTCTTCTTCCGATCTTCTGAACTATGGTATCTCGACGGTGCTTTTTTCCAGCAGATTTCTGGTCCCGGTGTTTATTCTCCAAAAATTATGAAACATGCAAAATAAGATAAAATAACATAAGTAATGCATCAAAACATGAAATATATCGATGAATAACATAAAATAACAATATAAAACGGTGATGCAAAATGGACGTATCAAGGTTGTTTCATGATAATTTTGATGTTGATCTAATGGATGAGTTTGTGTATGATTAGATCTACCTAATCCTAGATTGGTATAATTTTTAGAGCTCTAGAATAATTATGGTGTGCATAACTAGTTTTAGCTCTTTTCTGTTTTTATTTAATCTTGTGTAAATAGTTTTAATTAAATACTTGTGTTCTAGACTCTTGTTTTCTAGCATGTGTAGATGTGTTAAGCTCTGTTAGAATGTTGTTTTCTTACATTACTAGCATGTTAGGAAAAATGGGCATGCTTGGAAACAAATAGAAATAAGAAATAACATAGTATTCTTTTCTAGTATTTTTCTTGAATAGAACATACGGGCAAAGTATTATTGAGTTTAGTACCTAGATTTTCGAGGTTGATATGATGAGTCCATAACCATTTTGGTACTGATTTTTGATGTTGTAACCTCTGTTATCTTGCACTTTAAATTATAGGAAAGCATGAGTAGAATTTATTTGATTACTTGCACCCTATTATTTTTCTCACTAGCATGAGTAGTGTGTTGTTTGTTGTTTAGTGGGATATTATTTTCCACAAGCGTAACCAGAGGCATTGTGACCCCCACATGCCTTGGTAGGCTAGTGGGACACCCACTGATGCCATTGCATTTTGGTGAGAAATACAATTTCTCCACCATAGGCATGATTGCAAATAATCTTGTTTATTTTATGTGTTCATGGGAAGTGTTTCCTTTGGAAAATTGATTTATGAATTATTTGGTGCATTTCTTGTTGTATGTATTGCTTAGTACCATTGTTTTCCTTAGTTGGTTATGATTGTGTGTCCTTTATTTCATTTTATGACGTTAGAAAACGAGGTGGAATTTATTGGAGAAGAAGGATATTTTCACTCTTGCTATTGCCAAGAGCAAGACTTGACCTCATACCAAGGAAAGACATCCTAAAGCTTGCGGTTATTACACTTATTATTATCTATCATGCATGTTTTTACTTCTTAAGTTTTACAAAACCTGAATTAACAACACTAATTTTGTTGTGGCTATTATTACTATTAATATTATGAGTAACTATCACATTGCCAATAGTCAAACTTGGTGTTACCAAGCCCTTAGCCACCATATGGTATATAAATACCACCAATATTAATAAGATTGAAGTCCCTAAGTGGACACCCTAAAATGTGCTTTTGTAAACAAATGATTTATGAAAAACCCTTGGTGGAGAGGTGGGACCTTGTTCACTAAAGGAGGCAAAGAGGAAAGTTTTTGAAATGTCTTACAGAAGACACATAACCTAGTCTTTGCTGGAGAACCAAGACGTACTGCCACTCTACCTCAACATGAGAAGTAGGCCTATCTAGAAACTTGTTCTTGTTAGTGTGTGTTCTATCCAAAATGCTATAAAGAATGTGATTCCCTGAACCGAAGTTTCGCCAGGAGGGAGAAACGGGACATGCAAAGTGTAGGAATAATTTTCCCTCCGGTTGTAACAGTTGGGTCTTCGGTCATGGCAGTGTGCGACACAGTGTCGGGGAGGATAAACCTAGTTGAAATGATAGTCATATACTAGCTTGACCATAGTGGAAAGTTAGGATCATTTATCTGATGTTCGCATACTGTTGTGGACAGTCCATGGGTGATTAATGGCAGATGATTTGGATCTTGTGGATTGGGTACACCTCTGCAGAGCAAATCTATTCCGAATAGTCGAGTCCTCAGATATGGACAGTTGAATGGCCATGTAGCTAGTATTGTGTCAAATGCTTTCAAAAGGATATGTATGAAGAAGGACTTGTACATTTGAGGTACTCGAAAGGTGAACCTTGTACCTGCGAGATACGGATGAAGAAAATCTGGGAGTTTGTTCTACAAGAAGTTTTGCAAAGAAAAACTTTATTTTCTAAACAAAGTTTTATAAAACCTCTTGGACATGAAATATCTACAAGAGAAATAAAACTACTCACTCCGATCCATAAAAAGTGTCGCTCATTTTGTACTAAGTTAGTACAAGCTTTATACTAAGTGAGCGACGCTTATTATGGATCGGAGGGAGTATATTATTTTCTTTTGAAATATCTTCTTCAACAAAGATATAGAGATGTCAAAAGCACCCATGATGTATCTTTCATCCATTATGCGTAGTGAACCCTATGTATAGCCTACCCATTCCACCATATAAGCATACTTGCATTTTGTAAGCTACTTAAAGAATGTCTTGCAGAGTACATTCAAATGTACTCATATTGATTTCGTCCTTGGAAATTTACTTGGCCAGACTATGAGGAGCAGCCACAAGAGGAGTACTACGAGGAGGACTACTACATTGACGATCACGCGAACTAGGCCCGGCTCCCGGTTAGCAGCCTGTAGGTTAAGACGTATTTTTTTTTGAAATGAGTCACCCCAGCCTCTGCATCAGGCTGATGCATACGACTTTATTATATTATTAAAATTTTAAACATCCGACATTACAATATGTTTACGAAAGCACAGTCACGGGTCTGCCAGTGTTTCTACAAGAATCAGCCAGCGAAAAAGGAAGCAACGCAATCAGCCATAATCAATCCTTCTAGTGCGCAACCAACCAGCCTGGTTGAAGATAGCCCGAACGACCGCCATTAGACGATTGCATCCAGTATCCAAATGTTGGCGTTGCTCCAAAGGCACCAGGTTGGACCATAGAGTGATCCAATAAATAGCTCGATGAACTACCTGCAAAAAATTTCCCACCGTCTCACTATTAAAATCACCCCATTACGACTATTCCAAACCGCCCATAAAAAGCACATACTCCTATCCGTATAACTGCTTTAGAATGTTTATCCATCCCACTTAACCAATCCCCAAAAAGTTGTTGAACAGAAGTAGGTGCAGCAATACTAAAAGTGAAGTGAAAGAGACGCCAAATCTTTTTAACAAAATCACAATCGAAAAAAAGATGTTGAACCGTCTCCTGTGAGCCACAAAAGACACACTTAGTGCAACCACGCCACTTCCTCTTAGCAAGGTTATCTTTACTCAATAGTTCCTTTCTAGAAAGAAACCACATGAAAATCTTAACCTTAAGGGGCACTTTTAATTTCCAAAGCTTAGACCTTAGACTAGAAGTATTACCATTCATAATATCATGGTAGAAAGACCGAACTGTAAACAAACCCGTTGGTGTTAACTTCCACCTCACTTTATCTGGATTATTAGTAATATTCACTTCCATGAGTTTCTCAATCAAATCCAGCCATGCATCCCACGTATTACCAACCAAATTTCGCCTAAATTGAATATTTGGATGGTCATGGTTCAGAACCTATGCAATCGTGGTATTCTTATGCCTAACAATGGCATAAAGAGTAGGGTATTGGACAGCGAGAGAAGTGTTTCCAAGACACACATCCTCCCAGAACCTCACATCCACTCCATTATCAACAATGGATTCAATCCTATGAAAGAAATCCTGTTTGACACCCATAATCCCTTTCCAAAAAGGTGAATCAGTAGGCTTACTCTCAACCTGAGCTAAAGATTTATCACCCCAATATTTGTTATGTAAAAGTTCAACCCAAACTCCATCCTCAGTCAATAGTTTAAACAACCATTTAGCCAACAAACACCTGTTCTTAATATCTAACAACTTGATACCCAGCCCTCCTTGGTCCTTAGGCCTACAAATAATATTCCATTTGGACAAACAATATTTACTCTTAAGATTATCACTTTGCCAGAAAAAACGAGATCTAAAGAAATCTAATCTCTTACGAACCCCAACGGGAATTTCAAAAAAAGATAGCATAAACATTGGCAAACTGGTCAACACCGAATTAATAAGAATTAGCCTATCACCATAGGAGAAAAGCTTACCCATCCAAGTACTAAGCTTTTGCTCAAAACGTTCCTCAACATGCTTCCACTCACTGTTCCAAAGTCTACGAAATTGAACCGGAATGCCCAAATACCGAATTGGAAGAGATCCAATCTCACACCCAAAGATTTTACGATACTCATGTAAGTGCTCAACAGCTTTACCAAAGCAAAATATCTCACTTTTATTGAAATTAATCTTCATATTAACTTCATATTAACCGCCTTGTCTAAATCATGCTTCCACTCTCGTAACGTTTGTTGTAAGAAAGAACATTTCACTTTGTCATAAGCTTTCTCGAAATCAATTTTGAAAATTACTCCATCGATCTTTTTCCTATGTAACTCATGTATAGTTTCATGAAGAATTACTACTACTTCCAAAATATTTCTACCCGGCAAGAAGGCAGACTGAGAAGGCCTAATGATGTTCTGAGCAATCCCAGTCACTCTATTAGTTCCTACTTTTGTAAAGATCTTGAAACTCACATTGAGCAGACAGATAGGTCTAAATTGTTCAATCCTGCTAGCATTTTCCTTCTTAGGAAGGAGGTTAATAATACCGTAATTTAGTCTATCCAATGATAGACCCCCCGCATGTAAATGATCGAAGAGACGCATCAAATCAACTTTGATTACGCCCCATGAGAACTGATAGAACTCGGCAGGGAAACCATCAGGACCTGGCGCCTTATTTAGCTCCATCTAAGAGATGGCATCTAAAACTTCTCCTTCTGAGAAGAGCGCGGTTAACATAGTATTCTCCTCAACGGAGACCTTACTAAAATCCTCTGTTCTACTCTCCAACAGAGTGACAGAAGAAGGGATAGACGGTCCAAAAAGTCTCTTATAGTATTCCGAAATAAAAACATTGAGGTTTTCATGACCAATGATCGTACCCTCATCTTGCTCCAATTGAAAAATCAACTTTTTCCTATGCTTACCATTAGCAATTATGTGAAAATACCTAGTATTTTCCCCTCCTTGATGTATATGCCTAACTTTAGCCCTCTGAGCCCATTTAGCTTCCTCCTCTCGACCCAATCTAGCTAAGAAATCATCCGCCTCCTTCTTTACATGTCTCTCATCCTCACTCAGAGGAACAGACTCCGCTTTGAGCTCAAGCTCATTTATAAGTAACAAGAGACGATCTCTTTTCAACTTATATTCCCCGCTAACATTCTTAGCCCAACCACGCAAAAAACTCCTAAGGTGTCTAATCTTGTTTTGCCAAACCTCTATTGGAGAGGATCCAACCCAAACGGCCTGCCACTCTTTCTTCACCAAGTCCAAGAAGCTCGGTTTCTTTAACCAAGATAATTCAAATGAAAACACCGATGTGTTTCCAATGTGAGGAGGAGAGCCAGAGTGAAGTAATAAAGGGGCGTGATTAGAGCCATTCCTATTTAGAGCATGAATTGTCACCAATGGAAATTTTTGCTCCCACTCCACACTGGCTAGAACTCTATCCAACTTTTCAAAAGTAGGAATATCTCTCCTACTAACCCACGTGTATTGCCTACCCGACAGTTCCAACTCTTTCAAATCCAAACTCTGGATGATCGCATTAAAAATATTAGACCAATGTGGATTGAAATTGTCATTACTCTTCTCACTCTGACTCCTAACTACATTGAAATCACCCCCAATCAAAATTGGTAGTGTTTCTCCCTCAACAATGCGCACCAACTCGGCCAAGAACTCTGGTTTATTTACATCCTGGGCTGCACCATAAATAGCCACTAAAGCCCATTGGAAGCTATCTTCCTTTGACTTTAAATGAAATTTCACACAAAAATCTCCCGCGGAAACAACATTCACAGAAAAAACAGTGTTATTAAAACCAACTAAAATCCCCCCGATCGACCATGAGGAGGTAAACAAAACCAACTAAAATCACGACCTCCAACAAGGTGGGATAAAAATTGACGTATAAAATTTGATCTACCCGTTTCAAGCAACACAACAAAATCTAAATTATTCTCCCGTACTGCCTTATTGACAGCCAAGTGTTTAGCAGTATCCCCAAAACCATCCGAATTCAAGAATATGCCTCTCATTTTTACTTATTAATCAATGTTTTTATTCTACTCCTACGAGTTTCCTGTTTACTAGTAAAACCCTTCCTACGGGATTTTTTACTTATTGGAGCCAACAATGACTCACAAGGATCCACTAAACCGAAATCTACATCAGTTTCCGAATCATCAGAGGAATGAAATGCTCTATGCACTACAGAGTTTTCATCCTCTTCTCTCTGAACCGAACCAAGGTCATTTGTTAAAATAGTTAAATTCCTAGCACACTCGATGGCCTTAAGTTCATTAACCGCAGCAGTAGCTACCGAAACCGTATCCCCAAAAGAAACCCCCAACCTCGAAGCCTTGTTAATAATAACCTCATTCGAAAATTCTGAAAAAGAAAGGTGGCGTTTAGCAGTAGTACCTGATAATAAGTCATCACGTCTCTCCGCACGAAGCGAGGCCCTCTCTTGGACAGAGATATTTGCATCCGGTTGAGCTCTAATACGAGAACTCGATCTCAACCCTGCTGAAACTGGTTCTGCAATTCCCCCAAAATCAATAACCTGTTGCATCGAAGGACTAACCGGTGAAGCCAAAACTTCAGCACGGTTCCTTATCCCTGTACAAGGTTGCAAAGACGATACAGAATCAATATTGTTATTAATATCAAGACAACCAGCATCAGACAAACCAGAAAAACTCGAAGAATTACCGATAGAAGGATGTACAGTAGAGGTCTCATGAACATGTTCCTCCACAATAGCAACAAACTCCCTTGTCTCCAAAGTTACAGGGCAGTTAACCATCCTTCTCTGCACCAAATCAATACCAGCCACGTTTGAACTATCAGGAACCACATGCTTATCATCACACCGAAAACCCTCTTCAGTCGAATTGTTGTCGCTGCTCACTGTCTCCAACTCCACCGAAACCAGCGTGTCCCTCCCCTCCTCCACGGGTAAAAACCCACTGTCAACATCGTTGCTCAGCGCCATACTGCCATCCACTCCCACGACAGAACAATTCTGTAGGTTAAGACGTGACTCGGGCTCTTCTACGTTGTGTTTTGCTATCTTCCGATGTGTGTGTCATTTGCCTGCCCTGTGTGGCAGTTGTTTAAGACTTGGTCATGTGACCATTTATTGTAATACATTATTATTCATGTAATGGATGTTGTTATCTGTGTACCAACTTCATATGTTGTTCACGACTGAATTTCTGGAATCGTGAATGTATGCATATGAGGCGCCTTGGACCGCCAGTTTGGGGCCTCTATATTGCAGGTTTGGCACATCCGATCTACAGTTGTCATCTTTGGCGATGGTTACTACTCTGGTGCGTTGGTCCTTTGGGGCCTTAGCACGAAGACTTCCCGTCCGTCAACTACAACAAGATCTACTCTACGCCAAGGTTTACACGGCTCCAACGATGGAGGGATGACGACGGCGACATGCCTTAGGATCGCTTCAGCGTTTGTAGTTGTCGCTAGGTGGTCCAAAGACATTTTTGTAAGTTTTAGTATTTTTGGGATTCTTTGTACCATTCTTGATGATCAATAGATTGGTTGGCCTTTTCGCAAAAAGAAAATATGAGCATCTATGGCGCCAATAAATAAAATACCGAGGGATATCTCATTACCGGCCAGGAGGAGCTTTTTTAGAAAACTGATACACTTTTTATGGCCTCTCTGCTATTTGTTTATATTGTGGCAAATGGTAAAAGTGAAAAGAAAAGTGTGGCAAATAATAAAATCCCCCTTGTTTTTGGCGACTCCACTATTGAATCGTCTATTTCATTTGATAGGGGCAACGTCACGTGAGTTGCGCTCATGGCCAATATTTGGGTCTCCTACAGTAGTGAGTAGTATGTCATGGAACAATCCTATGACTATAAGATGGTCGATGAGTATTTTATAGTTCGGCAGGATCATATCCCCATGCGTCTGCTCGGTGGCTGCGGCGCCGTGGGGAGAGTAGAGCGTGAGCCGCCCAAGCCCCTGATGGCAAGCACCCAACGCAAGTTACGCCGAGGAAAGCAGCGACGGGTCAAGCCCCTCCTCGCGGCCACATCCCGCAGCCACTCCACGCCGAGATCGACGACCTCCGCCGCCAGCATCAGGGCAAGAAGGCCGAGGTGGACAACCTCAAGGAGAAGCTCGCCACGTATTGCCGCCCGCCACCTCAACCTCCTCCGTTCGGCGGGGCGTTCGGGGGGCAGCACCTCAACCTCCTCCGTGCGGCGGGTTTGACCCGGGCGCGGCCAGCCGATCCATCACCAGGACCTAGCGATGTTGCTGGCTTCCGCTGCCCTTGCCATCTCCCCTGGCCACCGGTGGCGAGGCAGAACCTTGCCATGTCGCTGGCTCTTCCAAAGGACTTGATTGCTTTTCCCAAAAAATATATAGGGGCTTCTTTGTAAAAGTTAAGGACCTATTAGTTGTTTAAATATGGCCGTGGGCTCTATTTTAGTGGGTCCGATAAAACTGGGAATCTCCACGGGCTATTTTTGTGCTTCCAGAAAACAGATGTCCTCAGCCGCGCGCTAAACTAGCTAAAGTAGCGATGTAAAAACATTTCTGCGCATTGCGTTTTAGTTCTGGTGGTCTGCTGGTGGGACCCAATCTTCTAGGAGTCTCATATGCAGAAGATGAGGACCTGAATCAGGCCTTGTGTAAAGTGCAAAATTTACACGTGCAAAGTGCAAAATAGTGCGCTGTTTCTCAAAAACAAAAAGTGCAAAATTTACTCTGCCAAACTTTAGGGTGAAGCGAACTAATCTGGAGACGGCCCACCGGCCGACGTACTAGAATAGCCCAGATCCCTCACAACGCCGCCGTCCACGCTAACACATCCTCCATCGATCTGTTCGGCGTTGGTGTCGGAGCTTCACTGATCGTCGTTGACCCACCGGCGGCGGCCAACGACAACGAGGCGAGGCCGAGTCACTGGGGCGGCGACGACGACGTGGAGGACTAGGGCGACGACTACAGCAGCTCCGACGGCGACTACGACGTGTTCAACGAGTGAACACGTCGTCTTTTAGTTTTTAGTTTAAATTCCAGTTTTTAGTTTAAATTTCATTCAAATGTTGTAATATATCGTAAATATTTGAATGAAATCGTCGTTTAAAATTTTTAAACAATTTTTTTATTTGGGGGGGGGGGGGGGGGAGGGAGCGCGACTGGAGATGCTCTAAACTAGCTAAAGTAGCTTTTTTTTTTTTTTTTGAGAAACCGCCTCATCAGGCATTTTATTCATTGCATAAGTGGTTCATGTCTGATTGCACAGCCGCAATCAGAAAATCAGGGATTACAACATAAGAATTAATAGGACCCTCGAGAACTAACGCAGCTTTTGCACACGCATGAGCTGCTTCATTAGCGCTCCTTCTAATAGCTTGTAACTTGAATCCCTGCAGGTTTGTGAGACTCACCACCATCTCACTAAAAACTCCAGCTCCCATAGACTTTGTGTTTCTTCCTTGCCACAATTTGCATAACTCCTCACAATCCGTCTCGATAATCACCTTCTGGTAACCCCACTCAGCAGCAAGTCTTGCCGCGTCTCTGCATGCCAATAACTCACTGATGAAAGGGTCCGAAATCGCCATATGCCTTACGCATCTACTCATGATAACAGCTCCCAAATGATCTCGGGCTACCATTCCCGCTCCAGCACATCCCTGGACCGAGCTAATTGCGCCATCAATATTTATCTTGATCCACCCCTCTTCTGGTGCTTTCCACCTTTCCTTCAGCCGTACTCCTTTCTCCCTTTCTTCCCTAGGAATATCGAGCGATGATATCATCTCCTCTATCAATGCCATCGACTGCAATGGCTGATATTTGATCTCCTCGTGAGCATACTTGTTCCTACTAGTCCAAATAGCCCACATAACTGACACTGCGATTGCTCCCCGTCTTTTGCTAATGAAGCCGGGATCAAGCAAATCCATTGACCAAGTCACAGGATGTAATCTTGGAAGATGGAAATCAAAAAACTGTAGCGCTGCATCCCAAAATCTCCTTGCGTGGACGCAAGTCACTAGCGCATGAAATAATGATTCTTCCTCATGGCCGCACATAGGGCAGTTAGCCACTTCCATTATATGTCTCCTCTTCAGCTCACTAAAAGACGGCAGGAGATTCCGCACTAACCTCCACCAGAAAATCCGAATTTTCGGTTGAACTTGTAGCTTCCACAACTCCTTCCAGCCGTGACTGTTTTCAGTCGAGCACCTTGGAGAATCATCAAGACTTAATTTCTTGTCTATCAAGTATCTGTACATCGACCGTACTGTGAAGGTCCCTGTCCTCTCGAAGGCCCATGCCCAAAAGTCTTCAGATGATCCTCTCGCCCGTGGCATAGCCAACACTGCATCTGCGTCCGACGCTATCAGAGCCTCACGGACCAGCAACTCCTTCCATTCCCCAGTATCCGCATCAATTAGATCAGCTACTAGGTGCACTGGTACCTCGGATGGTCGACACACTGGCCTCATAGATCCCGTGCCCGCTATCCATTGATCATGCCAAATCTCGGTCGTTCTCCCATCGCCTACTCTCCGAATGAGACCCAGCTTCAAAGCCTCTCGCCCTTTCACTATTGCTCGCCACGTAGGCGACGCAGACTGTGGACAGCCAGCTAGCAGAAAGTCACCATCCGGATAGTATCTCCCTCGCAGAACTCTAGCACATAAACTCTGCGGATTTTCTAGTAGTCTCCATGCTTGTTTAGCTAACAAAGCATCATTGAACAGCTCAAGGTCTCGAAATCCCATGCCTCCCTTGAACTTGGACTTTGACATTTTGTCCCACGCCTCCCAATGCATCCCTCTCTTATCTAATGATCCCTTCCACCAGTACTTGGACATCATCGATGTGATTTTCTTGCATAACCCCTTTGTGAGCTTGAAACAGCTCATAGTGTAGGTTGGTAGAGCCTGGATCACCGACTTGAGAAGAGTTTCTTTTGCCGCGCACGACATAAGCTTCTCGCACCACCCGTGCAGCTTCCCCCTCGCCTTCTCCACAATATGCTCAAACTGAGCCTCTGTAATTCGTCCAGAGGCAGTAGGTAAGCCCAAATATTTTTCGGACAACGCCTCCCGCTGAATTTGCAACGTATTTCTCACAGTCCTCCTCACCGATGAGCTGGTATTCGGACTAAAGTAAACTGAACTCTTCCCTTTATTCGCACTTTGGCCTGAGCCAAGGCAATACACCTCTAATATCTCCTTCAATCTTGTTGCACTCCTGCCATCACTCTTCATAAAAATTAGACAATCGTCAGCAAAGAGCAAATGTGAGATCCACGGAGCTCTCACCCCTACTCTGATACCTGAATCAATCCATCCCCCATCATAGTTCTTGAGCATGCAGGATAGGCCCTCTCCACACAACAGGAACAAATACGGCGAGATCGGGTCCCCTTGGCGTATACCCCTTGTTGGAGAAAAGACAGGGAGTAGTTCCCCATTCACTTTCACTTGGAAAGACACCGTAGTTACACATCTCATCACAAGAGAAATCCAATCTTCCGTGAACCCCAACTGTTGCATAATCCCTTGCAGGTATGCCCAATCTACACGATCATAGGCCTTCATCATATCCACCTTGACCGCACACCAACCTTGCTTCCCCCTTCTTCTCCTCATCGAGTGAATGCACTCATATGCCGTTAAGACATTATCCGTTATTAGCCTCCCCGGAACAAATGCGGATTGCTCCTCTGCAATAATCTCATCAAGAATACCCCTCAGTCGATTAGCCAAAACTTTGGAGCAGATTTTATATATGACATTACACAAAGAGATCGGTCTGTACTGGGTGATATTCCTTGGGTTCTTTATCTTGGGAATCAGAACAATGACCGTTTTGTTAACAACCTCGGGCATATGTCCTCCACGCAGAAACCCCAATACTGCAGCAGTCACATCTTCCTTTATAAGACTCCAGTGACGCTGATAGAAGCCGGCATTAAAGCCGTCACAACCCGGAGCCTTCGAAGGTCCCATCCCGAAAAGTGCATGCTCCACTTCCTTTTCGGTGAACGGTGCAGACAAGGCCTCATTCATGCCCTCCGTAACGCGTGGTTCGACATGGTGGAGAATCGCCTCTACGTCGATCTCCTCCTGTTTCTCATATAGAGCTTTGTAAAACCCCTGGACTTCCTCCTGAATTTCCTCTTTGCTTTCGCATAAGGAACCCCTTGCATCCTCCAAAGACCGAATTCGGTTTTGGTTTCTTCTCGCCGATGCACGTGCATGGAAATACTTCGTGTTCCTATCTCCAGCTTTGAGCCAATCTGCTCTAGATCGCTGCCGCGCCAGTACTTCCTCCTTCGAAAGGAGTTCATTTAACTAGCTAAAGTAGCTATGTAACAACATTTTTGTGCATTGCGTTTTAGTTTTGGTGGTCTGTTGGTGGGACCCAATCTTCTAAGAGTCTCGTATGCGGAAGATGAGGACTTGAATCAGGCCTTGTGTAAAGTGCAAAATATTGCGCTGTTTCTCAAAAAAAAAAGTGCAAAATTTACTCTGCCAAACTTTAGGGTGAAGCTAATCTGGAGCCGGCCCACGTACTAGTATATCCCAGATCCCTCACAACGCCGCCGTCCACGCTAACACATCCTCCATCGATCTGTCCGGCGATGGTTTCGGGGCTTCCCGACGACGTTCTCCTGGAGATCATCAGGCGCGTGCCATACAGGACCATCTGCAGCTGCAGGTGCGTCTCCACGCGGTGGCGTGACCTCATCTCCCACCCCGACCACCGTAAGAAGCTTCCAAGCTCGACCATCGCCGGCTTCTTCTACCAAAACATAGATCTAGACGAGCGGCACAAATACAGAAGCATAACGACAGGGAGGTCGTGTCCTCGCTTCTCCCTCTCCTTCCTGCCCGAGTACGACAGTTCCGAGATTGACATTGACATGCTGGACGGCTCCAACGGCCTCCTCCTCTTCCAACGACGGCGTCACGTTTATCCCCGTAAACTGGATTACGTGGTGTGTAATCCTGCTACTAAGAGATGGGTGGTCGTGCCTGCCACCGATTGGTCCAACCTGAATCCGATCGCATTCCTAGGGTTCGACCCTGCTGTCTCCTCCCACTTCCATTTGTTCGAGCTTGCATCTGCTGCCGTTGTGGATGGTCATAGAGCGGATGTTGATATAAAGATCCAAGCATCAGGGATCTACTCTTCCAAGGCCGCAACCTGGATGCGTCGAAGCGCTTGGGACCGTCCGATTGTCATCACAAAGTATCCGGGTAGCGCGTTTCTCAACGGCGTGCTCTATTTAACTTGCATTGACGATTTGGTGGTAGCGGCCATCGACGTTGAAGGAAACTGCGTGATCATACCTAGTCCAATGCCAAACGATGCTCGTCTTTTTCCTAATGTTTATGAATCGCGCGGACATCTGCATTTGGTGAATTATGGTGATTCTGAGCTAACAATCTGGGCACTTGAAGATTCGGGTGCGGAAAATTGGACACTGAAGCACAATATATCTCTCCTGCAGCTGTTTGGAACGGATTATCCAAACTTTCAGCAGGATTTCAGTGTTATCTCAAGTCACCCTGAATGCAATGTGATATTTATGGACTGTTCGGAATACCCAGGGTTAGACCCATACTCGGGTCAGTCTTCACCAAGGAAGATAATGTCATACAACATGGACTCTAGGGAGCTGCAGGATTATATGTTCTTGTGGATTTCGTTACATGAGTCCTCGTCTTCCATACGTTCCCTTTTTCTCAGAGTCCTTGGCAGATGGAAACTGCAATTCTCAATAATTGTCTACTTTAGCTCCACAACAGTCTGTCCTTTCTTTGACGAATCATTAGTTTTTCTTAACAATTATGTATCTTTTTTATGATATTGAAATTGGTTCTAGAACACAACGTGCATTGACTTGTGTAGACCTTTCTGATGTTGTTATAGTTCTTGTTGGACCATGACTGCACTCATGTACTTATGCATTGTAGCATGTCATCTTGCTGTAACGTACCGTAGTACCCACCCTGTACAGACTAACATAAATTTGTCCATACCCTAATTTTTCTTTTAAATATCTATACTACGGTCTAATCTTGTGGGTAATTTATCTGTATTGCAACTTATGGATTCAAATTTTGAGCGCTAGCTGACCTTTCTTTTGGGGTTTGGAGAGTAATAGTCCTGGCATGTAGTTGGATCTCTTTTTTCACTTGTCTCGCTTTTTGTCGTGAACCCATTTTCTTGAGCAATTTATTACTATCTACTATTAACAGTGAAATGCTCTGTATGAAATATATCCCTTTTCTACTCCTAACTAGATTCATTTGAGTTGTTCAAAGTAATTTTTTTTATTTTATCACATTATGCATTTAGTACAATACCAGATATTCACACCTAAGCAGTCTTCTTTTAAACAGCAGATCAGTTTTGGTGTCTCTAGAACATGTAAGAGAAAGAGACTATAATGAACTGCTAAAGAACTATTTCTATTGTATGTGCCTTCACATGTATGTTTAAGAAATGCATATGAAGTTCCTCATTGGTATGTTGATGTGCACCTCAAGCTTCGTAATGTTGCAGCTACGTTAACATTACCTTTGTAAGAAAAGTTGTCTCGATTTGTAATTATATTATTTAGAACGGTGCCCTCGTACGTTGATATAGCATGAAATAATTGCTTAACTGCGTTTATACTACTCCCTCCATCCAAAATTAGTCGTCATAGATTTTTCACAATATAGATGTACCTACACTCGTGATTATATTTGTTTTGGTGTGCTTATTTGTTATCCGTATGGACTTGTCATTCGGCATGATAAGTTTTTTTTCCAGATAAATCACTTCCACTAGTACAAAACCAAGAATCCAAGGCGCTAGAGCCGGTTCGAGCAGAAAATTAGAACCGCATGTAATGCTATACCTCAGATGGTCAATAATTGAGATCTGTCTCTACAACTATTAGATCCGGTTGTATATAGCGACCGTATCTAATAATATTACATTAGAGTCGGGTATTATATTTCACCACTTCGAATGATTTGTTAGACGGCCCATTTTAACGTCCGCCTCTAAATATATCTGATTAGAGGCGGTTGTTAGTATAGACCGACCCTAATTTATAGTTGGCGGCACACCAAATTAGACGCCACCGGCCTTTTCGTTCCATTCACCAAATCTATATAGTTGGCCGAGAGGAGAGGTTATCCGCGTGGCGCTTCCTTCGATTCACCAAATCTCTTGACATTCAATGTAACACCCGGGGGATTTTCCCCAATTAGATTTGGTTGTTTTTCTTTTCGCATTGCATTGCATCATATGCATTGCACTTTGTTTTCAAAATCATTTAAAAATTCAAACCAATTTAAAAATTCACCCAAAATTCAATCAAATTCAAATTAGCAAAAAATTTAGATTTCAAAAACAAAAGTTTGTGCAACTGGGCATTTTAAATGCTGATTGCATAGAAATTGTTTTCATAATTTTTTGGAGTTTCAAAACCCCTCAAAATAACCTTTCTTCTCTCCCTTTTCTCTCTTACAAAAAAAAGGAAGTGGGGAGGCAGCCGAACTGGGCCAACAAGGCCCAGTCAGCCACCTACGACCCAGCAGCCCACCTAGCCCACCTCCATGCTTTCTTCTCCGTACGACAGAGGAGGCACGAGGAGCCCCTCCTGTCGCTGTCCACCTCCCCCACCATGGTCCCCTCCACCAACTCCCCTCCTATATCTACCGAAGCAGCCCCCTCCCCTCCAAACCCTAACCCTAGCCATCTCTCTTCCCTCCCTGCCGCCGCCACCCTCCTTGTTCCTCCTCTGCTATTTCCTTTTCTCTGAATTTCTCTGAACCGGAGCAGCTCTCTAATGGCCAAAAGTTGGAGGTGAGGGTGGGGTTGCTGCGGTCGTCGCCAGCCCACGCCGTTTCCAGGAATGGAAACCCCCTGTTTCCCTCTCCGTTTTTGCCGAAGGCGCCGAGGCCGGAGAGCGGCCGAGGCGACGGCGCCGTCGACCCCTTCTTCCCTGGCGTGCAGCTGTCAACCCCGTCGTCTCCGTCAGGCCGTGGCGCCTCTCCTTCACCTGGCCTTCCTCGAGCCCCCCCTCGGTGAGCCTCGCCCTCGGGCCTCTCCTCCCCCCTCCCCTTTGCTCTGGTGGTCGCCTTCGAGCGCCACGGCCGCGCCATCGCCTGCCGGCGCTGCTCCTTTTCTCTGTTCCGTGCGGCATGACGCCGAGCTTCAGTTCTGTCAGTAGACCACCGCGCCGTAGAACCTCAAAAGGGGCCGAAGCCCAGTTCTATCACCAAGCGCAGCGTAGCCCAGTGGCTAGAGACCCCCGTGCGCATCCTCGAGGTCCCTAGTTCGAATCCGCACGGAGGCAATATGCCCAACCTTTTTTTTGGGATTTATTCCCCGCAGCCAAGCCCCACCTGTCATCGGTCCTAGGTGCCAGCGTGGCTTTGGGCCCACGTATCTGCGTGTAGTAAAGCATGGGTAAGCCACCCCTCGGTGAGAAAACGATTCGAGGCTGTTTCCTGAAAAATAAAGAAAATGCAATTCTCAGAGCAGATCAAAATCTTAACTTGTAAATTCCACCAAATATTCATAAATGCTCCAATTTTGGTGATTCAAATTTCTACAAACTCACAGTGAGGAGCACTTTCTGTTAATGTCAAAGTTGCAATATGTTTCTGTAATAATTTGTGCACTAAATATTTAAATACAGAAAATGGAATAAAAACTGAAATCTTGCAAAATTCATAATTTGAGTTCTGTTCACCCAAATTGAGCAAACTTGAGCTCTAAATTTTTTCTTAACAAACTCTACACAATGGTATTTTATTTGGGCACAGTTGGATAAAAGTGGACCACGAAAACAACCATTTTCTGTTCTGGCCAGAAAAGAAAATGACATAACTAAATTCAATAATGATCCAAAAATTATGGTTAATAGCTCAAAATGTTCAGTGAAACAGTTGCTACATGTTTTCAACCTTTTTAATACAATTTGTCCACCTAAATAATAAACATGGAATGTGCTGGGCATTTAATTAAATTGGTGCCCTATTCCATTTAATTTTGTGTCACTCACCTATGAACTGTTTTCCATGCTAAACCACATTTAATATTGATGGTTAGATAAATAATTTAAACCTTCCTAATTAAATGTTGGGCTTTTGTCTCAACTTAAATTGGTTTAGTTTCCTTCTCGCATATAAAATAGGATCATGCTGGATCTTTTGCCGTAGTAGTAATTGTTGCATCCGGTGTTTGTTCTAGTTCGTTGCTCCTTCGCGGATAGGACGTTGAGATGATGTGAGCAACGACAAGTTCTTCGGATGTACCTCTACTTGCTGGATTCCAGGCAAGTATACTCACTTGCTACCCATGTTGCCTTTCCTCACTTGTTACCGATTCTTTCCGTTGCCTTTATGCTAGCCTAGTATTTTCGATGCTTGTGTCTCGATCCTATCATATGTTTACCTTGCAGCCATGATATAGCCTTCCTTCCATTTCCTATTAACTGTTGTTTGTTTACCTTGTTGGCCCTCGTGTCGTAGTTGCATGCTTAGAGTTGTTTGCGCTCAAGTCCGTCTTATCACCTGTTTAGTTTGATAGTTGGGTTTCAAATTAATCAACAACATGTTAATGTTTGGGGTAATAATAATTTGATGATAAGGCACCGGCAGGAGGCCCGACGTAGTTTTGGAGCCTGCTAGTGTCGAACTTAGGAAAAGAGTCTTGTCCATTGATCCATGATGAGCGCGCTAACCGCATCCGGGAGGTAGTATGGGACCCCCCTCGACTTAGACCTGATTTGCAGCTTGTCCGAAGAGCCACACTTAGTTCGGGTGTTCCATTTTCTCATACGCATGAATGGGTGGGCCCCCCATGGTTACTGTTGATGATGATTATGATGCATATAGGGCGAGGCCTGTATTGCCGGGGTGCTGCGTCCTGCGGGAGTTTTGCACACTTGCGCTGAGTATTCGGCTGCGTGGCTGGGACCTTATAGCTCCGTGGCTCCTAGGACAGGTTGTAGAGACGATTTTGGTCGTGTCGAGCCAACCTGAGTTTTAGTTGGTGGCTTGAGTGTGTACGGGTACTGTAGCGCACCCTGCAGGGATAAATCTTCTCGAGAAGCCGTGTTGTCCGCGGTTATGTGACGACGTGGTGAAAGTGCTGGCTAACAAGTACTCAGACAACTTACACCTAATGATAATAACTTGACTAGTAATATAGTATTACTTTCACCATAAAAATGAATGTCACCTTAATCAACAGTGTGATTTTCCTTGGGTTGCTTCCTTAGTAGGGGGTAACACTGGATGGGTATTGTTTGGTGAGTAGTTATAGTTGGTTTTGTCGCGCTCTCTTATCCCTCTCTAATAGCCGGAAGTTGTAGCGTGTCTCTCTAGTTGTTGGTGCTGCCCGCTGCCGCTTCTTTGCACTACCCCTTTCTTTCCGTTGTACCCAAAGTATTTGTATCTTGTGATGATTGGTTACGCTGGTATCTTGTGAGTATGGTTTATCCACTTGCCAGTACTTAATAGTACTGACCCACGAATCCATTTCGTGGCTGCATATTCCACATTGCAGTCAACAGGTTGAAGTCTGACGACGTTAGCTTGGGAATCCCTCCGGCTTGGCCTGGGCAGGGATTGGACGCCATCGGTTATCTTCAGGACTCTTAGTCCAATTTGTATCTTGTCCGTAGTCGGACGCTATGTTGCTTCTTCCGCTGTTATTTGGATCTTTGTATTGTATCAGTTGTATCCTTGACTCGTTTGAGTCGTCTTGTATATACCTCCTCTGTTGTTGTTGTGGATTATTCGTGAACTGTTGTAATGTTATCAAAAGTTGACAACCCGAAATCGGTTATTGTGAGGATTTGGGTGGAAATGCCGAAATCTGCATAGTGCCCGATCCCGGGGCGTCACAAATGGTATCAGAGCCTGGTTTCCGATTCCCAAAGTTGTTTCGATACGAATGGTTATCGAAGCAACGGGTCCGCAAAGCCTGTAGGATAACCTCGCTAACGGTCGTTGTTTCTAGAGTGTCAAAAACTATTTTCTGCTAAACTATTTTGAAAAGCTCTCGATAGGATTCTTGTTTTCTCCTTATCTCTATTCTATTTCTCCTTCTATCTCATTTGTTTTGGAGTCTACTCTCGTACCTATCTTTCAAATTTTTAGGATCCTACGTGGGTGGACGTTTTCTGAGCCGTTAACCTAATAGGTTCGATCATCGGAAGATTTCTGGTGGAAGAAGATCGCCAACAACCCGAGCAAGATTCTTTTGTTAGTGGTGTCGAGAAGAAGAGATCCTCCCACTGACCCGGGAAATCAACCACAGCACGAAGACTCCGTAGTTGACACCTCTCTTCCCCTTGCCTTTGGTGAATTGCGAGGGCGCAATCCCTTGTTAGTGGTGTCGGCTGTAACACCCGGGGGATTTCCCTCAATTAGATTTGGTTGTTTTTATTTTCGCATTGCATTGCATCATATGCATTGCACTTTGTTTTCAAAATCATTTAAAAATTCAAACCAATTTAAAAATTCACCCAAAATTCAATCAAATTCAAATTAACAAAAAAATTAAAGATTTCAAAAACAAAAGTTTGCGCAACTGGGCATTTTAAATGCTGATTGCATAGAAATTGTTTTCATAATTTTTTGGAGTTTCAAAACCCCTCAAAATAACCTTTCTTCTCTCCCTTTTCTCTCTTACAAAAAAAAGGAAGTGGGGAGGCAGCCGAACTGGGCCAACAAGGCCCAGTCAGCCACCTACGACCCAGCAGCCCACCTAGCCCACCTCCATGCTTTCTTCTCCATACGACAGAGGAGGCACGAGGAGCCCCTCCTGTCGCTGTCCACCTCCCCCACCATGGTCCCCTCCACCAACTCCCCTCCTATATCTACTGAAGCAGCCCCCTCCCCTCCAAACCCTAACCCTAGCCATCTCTCTTCCCTCCCTGCCGCCGCCACCCTCCTTCTTCCTCCTCTGCTATTTCCTTTTCTCTGAATTTCTTTGAACCGGAGCAGCTCTCTAATGGCCGAAAGTTGGAGGTGAGGGTGGGGTTGCTGCGGTCGTCGCCAGCCCACGCTGTTTCCGGGAATGGAAACCCCCTGTTTCCCTCTCCGTTTTTGCCGAAGGCGCCGAGGCCGGAGAGCGGCCGAGGCGACAGCGCCGTCGACCCCTTCTTCCCCGGTGTGCAGCTATCATCCCCGTCGTCTCCGTCAGGCCATGGCGCCTCTCCTGCACGTGGCCTTCCTCGAGCCCCCCTCGGTGAGCCTCGCCCTTGGGCCTCTCCTCCCCTCCCCTTTGCTCTGGTGGTCGCCTTCGAGCGCCATAGCCGCGCCATCGCCTGCCGGCGCTGCTCCTTTTCTCTGTTCTGTGCGGCATGACGCCGATCTTCAGTTCTGTCAGTAGACCACCGCGCCGTAGAACCTCAAAAGGGTCCGAAGCCCAGTTCTATCACCAAGCGCAGCGTAGCCCAGTGGCTAGAGCCCCCTGTGCGCATCCTCGAGGTCCCTAGTTCAAATCCGCGCGGAGGCAATATGCCCAACCTTTTTTTGGGATTTATTCCCCGCAGCCCAGCCCCACCTGTCATCGGTCCTAGGTGCCAGCGTGGCTTTGGGCCCACGTATCTGCGTGTAGTAAAGCGTGGGTAAGCCACCCCTCGGTGAGAAAACGATTCGAGGCTGTTTCCTGAAAAATGAAGAAAATGCAATTCTCAAATCAGATCAAAATCTTAACTTGTAAATTCCACCAAATATTCATAAATGCTCCAATTTTGGTGATTCAAATTTCTACAAACTCACAGTGAGGATCACTTTCTGTTAATGTCAAAGTTGCAATATGTTTCTGTAATAATTTGTGCACTAAATTTTTAAATACAGAAAATGGAATAAAAACTGAAATCTTGCAAAATTCATAACTTGAGTTCTGTTCACCCAAATTGAGCTCTAAAAATTTGTCTTAACAAACTCTACACAATGGTATTTTATTTGGGCACAGTTGGATAAAAGTGGACCACGAAAACAACCATTTTCTGTTCTGGCCAGAAAAGAAAATGACATAACTAAATTCAATAATTATCCAAAAATTATGGTTAATAGCTCAAAATGTTCAGTGAAACAGTTGCTACATGTTTTCAACCTTTTCAATACAATTTGTCCACCTAAATAATAAACATGGAATGTGCTTGACATTTAACTAAATTGGTGCCCTATTCCATTTAATTTTGTGTCACTCACCTATGAACTGTTTTCCATGCTAAACCACATTTAATATTGATGGTTAGATAAATAACTTAAACCTTCCTAATTAAATGTTGGGCTTTTGTCTCAACTTAAATTGGTTTAGTTGCATTCGCGCATGTCATGCATATAAAATAGGATCATGCTGGATATTTTGCCGTAGTAGTAATTGTTGCATCCGGTGTTTGTTCTAGTTCGTTGATCCTTCGCGGATAGGACGTCGAGATGATGTGAGCAACGACAAGTTCTTCGAATGTACCTCTACTTGCTGGATTCCATGCAAGTATACTCACTTGCTACCCATGTTGCCTTTCCTCACTTGTTACCGATTCTTTCCGTTGCCTTTATGCTAGCCTAGTATTTTTGATGCTTGTGTCTCGATCCTATCATATGTTTACCTTGCAGCCATGATATAGCCTTCCTTCCACTTCCTATTAACTGTTGTTTGTTTACCTTGTTTGCCCTCGTGTCGTAGTTGCATGCTTAGAGTTGTTTGCGCTCAAGTCTTGTTTTCCGTCTTATCACATGTTTAATTTGATAGTTGGGTTTCAACTTAATCAACAACATGTTAATGTTTGGGGTAATAATAATTTGATGATAAGGCACCGGCAGGAGGCCCGGCGTGGTTTTGGAGCCTGCTAGTGTCGAACTTAGGAAAAGAGTCTTGTCCATTGATCCATGATGAGCGCGCTAACCGCATCCGGGAGGTAGTATGGGACCCCCCCTCGACTTAGACCTGATTTGCAGCTTGTCCGAAGAGCTACACTTAGTTCGGGTGTTCCATTTGCTCATACGCATGAATGGGTGGGCCCCCCATAGTTACTGTTGATGATGATTATGATCCATATAGGGCGAGGCCTGTATTGCCGGGGTGTTGCGTCCTGCGGGAGTTTTGCACACTTGCGCTGAGTATTCGGCTACGTGGCTCGGACCTTATAGCTCTGTGGCTCCTAGGACAGGTTGTAGAGACGGGTTGGGTCGTGTCGAGCCAACCTGAGTATTAGTTGGTGGCTTGAGTGTGTACGGGTACTGTAGCGCACCCTGCAGGGATAAATCTTCTCGAGAAGCCGTGTTGTCCGCGGTTATGTGACGACGTGGTGAAAGTGCTGGCTAACAAGTACTCAGACAACTTACACCTAATGATAATAACTTGACTAGTAATATAGTATTACTTTCACCATAAAAATGAATGTCACCTTAATCAACAGTGTGATTTTCCTTGGGTTGCTTCCTTAGTAGGGGGTAACACTGGATGGGTATTGTTTGTTGAGTAGTTATAGTTGGTTTTGTCGCGCTCTCTTATCCCTCTCTAATAGCCGGAAGTTGTAGCGTGTCTCTCTAGTTGTTGGTGCTGCCCGCTGCCGCTTCTTTGCACTACCCCTTTCTTTCCGTTGTACCCAAAGTATTTGTATCTTGTGATGATTGGTTACGCTGGTATCTTGTGGGTATGGTTTATTCACTTGCCAGTACTTAATAGTACTCACCCACGAATCCATTTCGTGGCTGCATATTCCACACTGCAGTCAACAGGTTGAAGTCTGACAACGTTAGCTTGGGAATCCCTCCGGCTTGCCCTGGGCAGGGATTGGACGCCATCGGTTATCTTCAGGACTCTTAGTCCAATTTGTATCTTGTCCGTAGTCGGACGCTATGTTGCTTCTTCCGCTATTATTTGGATCTTTGTATTGTATCAGTTGTATCCTTGACTCGTTTGAGTCGTCTTGTATATACCTCCTCTGTTGTTGTTGTGCATTATTCGTGAACTGTTGTAATGTTATCAAAAGTTGACAACCCGAAATTGGTTATTGTGCGGATTTGGGTGGAAATGCCGAAATCTGCATAGTGCCCGATCCCGGGGCGTCACATTCAACAAATCGAGTTACACTTCCATTTACCAAACCTCTTATTCAGTACAACACTTATGTACACATTTTGACTTAATTACTAACTACTTCACGCATCTAACAAATCCTAACATAGAGATTATAACAGCGATTAAGATAACAATAGTACCGAAGGCATATCTCGGATTAGTTTCTTGTTGGAGAGCATATTTTTGTATGTTCTTCATCTTCATCCTAGTTGATTGCGCCTTGATGTTCTGTCCATCCACAATATCCGCCAATTGCAACTCTAGTTCCATTTTATAATCTACAACTTTCTGCATCATTTCCTCCATTTTCCGAATCTTCTTTTCAGCTAGCCTTAACTTCTTTTTAGCCTTGTTTCTCTCTTCGTCACATTTCCTCTTCTCTTCCTTTGTAATGTTTAATTCTTCTAAAATAAGTATTTTTCCTTCTAGACAATATTGTAACTGGGCGCATCCATCCTTAATACCGCATTCACAAGGTGATTCCTAAAGGATTTTGAGCATATATAATAGAGAAAACGCATACGAAGATTCAAATTATAAGTAGCTCTAGAAGTATGATTACCGCATTCACAATATTGTTTAGGACTCCATTTGGTTCCATCTAATGGCCTCAAGAGGAATACTGCTCAAAGAAACTTGTACGATGTAGTGTACATTGACTTAGACTCAATTATTAGTGAAAATATCTTCGAGTTTCCTCGAGTTTTAACTTTCTCCTACGGGTGACTATAACCTATTCCACTGGTTACTTCCTATGGTCCTTCTATATCTTTGGGTTTTGACTTCTACGGAACAACTCTATAAGTTTATTTATCAAACTTCTGCATGTTTCCTTCTAAGGTATAACTACTCATGTATTTTCCTTCTGATCACTTGTTGTATATCTCCATGTGCTCATGAGGTATGTCACCAACTCCAAGAAAAATGTGGAATATGGTCCATTCCCATCAGTGCCTTCATTGTCATCTTCGTTCTTGACTTCTTGGTCTTCCAGAGCTTTTGTGTTTGTATCAATCTGCTGATAACTCAGACCGCTCTCATTCTAATCCTATACCCTCTAGACCAGTAACATCAAGATAGAACTCAATGTTTGCACATGCATATGCACATCAAGTTCCAACTTCGTGCACAAATCTAGTCAATCAAAGATCCAAATAAGATTCAATAAATCCCAAATGCAGTTATCACTCATGCATCAAAAGCCTGTGAAATAGAAGTACTTAGAGTAAAACATCTCAAGTACCAAGGCTCTTAAATGCTATACACTACAAATAGGTATATAGTACCTTGTAATCCTAATCTACGCAACCACTCTTTGCCCAGGTAATTACTCCAATTGCATGCCTTACTGCATGGAATAAACCAAGACAAAATAATCCTATAGTAGTTGTTGTCTAACTTGGTTCTATATAGGACTAAGCATTATGTAATTGAATTACTTCATCTTGATTATGATAAGCTTCTCATGGCATCTGTTGATCCTTCATGGTGTTGATCACATCGTAGGAGTAGTAATGGAGCTTCCATCCATGTTTATGCCTTCTCCTAATACTATTCTATACTGTACTATAATGATTCTCCTCTAGACGTGTTAACTAAGGATATGGTATATACCCCATAGTTACCAGAGTTCTAATACTATTAATGATTTATATACTCATTCTTAGTGACTCCTATACTTACTCTAAGCCATGTTCTACTCCATCCTATGCATTCATAGAATGGGGTAATCATAACTGTGACTTAATCATCTCTGACCATGTCAGAACTCTCCTTTTCACAGTAGCACTAATACACGCTAGACTTCTAATTATTTATACCTAGGTATAAAGATAATAGATAAGTAGATTTACTCAGGTTGAGTAAGAATAATTCTATACAAGTATGATTATATCATTCTCAAGTGAATGATCATCATAGTTGCAGGAACTGTGGTTTAGATAAGATGGCTTCCTATAGTCTTTACCAACCTACAGATCTCCTAAAAGGTTTTAAACCTAAGGTCGCTTCGCTCTGATACCATCTGTGGTGACCCAGCACTCCACTTCAGGTGTAGTGCGCAAGTCGATGACATATTACTCACAGAAGGACTTACCTGTGAATATTACATCCCTCAGAGTAGTACAACAGAAACACAGCGGGTCCAGGCAAAACTATAGGATACAAACCTCATTACAAAATCTCGAGAATCTCTTTGAAGATCAATGAAGATCTCAACAAATGAAACATCAGAAGAGCAATTCGAAGCTCCAAGCTGGAGAAGAACTCTAGCTTAGCACTAAATCTACTACGACTGATGTCAGCCCTAATCTATGGCTTGTAACCGTTAAGTCCAAGAATGGACTCCACCTACACCCTGATAGCTTCTCCTCCACCAGCGTTGTTGATGACGATGCTTCACTGTCTAAGTAGTACAAGACTCCACCTAGCTTCATGAGTAACGATGGCTTCATGATGATGACTTCCATAGGCTTCAACTCTAAGCAGGGGGTCAAACGGGAACGAATGAGTAACGAGCGTTACTCAGCAAGCTCATGATATATAGTGGGAAGTTTGATGCACTAACTATAGATTTAGACTCAAAAGAGTCATAAGCTAATGCAAGGTTTTTTGTAAATCTTTCTTCAAGAGGTTGCTTTTAATTCTGAAGACTATGCCCGCCAGATCTTCACAGGACTAGAACTTTCATGGAGTTGCCTTTCCTGCGGCGTTCGCAGCTCCTTCCCGGAACAAGGGGTAACATGCCACATCCTTTTACACTCTGCAGAGGTGCGTTACTTTACCCATGGACGACCAAGACCATGTTACACAACAAGGTGTACATTCCTGTCCACTCCCACTCAGGTGTGGGGCCCGGTTGTTGGTCCAAGCAAAACCGTGCTTCTCCGCACAACGCATGCCCACCCATTTCCGCCAGTAGGTTGAACGCCTGATTCCACCCCTCACGATGGAGATCTATGCGCCCATAGCAGACACTCATAGACCCCAGAGTCCGTGGGACGTAAGGGCTCCCACCCATGTGCATGTAGTCCCGCAAGACCTACAACGTACGTCTCTGGCAGTCCGTTGACATGCGAACGAGAAAAGTATCACAACTGACTTACTTCCCCCATAGAAGATCGATGGTCAACGCGAATTTACGGCGCAAGAATCCTGACGGCAGTTGTGATTAATCCTACGTAATACTTTCCCATGCAGATGGAACCTTCCTTTGACCTATTCATCTTACCATGGTTCCATCCGCCCACCAAACAGAACACTACCACTCGGGTAGTCATTCAATTAGTCATATTATTATAAAAATAGGATCATGCATTCTTTTGAGACTCGGTGATAAGACGATAGGGTTTTTGCAATTAGTTTGTTATGAAGTACTGCAAAGGATATGAGCAAGTGATGAACTTGCCTGAGATTGAAATAACAATAATAATCCAAGTCTTCGGAATTCGAGGGTCGCGTAGAGAAATCCGAACATCTGAAAGATAGCAAAGTAGTCCCGGTAAGGACTACAGAAAACACTGGCAAGATGATATATGCGTAGTAATGAGATGCATCGTGAAATACCCTGGAAAACACCCCAGCTTACAAGTGCAAGCCACGTTTGATACGGTATCGTAATCACACATGTTTTAAGTGAATGGTTTCATTACTGGTGGTGATGTGGTTATTAGTTCTTTTAGACTTACATGTGTTTCACTTTTACTTACCAAACAATTGTTATCATGTTTAGGTAGAAGTGTTTATTACTTGATTTGATAACAAAACAACAACACTTGGAAAACAACTATTAAGAAGATAACAGACATATTTTATTTTATATTTTAAAGTGTAGAGCTTATGTCAAAGGTTGAATGGAAAATGAGTAACTAATACAACCAATTATATCATCACATAACTTGCTATTGCCATGTGATGATAGGTTTAGTAGAAGTGAAAACATGAGGGTTTTATTAATAAGGAAAATAATTTGTGGCAGCTATTTCTTGTCATAATGAAATATAATAGAGTTTCAGTAGATATTTAGAAACAAGTTTATAAGCTCCCAAAAATGTTTTGTGTTTGATCTATTTGAGTTGAGAATGTTTTTCTCTTTAATTTGATATATCATTTGAAGGTTTCTGAAAAGATTTGAATAAATTATTAATTTATTGATTTTAAATGAATTAAATGATTAGGAAAAACATTGCACACATAAAACTTGGTCAAATGACTATGAAAACATCATATATGAGTTGCATATGTCATTTGGAGCATTTTGGTATATAATTTGTATTTTTCTGATTTTATGAATTATTATTTTTTTTCTCAATTTTTTAAATGATTTAATTTAATTAAAGAAAATGTTTAATTTTAAACTTTATCAAACATTTTTGAAAAGTAGATAATCATTTAGATTATATTTTTCTAATCAGTTTGGTATATTGGTTTTATTTTTCTGATTAACAGAGTTAAAGATATTGAATTAACAAGTTTAATTATTTTTCTGCCAATATTCAAATTGGCAGGTGGGGTCCACGTGGCAGTTTTAATTCAACTAAATGGAAAATCAATTTATGACGTCATGCTGACATCATGATTGGGTCATCACCGGAGGGGATTTCTGCTGTGAGTTTTCAATCCTTCGATTGAATGCGAATTGGCCCGATTTCTGTATTCAATGAGCTATAGTAGTTCGCTTGGAACCTATTGGTGGTGTTGGGGTGACCGAATGGTCATCAGAGCAGCTCCGGCGAGGATGAACACGCCGGACGGTGGCGGTCGACGGCACTTCGGCGAATTTGGAAACGAGAAATGAAACGGAGGGTGCCCAAGAACAAGGAGATTACCCCGAGCTCGATGGAGGTGTCGGGGAGTACAGGCGCGGTCGGAATCGCCGGAATTTCCTCACGGCGGCCGGCGGCGGGAGATAGAGAAGAAGATCCAATTCGTCTCCTCCCGGTCATCCCTGGAAACGGGACTCGGTGGAGAGGTAGAGAGGTTCATGGCGCATCCAATGGTGGCCTCCGTTCTTCTCGAGGTGGACGGGAACGACGGCAAATGGCCGGTGGCCGTATCGGCTAGGGTTAGGGTTTCGGTTCCGGTTGTTTTTCTTACAGAGAGAGAGACAGAGAGTGCACGGGAGGGAGAGAGAAGTGAAGAGGGACACAGCTACCTTCTCCTCCTTATCCTCGACGAGGGCGGCCAAGAAATACGTGGGAGCGGCGGTGCTGCCACGGCGTTGCTTCTCCTCTGCCTTCTGGTAGAGGAAGAAGAAAGGAAAAGAAACGCCCAATTTCAATACCCCCCTATAAGTTCTAAATTTTACGGATTGGTCCCTCTGTCTTAAAAACTGAGAAGAAACACACGTTTTCAGGGCCTATTTGTAGGTATAAAAATTATTAAAAATTATATTTGGATTCCTTATCAAATTTTACATCTCACCATGTTTTGTTTTAGTGAATTTGAAGAATATTTGTATTTTTTATTTAGGGGCTAGATTAAGAGATTTTTGTTATTTCTCACCATTTAATTTATTTAATGGCTTTAATATTTATGTTTAGGCATGAATATCATATTCATACAACATACATGTGGTTCCCCAAGTGGTGTGTTCTAATTGAACCATTTTAGATACAAATTCTCTTTTTTTTAGAAAATAATCTGGTAACATTACTTGGTATTGTTTATGTGTATTGAAATGAAAATCACTTAATAGAGAATAGTATTCCATGACATACCAATTCTTTTTATTAGGTCATGAACTTGTTTTCTCTTATGAGGCTCTGTTATTTTCATAGTGGTAACTCTTATACAGTTTTGGTTGACACCCAACTTATGTGTGTGTAAGAAAAGGTTGTTGTTTTTAGTACTTGATCAAGTGGAAAACATGTATGATTTTGGGATCTCATTTTCTTGTTTTCCACATAGGTTCCAAGTGTGGATAACATCTAATGTTGTTTTAAAACATGTAATCATTTACATGGTTATATGTAGATGAATTTTTGGTATCATATGTTAGTCTTATGTATGGAAAGGATATGGAAAACAAGGTGTTAAGTTTGGTTACCATTAACCTCCACATATATAATCCATGTGGATGTAATGGCTGGTTATAATTTCATACTGGTTTAATTGTTTCCATTCAAGTGATTACTATGTGTTCCTCATTTCATATGAGTTTGACAGAGATTATTGGTTCTCTAATGTATCCTAAGTATTAACTGGATAATTTCTTATGATCTCTTGCTGAGGCAGTGTTGCTTCTTATGATCTTCTGTTGCTTTATGGTCTTCTCTTTAGTTGCCACTAGTCTTCTTTTATCACCTTTGTCCATTGCAGGTAGGTTCATCTCTTGGTCTCCAACTTCAATTATCTCACCCTTGTGGTGAAAACATCCAGTTGTTCCAAGCAAAGATTTTACTTAGATGATTATATTATGGTTTCTTGTTTCCTTGGTGTTATTCTTTCTATTGGTTGATGATAAGAAGAGTGTAGGTGTAGTTTATGACATCAGTTAGCCTTATGCATATAAGAAGAATCTGTTGACAAGTTTGCAAGGCTTGTCCCCAAATTACTTTTCATATACAAGAGACTGAGATGTACTAGGTTATTCAACCTTCTGTTTGTTTGTGTATGACATTCAATTGTTTTAGTATACAAAAGTGATCTGTTAACAAGGTAATTAGTCTTGTTACCAAACTACTTCTATATAACACTAACATTGGAGTATCACACAATTTCAAGAGGGTTAATATGATCAGATCAAGTTATAAGAGTTTCCAAGTACTCTTATAATAGCTTAGAGTAGCACTTCTAGAACACTCTAAATAATCTTCTTGAAGATCTTCTGGTGGTAGTTCCTCCTTTCTTGTGAGTTGCCTCTCTTGCAGAATGATTTAGAGAAGATTGGAAACAAGATAGAATAGTCTAGGCAACACATCAAGATCTAGATTAAGAGTTGGTTCATGTTTTTGTTATCCTTCCATATACTTCTTATTTTATTTCCCAAAAGATATGTAATTATATCATATAGGATTTATTTGCTTAGTTATCAATTCAATTCCTCTAATAGAGGTTATAACTTGTTATTCCTTAGTTGTATCCAAAGATACTTTAGTGGTTCAATGATGGTTTGGATTTGAGTAGAGGTGTGAAATGCTTATGGACTGATGACTTAATGGTGAGTGGATCAAATGGTTCATTGAGGTGTTGAGATTTCATAAGTTCACTTGTATAAGATGATTGAAACAATGAGCATGTGTATGTTATTAGGTTTTAATGACTTATGTAATAGTTGTTAGTTGGTTACTCATAGTGTCATGTTGTTATTTTATATTATTCATTTGTATTCATGATACAGACATAGAGGTTTGGAAAGATCATATGTGATGATCAAGGTTTTAACAGTGGTTAAGAAGATTTATTACTTCTTTTAGATACTTCTTTTATGGTTGAGGAGATATGTACATATTCGATAAATATATTATTAATGATAATTAAGTTATTTCCCACTTGTGGGACTTGGGTTAACACTTATTTGTATCACTTGTGTTCTGTTGAACCTTTGTTATTTACTTGTGAAGGTTCACTTAGTGGTTATGAGATGATTTATAAAGATGTTATGTAGATTGATTGATAACTTAAGTAGTTCATGTTTTAGAGAGTCTAAAATATTTGTTGATGAAATTATTCCACCAAGCATTACTAACTTGTGGATGTGTGGTCATTAGTTATGAGATTTGGATTCTCACCCCTCTTTGAGTTCTAGATACCTGGTGATTATCCCAAGTCACTTATAGAGTTGTGGTTAAGGTTGTCGAGAGTTTGTGTTGGTCATAACCAACTATGGTTTGTGTAACCAGATGATTTGGTTTCTTAAGATCCTTGTTATAAAGATCATTCCAAATGTACTCTTTACTAGATGAACTAGACCTATTTCATCATGTCAAGTGAAACTTTGGTCACTTTGATTCGTTTAAACTTTCGCGCCAAAATTTCCCGTACTTTTAGATGCATGCTTTGCAAATGCACATATTAAATTTAGATCCTTATAACTTCCCAAACACTGGGATGTTACAGTATTTCCCCCTTAACAAGAACTTCGTCCCGAAGTTCAACCTCTCTCACGTAGAATAGGTAGAGAGAACTTCTGTAGACCGTTGAATCTTCACATCTGCTTCTTGTGTTGACATTGGCATGTGTAGCCTCTTGTCTCAATTGTTCACCTTCCACTTTCTTGCATGATAATCTAGTAGTATGCTAGTTGTTAGGACAACTCTGTCTTGTTACTAGACCTTCCTAATGGTCTCACGAAGAACACGTGGTATTTCCACCATATAGTGGATACCAAGTTTCATTCTCCGATGAATGGGTATAGTTTCCTACCTCTCACAACTTTCTAAAGAACAATTGGTGCATCCACCATGTGATGAATAACAATAATATTCTTCAGGTACACTGGATATTGTCTATGTTTAGGACTCCATTTGGTTCCATCTAATGGTCTCAAGAGGAATACTGCTCGGAGAAACTTGTACAATCTAGTGTACATTGACTTAGACTCAATTATTAGTGAAAATATCTTCGAGTTTCCTCGAGTTTTAACTTTTTCCTCCAAGTTACTATAACCTATTCACTGGTTACTACTATGATCTTTCTACATATTTGAGTTTTGACTTCTACGGGACAACTCTATAAGTTTATTTGTCTAACTTCTACATGTTTCTTTCTAGGATATGACTATTCATGTTATTTTCTTCTTATCACTTGTAGTATATCTCCATGTGTTGATGTAGTAGCTCATCAACTCCAAACAAGATGTGGAATGTGGTCCATTCCCATCAATGGCTTCATTGGCTTCTGCCTTCTTGATTTTCTAGTCTTCCAGAGCTTTGGTGGTTGCCTCAATTAGCCGAGATTTCAGACCGCTCTCATACTAATCCTATACCCTCTAGACCAGTAACATCAAGATAGAACTCAGTGTTTGCACATGCATATGCACATCAAGTTCAATCTTCATGTACAGATCTAGTCAATCAAAGATCCAAATAAAATGCAATAAATACCAAATGCAATTATCACTCATGCATCAAAAGCCTGTGAAATAACAGTTCTTTGAGTAAAACATCTCAAGTACCAAGGCTATTTAATGGTATACACTACAAGTAGGTATATATTACCTTTCAGTCCTATTCTACACAACCACTCTTTGCCCAGGTAATTACTCCAATTGCATGCCTTAGTGCAATGGAATAAACCAAGACAAAATGATCCTATAGTAGTTGTTGTCTAACTTGGTTCCGTATAGAACTAAGTATCATGTCAATTGAATTACTTCATCTTGGTTATGCATAGCTTCTCATGGAATATGTTGATCCTCATGGTGTTGATCATATCGTAGGGGTAGTAATGTAGCTTCCATCAATGCTTATGCCTTCTCCTGATTCTATTCTATACTATACTATAATGATTCTCCTCTAGACGTGTTAACTAAGGATATGGTATATACCCCATAGTTACCAGAGTTCTAATACTATTAATGATTTCTATACATCATCATTCTTAATGACTCCTATACTTACTCTAAGCCATGTTCTACTCCATCCTATGCATTCATAGAATGGGGTAATCATAACTGTGACTTAATCATCTCTGACCATGTCAGAACTCTCCTTTTCACAGTAGCACTAATACATGCTAGAATTCTAATTATTCATACCTAGGTATAAAGATAATAGATAAGTAGATTTACTCAGGTTGAGTAAGAATAATTCTATACAAGTATGATTATATCATTCTCAAGTGAATGATCATCATAGTTGCAGGAACTGTGGTTTAGATAAGATGGCTTCCTATAGTCTTTACCAACCTACAGATCTCCTAAAAGGTTTTAAACCTAAGGTTGCTTCGCTCTGATACCATCTGTGGTGACCCAGCACACCACTGCATGTGTAGTGCGCAAGTCGATGACATAATACTCACAGAAGGACTTACCTGTGAATATTACATCCCTCAGAGTAGTACAACAGAAACACAGCGGGTCCAGGCAAAACTATAGGATACAAACCTCATTACAAAATCTCGAGAATCTCTTTGAAGATCAAAGAAGATCTCAGCAAATGAAACATCAGAAGAGCAATTCGAAGCTCCAAGCTGGAGAAGAACTCTAGCTTAGCACTAAATCTACTACGGCTGATGTCAGCCCTAATCTATGGCTTGTAACCGTTAAGTCCAAGAATGGACTCCACCTACACCCTGATAGCTTCTCCTCCACCAGCGTTGTTGATGACGATGCTTCACTGGCTAAGTAGTACAAGACTCCACCTAGCTTCATGAGTAACGATGGCTTCACGATGACGACTTCCATAGGCTTCAACTCTAAGCAGGGGGTCAAACGGGAACGAATGAGTAACGAGCGTTACTCAGCAAGCTCATGATATATAGTGGGTAGTTTGATGCACTAACTATAGATTTAGACTCAAAAGAGTCATAAGCTAATGCAAGGTTTTTGTAAATCTTTCTTCAAGAGGTTGCTTTTAATTCTGAAGACTATGCCCGCCAGATCTTCACAGGACTAGAACTTTCATGGAGTTGCCTTTCCTGCGGCGTTCG
This sequence comes from Alopecurus myosuroides, assembly GCA_028641055.1. Taxonomy (NCBI): domain Eukaryota; kingdom Viridiplantae; phylum Streptophyta; class Magnoliopsida; order Poales; family Poaceae; genus Alopecurus; species Alopecurus myosuroides. Next base: position 12,199,708 of record CM054059.1, read on the forward strand.
CAGCTCCTTCCCGGAACAAGGGGTAACATGCCACATCCTTTTACACTCTGCAGAGGTGCGTTACTTTACCCATGGACGACCAAGACCATGTTGCACAACCAGGTGTACATTCCTGTCCACTCCCACTCAGGTGTGGGGCCCGGTTGTTGGTCCAAGCCAAACCGTGCTTCTCCGCACAACGCATGCCCACCCATTTCCGCCAGCAGGTTGAACGCCTGATTCCACCCCTCACGATGGAGATCTACGCGCCCCTGGCAGACACTCATAGACCCCAGAGTCCGTGGGACGTAAGGGCTCCCACCCATGTGCATGTAGTCCCGCAAGACCTACAGCGTACGTCTCTGGCAGTCCGTTGACATGCGAACGAGAAAAGTATCACGGCTGACTTACTCCCCCCATAGAAGATCCATGGTCAACGCGAATTTACGGCGCAAGAATCCTGACGGCAGTTGTGATTAATCCTAGGTAATACTTTCCCATGCAGATGGAACCTTCCTTTGACCTATTCATCTTACCATGGTTCCATCCGCCCACCAAACAGAACACTACCACTCGGGTAGTCATTCAATTAGTCATATTATTATAAAAATAGGATCATGCATTCTTTTGAGACTCGGTGATAAGACGATAGGGTTTTTGCAATTAGTTTGTTATGAAGTACTGCAAAGGATATGAGCAAGTGATGAACTTGCCTGAGATTGAAATAACAATAATAATCCAAGTCTTCGGAATTCGAGGGTCGCGTAGAGAAATCCAAACATCTGAAAGATAGCAAAGTAGTCCCGGTAAGGACTACAGAAAACACTGGCAAGATGATATATGCATAGTAATGAGATGCATCGTGAAATACCCTGGAAAACACCCCAGCTTACAAGTGTAAGCCACGTTTGATACGGTATCGTAATCACACAGGTTTTAAGTGAATGGTTTCATTACTTGTGGTGATGTGGTTATTAGTTCTTTTAGACTTACATGTGTTTCACTTTTACTTACCAAACAATTTTTATCATGTTTAGGTAGAAGTGTTTATTACTTGATTAGATAACAAAACAACAACACTTGGAAAACAACTATTAAGAAGATAACAGACATATTTTATTTTATATTTTAAAGTGTAGAGCTTATGTCAAAGGTTGAATGGAAAATGAGTAACTAATACAACCAATTCTATCATCACATAACTTGCTATTGCCATGTGATGATAGGTTTAGTAGATGTGAAAACATGAGGGTTTTATTAATAAGGAAAATAATTTGTGGCAGCTATTTCTTGTCATAATGAAATATAATAGAGTTTCAGTAGATATTTAGAAACAAGTTTATAAGCTCCCAAAAATGTTTTGTGTTTGATCTATTTGAGTTGAGAATGTTTTTCTCTTTAATTTGATATATCATTTGAAGGTTTCTGAAAAGATTTGAATAAATTATTAATTTATTGATTTTAAATGAATTAAATGATTAGGAAAAACATTGCACACATAAAAACTTGGTCAAATGACTATGAAAACATCATAGATGAGTTGCATATGTCATTTGGAGCATTTTGGTATATAATTTGTATTTTTCTGATTTTATGAATTATTATTATTTTTCTCAATTTTTAAATGATTTAATTTAATTAAAGAAAATGTTTAATTTTAAACTTTATCAAACATTTTTGAAAAGTTGATAATCATTTAGATTATATTTTTCTAATCAGTTTGGTATATTGGTTTTATTTTTCTGATTAACAGAATTAAAGATATTGAATTAACAAGTTTAATTATTTTTCTGCCAATATTCAAATTGACAGGTGGGGTCCACGTGGCAGTTTTAATTCAACTAAATGGAAAATCAATTTATGACGTCATGCTGACATCATGATTGGGTCATCACCGGAGGGGATTTCTACTGTGAGTTTTCAATCCTTCGATTGAATGCGAATTGGCCCGATTTCTGTATTCAATGAGCTATAGTAGTTCGCTTGGAACCTATTGGTGGTGTTGGGGTGACCGAATGGTCATCGGAGCAGCTCCGGCGAGGATGAACACGCCGGACGGCGGCGGTCGACGGCACTTCGGCGAATTTGGAAACGAGAAATGAAACGGGAGGGTGCCCAAGAACAAGGAGATTACCCCGAGCTCGATGGAGGTGTCGGGGAGTACAGGCGCGGTCGGAATCGCCGGAATTTCCTCACGGCGGCCGGCGGCCGGAGATAGAGAAGAAGATCCAATTCGTCTCCTCCCGGTCATCCCTGGAAACGGGACTCGGTGGAGAGGTAGAGAGGTTCATGGCGCATCCAATGGTGGCCTCCGTTCTTCTCGAGGTGGACGGGAACGACGGCAATGGCCGGTGGCCGTATCGGCTAGGGTTAGGGTTTCGGTTCCGGTTGTTTTTCTTACAGAGAGAGAGACAGAGAGTGCACGGGAGGGAGAGAGAAGTGAAGAGGGACACAGCTACCTTCTCCTCCTTATCCTCGACGAGGGCGGCCAAGCAATACGTGGGAGCGGCGGTGCTGCCACGACGTTGCTTCTCCTCTGCCTTCTGGCAGAGGAAGAAGAAAGGAAAAGAAACGCCCAATTTCGATACCCCCCTATAAGTTCTAAATTTTACAGATTGGTCCCTCTGTCTTAAAAACTGAGAAGAAACACACGTTTTCAGGGCCTATTTGTAGGTATAAAAATTATTAAAAATTATATTTGGATTCCTTATCAAATTTTACATCTCACCATGTTTTGTTTTAGTGAATTTGAAGAATATTTGTATTTTTTATTTAGGGGCTAGATTAAGTGATTTTTGTTATTTCTCACCATTTAATTTATTTAATGGCTTTAATATTTATGTTTAGGCATGAATATCATATTCATACAACATACATGTGGTTCCCCAAGTGGTGTGTTCTAATTGAACCATTTTAGATACAAATTCTTTTTTTTTAGAAAATAATCTGGTAACATTACTTGGTATTGTTTATGTGTATTGAAATGAAAATCACTTAATAGAGAATAGTATTCCATGACATACCAATTCTTTTTATTAGGCCATGAACTTGTTTTCTCTTATGAGGCTCTGTTATTTTCATAGTGGTAACTCTTATACAGTTTTGGTTGACACCCAACTTATGTGTGTGTAAGAAAAGGTTGCTGTTTTTAGTACTTGATCAAGTGGAAAACATGTATGATTTTGGGATCTTATTTTCTTGTTTTCCACATAGGTTCCAAGTGTGGATAACATCTAATGTTGTTTTAAAACATGTAATCATTTACATGGTTATATGTAGATGAATTTTTGGTATCATATGTTAGTCTTATGTATGGAAAGGATATGGAAAACAAGGTGTTAAGTTTGGTTACCATTAACCTCCACATATATAATCCATGTGGATGTAATGGCTGGTTATAATTTCATACTGGTTTAATTGTTTCCATTCAAGTGATTACTATGTGTTCCTCATTTCATATGAGTTTGACAGAGATTATTGGTTCTCTAATGTATCCTAAGTATTAACTGGATAATTTCTTATGATCTCTTGCTGAGGCAGTGTTGCTTCTTATGATCTTCTGTTGCTTTATGGTCTTCTCTTTAGTTGCCACTAGTCTTCTTTTATCACCTTTGTCCATTGCAGGTAGGTTCATCTCTTGGTCTCCAACTTCAATTATCTCACCCTTGTGGTGAAAACATCCAGTTGTTCCAAGCAAAGATTTTACTTAGATGATTATATTATGGTTTCTTGTTTCCTTGGTGTTATTCTTTCTATTGGTTGATGATAAGAAGAGTGTAGGTGTAGTTTATGACATCAGTTAGCCTTATGCATATAAGAAGAATCTGTTGACAAGTTTGCAAGGCTTGTCCCCAAATTACTTTTCATATACAAGAGACTGAGATGTACTAGGTTATTCAACCTTCTGTTTGTTTGTGTATGACATTCAATTGTTTTAGTATACAAAAGTGATCTGTTAACAAGGTAATTAGTCTTGTTACCAAACTACTTCTATATAACACTAACATTGGAGTATCACACAATTTCAAGAGGGTTAATATGATCAGATCAAGTTATAAGAGTTTCCAAGTACTCTTATAATAGCTTAGAGTAGCACTTCTAGAACACTCTAAATAATCTTCTTGAAGATCTTCTGGTGGTAGTTCCTCCTTTCTTGTGAGTTGCCTCTCTTGCAGAATGATTTAGAGAAGATTGGAAACAAGATAGAATAGTCTAGGCAACACATCAAGATCTAGATTAAGAGTTGGTTCATGCTTTTGTTATCCTTCCATATACTTCTTATTTTATTTCCCAAAAGATATGTAATTATATCATATAGGATTTATTTACTTAGTTATCAATTCAATTCCTCTAATAGAGGTTATAACTTGTTATTCCTTAGTTGTATCCAAAGGTACTTTAGTGGTTCAATGATGGTTTGGATAGAAATGTGGAGTGTTTGTGAAATGATGACTTGATAGTAAATTGATCTAATGGTTCATTGATGTGTTAATGTTTCATATGCTCACTTATATAAGATGTTTAAAGCACTGAGCATGTGAAAGTTATTGAGGTTTAATGACTTATGTTATAGTTGTTATTTGTTCTCCCAGGTGTCATGATCTACTTTATATTCATCACTTTATTAACTTTGTCATTCATTATGCAGATATAGAGGTTTGGAAATATCATGTGTGATGATCAGGGTTTAGAAGTAGTTTAAGAAGATTTATTTCTTCTTTAAGATACTTCTTTTATAGTTGATGAGATATGTACATATTCGATAAATATGTTAATACAATTATTATATCATTTCCCACTTGTGGGTTTTGAGTTAACACTTGTTTGTATCACTTGTGTTCAATTGAACCTTTGTTATTTACTTGTGAAGGTTCATTTAGTGGTTATGAGATGATTTATAAAGATGTTATGTAGATTGATTGATAACTTAAGTAGTTCATGTTTTAGAGAGTCTAAAATATTTGTTGATGAAATTATTCCACCAAGCATTACTAACTTGTGGATGTGTGGTCATTAGTTATGAGATTTGGATACTCACCCCTCTTTGAGTTCTAGATACCTGGTGATTATCCCAAGTCACTTATCGACTTGTGGTTAAGGTTGTTGAGAGTTTGTGTTGGTCATAACCAACTATGGTTTGTGTAACCAGATGATTTGGTTTCTTAAGATCCTTGTTATAAAGATCATTCCAAATGTACTCTTGACTAGATGAACTAGACCTATTTCATCATGTCAAGTGAAACTTTGGTCACTTTGATTCGTTTAAACTTTCGCGCCAAAATTTCCCGTACTTTTAGATGCATGCTTTGCAAATGCACATATTAAATTTAGATCCTTACAACTTCCCAAACACTGGGATGTTACAAGCTGTGCAGAGGATATAAGCGCCTATCTATAAAACAGAGAATACTCGGACTGTCCGGGTTATAAGCAGTGGGTTCCGGATATTTTTTTCATAAACAAGTACTAGTCTGTAGAATAGAAGTATATCTATCTAAAATGAAAGGCATTCATATTTTATGAGTTCTGAATATTAATGTGCGTTCTTTTGCAGATCGACCAAGGATGGATGTACCTTGGAAATAGGATGAGCAATGAAAACCTAGAGGGTGTGGCGAAGTTTATGAAATCAACTCAAAAATGTGGTCGATATGACAGCCATATAATAACGCGTCATGTTGTAATAACTGTTAAACATACCATGTTTACACCAGGTCAAACGTTATTCATAAGAGATGGGAAAGATTTTGTTCATCTGGATGGTAGGAAACAATTTTCTAAAAAGATCAAATTACATGACTTGCACGTTCCCCAAAATATGAAGTCCCGAACAGGGATAACTTCCGAAGAAAAAGTCCGATTGATATGAACCAATTTTGTTGCAACAATAACTCTGAGCTACCCAACATCAACTCGATATCTTGGAATAATAAATATAGAAAATTCCATGCATGGAGAGGTGTGGAACCTTTCTCAAACAAGAACCGGTATCATTTTCCATATCACAGCCATATCACAACCATATCACAGCGTGTCATGTTATAATAACTATTAGACATACTAGGCTTACACTAGAACGAGCGTTATTTAAGAGACACTGGAATTTTTTTTGTTCTTCTAGATAGTAGGAAATAGTTTTCTAAAAAGACCAAATTACATGACTTGAATAATCCCCGAGATATGACCTCCTGAACAGAGATAACTTTCTAAGGAAAACTCCGATTGAGATAAAACCAATTTTGTTGCAAAGATAACTCTCAGAGCTACCCAACTTCAACTAGATATCTTGGAATAATAAATATAGAAAATACCATGCATGGAGAGGTGTGGAACCTTTCTCAAACATGAACCGGAATCATTTTCCATATCACAGCCATATCACAACCATATCACAGCCATGTCAGAACGTGTCATGTTGTAATAACTGTTAGACATACCATGTTTACACTAGGGAGAGCGTTATTTATAAGACAAGGGAAATAATTTTGTTCTTCTAGATTCTAGCAAAGAGTTCTCTAAAAAGACCAAATTACATGACTTGCACGTTCCCCGAGATATGACCTCCTCAACAGGGATAACATTCGAAGGAAAACTCCAATTGAGCTGAAACCAATTTTGTTGCAAAGATAACTCTCAGAGCTACCCGAACTCAACTGGATATCTTGGAATAAGAAATATAGAAAATACCATGCATGGAGATGTGTGGAACCTTTCTCAAACATGAACCAGTATTATTTTCCATATCACAACCATATCACAGTCATGTCACAACGCGTCATATTGTAATAACTGTTAGACATACCATGTTTACACTAGAACGAGCGTTATATATAAGAAACGGGAAATAATTTTGTTCTTCTAGATTCTAGCATAGAGTTCTCTAAAAAGACCAAATTACATGAGTTGGACGTTCCCCGAGATATGACCCCCTGGACAGAAATAACTTTCAAATGAAAACTCCAATAGAGATGAAACCAATTTTGTTCTAAAGATAAATCTCAAAGATACCGAACCTCAACTTGATATCTTGGAATAAGAAATATAGAAAATACCATGCTTAGAGAGGTGTGGAACCTTTCTCAAACTTGAACCGGTATCATTTTCCATATGAGAACCATGTCACATCGCGTAATGTTCTAACAACTGTTAGACATACCATGTTCACACTAGGACGCGCGTTATTGATAAGACACATGAAATAATTTTGTTCTTCTAGTTTGTTAGAAAGAGTTTTCTAAAAATACAAAATTACATGACTTGAACGTTCCCTGAGATATGACCTCCTGAACAGGGATAACTTTCGAAGAAAAACTACGATTGAGATAAAACCAATTTTATTGCAAAGATAAATCTAAGAGATACCCAACCTCAACTGGATATCTTGGAATAATAAATATAGAAAATACAATACATGGAGAGGTGTGGAACCTTTCTCAAACATGAACATGTATTGTCGGATATATACCGTATAGGGGTATATAAGATGGTAGTGAAAGTGCCTGGTTACCAGGGTGGCCCAAGTGGTAGTGGGCTATGGTCCATTGGGCGGCCCAGTAACCTGATGCACAGAAGCCGGATTCTAGAAGAACCCGGATCGCGGCCCGTGTGATCTGGCTTGGAGGCGAAGACAGATTCCTTACTTTCCAAGTTATAGTTACCGTAGTCTTCTAGGTTTCCTGTTCTGTAAGCCCTAATCCGGCTATTATATAAAGCCGGACGGGAGATAAACAAAACAACCAACGAATAACAGGGAAGCTATAGGCCAACTCGCCGAGAAGTTGATCCTCTGCGAGTAGCTAGATCCAAAACCTCACATTGTAATCCTGTTTCCAGGCTTTAGCCCTGATTAGTGAGAAGTGCAGGAGTAGGCACGTCGTACTGTCGCGACGTACCGAACCTGGGTAAATCCTGTGTTTACTGTCTACCACGCGATCCCGTTACCCCACGTCTCTACCGTAGTCTCATGGCACCCCCGTCTATGAAAACTACTACGATGTCTCGACAGTTGGCGCCCACCGTGGGGCAAACGACGTCAGGCGTGAAGTTCCGATCTGGGATACTTGGCGGAATCGGAAGATCAATCACTGTCGGAAGCTTGGAATTCAACGATGATGTCGGACGCTTCCTCGACAACGGATCCTACATACCGGCGCAAAACCACCTGGTAAGTGCCTGCGTGTTACCGATAGGATCTGCTAACATCTTTATCGGACTAACTGCAGAAGCAATGGGGTTTTGCGGTTGAAGCAAATTTATCCCACCCGCCCTATACCCAGTCGAGGATGACTATGATACCGGATTCTGCTCAGATCGCCGACAAAAAAGTGACACACACTTTATCGGCATGGTGCAGTCCGAAGTCGCCGAAAACACGGATGACGTAAATCCCGTGCAAGAGGCAGACAAAAACACACCCGTCACAGCAACGGAAGACCCGACACCCGTCATACAGGCGGAAGGTCCGACATCCGTCCACGAGACGATGAACTCGGAAGCAGAATCCGTACTAGCCGCCATTGAGGCAAGATTAGAGTCGGAAACCGGATCAGAGGATTTTGATACCGAAGACGAAGACGCGGACGCCTTCGAAAGGAAAGTTAAATCTTTTCAAGAGGGATTCCATGAAGTGCTAATGGCGAAACCAGCTGATACCACGGACGCCGGCAGCCAGGAAAGCCCTAAAACCCCTCCGCCAGAGGAAGAGAGAGAAGACGGAGAAACTTCTCCGGTATTTCCCAATGTCAAGGAATTGACAGAGGATGAGCCTGTCAAAAAGCCTCCCTCTTCCAAGAAAAAGCATCGTGCTGCTAAGAAACTCCAATACAAAATCCGGAAGAAAAAATCAGCTGATCAACCTGATGAAAACCTGGAAGTAGGAGATGCTAGCGGAACAAAGACTGCGGAGAAGAAAATCAAAGAAATCCTTGTTCCGCCAATGATGGAACAGGAAGAGCAAGAGCTGTTGCAAACGCCAGTGGGAGCAAATGAACCCCCTGAGATGCTGGAAGCCAGGAGGCAAGCTTTCCAAAGGCAACAGCAACATCTACTCAGATCTCGGCAACACCTCCAAAAAACCCAGGATGACATTAAGCTCATGAAGGAAGAAATAGAGGAGTACGAGAGAAAGAATAGATCTGGCATTAAACCTACAAGGTTACCCGGAATCGTAAGACCGGAAGTACTGCCACCAAAAGAAAGGTTTCACAACCCATCTTGGCAAAAGCAGGTAAACGGCAAAGATGCCAGAGGCGAACCAATTTATAAAACCGCAGCAGAAAACGCGGAAGCAGCGTTCGCCATCCTGAACAATGATCTGTACTCCAACGGTGAAAAACTTCAAGGGGTGTATGCTTTCCTAGGAAAAGCATTGCAACAACAACAGCGGGCCCAAGAGCGATCAGGAAGACTGCAGGATAACTCCGCCCTATGCAAAACAGCTACTTGCGCCGCTGGAGCACCTGGACCAGAGGAACCTGGAGATTCAGACAATTCAAAGGATAAAAAAGAGGATCCGAGAAAAGACAAGAAAAACCCCGACAATAGGGATGAAGTATCCCGAACCGGATCCCATCCCCCGAAAGGTGGACTTAAACCCCACGATCGGGAAGAAAAATACCGGAATGACGGCAAAACAATGCCACCTCCGAGAAATCCAGCTGAGAAAGCCGGAAGATACGATACACCTCACAGACGTGAGAGATCCCGGACACCCCCTAAGGATAAAGAAAGGAACAGGAGCAGGACTCCGCCTAATCCAAAAGGACGTGATCATGGAAGAGTTAGGTACAATCCCGGAAAAGCGTGTCCGCACAACAATGGAAAAGAAAGGAGTAGATCCCCTTCTGTCCATTCAGCCGGAAGATATTGCGCGCACATTGATAGAGCGGAGAAGGATGACCTATACTTTGGTCCTAAGTGTTTCACTGACAGGATCCGAAGGATAACCTGCATTCTGGCTTCGCCAAAGTTGGTCCAACCTACCAAAAATATACCGGCAGCACAAACCCGGACACCTGGCTCTCAGACTATTATACAGCCGTCCAGATCAACAATGGGACAGACCTGGAAGCTGTCAAGTTTCTTCCGCTAATGTTACTGGATGGAGCCAGAGATTGGATCAATGGATTACCATCAAGAACTGTCGATAGCTGGGATGATATGGCTCGAGTATTTACTCAGCATTTCCGGGGAACATACAAACACCCGAACAACATCAACCAGCTGAACCGTTGCACCCAATTCGAGGATGAACCATAGGTGGACTTCATCTCCAGATGGACGGCAATGAAGAATAGTTGTTCTGGAGTAACTGACGTACAAGCAATGCATGCTTTCGTCAATGGCCTAAAACCCGGACTTGTACCGTTCATGGTTGGTTCCAAACAGCACAAAGATCTCGGATCTATGCTTACAACCGCCAACGAACATGCTGCAGCCGAAGACGACATCAGAGCAAGAGGGGTAATATCGAATCACTGATACTTGCTAAGAAAACCCCTCGTTCTGACAAAAAAGGAACTCCAGAAACAACGACAAAACCCAAAGAGGTCAACATAGCCTTTGGAAGTGAAAAAGGGAATAAGTGGAAACGACGCAACCCAGATCCAATCAATTACACTCCAGAGGAGTGGGAGAGGATTAAGTCGGAACCTTGTGTCCACAATTCACAATTTGGGAAACCCACCCATACAAACGCACAATGCCGGCTGAATAAGCACATGAAAGGCAGTGCAGGATCCGGAAATAAGGGGAAGGGTTCCAAAAGGAAAACCACCAAACAAAAGCCAGAAGCTGAAAAAGAAGACAGTGAATCGGACACTGATGAAAAAATCCAGGACCAACAGCGAAAGGGCGAACCCAAATTTCCGAGAGTTGATGGAGAAGCAATGCTAACATTCCTAGCAACTCCATCAGCAAAGGTGGCCAAAAGAACACTTCGAGAAATAAACGCGGTTGTTCCGGCAACCCCGAAATTCTTGAAGTACTCCAACACACCAATTACCTGGGATCAGTCTGATCATCCCGGGAATATCCCTGAACCCGGCACACAAGCTCTTGTCGTAAGCCCTATTGTCCAGAACACTAGGCTAAGAAGAGTGCTGATGGATGGAGGATCCAGCATTAACATAATGTACTTGGATACACTGAAGCACCTGATGATTTCCGAGTCCCAGCTCAATTACAGCAACATACGCTTCCACGGCATTGTTCCTGGCAGACAAGCACGATCCCTAGGAGTAATTTCCCTAGATGTCACCTTCGGAGATAAAGATCACTTCCGGCAGGAAAAAGTATCCTTCGAAGTAGTGCCGCTCGAAAGCGTGTATCACGCAATACTCGGACGTCCAGCTTTCGCCAAATTCATGGCAAGATCCTGTTATATATATAACAAGTTGAAGATGCCAGGACCCAAAGGAGGAGTAATCACCATAGCTGGTGATTTTAAGCTAGCAAATGAGTTGGAGAAAGAAAACGCCCTTTGCGCTCAGAGAGTCATAGCAAAGGAAGAACTGAAGGAATTGGCCAAGGAGGTATCGCCGACAGAAATGCCGGCAGGAAAAGAAACCCGGAAGCCAACAGACAGCTTCAAGGCGTCCGAGAATACAAGACAGGTAATCCTAGATCCCAAAGATCCGACAAAATTCGTCGTTGTAGGGACTGGGATGACCGACAAATAGGAAGGCGAGCTCATCAAGTTCCTCCGTGAGAACTGGGATATTTTTGCCTGGTGTCCAGCTGACATGCCAGGCGTACCCAGGGAACTTGCTGAGCACCAACTCAAGGTAATTCCAGGATCAAAACCCGTCAAACAAGGTCTCCGTCGATTTGACGGAAGAAGACGGAAGGCTATTGGCAAGGAAATTATCCGGCTTTTAGCAGCAGATTTCATCCAGGAAGTAATCCACACTGAATGGTCCGCAAATCCGGTATTAGTACCGAAGAAAGACACTACTGCTCTTAGAATGTGTATAGATTACACAGGCTTGAACAAATTGTGTCCAAAAGATAGGTTTGCGTTACCGCGAATCGATCAAATAATAGATGCCACTGCAGGCTTTGAGCTTTTATGCTTTTTGGATGCATACTCCGGGTACCACCAAATACGCATGAAAAAGGAAGATCAAATTAAGACTTCTTTCACAACCCCATACGGGACGTATTATTACGTAACCATGACATTTGGCCTGAAGATCGCAGGTGCAACCTACCAGCGTTGCATGCAACGTTGTTTGCATAGTCAGATTGGCAAAAACGTCCATGTTTACGTGGACGATATTGCTGTCGTAACCAAGGAAAAAGATACACTCCTTGAGGATCTGCGAGAAACTTTCGAAAACTTGCGCACTTACAAGATGAAGTTAAATCCATCTAAGTGTGTATTCGGGGTTCCCTCAGGAAAACTTCTGGGTTTTATCGTTTCTCACAGAGGAATAGAAGTTAACCCGGAAAAGATAAAAGCCATCTTGAATATCTTGAAGCCTACGTGCGTAAAAGATGTCCAAAGATTGACGGGTTCCGCCGCTGCCGTCAGCATATTTATTAGTCGGCTGGGGGATAAAGCCCTACCACTCTACAAGTTGTTGAAGAAATCCAACAAAGTCAAGTGGATAGTGAAAGCATTGGAATATCTAGCAGTTATGTCTCTTCCGTACTTAGTTGAATTTCTATGTAAACATCTTTTGAGATCATGAAATAAAGTTGTCGGGATTCTGATATCCATGTTTTCACAAGTTCACTATAGTACAAAGCATGATCCCATCTTATCTATTTCCCAATGATCTTACAAAATACTCAATGTTAACCCGAATTGTGCCTGCGTACTCGGCGTTAAGAAACTGAATGATTTTTCAGCCTGCTAACGGCTAAAGGAAACTTGAATTGCCTGCGTGCCCAAGTTTCATTTAAAAAATTCCTTGCTTCTCTAAGCATTTTCTGATTGCTTATATGTTGGGTCACTGGAGCTAGTTAGTAAAAATGCCTTTAGTATGATCCATGTTTCCGAGTTTCAACTGATTGGTTATACCCAGTTACTCGACATGACGATTCATAATGCTATCGAGGAATTTCAAACACTAAGGACAGTCAAAACACATATGCCAGAGAACTTAGAAGATAAATGAATAATAAAATCCGAAAACTTTGCAAAGAATTTCATAATTAAGATTGCAAAAGGCGGAGTTTTCATTCATACAAATAGAAACATTACATTTTGGATTACATTGAAAGAACAGTAATGCTCCTATTGTCTACTTTCGCTATCCAGGTTCAAGGTAGCCCTTCAAGCATCCGACTCCTCCTCGCTGCTGTCGTCCTCGGGGATTGGAGGGATCTCCTCTTCTTGGTAATTGACTGAGATATTTACCATGGAGGCAATCTGGGTGGCGTGGCCTTTGATTTCATCAAAGATGGTATTTCGCTGAGTATCCGTGTATCCTTGAGGGACACCGGACGCCACGCGCCAAGATTTAGCACCAGGGTAGTGCATACGCATAAGGCCGAGTGCCATGCGCGCACCACCCCGTGCAGCGGAACGCAGGATGGACTCCCTGGACTCCGCCACCTCCATGATGGCACCCGGAAGTTTTTCAACTTCCGAGAACTCCCCAGTCCTGGCGGGAAGGAACTTATTGACCAGTCGCATTCCAGCAGCTCTGATCGAAGTCCATGTCTTCCCAAAGGCTCGGATCCCTTCAAGCCGAGTACCATCTGGGGTGTCTCCTGTTTTTCCAACAAAACAACTAAAAGGGTTAGGTGAAAAACAGAGAAAGAAGGCAAGACATGGAAAAATTGTAAAAGTATCAGTAACTTACCGATAAGCTTGTCAATCTCGGAGATTTCCTCCGGGCGAAGGTTTAGGGCGTTTTCCAAATCCTGAATGTTGGATTTGTCCTTCTCCGCCTGTTCGGAAGCCTTGGAATTAGCAACTCCAAGGGCCAGATTACTGGCCTCCAAATCTTTTCGAGTCTTCACAAGATCCTTGTGAAGATCCAAATTCTCCTTTCGGAGATTCTCGGCATTGCCGGCATCTTCAGCTATTTGCTTGGCCTTAGCCAAAGCAGCTGGAAAGCAAGGAAAATTCCGAGTTTAGAAAATTTCCGGAATAAGTACTTAGACAAAAAATTGAAGCGAAAACTTCAGAGGAAAAATGTTTACCTGCTGTTTCCGACAAAGCGAGCTGAGACGACGCCAGCTCCGCCTCTCTCTCTTCAAGAATAGAAAGAAGATTTCTAACTTCTTTATTCTTAATGGAGAGTTTGTTGAAAACTTCCATGTTAATGGCTTCGGCGGTTTGCTGGAACATAGCAAGGAAAAGAATAATTACAAAAAGCATCAAAGCAAAGAATCGTACATTTGGTTTAATGCTTGGGGGCTAGAGTTACATACCTGGCTCATTCGTTGCAAACCTGCCAAGTTTTCATTGAACCCTTTTGCGTATTCCGCAAAAAGGGTTCCAGCCGCGCTTAGGCCGTCATTGATAATCTTGAATTCCTTGTCAAAAGTGGGAATCTCCTCGTCAAATGTACGAGAAGGTTTTCCCACCTCTGGAGCCGCCCTTTCCCTCGTGTCCGTGTTCGACACAACGGGTTGGCTGGGCTCTAGTGGCTTGGTGTTGGGGGGTGCAGCGTGCTCTTCCGCCATCGTGGACGGTGTATCCGGGGCGATGACGGGAGAAGGTTGACTGCCTCGGCTGGAAACAACTTTGTGTTTCTTCAGCTTCTTCGGCTTTAGGATGGAGGGAGGCAGGCTGAAAACAAAAAACCCGGAAAAGTTAAAACTCCGAAGACGGAAGAAAAATTTCCATGACAGAAAAGAACCCAGAAGAAAGAACCTGGAAGTGGCGACGGGGATTCCGTCAAGGTCGATAACTTCCTGAGAGGAAGAAATCTTCTTGCGCTTGCGCCCACCTGTAGTGGCAGTACGCAAGGCATCCAGCTCAGCTTCGGAGGCTAACTCCGAGTCTGGAAGTTCAGCGAACTGTCGAAAAAACAAATCAGAGTCAGAAGCAGTAAAATCCGAGAAAGATTGTTAAAACTATACCCAAATGACGGAAAAGATACCTTGGGAGCCAGATTGTCGTCCGTGTACATCGGCCGACTCGCTTCGTATTGGTCGCGAGATGCGACCAACTGGTTTGCGCGTCGTCGAAGATCCCTTGGAGACCAATCCTTGATGGATGTCCGCATTGGGTCGTTGGCACCCGTGTATTCGCACAAGAGGCGGCCACCGTGATTGGCCAACGGCTGGATCCGCCTATTTAACCAGCAAAGGACCGTGTCCATGCCAGTTAGAGGTGGATCGGAGGAGGTGAGCTTGGCGATGCGCCGCTTGATCCTTAGAAGATCAGGCGGCAGAACCTGGACGGATTCTGTTCCCCAATTGTCTTGGGGAATGGCAGCAGTGTTGGAGAAAGGTGGAACCCCGATGGCCTTTTTTGGGAAAGGCACATCGGGGTGGTAGAAGAAAGAACCCGTCCAAAATTTGACGAATTCTGATGTCTTGATCTTGGGGAACCAATCTTCCCTAAACCTCCGAAGAGTAAAGGAGATGGTCCCGCAAGTCGGGAGTGCGCCCTCCGAGGAGTTCCGCTTAACCCCGAAACAATACATCCAAAAATCTAACCTAGGTTCTAAACCTAAGTAACCCTCAAATAGGGCCTAGAACCTGGCCATATAAAGAATGGAGTTGGGTGGCAGGTTATGAGGTTGGATGTTGTAGTGGGAGAGGATTTGGAGGAAGAAAGCGGAAGGCGGAAGCCCCATACCTCTTAGGAGATGGGAGGAAAGAAGGACCCTTTCGCCGTCTCTCGTCATTGGCTCGTTCTCGTCTTCAGGGAGCCGCCATTTCCCTTTAAGAATCAGGCCCTCCTTTTCCAGGTTTGGAAGGAGGGCTGGCGGAATGATGCAGGCAATCTAATTGCCTGCAGTTTCCACCTCTTCATCCGCTCCGGCGGCGGCGGACGCGGCGGCTTCCGCAGCGTCGAGCTCGTCGCCGAGGAGCTGGATCTTGTCCTCCGCCGTTTCGGGAGCAAACGGCGGGGAAGGTGCGGAGCTCGAGCCCGCCGCGTTCGCGGCGGCGGAAAGATCCTCTCCGCCCGCCGCAGAGGCCGCGGTCTTTTCCGGCTCGTCGCCGGCGTGCTTTCGGGATCCAAGTTGCGGATCCAGGTCGTTGATGATATCGTCGACGGTGAGCGCGGCAGAGCGAATGGGGGACGACGGCGAGGTTGCCATTTGGTGGCGGCGCATTGCGCTGGTGCTCTGGGTACGTTCGTGTGCTCGGGACGGTTCTTCGCTCGGGAGCTTGTGCGCGGCAATGGCGTGGACAGTGAGAGTGCGGAAGGTTTTTGACGAGGACGAAGACGGCTATTTATAGCCAGAAATCCGTCAAGATACGTCCCAACGGCTATTTTGACCGTTGGATGATCAACGCGTGTCACTCGCCGGAAAATCAGGGAAATGAAACGACAGGGTAATGATGGTTATCTCCTCGTTTTCCGTGAGAATCTGTCAGAGATATGTTACTGGGTTTTCCGCGTAAAACCCAAACGTCCCTTACATCAACATGATTAAGTGCGCTGACGTAAGAAGTTCCTTCTCCCCGAAGGATCATGAGAGAAAAGCCGTATTTTTAGGATTCCGAGTTTCACGTTACCATCTCTTTCAAAAGAAGAATAATAAGAAGAATCAAGACTGCTGATTAAAATTTCTCGGACAAAACACATTTGGCGAAAGACGGCAAATCAGAGTTTTAATCCTTCTTGGGGGCTACAGTCGGATATATACCGTATAGGGGTATATAAGATGGTAGTGAAAGTGCCTGGTTACCAGCGTGGCCCAAGTGGTAGTGGGCTATGGTCCATTGGGCGGCCCAGTAACCTGATGCACAAAAGCCAGATTCTAGAAGAACCCGGATCACGGCCCGTGTGATCTTGCTTGGAGGAGAAGACGGATTCCTTACTTTCCAAGTTATATTTACCGTAGTCTTCTAGGTTTCCTATTCTGTAAGCCCTAATCCGGCTATTATATAAAGCCGGACAGGAGATAAACAAAACAACCAACGAATAACAGGAAAGCTATAGGCCAACTCGCCGAGAAGTTGATCCTCTGCGAGTAGCTAGATCCAAAACCTCACATTGTAATCATGTTTCCAGGCTTTAGCCCTGATTAGTGAGAAGTGCAGGAGGAGGCACGTCGTACTGTCGCGACGTATCGAACCTGGGTAAATCCTGTGTTTACTGTCTACCACGCGATCCTGTTACCCCACGTCTCTACCGTAGTCTCATGGCACCCCCGTCTATGAAAACTACTATGATGTCTCGACATGTATCATTTTCCATATCACAGCCATATCACAACCATATCACAATCATGTCACAAGGCGTCATGTTGTAATAACTGTTAGACATACCATGTTTACACTAGGAAGAGCGCTATTTATAAGACACGGGAAATAATTTTGTTCTTCTAGATTGTATTAAAGAGTTTTCTAAAAAGACCAAATTACATGACTTGCACGTTCCCCGAGATATGACCTCCTGAACATGGATAACTTTCAAAGGAAAACTTTGATTGAGCTGAAACCAATTTTGTTGCAAAGATAACTCTGAGAGCTACCCAAACTCAACTGGATATCTAAGAATAAGAAATATATAAAATTCCAAGCACTGAGAGGTGTGTAACCTTTCTCAAACATTAACCGGTATCATTCTCCATATCACAGCCATACCACAACCATATCGCAACCATGTCATAACGTGTCATGTTGTAATAAATGTTAGACATACCATGTTTACACTAGGACGATCGTTATTTATAAGAAACGGGAAAGAATTTTGGTCTTCTATATTGTAGTAATTTTTTTTTCTAAAAATACCAAATTACATCACTTGCACGTTCCCCGAGATCAGACCCCTGAACAGGGATAACTTTCACAGGAAAACTCCGATTGAGATGAAACCAATTTTGTTCTAAAGATAACTCTCAGAGCTACCCAACCTCATCTGGATATCTTGGAATAAGAACGCCTATTTATACCTCTCCTTGGGTTAATCCTAAATACCAGAGCCTTCAGCCACCAAAAAATCCGTAGCCGCCGTCATCGTCAACCCTAGTTCGAGAGGGTTTCTAACCTCTCCTCGGCACCGTGCCGTGAGGGGAACTCATCACCGGAGGGCTCTACATCACCATGCCTACCTCCAGAGTGATGCGTGAGTAGTTCGTCCTTGGACTACAGGTCCATAGCATTAGTTAGATGGTTGTCTTCTCCTCTTTATGCCTCATGTTTAGATCATGTGAGCTTCCTAACATGATCAAGATCATCTTATTGTAATGCTACATGTTGTGCTTGTTGGGATTCGATGAATATTGAATTCTATGTCAAGTGATTATCAATATATCATGTTTATGTTATTTATGATCTTGCATGCTCTCCGTTACAAGTAGATGTTTTGGCCAAGTTGATGCTTGTAACTCCAAGAGGGCGTATTTATGCTAGATAGTGGGTTCATGCCTCCCTTTTATCCATGCTCGAGTGACGAAAACGTAACGTATGGGGGATGTTTTGTTGCCATTAGGGAGAAAACAACGATATTTAACTTTTTTACATTACACACTTTACTTAAGGCAATAACCTGTTGATTGCAACTTAATACCAAAGTATGCTTGGATTATGTTCTAAGGGTGGATTATTTGTCATAGATGCAGTTAGATAACAGTCTATGAATTATGTTGTAATGCCCGCTTGAATCACATAGTAATCATCCTGTCATGCATATGCACTATGGTGCAGCCTTTATATCTGTCAATTGCCCAACTGTAATTTGTTTCCCCATTATGTTATCTATACGTTTTGGAGAGACAACACTACTGAATTGTGGACACCGGTCCATTTATTTTAAACTGATAATACAACCACTGCAAACACTCTCCAATTGACACTTCAAGAAGATATCGGCGAGATCGCTCCTGTTCACTCTAGTAGAAACATGGTGAAGCTACTGAAGTGGTCGGACCACAAGGTCTCCTTTGACATCAGCGACCACCCCAAGTCCACAAGGACCGTGGGGATCCCGCCCTTGGTTTGCACCCCCCATCAACAATGTTATCGTCAACCAGACGCTCCTCGACGGGGGTGCAGGACTCAACGTCATCTCGGTGCCTACGTTCGAGCGGCTCCACGTGCCTTACGAGCGTCTCGCTCCCACAAGGCCATTCACCGGTGTCACCGACGGCACCACGGTCCCCTTGGGACAGGTGCGCCTTGCCGTCGAGCACTAGCTAGAACTTCCGCACCAAGACTCTCGAATTCGACGTTGAGCACATCTCCCTACCCTACAATGCCATCTTTGGGTACCCAGCTCTCGCGAAGTTCATGGTCGTGACGCACCACGCATACAACCTCGCCAAGCTACCCGGGCCTGCTGGAACCATCACCATCCAGAGAGAGGTGGAGGAGGCGACAAGCTCTGTCGAGCGGGCCTACAAGGACGCGCTCATCTCCCATCCTGCCGATGAAGACGACGTGGGACACCTCGATGAGTCTCCCAACAAGAGGTTGCTCGCTTATTGTGAAGGAGCAGCCACGCAGAAGACCCCCAAGAGCGCTGGAGGCTCGGGGGCTACCCCCTAGAAGACCCCTCAGAGCCCTGGAGGTTCGGGGGCTGCCACTGCTGTCCATGCGAGCGTGGCTCCTTACTAGGAAGGAGCGCTCACCACATGCTCGTTCCATGGCGCCACAAGACCATGGAGACGCACCCTCGAGGGGGCCCCGTGACGCCATGGTAAAACCAACGCTAGGACCTCTCTCCGTGAGGGTCTCATGGAGCTCTCGCCAGGCAGACCACAAGGCCACGGGAGCTTCTACCTACACAAGTGGGAGCCTCGCTCTGGCGAGACAATCTTTTGTTACTCGAGGGATCCACGAGGCCACTACATCCTCGCGCTATGCACCTAAACTCGCGCGAGTATCAGCCCCATGACAATGGAAGTCCCATGTCCGCACGGTGACGTCAAGTGCCTCTTGGGGGACCACAAGGTCACGAAATCCCCAAGCATTTTGTAAGAGAACAATGCCTCACCCTAGCAGTAAAATCTTGTTGCTTTCACAAAGCAATCTCTCCTTGCATGCCGGCATGCCTGCATTTTGCATCCAACAAATATCATATGCATTCATCCAAGCATGCATCCTCCCTCTCTGCAAAGAGCCGCGCGAAGGCCTTTTTTCTCTCGAGAGCATCCCACGACTGAGGGCTGGAACAGTGTATGTGAGCGGGTCGCTACCGCACACAAACACTTCGCCAAGTCCTCGATATTTTCTCCTCGCGAGATGCTCACGAAGGAAAAACCAAGCGCGCACCTCTCCAGAGGCATAAACTGCAGGTAGCAGCAGCGACCTCACTCCAAGGAACGAGCATGCAAGACGCAGCTACTCGCACGGAGCCCAGAATGATCCTCCATAGGGAGCAACTGGAGGCACACCATGAAGGACGCAAACAAGGTGTCTGGAAGGACACCACCACGGAAAAGCTAAGTATCACCACAAGGAAGTACCAGTAAACTAAAACCCAAAAAAACAAAGTTGTCACCCGCCAAAAGATTCACCTACTTCCTATTACATACATCAGAAAATGAAGACCGCGATCACGCGGAGGAATGGTGGCTCTCGGAGTCTTCAGCATCACCACCAGCTCCTCATGCCTCATTGGCTTTAGGGGGATTTGACGAAGATGGACCTGACGGTGGACCGAACTTCTCGGCGAAGGCATTCACTGCCTCGCGCACTTGGCTCCGGAGCGCCTCACGAAGATCGCGCGGGATAGGCGCAGAAAGATTATCAAAGTCAAAGAGGGGGTAGGGTAGTTGGAGCCGTGAAAAGGCATGACCAATCGTCAGGAATTGATGGACCTCCTCATTCAAGACTAGGTCCAGATCCTCGACATCCTCCTCGAGCGTAGTGATGAACTACGCAAAGTAGTTGACGCAGCCGGCACCGGTGTACTCGAGGCAGAGAGCTGGCGTCTCTACGTGTAGGCGGTCAACGACAGTGCTGGTGCGGCGCACTGTTTCACGGAACAGCGCCTGGAACTTGCGCTACAGCTCACGCGGCTGCTGAGCGGAAGCTCGGCGCTCCTCTTCTGCCTCCACGAGTGGAGCGATCTGCTCCTGCAGAGCGTGCATGTCCGCCTGGTGCTTTGTAGCCTCCTTGGCTGCGAAGACCTTGGTCTTACTCTCTTTGTCGCGTCGCTGGCAAACCTTCTCCAAGTCTTCCTCGAGCTCCCTCTCCTTCTTCTCCAGCTCCTTCCTCCACTTGGTGAACTTGGCCTCTAGATCCTTGTTCTTTTGATTGAACTCCTTCAGAAGCTCATCGCGTATGGCCGTGCACCCTGCCGCGACCTCCTTCTCAATGCCTCGATTGCGATCGGACTTCCCCTGAGCAACGAGGGTGTTGCTGGTTTCAACCTTCTCAAGGGTGCGGGCCTCTATCCTCCGCACCTCCCCTCGAGGGTGTCGAGGCTCTCACGCTCGATACTAAGATCAATCTCAGCGCATGACAACATCTCTTCCCGCTTGACGAGGTCACTCTTGGCCTCGCTGACCGCTGCCTCCTTGGAAGCAAGCCCCTCCTCTTTCTCCCGACGAAGACGGGGCCACTCCTCCACCTCCAAGGCATGATGGTTCCGCTCCAGGTGAAGCTCTTCCTGGCCACCCTCTGCAGTCGTCAGGGCAAGCTGGGCTGCCTTCAGCGTCGCGGAAGCATCCTTACGTTCCTGCTCGACCTCCGTCAACATCGCACGCCTTGTCGCAACCGCCGTCTCTTCCTGCGCGAGGACAGACACGACGGCCTCCCGTAGCTCGCCGCCCAAGACCTCGAGGCGCTCCAGCTCAGCAGACAGGGCGGCTACCTGGGACAAGGCCTGGGCGGTGATAACATCACGGATTTTCTTAGCCCAGTCCTCCAAGAGGGAGACAAGTCCTCGGACCGAGCCATGCGGCACATTGGACAACCCTGTCCACCAATGTTCGGCGGATGCCGTGCCCGTGTCAAGCACGGCCTCTAAATCAACCTCGGCTTCGCCCGGCTCTGGTAGGGTGACGACATCGTCCTCGACACGGGGAGCTGGAGGGGACACCAAGGCCTCCCCCACAAGCACCTCCGGGAGAACCTCGGTCGAAGGCGCGGCCTCGACAAGGACTTCGGTCACAACCTCCTCCGCCAAGGGAGGATTCGCCTGAGGCGGGACGGTGGATCCAGGGGTATCTCGTTGGGGGCGTCGTCGACCTGCTCCCTGCCGCGGACAACACCAACCTATCAAGATGCGAATTGGTAAAAGCAGAAGGAAGAACTGGAGGAAGGGCTCCTTACTCTCCATTGAAGCGCCACACTCTGGGCGACACCGATGTGATGGAGTCCGTGCCGTCGGGGGCTTCTCGGCCGCAACGCCAGAGGACGACGGGCTGTCATCTCTCTGTGGCCTCTGCCCGAAGCTGTGGTCGCTGGGCACTTTGCCAACGCCCTCATCACTGCCTGGGTTCGTTTGACGTGGGGCATTCTCTCCATCGTCCTCCCCATGAGAAGCCAACACTAACCTGCAGCGCCTCCGCGTCGGAGGTGTTCCTGTCGTGGCGGCCTGGGGAGAAGAGGGGCTCTCGACGCTCTCCTCGACGGAGTCCAGGGTGTACGGATTTCCCTCGCGCGACTCCGTCCCCTCAGCCTGAGGGCCCCACCTGTCGAAGGGCGGTATCATCTCCAAGATCGCCTCCCTATCCACCGACGGAATATCACAGAGAGGAGATAAGCCACGGGGCAGCCCCGATGGCTGGTCAAAGTGGGGCAACACCATAAGAGCCAAGGAGATAGTGTCCATGCTGGTGAGGTGGTGGTCCAGGCGCATTCGGTCGCCGGGACCCAAGTACGACCCCATGCGTTGGTCATGGCGCTGCAGAGGGGCGAGGCGGTTCTGGACCATCTCGGATACAAGCATATCAAAGGTGAGACAATGGCCGTGCGGCGCGTGCACAAGCTCCATCGGAGGCTCGAGACGGTGGCCAGAGTGCTCCTCCGACTGCCATCCCAAGTGTCGCACGGGAGATGACAAAGGGAACTCCAGGAGGTCGCAAGCCTCCCGGACTTCGAGTATAGCCACCTCAAAGGGAATCCAAGGGCCTCGGGCGGGATATCCATTTGGGAGAACACGGCCCATAAGCCGGAAGGAGAGGTCACCAATGCCTGTGTTCGTCGGATCCTCCTGCAGCTGAAGAAAAAATGCAAGAAGGCCATAGACGGTTTCACACCCAGGAACGCCTCGTAGTAGAAGGAAAAGGCGGAGATGATAATGGTGGAACTGGGAGAAAGATGGAAGAGGTGGATGCGGTAGCGGTCCAGGACGACATGAAGGAAGGAAGAGAAGGGGGAACCATCGCACTAATTCGTAGAACATCGGTTACATCATCGGGGAAAGCTCATCGGGGAAAGCCGTACCCGCAAGAAGAACGGTGGCACCGTGCTCACTGGTGGAGTGCGCCGCCATGAGTCGCACTTTCTTCATCTAGCGGGAGTCAATGGTGGAGAGCTCGACTACGGGCGTCATGGCGACCAGTTGAGAGGTGGCGAATGGCAACGAAGAAGGTGAAGGGGATCGTATCGGTCTGAGAAGAAGAGGAGAAGAAGGAACGAGCGGAAGTCAGGAAGAAGAGCCCGACACAGTTTCCTAGGCCCCCACGGACTGTCGGGCTACGGCGCAGGGAGTCGTTGTCCACATGTTTAAATCAGTTGTGGAGGGTCGCTCACGAACCGCCGTGCCACGCGCAGCACGCCGGGCAGGCAGTGGTGGGCCCGCGACTCCTCGCCTCCTACGTCCACATGTTGCCATGGGCCCGCAGTCTACTGTCGGGCCCCTGAATACCAGGGTATCCTGGCCCGTCTGCTGCAGCCTGGCCCAGTAGGCGCCTCTTCAAGGCCATCGAGTGACCAAATCCTTGAGGGGGCCTGGCACTCCCTTTTCAAGGTCCCCAGAGCCACTGACGGCGAACCTGGGCGAACCCTCCTTTCGAGAGCAGCTCTACTCCGCCATATTTCTCCTCTCGAAGGGAGTCATCTTTCGGAAGGGGGAGAAGGCATGTGCCGCTGACGCCTGCGCTTGCGAGCGCTGGCAGAAGCTGCACAGAGATGCAGGAGTGCTTTGTCCGCAGTTGCCATTCTGGTGTATAAAGACTAGGGAAACACTGCCGGGGCAGAAGGAGGTTCCCCAGGATTACCACTTTGGTGCAAGAGGACCGAGTCCGCGCTACGGGACGAAGGCGGGGTCACCAAGCTCCCCACCGTGACGCCACGGGCGGTGGAGCTGTCCCCCGATGACCAGGACCGCGCAGGAGGGACAAGGGTACGGGACGCTCCCCTCTTTGGCACCTTGTGAGAACCCTTTTATATCGTATGAGCGGGAAGGAGGTCCAAATGCCAGTATAAGAAGGGCACCTCCTTCCCTAGGAAAAAGGGAGCTCAAAGCATCATAGAGCCAAGTAGTCTGTTCCAAGCACATACTCGCATCTGTACTGTAATCACCGCAGTGCAATCCATCAGACAGCAGGAGTAAGGTTTTACACCACACTGGTGGCCTGAATCTGGGTAAATTCCCTGTGTCTCCATTGTTTTCTTGCTCAAGCTTCTCTCTCAAAGCCTCCCCTGGAAGCGAAGGAAGCATGTTTAGCCCCTAGTGTTCGAACCTCTGAGAGCTATCATGTCTAAGACAGACGATCTCTCTCCGGTGTGGATACTTCGTGTGTGAGTGGATTTGCTGGGACGTCAGTGAGCGGAACCGAGCGACATTTCTAGAAGTAAGTGAATAAATACGTGCACATTTTTATTTTATTACCATCAATTGTGTGTTGAGTGTCTTTCCTAATATTTTTTATAATGATTGATATTCATATTGATATCCTTCTTTTATAGCTGGATAAAATGCAGAGCAATCTGCAGCTAAAGGAGCGCTTTATAGGAATTCAAGAGGAAATTGCCGGATTTTTGGTTGACCACGTCGGGAAAATTCTCGATTGGTTAGACGGGCTCTAGTCTCGCTTAGATCTCCATGTAAATGAATTATCGGGCTTAGTCCCCATTAGATCGATCTCCATGTAAACGAATAAATGGGTTCTAGTCCCAGTTGAATTATCAGAAAGTATTGTATAGAGATTTCTTTGATGGACCTTTTGATATGCTATATGTATTTTTCTGATTTTTTATTAATTAACCATATATTTTTTCCATTATTGATCATAATTTTAAAAATAAAAGAAGTTTGAACCAAGAGGCTGCCACGTGGGGACAATATTGTCCCGGATCCTAGTAGAAACCGAGACTAGAGCTTCTCGACCAGAAGCTCAGCTCAAGGCACACGTGGCCTTCTTTTTGTCCCGGGTCGTAAGCCGCCCAAGACTAGAGGGGGGCCTCTAGTCCCGATTTAGTAGTCCCGGGTGTGCGCGGCCGGGACTAGAGGCCCTCACTGTAACATCCCTGATTTTTGGAAAGTGCAAAAATCACAAAAATTTGAAACTTTTGTTTTCATACAAAGCAAGTCACCAAAACCAAATGAAATGCAAGAAACAAAAGAAAAACAATATGTAATTGGAAATAAAGAATCCAAATTTTCTCAATCCCATAAACCCTAAGGCCCATTTCTAAAATAAAATATGTTTCCCCATGTGAATAAAATATTATCTTGGCAAACATCTTTATAAACATGTTTTCAACTCAACTACCATTTTGAAAATTATTATGATATTTAAAAAAAAACTAGAGGATTGTTATCTTAATTATTTTCCTATTTAATTATTTTCCTATTTAATTATTTTCTACAATTAAAAATGGCATCAATTTGCTATTAAGTGATTTAGTAATATGCTAAAATTATAAAATATACTAATGGGTTGAAATTGTTTTGAGAAAGAATTTTTGACCTAAATAATGTATCTGAAATATTACAAGACCCAATTTCCATTTATTTACATTTTCTATTTTAAAATTTGTATTTAGTGACTTTTAATGTTTTCATCATATTTTAAAAATTATAAAAGATGAAAACACTCTATTTTGGTTTTGGAAAATAGTATTTGATCATTATAAAGCTACTGAAATTTAATTTGACAAATATTTATACTTTATAAATTTCTAAATTAAAAATCACATTAATCACTATTAAGGAATCATTTCAATTTTCAGAAATTCAAAAATAAAATATGCTGAAATTTTTACAAAAATGATATTGTTGGAAAGGTATTAATATTTCAAGATTGTAGAAATTTAAATGAGGTTAATTGGAGTTATAAAACAGAAGATATAAAATAAACAAAAAACAGGAATAAAAAAATGTGATGACGTCATGCTGGCGTCATCATCGTCTTCTTCCTCTTCCGTTCGTTTCCAAAACGAATTGAAGGAGAAATAAATCTCCTTGATTCTTCCGTTTCTGCCTCCGATTGAATGCCCCAACCTGCCCCTTTATACACCTCCTCCTCCTCTTCATTTCCCCCTCGAGAGTCCGCTCGATTCGTGCCCCTGGGCCTCAGATTTTGCTCGCCGGAATAGCTTCTGTCCGCCGTCGTCCTTCGCGAATTCCGGCCATCTAGGTGAGCCTCCGCCCCCGGTTCCTCGTCCTTTACCTTCCCCGTGTCTTCGCGCACCTTCCTCACCTCTCTGTTCTCCTTTTTGTGCATCGATGCCACCACGCCATCCACGACCGAGGCGCGCCGGAGCTACGCCGTCTCCGACCGTGCGCCGTCGTCGTCTAGGGCCTCCAGGGCGCACGGCATCAGCGCCAAACTTCTCCCCGCGTCGCGCAGCACCTCGAGGTGGCCTCCGTTGAGTCCGAGGACAACTGGAGCACAGCCACCGCCAACTTTCCGCGAGCAGCGCCACCGCAACCTCCATTCTCCGGCGACCAAACTCCGGTGAACATCCTCTCTTTCCCTCGGCCATTGGATCTAGAATAAACGAGCATGATTAGATCTATTTAACGAAAGGGTAAGACACCGTCAGATCTGGATCTGACGGTCCACACCGATTCACTTATCCACGTCAGCGTGCCCAGTCAGCGCTGTGTCAGCTGAACCAACCAATCAGAGACTGCCGCGTGGCCAGCCGTTTAATTCGAATTTTTCTCCCGGTAGAATTTTTGGCAGATTTGCAGAAAAGCCCCTACAACTTCAAATCATCATATGTTTTCAACCACTTAGCCAAATTTAGCAATCTTGGACTATTTGAAAAGCCCTTGACATCTAGAAACATTTGGCACTGGCCAAATTCAAATTTGACAAATTTAAATTTGTTCAAATTCAAATATGCTTGTTTGATGAAATTTAGCATAATTCAAATTCTACAAATCCAAAAATTGTTAATAAAATATATTTGGAAACCTTAGGATGTGTACTTTCATAACCGTTGTCCCAAAATAACTATTGATCAAATTAAAATTGATTTTAGAATTAAATTGTCTATTTGAATATTTTGACATACAATTACTTCTATAAATAATTAGAAAATGTTTTCATAGGCAAAGTTGATTCTTTTGGTAGCCTTTAACCAGAGACATCATTTCCCAACAATTTTGGACACCCTTGGACCATGACCATGTATTTTAGCCAAAAAATCCATCATAGTAGTCCATCTAGTTATTATGTCTTAGATTTTGTTTCTATTTCTTTCTACCATTGTTTGTTGTGGCCATTTTTGGATCCAAGACCAAGTCCCTAAAATTACCAAGTACTGAATCTCAAACACTAGCACCCTACTATTCTATCTACTTCTCCATTCCCCTATTCTTGCTTCAAGAAATCATCAAGTTAGCAAAATGGAGATCAAGACTCAAGCACAAGAAGAAAACTTCAATTTCAACCTAGTGGAAACATGGAGAGCTACAAGGAAGATCAATGAAGAAGTTTTGAAGAAAATACTTGGACTCCACACCTAGAAGAAAACTCAAGAAGTACAAGTGTGAAGAAATTTAGAAGAAAACATCTCCCCCTCTCTTCCTATCCTTCTTCTTATTTTTCTTTCCAATTTGACTTAGTGGTATTTGTGCCCATCCCATACCCAAACCAATTAGTGAGGTGAAAACCATGAATACTATCAAGACCAAGAGAAGCACCACACCAAGGAAGGAAACAACTTAGATGGCATGATGATGATCTTCAAGAAGGCAATCACATGAGGACTAGAAGCAAATCCACCCAAGTTGAAGAATAACAAGTTATTTTTTTCCCCAACCATTGACCCAAATGGAAAACCCAAGACTTAGTAATATTTTCCATTTGATGATGAAGTTAGTAGACCTACCCTAACCACAATGGAAAATACTAACATAGTCACTCAAATATTTTTGAAGGTGAATATGACCAAGTGTTTGCATGTATTACTTTAGTTGAAGAAGTAATATGTTTATTCTTAGTGAACTCTTGGAACTTCCTCGACAAGTATGGTCATAATAAAGTTAGATCACATCAAGCTCAACCTATTCCTTCCCAAGTAAACCATTGGAATTTCCTTAACAAGAATGAGACCACTAGAGAATGAATCTTTCAACTCAAACCTAGACCTTGTCCTAACCAACTTGGTTAAGCCCCTTTTGATATGTTAGTTGCTATGTATGTTTTCTACACTTGTATGTTTGTTTGTTAGGATGCTTGTTTATTTGGTTTTGTGTTGTCAATGAATAGATTGTACGGAGAGCAACGATCTTTTGTGAAGAGAGTGTGATATCTTCACCAACTTCAACAAGGCAAGTAACACACAATCAACTACCCATTATTTTCTATATGCATTAGTTGATTTTGAGTAGTATGCATGATAGGAAATTTTACTAAGTTATACTATGCTATGCTATTGTCTAGTAGTGTGTAGCCATCCCTTTTTACCTTGTTATTTTGATAGCCTTAGAATTTATTAGGTGCTATGCAATGTTACAAATTGTTTTACTAGATGTTGAGGAAAAATCCTAAGTATAACTAATGAATGAACCACCTGGGTGGAAGTGGTAAGACTGGGTTATGTTCAGTGTTTCCTCAGGGCCCTTACCTAAGGGTTATTCCACTTGAGGTTGTCACTTGCGGATGGCCACCCAGGAACAAAGAGATTACTATGTCCTTCTAAGTTTAGTAGCTTCCCGTGCAGCCTTTTGACATATGGGCTCTGTCTTGATCAACTAAGTTGTGAGAGTTCACCCCAGGCTTGACTAGCAGATGTAGCAAAATTATAGGTGGAACGGTCTTGCCGGTGGGTTTGGACTTCTTCTTCTGAAAGATCTCGTCTCAATTCTCTCCTTTCCATGTTGCACTCCGGGTGTATAGGATGTTTGGGCTAATTGAAGACAAAGGGTGAAAGTGCACAACCTCTACAGAGTCAACAAACTAAGATCTTAGCCGTGTCCCCGGTTATGGACAACTATGAGCAACTGGACAAGGAATGACGGAAGAATCTCACCATCAATTTCAATAAGTAAAATTTTGACCAAGTGAACAATATTGTGGTGCTTGGATCAAAATCCAATGTTGCCACCCTTTTGAAAAGAAAAGCTTTATTTTACAAGAGTGATAGGAGAAAACTGGCTTTATGCAAAACTTAGCCAAAACTCCACTCAGCCTAATAAGCATGTAGTATTAGTCTTGCCATTTATATCCACCATAGTGTTACTTGCCAATACATTAAATTGTATTGACTCCCTTGTGGCTGCATATTCCATATTGCAGATATTTTCTCAAGACGAGTGAGGATTTCGTTTAGGATCTCGAGACTATCGCCAACATGTTTTGCCTATGGCACATGAAGAAGATGGGCTCAATGTTGTACTATTTTTTCCGCTGTATTTCTTTGTTTTCTGCTAGTCTTCTAAGACTATGCAAGTTGTAATCCTATTTTGTAAAAACTGGATCATGCGATGTAATAGAATTTGATGCATTTGCATGATATTACATTTTGTACTGTGGTGCTAGCAATTGATCCAGGGACTAGCACAATAACACAGGTATTCCATCTTTATTAAAAGTTGGGATGCTACAAAATGGTATCAGAGCATTGTGTTGCCTGTAGAATTCGAGACCCTTAGGTTTGGAAGCCATTTTTTATCATATTATTATCTCCTTAGAGTATTTTGGATCCTAGCGGCATAGTGAGATGAAGCGGCCCGGACAACTTTACGTGTCCACGGACACGAGACCATTCACTGATTGGCTAGCGGGTGCCAGTATCTCTCACTATAGTGAATATCCAATTTGCAACAAGTTGTTAATAACCCCTTGATCACCCTAGGATTGAAAACTTTCTATGTTCAAACTTTCTAGAAACAAAACAATCCTCTAAATCTTTCTCATATCCTCTCATCTATTATTCACCTTCAAAATTTTCTAGATGATCTCCCTCCTCAATACCATCAAGACAGGAATGTTGATGACCATACCATGAAGTGCAAGAAGTATTTTCACCACATGAAGACCTACACTCAAGAAATTGAAGAAAAACTCAAGAAGATATAGATGAGACCACCAATCTAGTTCCTTTGTTAAAACAACGTTAACATGTTAGAGTATTGATCATTCCAATGAGTGTGGAATGACAATATTAGTTTGTTTTAAAAACCTTGTTGTTTGGTGTGAAGATTGTTTGTTAGATGTTGTTTGTAAGATGAGTTTCCTTGATCTGATGTGTTGGGGTAGAAATTTATTTAGCCTCTTTCTAATCTCTACTCTTTCATGCTAAGCCAAACCAAAACCCATACCCATTTACCAACCCTATTGGGCTACCCTATGAAGTGCTACAACAAACCTTTCACCCAAGAATGTCATGACTAGTTCTCTATAGAGACACAAGCCATACAATTGAGGAATGTCACATATTTCAAGATCCTTTTTGTGTGAAGGAACAATCACATCTATGATCAATGCCAACTACATCATAAGGAGCAGCACAACCAATCAACAAGTGAAGAAAGACAAGTGAACCCCAAGTTGCATGAGCTATGAAGATTTCAGAGCCAACTACACCAAGAGAAGAAATAATGAAGAAACACAACTATCCAGTTTGTGTTACATAAGAGTTTTACGCAACCCACTAGTTGAGAAATGATAGTTTAGCTCAAGTTTGTCTTACAGAATGGAAACTTTCTGTTAGACAAGTGAGGTGACCTAGTGTTATCAAACAAGATTCATCAATCCAAGTACAAGGTAATGATTGAGTGCAACATGGATTGGCCCCCATGGTGACTACTCACATTATTTACTTTTGCTATGAGGAATGTTAAATCTGAGTGACAAACCTATTAGAGAGACGAGACGAAGATGTTAAAACTGAACCATAGAATGGTAGAATACAATAATGACCCTATGATAGTGCTGCTGAAAACGTACTATTTTCGGTGAGGATCAAGCCAACCTTGGAGCTATAAAGCAATGGAAGATTTTGCCTACCATGAGAATTTGTTTAGAAGTAGCATGGTGTTTGCCTTCAAGGATGACAACAACAAGACGGAAGATTGCCAAGGATATCAAAAGACCAAGTTGAGAGTGAACCCAAGGACTTTTGATTGACCCAAAGAGTGACCCCTCAGTGTCAAAGGTAGTCCAACATACCTATGTTGGTCTACAACTCGACCATGCCAATCGCAGATTAATCTACACTCCAATCTAATGAAAATATACTACCCACAAAAGTTTCTTTTAAGGGTGGTAGCCCACCCAGTTGTTCTGGAAACCAGTCACCCAGACTTATGTTTCTTTCTTACCTTCCTAAATCTCGGGACGAGATTTCTTTTAAGGGTGGTAGTCTGTAACATCCCTGATTTTTGGGAAGTGCAAAAATCACAAAAATTTGAAACTTTTGTTTTCATAAAGCAAGTCACCAAAACCAAATGAAATGCAAGAAACAAAAGAAAAACAATATGTAATTGGAAATAAAGAATCCAAATTTCCTTAATTCCATAAACCCTAAGGCCCATTTCTAAAATAAAATATGTTTCCCCATGTGAATAAAATATTATCTTGGCAAACATCTTTATAAACATGTTTTCAACTCAACTACCATTTTGAAAATTATTATGATATTTTTAAAAAAATCTAGAGGATTGTTATCTTTAGTAATTCTCAATGTCACCAAAAATATTTTCACCAATCATTAAATATATCATATGAATAAAAATTATTTAAGTTGCTATTCAAATATCAAGTGTCAAACCATAGAATATATTCCATAAATTGTTTTGGAAAACAAATATTTACAAATGTGGTGGTCCTCTGATAATTATTATCAACTTTCCTATTTAATTATTTTCTACAATTAAAAATGGCATAAATTTGCTATTAAGTGATTTAGTAATATGCTAAAATTATAAAATATACTAATGGGTTGAAATTGTTTTGAGAAATAAAATTTGACCTAAATAATGTATCTGAAATATTACAAGACCCAATTTCCATTATTTACATTTTCTATTTTAAAATTTGTATTAAGTGACTATTAATGTTTTCATCATATTTTAAAAATTATAAAAGATGAAAACACTCTATTTTGGTTTTGGAAAATAGTATTTGATCATTATAAAGCTACTGAAATTTAATTTGACAAATATTTATACTTTATAAATTTCTAAATTAAAAATCACATAATCACTATTAAGGAATCATTTCAATTTTCAGAAATTCAAAAATAAAATATGCTGAAATGTTTACAAAAATGATATTGTTGGAAAGGTATTAATATTTCAAGATTTTAGAAATTTAAATGAGGCTAATTGGAGTTATAAAACATAAGATATAAAATAAACAAGAAAACATGAATAAAAAAAAGTGATGACGTCATGCTGGCGTCATCATCGTCTTCTTCCTCTTCCGTCCGTTTCCAAACCGAATTGAAGGAGAAATAAATCTCCTTGATTCTTCCGTTTCTGCCTCCGATTGAATGCCCCAACCTGCCCCTTTATACACCTCCTCCTCCTCTTCATTTCCCCCTCGAGAGTCCGCTCGATTCGTGCCCCCGGGCCTGAGATTTTGCTCGCCGGAATAGCTTCTGTCCGCCGCCGTCCTTCGCGAATTCCGGCCATCTAGGTGAGCCTCCACCCCCGGTTCCTCGTCCTTTACCTTCCCCGTGTCTTCGCGCACCTTCCTCACCTCTCTGTTCTCCTTTTTGTGCATCGATGCCACCGCGCCATCCACGACCGAGGCGCGCTGGAGCTACGCCGTCTCCGACCGTGCGCCGTCATCGTCTAGGGCCTCCAGGGCGCACGGCATCAGCGCCAAAGTGCTCCCCGCGTTGCGCAGCACCTCGAGGTGGCCTCCGTTGAGTCCGAGGACAACTGGAGCACCGCCACCGCCAACCTTCCGCGAGCAGCACCACCACAACCTCCATTCTCCGGCGACCAAACTCCGGTGAACCTCCTCTCTTTCCCTCGGCCCTTGGATCTAGAATAAACGAGGAGGATTAGATCTATTTAACGAAAGGGTAAGACACCGTCAGATCTGGATCTGAAGGTCCACACCGATTCACTTATCCACGTCAGCGTGCCCAGTCAGTGCTCTGTCAGCAGAACCAACCAACCAGAGACTGCCGCGTGGCCAGCCGTTTAATTCGAATTTTTCTCCCGGTAGAATTTTTGGCAGATTTGCAGAAAAGCCCCTCCAACTTCAAATCATCATATGTTTTCAACCACTTAGCCAAATTTAGCAATCTTGGACTTTTTGAAAATCCCTTGACATCTAGAAACTTTTGGCACTTGCCAAATTGAAATTTGAAAAATTTAAATTTGTTCAAATTCAAATATGCTTGTTTGATGAAATTTAGCATAATTCAAATTTTACAAATCCAAAAATTGTAAATAAAATATATTTGGAAACCTTAGGATGTGTACTTTCATAACCTCTGTCCCAAAATAATTATTGATCAAATTAAAATTGATTTTAGAATCAAATTTTCTGTTTGAGTATTTTGACATATAATTATTTCTATAAATAATTAGAAAATGTTTTCATAGGCAAAGTTGATTCTTTTGGTAGCCTTTAACCAGAGACATCATTTCCCAACAATTTTGGACACCCTTGGACCATGACCATGTATTTTAGCCAAAAATCCATCATAGTAGTCCATCTTGTTATTATGTCTTAGATTTTGTTTCTATTTCTTTCTACCATTGTTTGTTGTGGCCATTTTTGGATCCAAGACCAAGTCCCTAAAAGTACCAAGTAGTGAATCTAAAACACTAGCACCCTAGTATTCTATCTACTTCTCCATTCCCCTATTCTTGCTTCAAGAAATCATCAAGTTAGCAAAATGGAGATCAAGACTCAAGCACAAGAAGAAAACTTCAATTTCAACTTAGTGGAAACATGAAGAGCTACAAGGAAGATCAATGAAGAAGTTTTGAAGAAAAGACTTGGACTCCACACCTAGAAGAAAACTAAAGAAGTACAAGTGTGAAGAAGTTTAGAAGAAAACATCTCCCCCTCTCTTCTGATCCTTCTTCTTATTTTTCTTTCCAATTTGACTTAGTGGTATTTGTGCCCATCCCATACCCAAACCAATTAGTGAGGTGAAAACCATGAAGACTATCAAGACCAAGAGAAGCACCACACCAAGGAAGGAAACAACTTAGATGGCATGATGATGATCTTCAAGAAGGCAATCACATGAGGACTAGAAGCAAATCCACCCAAGTTGAAGAATAACAAGTTTTTTTTCCCAACCATTGACCCAAATGGAAAACCCAAGACTTAGTAATATTTTCCCTTTGATGATGAAGTTAGTAGACCTACCCTAACCACAATGGAAAATACTAACATAGTCGCTCAAATATTTTTGAAGGTGAATATGACCAAGTGTTTGCATGTATTACTTTAGTTGAAGAAGTAATATGTTTATTCTTAGTGAACTCTTGGAACTTCCTCGACAAGTATGGTCATAATAAAGTTAGATCACATCAAGCTCAACCTAGTCCTTCCCAAGTAAACCATTGGAATTTTCTTAACAAGAATGAGACCACTAGAGAATAAATCTTTCAACTCAAACCTAGACCTTGTCCTAACCAACTTGGTTAAGCCCCTTTTGATATGTTAGTTGCTATGTATGTTTTCTACACTTGTATGTTTGTTTGTTAGGATGCTTGTTTATTTGGTTTTGTGTTGTCAATGAATAGATTGTACGGAGAGCAACGATCTTTTGTGAAGAGAGTGTGATATCTTCACCAACTTCAACAAGTCAAGTAACACACCATCAACTACCCATTATTTTCTATATGCATTAGTTGATTTTGAGTAGTATGCATGATAGGAAATTTTACTAAGTTATACTATGCTATGCTATTGTCCTAGTAGTGTGTAGCCATCCCTTTTACCTTGTTATTTTGATAGCCTTAGAATTTATTAGGTGCTATGCAATGTTACAAATTGTTTTACTAGATGTTGAGGAAAAATCCTAAGTATAACTAATGAATGAACCACCTGGGTGGAAGTGGTAAGACTGGGTTATGTTGAGTGTTTCCTCAGGGCCCTTATCTAAGGGTTATTCCACTTGAGGTTGTCACTTGCGGATGGCCACCCAGGAACAAAGAGATTACTATGTCCTACTAAGTTTAGTAGCTTCCCGTGCAGCCTTTTGACATATGGGCTCTGTCTTGATCAACTAAGTTGTGAGAGTTCAGCCCAGGCTTGACTAGCAGATGTAGCAAAATTATAGGTGGAACGGTCTTGCCGGTGGGTTTGGACTTCTTCTTCTGAAAGATCTCGTCTCAATTCTCTCCTTTCCATGATGCACTCCGGTTGTATAGGATGTTTGGGCTAATTGAAGACAAAGGGTGAAAGTGCACAACCTCTGCAGAGTCAACAAACTAAGATCTTAGCCGTGTCCCCGGTTATGGACAACTATGAGCAACTGGACAAGGAATGACGGAAGAATCTCACCATCAATTTCAATAAGTAAAATTTTGACCAAGTGAACAATATTGTGGTGCTTGGATCTAAATTCAATGTTGCCACCCTTTTGAAAAGAAAAGCTTGTTTTACAAGAGTGATAGGAGAAAACTGGCTTTATGCAAAACTTAGCCAAAACTCCACTCAGCCTAATAAGTATGTAGTATTAGTATTGCCATTTATATCCACCATAGTGTTACTTGCCAATACATTAAATTGTATTGACTCCCTTGTGGCTGCATATTCCATACTGCAGATATTTTCTTAAGACGAGTGAGGATTTCGTTTACGATCTCGAGACTATCGCCAACATGTTTTGCCTGTGGCACATGAACAAGATGGGCTCAATGTTGTACTATGTTTTCCGCTGTATTTCTTTGTTTTCTGCTAGTCTTCTAAGACTATGCAAGTTGTAATCCTATTTTGTAAAGACTGGATCATGCGATGTAATAGAATTTGATGCATTTGCATGATATTTCATTTTGTACTGTGGTGCTAGCAATTGATCCAGGGACTAGCAGAATAACACAGGTATTCCATCTTTATTAAAAGTTGGGATGCTACACTCACGACCCGGGGCTAATAGCCTTGTTTCTACCTGTGATAGTGTTATCTGCAGAGGGATGGGATGATCATGGCATATTTATTAGGGCCTCGGTTGTAGCTTGTTGTTCTGGAATCACTGATGCTGCAACCCTTGAAACTCTTGCATGTACAGAAGCGCTGGCTTTGGCGTCAGACTGACTCTGTGCTAATGTTATTATAGCACCGAATTGCTAGGGAATAGTTGAGCACATATATTCAGAACAATCGTGGAGGAAGGTATGGAGATCATGTCCTCGCATCCTCCTCCAAAGGTAGAAGTACAAACACCGGCCAACTTGGCTTATTCATCCAGTGGAAGGCCCCCATCTAGGTGTAGAGGAAGGCCCCCATCTTTGGCTTATTCATCCACCTGCTAATCTAATGTTCATGTTCCTCATATTATTCAATTAAGTGGAGTGAGTTTTGCCCTCAAAAAATTATAAAAAAATATGGGTTGTGCTCTGGTATCCTCTACGCTCTAGCTGTATAAACAGACTACTTTGTTGGATATCCATGCCGACAAGTTTGGCCTGGATTGAACTTTCTACGAACAGCTGAATAACATGACGGCGTTTCTGGGAAGTGTATGTATATATGTACGCAGAATCGAAAATCCATCTGTGGTTTAATGTATATTAGTCCATGGGCTAATCACCGGAGAGACCCCATTTGATCATCAAGCATCCTTTTTGTTTTAAACCAAATCCGCTCCTTTCTTTTTCTATCCTCGTGCCTCCCAGGTAGCAAAACCACAAAAGCATGTAATGATACAACCTTTCCAAAGAGATGCCAATCACAAAAAGAAGAACACACAACACTGGTAGAAAATAGGCCTTCCATATGCCCCCATTAGTCCCCAAAAGAGTCGCGGTTCGGGAGGAGACCCGCGACCAACAGTCTGGGCCCAGCGCGCTCGGTCCACAGCTGGCGGACGGGAGGACCTATTAGTCGCGGTTGGCCTGGCCAACCGGGACTAATAGGTCCTCGGGCTGGCCCGAAGGCCTTTAGTCGCGGTTGTCCAGGCCAACCGGGACTAAAAGCCCATCCCTATATACATGACTCAGCTGGCTGCACTTAGCCACATTTGGTGTCACTTCTACTCACAATATTCCAAGGGGTGGTGGGTTTGCTTTTGGTTCCTCCTATGCACACAACATGATATGCCCGAGAGCATGAAACACACATGATATGAAGTGTCCGAGCCACTGTTGAGCTTTGTCATTTATTTTTCCTCCGCGATCGCGGTTAGCAACTTGAACCTTTCCTGATTTGTATTATTTCTAGCTAGTTAGTTTAACAAATGCATGATGGTTAATTATATAGTTTATATAATAATAATGCAGATGAATCGGCAATAGATGTACGGTAACCGACTCTCCGGCGAGTTCACTACGGGTTTGGAAGATTTCCTCGTAGTGGCAAATGCGAACAAGCAGCGAGGTTTTATTATCTGTCCATGTGCTGAATGTAAGAATCAGAAGGGTCACTCCTCCTTAAGAGTCGTTCACATGCACCTGCTTCGGCACGGTTTCATGCCAAGCTATAATTGTTGCAGCAAGCATGGAGAAAAAGGGATTAGAATGGAAGAAGATGAAGAAGAGGAGGATATCGATGTCAACTGTCATGAGGCTTGCGGTGATACTTTCATGGAGGATGATGCTGAAGGTAGGGAAGGGTTTGGTGAAGGTGAAGAAGAGGCACATGATGAGCCCGCTGATGATCTTGGTCGCCCATTGCTGATGCACGGAGACGTTGTGAAACTGACAAGGAGAGGGAGAATTTGGATCGCATGTTAGAGCATCACACGAAGTCGCTGTACCCAGGATGCGACAATAGTCTGAAAAAGCTGGGCTACACACTGGATTTGCTGAAATGGAAGGCACGGGAAGGTGTAGCTGACTCATCATTTGAAAATTTGCTGAAAATGTTGAAGAATATGTTTCCGAAGAATAACGAGTTGCCCGCCAGTACGTACGAAGCAAAGAAGGTTGTCTTCCCTCTAGGTTTAGATGTTCTGAAGATACATGCATGCATTAACGACTGCATCCTCTACCGCGGTGAATACAAGAATTTGAATGAATGCCCTGTATACACTGCATTGCGTTATAAGATCAGAGGCGATGACCCTGGTGACGATGTTGAGGGCGAGAAACCCAGGAAGAGGGTTCCCGCCAAGGTGATGTGGTATGCTCCTATAATACCTCGGTTGAAACGTCTGTTCAGGAACAAAGAGCATGCCAAGTTGTTGCGATGTCACAAAGAGGACTGTAAGTCCGACGGGGAGTTGAGACACCCCGCTGATGGAACACAATGGAGAAAGATCGACCGAGATTTCAAAGATTTTGCAGCTGACGCAAGGAACATAAGATTTGATCTAAGTACTGATGGCATGAATCCTTTTGGCGAGCAGAGCTCCAGCCATAGCACCTGGCCCGTGACTCTATGCATCTACAACCTTCCTCCTTGGTTGTGCATGAAGCGTAAGTTCATTATGATGCCAGTGCTCATCCAAGGTCCGAAGCAACCCGGCAACGACATCGATGTGTACCTAAGGCCATTAGTTGATGAACTTTTACAGTTGTGGGGAAGACCTGGTGTACATGTGTGGGATGAGCACAAAGAAGAGGAATTTGACCTACGAGTGTTGCTTTTTGTAACCATCAACGATTGGCCTGCTCTCAGTAACCTTTCGGGACAGTCAAATAAGGGATACAAAGCATGCACGCACTGCTTACATGAGACTGAAAGTGTATTTTTGGATAATTGTAGGAAGAACGTGTACCTAGGTCATCGTCGATTTCTTCCCCGAAATCATAACGTAAGAAAGAAAGGCAAGCATTTCAACGGCAAGGCAGATCACCGGCCGAAGCCTGCGGAACGTACTGGAGCTGAGATATTTGATATGGTCAAGGATTTGAAAGTCATCTTTGGAAAGGGTCCTGGCGGACAATCAGTTCCGCTGGGAGTTGACGGGCATGTACCCATGTGGAAGAAGAAATCAATATTTTGGGAGCTACAGTAGTGGAAAGTCCTAGATGTCCGCTCTGCAACCGACGTGATGCATGTTACAAAGAATATTTGCGTGAACCTGCTAAGCTTCTTGGGCGTGTATGGGAAGACAAATGATACAAAGGAAGCACGGCAGGACCAGCAACTTTTGAAAGACCCAGATGACCGGCATCCGGAATGGTTTCAAGGTCGTGCCAGCTACGCTCTTACGAAAGAAGAGAAGGTCATTTTTTTTGAATGCCTGAGCAGTATGAAGGTCCCGTCTGGCTTCTCGTCGAATATAAAGGGAATAATAAACATGGCGGACAAAAAGTTCCAAAACCTGAAGTCTCACGACTGCCACGTGATTATGACGCAATTGCTTCCGATTGCTTTGAGGGGGCTCCTACCGGAAATTGTTCGAGTAGCCATTGTGAAGCTATGTGCATTCCTCAATGCAATCTCTCAGAAGGTAATCAGTCCAGAAGATCTACCACGGTTACAGAACGATGTGGTCCAATGTCTTGTCAGTTTCGAGTTGGTGTTTCCATCATCCTTCTTCAATATTATGACGCACCTCCTGGTCCACCTAGTCAAAGAGATTTCCATTCTCGGTCCTGTATTTCTACACAATATGTTCCCCTTCGAGAGGTTTATGGGAGTATTAAAGAAATATGTTCGTAACCGTGCTAGGCCAGAAGGAAGCATCGTAAAGGGCTATGGAAATGAGGAGGTAACTGAGTTCTGTATTGACTATGTTCCTGACCTTAAGACGATTGGTATTCCTCAATCGCGGCACGAGGGGAGACTAAGTGGAAAAGGCACGATCGGAAGGAAATCAACGATATGTATGGACGGTCATTCTATGACTGAAGCACACCACACAGTTCTGCAAAATTCGAGCTTGGTGGCTCCGTACTTCGAGCAACACAAGAATATTTTACGCTCGGAAAACCCAGGGAAGCCTGAATCATGGATTAGAAAGGCCCACATGGAGACTTTTAGCAGTTGGTTGCGAAAACATTTAATGAATGACAATGATGTTGGAGATCAGCTGTACATGTTGGCCAAGACACCATCTTCGACTATAACGACTTTCCAAGGGTACGAGATGAATGGGAATACATTTTACACGATCTCCCAAGATAAAAAGAGCACCAACCAAAACAGTGGTGTCCGCTTTGATGCAACAACCGAGATTGGGCAAAAGGTCACATATTATGGTTACATAGAGGAGATATGGGAACTTCACTATGGACCCTCCTTTAAGGTCCCTTTGTTCCGGTGCAAATGGTTCAAGCTAACAGGAGGTGGGGTAAAGGTGGGCGAGCAATACGGAATGACAATGGTGGATTTCAACAATCTTGGTTACCTTGACGAACCATTCGTCCTAGCCAAAGATGTCGCTCAGGTTTTCTATTTGAAGGACATGAGTAGCAAACCGAGGAAACGGAAAGATAAGAAAACGATCAGTACATCATGCGATGATCCAAAGCGCCACATTGTTCTTTCAGGGAAAAGAAACATCGTGGGAGTGGAGGACAAGACAGACATGTCAGAAGATTATAATATGTTTGGTGAAATTCCGCCCTTCAAAGTCAACACTGACCCAAGCATTAAGTTAAATGATGAGGATGCTCCATGGATACGGCCAAATCGTAAGAAAGCGGGGACACAACGAAAGAATTGATGTGTAATAATTTATTGTACCAAACTTTTTTGAATGGATCATGTCAATTATATTATCTCTGACGTGTTTAAGACTAACTCCTTTGCAAAATATTTGAGAAAACGAGTGGAAAACATGGAAAACAGAAGGTTACTTAAATGTCTCAAAACCTTGTGAGATATAATATCTAATTTCATAACTTTCATTAAAAACAGAAAACAGACGCGCTAGCGCGCCGCAGTGTCGCCGGAATACAAATTCTTTTATTAAAAAGAGAAAACAGACGAACACTACTCCTCGTCGTCGTCGTCGGGGAACTCGTCGGTGACCTCCTCCGGGTCATCGTCGTCGTCGAACTCGTCGGTGACCTCCTCGTCGTCGTCGGAGGTGCATGATGGTATGTCCGAGATAGGCCCCCACCTCGGATCGTCGGAGGCCCAGACTTCACCGGCGTGGTCGGCCCGACGAAGCTCTTGCAGCGCCTTCGTCCTCGCCTCCCGAGCGGCATCTAACGCGAGGTGGCGTTCGAGGCGGCGCTCCGCCCGCTCAGCCGCGCGGGTCTGCCAGAGCTCCTCGTCGGCGCTCTCCTCCCCAGGGTTGTTCCGGTAATACTCGTGGACGACACGGTCTTCCCTGGCGTCGACTAGGCCCTGAAACGCGCGGTGACGAAGGTGGAGGTGGTCGGCGGCAGTGATGATCTGCGGCTTCGGCGCCCTGGCCTCCGCTTCCCAGACGGTGTGGCAGTCGTTGAAGTTCATCAGCGACCGCGGGAGGTTGAGGCGCCAGGCCGCCGCGTCCCAGGCGCGGGCGGCCTCCGCCGCCGTCGCAAAGGAGTCGAGGGAGATGCGGTCGTCCCCCCAGCGGATATCTGCGCTGAACATTCCGTTCTGCCGTGCTCGGACGCCGCGGAAGCCGGTGGTGTTGTTCCTCCTCGGAGGCATGGTGCAAGCGCGACGGTGCGTGGAGAGGAGTGGGCGCGTGGAGAGGAGAAGACGCGCTCGAGGCGCGACAGTTTATACCGCACCCTCCTGGCGACGCGTCACAACTCCCGCGCCACGCGTCACCCTAACACAACCAAGCAAATAGTTGCACATTACTACCCGAGCTCAAAGTGAACACTGACCCAAGCATGGATGGATGTGTTAAAGGGGGGGTGTAGAACAAAACAATCGGTATCACCATCATACAGCCCTACCGTGGCTACTCGGTGCAATATGCATACCAAATGCACGGCAGGACGTATGATGGCGAATCTGGAGGTTTTGTATTTGCTCGATGAACTGAATATATGATATATCAAACCTTAAAGGGGGATGTAGAACAAAACAATCGGTATCGCCATCATACAGCCCCACCGTGGCTACTGGGTGCAATATGCATACCAAATGCATGGCAGGACGTATGATGGCGAATCCGGATGTTTTGTATTTGCTCGATGAACTGACCGGTGTATGAAGGTTGTCTATATATAGGGTCCTCCGGCTCACAAAGTGTTGTGCTAGGGTTTTGATCCAACGGTTAAGAAACACCCACATCCAACGACTCGCAAGCGCTAGAAAGAAACACACGATCCGTGTGATTCTATCTGAGTGGTCCAAACGAAACCCTAACCCATTTAGTCCCGGTTGGTGTCCCCAACCGGGACTAAAGGGATGATCTGTTTCCCAATGAAACCCGTACCATTTAGTCCCGGTTCGTAAAATGGGCCGGGACTAAAGGGATATATGTTTTCTTCTCGCTATATATATGTATGCATTGCCACACCATTGGCATAAACACATACAAACTCACCACTCTCTCATGACTTCTACCGTACCCACTCTAACATTCATCCAGGCGGAGGCACTTTCCGCCTCGAACTACCCCTGCCCGTGCGGCTACAACGTTCCCGCCGGTTGGATGCTGAGCGCCGGAGGAGTGACGGTCCCTCCTCTTCCTCAAGGTGTGGCGCATCGGGCGGCCATCACGAACCCCTACTACCACGAGCTCACGCCGGAGCAGCGGAGGAACCCCAGTTGGCATCCCGATAACCAACATACTTGGGATGCCTTCTTAATCAATCGGCGTGAGAGGGCGCTCGCCAGGTATGAGGAGGACGGTCTGCCTCCTGCGAACTTTCATGAGGCCGGTCGTCGGCTATTGTGGTATGGCCGGACTCTACATATCGTCATGGACTACATCAGGGCCGGCGATATCCCCCGCCTGCGCTACCCTCACGCCCAGTCCTGGAGTCGTGATCCTCTGAGAGAGTGCAGAGCACTATCAGACGATAGTGACGACGACGGCGGCGACTACGACGACTACGTGTCAGAGTACAATAGGCCTAGGAAGGAGTATGACTAGCAGATATCAGATCCACATTGTCTTGCCATTTTGTAGATCGATCATGCATCTATGCTCTCCGTTTAGGTTTAGATCCACTCTTGCTATTATGTACTGCCTTTTTTATCTATATATATATCCAAGATGTGTGTGAATCTTTCTGATTGGAGGGAACAAAACCCTAACCATTTCGTCTCGGTTGGTAAAACATGCCGGGACTGAAGGGGTTTTATTTTTCTGAATTTTCTGATATATTATTTGTATTTTTAAGATTTTAAAATGAAGTAGTTTTATTTTTCTGAATTTTCTGATATATTATTTGTATTTGTAAGATTTTAAAATGAATTAGTTTTATTTTTCTGAATTTTCTGATATATTATTTGTACTTTTAAGATTTTAAAATGAAGTATTTTTATTTTCTGAATTTTCTGATATATTATTTGTATTTTTTAGATTTTAAAATGAATTAGTTTTATTTTTCTGAATTGTTTGACATATTATTTGCATTTTTAAGATTTTAAAACGAAAAGTATTTTGAAAAAGCACCTTTAGTCGCGGTTCGTGACACGAACCGCGACTAAACGCTCTCTCCGCGCGGGAACGAAAACGCCGCGAAAAAACCTTTAGTCGCGGTTCGTGACACCAACCGCGACTAAAGGTACCCCTTTAGTCCCGGTTGGGGACACCAACCGCGACTAAAGGCCCGCGGATGGTACCCGGAGGGGACCTTTAGTCGCGGTTGGTGTCCCCAACCGGGACTAAAAGCTGGCCCTATATATTCCCGCTCCCCCGAAATTTTTCTAAGCACCAACCGCATCATCTTCTCCGCGCCGCACTGCTCGTCTTCTCCGCGCCGCCGTTGCCGATTCCGCCCGCAGAGACACAGAGAACGCGCCGCCGTCATCTCCGGTAGGTGCCCGCCGCCACTACACCCGTCATCCCGTTGCTCGTCCGTTCCCGTCGCCGCTCCTCGGTCGTGCCCTCCGTGACCGTCCTCCCGCCGCCGCCGCCACGCGACATCCGCCCGCCACGTTTACTTCACGGCGGCTCACCGTCGTCGACCTTCCGAGGGCGGTGCCGCCAAGTAGAAGTAGAT
Source organism: Alopecurus myosuroides (assembly GCA_028641055.1). Lineage (NCBI taxonomy): Eukaryota > Viridiplantae > Streptophyta > Magnoliopsida > Poales > Poaceae > Alopecurus > Alopecurus myosuroides. Next base: position 12,244,274 of record CM054059.1, read on the forward strand.
TTCGTCGAGACGGTTCCAAGGACACCAACCACGTGTCCTGTGGTGGCCAGAATCGCCACCGGCGACCGAATCCGCCACCGCCGGCCACCGTGTGATGTCAGGGTGACGTCACGATGATGTCGTCACCTGGCCACGTGTTGGCGAGGTTTTTTTTAAAATGACGTCATCGTGACACGTGGGGCCCACTGTATATGGAATTACAGAAAATAATTAAATATTCTAAATTAAATAACTTTTAATTTATAATTCCAAAAATTATGGAAAAATATGCAAAATGTTCAAAAAAAATGTAAGCTATCCGTTTATATCATTTTCAATCATGTTTGACAAAGTTCAAAATGAGACCATATTTGAATTAGAATTAAATTCATTAAAATAATGAAAATAAGTTTTAATTCAATAAATTCAGAATATTAAGTGTAATATACCAAAATGACCAGGAAAGCAAATGCAACCTAGCTATGGGGTTCTCCAAGTCATTTGAGCAACTAATCTTGGACACACCTCTAAAGTATGGTTTTCCCCCTCCGGTGGTCATCGTTCTTCCACCCAAAACCCTAGCAATCTATTTTCCCTCCTTCTACAACAATATTTGCTAAGTCTCCTATATACTTAATTAATTTTTACTACATGCATGTCTGCAGGAGTGACATATGGCGTACAATAGAGCCTTGCCGCTTACGGATCAGGAGGCTGAAGGTTATATATTCGGCATCATAAACAACGAGATCCCTTATGTGCCGGGCCCACAAGATGAGCAAGAAGAGGATGTAGTCCCTTCTTATCTGAACCTTGATGATCAAGAAGGTGGAGAAACGGATATTGTCGATGATCAAGAGGGTGAAGGAACGGACATTGTCGACGGAGGTGAACCGTCGACAAACGACGATCTCCAATTGCAAATACCAACCACCTCCGGCGAGGTATATATATATATATATATATATACATTGAGCCTCTCGTGATACAAACTTAATGAAATGTGAATACATATGCATTAACGCGCGCGACTCTCTTTCTTATTTTAGCCCTCGGCCGGATCGAGTAGAACAAAGCGTGGCAAATCCAGGGCGATGAAAGAAGGAGAAACATATACCATCGAATCAGTCGGTGAAACCGGCAAGCCCCTACAGCACACCACAAAGTTTATCAACCAATGCGGAGTCATTGTTAGAGACAACGTCCCGATCACCGTCCAGGAATGGAAGGAGCCAAAGAAAGCACGTCTTGGTTTCAGTTATGTCGACAAGAGAACGAAAAAGGATCTGTGGAGAAAGCTTATGGTACATTTCATTCTACCTCCGGAATACAACAAAAAAGATGAATTCGATAACGAGGTTCTGGGTGGACGTCAGAGGAGGAGGCTAGTCAAAGAGTTCGCTCTTCAGAAGATGGCCGAAGCATTCCGGAACTTCAAGAAAAAATTGTTCCGTGAATATGTCAGCAAGGGCAAGACTCCGATTTTCACTGGACAACATGAGAAACTGAGAGTTGATTGGCCAGAATTTGTGACGCAGAAGAAATTGGAGCATTTCAAGGAAATATCGAAAAAAATAAGGTTAATGCGGATAAGAAACAGTACCATCATGTTATGGGGCCAGGAGGATACCGCGTTTCGGCGCCTAAGTGGCAGAAGATGGAGGACGGCCTGAGGGCGCGAGGAATCCCTCTAGGTACAGAGGGATGGGACGAAAGAGCCAAAATATGGTGGTACGGGCATGGGGGATCGCTAGACCCGGAGACAGGGGCGTGTGTTCATCGGCACAAAACGTTTGCTCCCACCCAAGACCTTATTGACGAAATGGCCAAAGCTCAACAGGGCTTGATCACGTTCAACAGAGAGAGAGAGACGCACTGACCCATGCCCTCGGGAATCCTAAACACATAGGACATATACGAGGCAAAGGCAGAATGCCGTGGAAAGTAGGGTTTTCCCAGGAAAATGACTCGTACTGTTATAGAAGCCGTAAGAGAAAGACGGACCGGGATGTAGATCTTCTGGCGAAGCTTGCATCGGAAGTTAGTGAGTTGAAGCAAACCGTGCATGGAATACTTGAGAAAGAAAGATCGACGGCTGCAGGGCCGCATGAAGATCATGAAGCGGATCTCGGAAGCCAGCATCAGCGGAGAAGCAGTGTGGCTTCCACGGAGGCCCCGCCTGCAGGTGCTAATGCACCGATGATCGAGAGTCGTGCACCGGAGCCTCACTACCCCGTGGATGATGTAAAGGAGATGAAAGAATGTGATCTGCATTATCCCGTGGGGAACATTTCCACGAAGGTAGCTACCGGCAGTGCTTTACCATATACACCTGGAGCACTCCACCACAACAACCCCATTCCATATGGCTATGCTCGTGTCATGGTGGAAGACATAGTCCAAGTGTTTGAGGACCTGGAGATTGACATAGCTACACCCGAAGGGGAGAGAAGACATAGTCCAAGTGTTTGAGGACCTGGAGATTGACATAGCTACACCCGAAGGGGAGATGTCAAGCGCCAGTTCATTCTATGGAAAAAGAAGTACACAGTGTTTCTAGGTGAGACGCCAAGGCCAGCAAGTCCACCCCCCTCCGATGGTGCAGGTGGTGGTGGTGGTGGTGTTGGTGATGGTTCACCTACGCCTCCTTCACGCCATTCGACGCCGTCCCCCCATATACAATATCCGGCGGATAAGCAGCCGCCGCCCCCCAATCCTCCTCCGGCGGATAAGCAGACGTCGCCCCCCATTCCTCCTCCGGCGGATAATCAGTCGTCGCCCCCCATTCCTCCTACGGCGGATAAGCAGCCGTCGCACCCCATTCCTCCTCCGGCGAAGAAACAGAAGCAGGCGGACAGCAAGGAAACCCGCTCTTGGACTATTAACCCGGAGGCTTATGTACCTAAGACCACACGGGTACCGGAGCCATCACTGAAGCCATCCCCCCAAGGGCTTGGGAACTTAGTGATGCTGAAACCAAATTGGCCACGAAGGCTGAGTATGAGAAATGGTCGGCCGATCGGAAGGCGCTAAGGGAGCCTAAATCCAAGGAAGTATACCCTCCGTCGGTACAGAAGTGGGCTACGGGTTTTTTGTCGACACCAACCCAAGCCGAGAAGAATTTGCCTAAAGACTATGAAAGTGAACTTCGTAGGCAAGAAGAAATATTGATGGAGGAGAAAGAAGAAAGGAAAAAAAGCGGGAAGCAAGTTGACCAGCTCGGGATGCAGAGTAAACAATCAATCCCCCCGCTCATAGTGAAAGTCGGTCTGGAACAGGACCCCGAGGTCAGAGCAGCTGCGGCAACAATGGGATTGACTGTAGCTACTGCCATGAAAAATGCGTCCGAGATGGGTTTGTCTCTTCGTGCCTTCTTAGGCCTGGACGATGCGCCAATGGCTGAGGTAGCATTACAATATGTGAAGAAAGGGCCTCTCGTCGAGCCTGCGCAGGAAAAGAGTCTACCACCACTAATGCCAAATCTGCTACGTTGGTACAAAAGTTTCATATCATGGTCCGACAAAGAATATGTTCATGTGGATGTTACAGAGGAGCATCACACCAAAAAGTACTCTGTAGCAGTTGAGATGAGTGAATTGTTCCAGATGTTCAATTTGCGCGAGCTCGACAAATCTATCCTGAGTTGCTACGTTCTGTAAGTGATTTATTTCTACCTCATCTCGTTCTTCATTGCCTGCACTATATGTATATATATATATATATATATATATATATGAAAATGGTTTCTACTCCCGGGTGTAGCTACACCCGGGTCTCATATACTACCGTACGGAGGTACCTGTCATACTTTTTCCGTCTGAATATGTTCATATACTATATCTAAGATACTCCATGGTGCCCATGCTCCTATACGAAATACTGTCCAATTTGTACAGGTGTACATTGTGTATATCTTGAATACCTATACCTTGGGTTTGTATGACATATATATACACTTAGGTATACATACCTAAGGTATCTACATACCTTACATACCTAGAATATGTATACACAAGTGTACGCATACCTGTCAGGTATGTATATATACGTATAAGTATATATATACTTTTTATATATGTATACCCAACTATGTGCATACCTAAGGGAATATATACGTATATATATATATATACGTATATATAAATGTGTGTATATATATATAAAAAGTATCCCCATCTGTTAATTAATGGGCTTTCGTCTCCGAGATGGTCACAAGTCTGGCCTGCGCTAAGGTATCCCCATCTGTTAATTAATGGGCCTAGCTCAGGCCCATATTCCACCCTTCTCAGGTGCGTGGCAAAGAAATAAAAGGAGTTTTCTCAACAAATAAAAAAAGGAGCGAAGATCCATCTGTTGGGACTTGTCACTGTTGACATGCATGTCCTGTAAACGAAACAGCTTCATCGCCCTGTCAGCTCCTCAGCTATAGTACTAATATATAGTAGGCTTTTTAGCTGCGGTCTTGGGAAAATTTAGGCCACTGAAGTTTCTTTCCTCAACTTCAGAAATTTTAGCCCGATCAGCACTGTTAATAATGACAAGGGAGGACGAAAGCTCCGGGTACCACTTAGCAACTCACTAGCTAGCTAGATCTTTTTCTTATAAGGGGGTGCAGATCCCTAGGCTCTGCATGGAATGATGCATATAGCCTTCCGCAATTATTTAACAACATCGACATAATAGGCTCACCCCCGTGTCGTCCCAGCGGGCGACTCGAGTGGTCATGCTGCCCCACCGCCTAGAACACCTCTGGCTTCTTCCTCCCTCGCCGCCGCCGCAGTCTGGATCCTCCAGGGCAAAGCCCTTCGTGATGACTGGCGGTGGCGGGAGATTTCCCATTGCATGATCTCTCCTCTCCCTCCCTTACCCACCATCTCTCCCAGATCTTAGCACCCCTGCGTACCATGCGCCACCGCTCCTATCACTGGTGTGCGTTCATGGCGTCCGGGACGCGGATCTGGCGGCCTATTCCTTGATCCGGTCATGGGAGGCTCCTTGGGGCGCTAGGGGATTCCGGGAAGATGGGCCAATTAAGGATCGCGGGTGCTGCATCTAGATGGGTTAGCGGTGCTTGGTTCTTGGCGAGCGAACATATCTGTGTTTGTGTCCAGCAGATTGGTCACTCTGGGCCATTGGGTCTGAGCAGCGCTCTCTCCGGCGAGGTGGATGTTGGTGATGAGGTGCTTCGCCATTGGTGTGAGTCATGGTGACCACTCCGGCGAGGTGAAAATCTGCAATGAGGTGCTTCGCCATTCGTGAAGACTTCTCTCACCAGATCCGGTGGTTGCCTTGGGTGGTGAGATACAATCTATGGATGATGACTTGACACAAAGGTATGGTTGTGTAACTGCAACTGTCGGTTTTCTATCCACAACATGCAGCTCCTAGGATTGCGGAAAAGCGGTGGCGTCAACACATGATTGACTCCGATGGTGGTACTTCTCGAGTACCCGGGGTGAAAACCTAGGACTGACATGAGTTGGTTCTATCTTGCAATGGCGATGTTTCTGCATCGTTACCTTGTTGAAGGCATTGCTCGGATATGCTCGGATTAGTTCTTTAGGGTGAAATTTTTGACTCTGGCCTTTGGTGGTTGGATTCGGAGTTTGGCTCCCTTCCTAAAGGCGTTGATGTTGAAGAACCACGCTGTCCTTGTGATGTCATAAGATGGTTGGTGCAGGTACAGACTTTATTTTAGTTTGTCGATCGCGGATTTGATCGTTTTGGGTTTTCCTCTTTTTCCCCGCTTAGGCATAGCTTTGGTCTTATATGACTTTGTTATTAGCCAGTGAGTTCGTTTTTGTGTCTCTGTGTGTGTTGGTGTCGGCCGTGTGCATCCTAGCAATAAAGAGGGCTGGTGTGTTTCATTGTGTTGTATCCGCCGATGCTTCGTTCTAAACAACACCTACTCCAAGACGATGCCACGGGAGGGATAGCGACCCTGAAAGATTCGTCATCGTCCGATGCGGGAGACCCAGATCTAGGTTTCCCCTGGAACATCTCGATCTTGGTGACACCACCTGCAATGACGATGCCTAGAGAAGGGAACGACGTCTTAGACGCCGCCATCGTCCGCCAAGGCCGCAGCCGGTGTGGTTTTCACCGGAAGCCACATCACCCAGATCTCGTTGCTGGACGGATCCGCGAGAACGCTCCAAAGACGAATGGCACCAACGACAATACTATAGAGGCCCTCCGCGCCACACACCGGACTCATCTCGCTCCCCGGGCAGCCAAAGCCTAGCCTAGACGGATCTGGCCGAGATGCCGGATCCAGGGCCACTGTCGTCGCATCACGACTGTCGATTTCCGCCACACGGACAGACAGCCGTGCATGATGCCCGCCCGAGGCGTCACAATCGCGCCCGGAGGTAGCCGCCACAACCTCCTGCCCTAACGCCTTTGGCGTCTGGCACAGCCGCCACCGCGGCCAAGGCCGGCGGCAACTACGACAGTCTTTATCAGCCGGGATGGGAAGTGGAGGCGCCAAGATTGGATCCCCCAGGCATCACCCTCATCATTCTTTTCTAAGCTAGATAGATTTGTCCAATCGTTTATTAATTCAACACTCAACATCTACATAACTTAATCGATTAATTACACTACAAACATGTGGTATGTACATATCTTTGAGTCACAACTTTCTCTCCCAACAAAGTCAACACACCTGTTTGGCAATCGTCTGTCTCTGCTAATAGCCAGCACCTCGGGACTCCTTGTAGGTCGAGACCAAATAAAGCGAGTGGTTCGTGGAGCCACAACATGTCTGCTGCTGAATCTGCTGCCGGTAGTGCTGGTGCTTCTCATGTACCTGCTATGGTCGTTGTAGAAGAAGATGCCGAACCTGACGATGAAGTGTCTCGAACTGATGATGAAGACGAGATGATGTACCCTGAACTGGTAGATAGAGCCAGTCAGCAAGCAGTGGATGATGAGTATCCGAAGGAGCCAATGAGTCGAGCTAGGTGTTATGACACTCGCGATGAAGAGGATGCGGAGAATAATGACAGCTTAATTTTGGATGAATACGATGGTGACGACATACCGACAATTGAGTGGAACAGGGTGTCGAATCTGCATCTCAACAAGTCCCTCGGGTGAACCCATAGGGTTTCGATTAGGAGAACGTGTAGGCGCTGGTGACAATGGTCGGCTAGACAGGGGGCACGGTTTACCCAGGTTCGGGGCCCTCGAAGAGGTAAAACCCTTACTCCTGCCTATGTTGATCTGTATTAACGAATAGATCGGTTACAATGGTGGTTGCTCAAGTAGAGAGTATGATCTCGATCTCGAGGCTTGGTGGTGCGGTATTGCTTGGTCCCTCTCCTGTGGTTCTCCTAGCCTTATATAGGTGGCCAGGTCTCAAACCGTACCCGGGGAGGACTCGAACCCTAACCTAGAGTCGGTTACAAGTTTCCTAACTTCACCCGCAAGGCCTTGCGGGTGGGCTTGAATTGGGCCTTCTAGAGTAATCCATGACGCCTCCTTTAGAGCTTGGGCCGTGGGCCTGAGACCGGGTAGGCACACCAGACAGGCCTAGGATCCATCCCTTGGTCAGTAGCCCCCGAGTGTTTACCCGACTGAGAATCCGTCGGGTGGACGCTCAGAACCTATCTTGATTTCTTTTCGACTGGTGGTTTCGATCGTTTGAAGACGATGTGTATCCTGTATGTGATGCATTTCTTGTACTCGAGTATCGAGAAATAAAGTGCATGTGTGTTTGGTTGTTTTTGCAGAAGGATGTGGCTCAGTTGCTTGGCTCTCCCGAAAGCTCAGGGCCAATTAATTGCATATAGGGCAAAAACTGTTCTGGCCTACACAGATTCAAGACCTCCGACTCGAATCCGGTGAGGTGATCATTGTGACTTGGCCGTAGAGGTCTTACCGAGCCGAACTTAACCTAATAGGGTACCCGGCGCGTCCGCTAGGATTTTTCTTCGTGCTGTTGACACGGAATTTTCCGGAGGACGCAGCTTGAGTGCGATTCCAGACCCTCAAGAGAGATCTTTTGGGTCTTACCTTCGTATCCGAAAGAAATACGACATCCAGATGTGCCTAGTCGGACGAACGATCCAGGAGATTGATGTGTGTACACAGTATAATCGAGTGGTAGGAGCTACTCACTCGCAACTTTTTATCCATGGATATTTCGAGTGAAAATTTCTCCCTTGATTTTGCGCACAATGTTTTTTGTGCTTTGTAGTCTTCCTTCCATACGAAAGAGTTTTCGTGTTCGGAAATCTTGTTGTGCCCATTTGAAAGGAAATTTCGTATCTGGGGCTTTTATTGCGAGAGAATTCTCGTGTCACAGTTTTTTCATACAAAGTTATTTCGTGTTTGGAGCTTTATGCGAAGGAATTTTCACGTCATGATTTGCCCATACGAAGTATTTTCGTGTTTGGGGCTTTTATCCGAAGAAATTCTGAGCTTGATGATGTCCATAATGACGTCATGGCGCACTTTATCCTCCCGATGGGACGTGACGGAGCGAGAGCAGGATTTGCTGGCCCACCTTGTCAGCTTTTTGACCGGAAACGAGATGTCGTTTCCGGTTTTCCCGCGAGCCGCGCGCAGTAAATGCCCACGATCTTCTGTTAAGATCGTGGCACGAAACAGCGTTCACCGCCGTTCCGTTTCAGCTTCACGCGTGGCCGCCACGATGAGCGCCACGTCGCTCGATGAGCGGCCATGATTAAATGATACCGTGTATAAATACGGCCCTTAGGTGAAAAGTGAAAACTTCCCGTCATTTGCTTCCCAGCTTTCACCTTCCTAGCCTTCATCTTCCTCGCGCTAATTCTCTGTCCTCTAGCTTGCACCAGCGCTCATGGAGGGAGGCAAGAAACGCAGCGCCGCGGTTTCCTCCTCTCAGTCGTCCGAAGATGCTCGTGTTGCGCCCGCTCCGCGCTCCGGCGACTGGCGCTCCGCCAACACCACGCAGAAGAGCATCAAGGAGATGCAAAGGGAGGGATTGCTGCCTCCCGAAGCCGAGAAGCGGGTTCGCCTCGGCAAGAAAGAAGAGGTACCCAATCCCCACGCGAACGAGCGCGTGATCTTCGCGGATCACGTTTCGCGTGGGCTCTCTCTCCCCCTCCATCCTTTCTTCGTGGCATTGTTGTATGTCTACGGCATACAGCTCCACGACTTTCCTCCGAACGCGGTGCAGCACATCTCGTGCTTCATCGTGCTTTGCGAGTGCTTTCTTGGCATTCGCCCGCACTGGGGCCTCTAGAAGGCCCTGTTTAAAGTGTGGGCTTTCCGCGAGAGAACGCGGGTGGCAACGGAGCTTGGGGAGACGCTGCCCACCGGACGCTTCGGGATTCATGCAAGATCGGACACCCTCAACTTCGACATGCAACTCCTCGACTCCGCGCAAGGGTGGAGGAAGAAGTGGTTCTATGTCGTTGACGACAGCACGGGTGGAGTCAATGAGTTCCATCCATTCGCCGTCTTGAAGCGGCGGAAGTCTTGGGGGCACAGGCTCTCAGTCGAAGAGAGCCGAGTCGTAGCTCCTCTACTCTCCAAGGTTGCAGCGCTCCGCGACCAAACTGCAGGAGTTGCGCTGAACGGCTTGCATCTTGCGAGCATGTTCCTTAAGCGCAGGATCCAGCCTCTGCAAGCGAGGCCCTCCACCATGTGGGAGTATCAAGGAGCTGAAGACCCCAGCCGAGTGAGCCGAGAAGAACTCTCGATTGCCAAGTTCGAGAAGAAGATCGCGACCATCATGAAGCTGAAGGTAGGCGAGTCTTTTGTCGATTGTCCAATCCCAGCTTTTGAAGCCTCGAATCCTCCTCCATCTGAAGTAAGTTCAAATTTTTCCTTGTCTTAGTCCTTTTTCTTGTTCGAAAGTTTGTCAACTGAATTTCTTCTTCCTTTTCTTCTTTTGTTTTCTTCTTGTAGAGTCTAGCGGTGGTCACCTGCTACCCGCCAGTCTTCGGTGAAGAAGCCTCGGACCTGTTGGCGAGCAACCTGGATGTTCCTGTCGACACAAGCATTGCCGACGCCAACTCGAGTTCCGAGCATGATTCTTCGGAAGACGTGGAAGAATCGGGTAGCGATCTCCACCACCGCAAACGCCGCCGAACGGGAGACGATGAAGCCACCTCCAAGGATAACTCCTTGGGGGGGATCTGATAAAGAACCCCTCATTGTGACCCCACTAAGTGTGTGCGCTCCTCCCGCTCCTCAGCCGAAGATCCAGACCGCCTGGAACACGGATATGTTGGACGATGAGGATGATGACGAGTAAGATTTTCTTTCTTCTTTCTAGTCGAACGTTTCCTTCTTGTATCTTCTGACATTGTTGTTTTCCTTCATGATAGGCTCCAGTCCATCAGCCCCTGCCGGTTTGCCTCTTCCCTTCCTCTCGAGAAGAGGAAAGATGCCGCTGCTGCGGATGGGACCCCAACTGCCGGGACCGTCCAGAATTCACCAAGCCCAGCCCCCACAGCTGCGGCTAAGGAATACAGGCTCCCTAGCTTTGCAGTTGGAGCCTCGACTTCGAAAGAAGTGTCGGGTAGCCCGGCTGATCCTCTCTGCATTGCTCAAGGCCAGGTAAAATTTGCCATTTTCCTTTGCCTCTTGTACTTTGTTCGTTTAGAATTTTTATCGAGTGCACGGCAGTGCTCCCGATGGGAGTAGCCCCCGAGGCTATAGTTAATCGCTTGCGATTGGCTACAGGCTCAAGAACTTAAGCTCTTTTCTTCTCTTCATTTTATCGGGTGCACGGCAGTGCTCCCGATGGGATTAGCCCCCGAGGCTATACTCGAATGTTTGCAGTCGTGTACAGGCTCAATCTTCTCCTCTCTGACTTTTTCATCTTCATGTTTTTGCAGTCTCTTTTTTACTCCCTCGCAGCTATTGGCCATCGCTTTATTTTGGCTGAGACAGATTGCGTGACCCTTCGGGCAGATCTCTATCGACTCATCTCGGAAGGCCAGCTTCTTCAAGGTAAGGTTATCTACTCCTTCTATCCAATATTTTCGATCATGTGAATTCCTTTGTGTTTTAAACTTATCGCTGTGTAGCTCAAGCCGAAGTGCTGAAGGCCGAGAAGATGGATGTTGTCACTCGGGTAAGCACCCTGGAGGCTCAGTTGGAAGCTGCTCGAAAGGAACTTGAGTCCTCTCGCAAGCAGTCGACTGAACTCGAGGGAAAGCTTGCTGATGCCCAGGATGCCCTGAAGAAATTGGAGGAGGCTGGCACCAAGCAAGACAACGATCTTGTTGACTTCCTTCGCCCTCTGGCCCAGAGTTTCGCAGGTAAGTTGCACTTATCCTTTGTTCCTTCTCGACTGGCTGGTATGTTCTTTGGACTTAACGTTTCTCTTTGCAGATCTTCTTGCCGTTGCGCTAGAGCTGCCCGGGGTTCAACGGGTGGACGCCTTGACAGATTCTTGCGCTCAGCTTCGAAGGCATGCGAGTGGGATTTGCTCCCTCATTAGCAATGTCACTCGAGTGTTGACGCAACTTCACGGGCGTCTTCTGGTCGACGCTGCGGTTCCGCCCACATTGGATGGTCTCCTGAAGGTTTTCCTGGAGGGCGATCTCCTTTAGGCCTACTCGGTTGCTCAGTCAGAGTCCGGGGCGAAGACTGCTATCCAGTTTGCACTGGCGCACGGAGTCGCAGGCTTGGACGAGGCGTACTCGAACCTTCCCGTCGATGCTACTACGAGCAGAAAGGTAGTGCTTCGTCCTTTTGTCGATCCGGCTGGAGTCCTTTCCCGGAAGTTATCTGATTTGATCGCCCCTGCTAGTCGCAGGGGGCAATCTGCCGCGAGTGGCAGCACTTCTGTAGTTCCTTAGGATAGACTTTACGTAGTTTGTGCTTCCGATGTAACGAACCTTGGGATGTATTCCCGTATTCTATCTTTAATCGAAATGTTCTTTTGATATCTGAGATGCTTCCTGTGATTGATTGTCATGAGTTCCTCCCGATGGGAGTAGCCCCCGAGCACCTGTCGAATAGGTGGTTTTATTTCTTGAATGGAGCGTCTTGAATTATTCCTTAACTTTTCTTATCTTCTTCCAGGTAATAGGCGTTGTCGCGGAGTCTTCGAGTGGATCTGCTGTCCAAGCAGATCCTCTTGTTGCTGCTATTGGTACTTTTGCCGGCCTCCGTGACCGTGTCGCGGATGGTGAGCGCAAGCTAAAATCTTTTGCGTGGGGTGGTTGATGTAGCCAAGTCCAAACAGAGACTTGCGGTTGAACGTGACCAGTTTGTGATGGATGAATTGGCGGCTGTTCCCAAGGATTTGCTCTGTAAGTATCTCAGCCCCCTAGCACTCCGTGTCTTCTTTCTTTCTTTGACTCTCTGTAGTTTTATTTGCAGTTGTTTAGCCTGACGATCGGTGTGAAAAGCATTGGGTGGAAAACCATATTCTTCACAAAGCCAGCAGTTCTAAGCCACATGCAAATAACTTCTGGTCTAACCGTAGTCGAGGCTTTATTCTGGCCACTCTGAAGTATCGGGTGGGCCAGGCGAAGATACTGGTTGACAGTTGTCACGAGGCCTTGATATCTTTGAATGGCGCTTTTTATCCGTTGGAAAGGGGTCCAGAAGATTTGAGCCAACTACTCAGAACTTTTGGTCGAGTAGGCGAGATTCGGGAGTGCGTCCGTCAGCAGTTGATCTGCGGGTCTTTAATAGCACTCTCGTTTGTTCGATTATGGCATCCTGACGTTAATTTCAACTCAGTGGCCAAGCTCCCAAACGCTCCAGTCGATACGATATGCCATTATACAGTCGTTCGTCCTACTGCAGAGGAGATTAGTCGACTGACCTCTGATGAGGTTAATCGGGTTTTGGCCAAGGAAACTGCTCGTCGCCATATGTAATTATAGGATGTATGTATCCTGTTGTTTTTTTGTTAGTCGTCTTGGAATTTTATAAGGTGCCAACCTTGTTTGTACTCTTGTATTTGTAAATGATGCTAAGTTAGGCGTAGCCCCCGTGTGTTTGGGGTGTATACATGTTATTTAGCGTGTAAAGATCAATGATTGGAGAAACTATGGTTGAGAAACCATGTATTTTATTAATATGACTGAGAAGCCATATATTTTCTTCGAGCTACAGTATGGCTAGTATAGCCTTATTTCCACGAGTAGAATAATCCTAAGGATAGAATTTGTGGAGGTGCGCAATATTCCACGGATTGGAGTAGATGCCACCGGTCTCGGGGTTCTTTAGTCGATAAGCGCCACCAGGGATAACTTCATGCATTATGAAGGGTCCTTCCCACGGTGGCTCGAGCTTGTGTCCTTCCTTCTTCTTGAGTCGCAGCACTAAATCTCCTACCACGAAGGTTCTGTGGCATGTACGTCGGTTGTGGTAGTTGCGCAGCGACTGTTGATATACAGCGGATCTTGCGAGTGCAATGTCGCGCATCTCGTCGAGTGCATGCACGTCTTCCGCGAGTGTCCTGTTAGAGGTTTCTTCGCTGTAAGCGACGACTCGTGGGGCGCTGAACTTGACATCTTCGGGAAGAACTGCTTCAGCTCTATATACCATGAAAAATGGCGTGTATTTTGTTGATCGGTTCGGGGTCGTGCGGAGGCTCCATAGTACGGAGGGTAACTCCTCTGCCCAGTGCCTTGCCGCTAGGTGCAGACGATCAAGTAGCCGTTTCTTTATTCCAGCCGAGACCAACCCTTTGGATCGCTCGACTTGACCGTTGGTTTGCGGGTAAGCCATAGAGGCGAAACTGAGGGTGATTCCCTTTTCCTCGCATAACTGCTCTGTTTTCTTTGTTGTAAAATTGCTTCCATTTTCAGTGATGATGTTGTGTGGTATCCCAAATCTGTACACTATGGAGTCGAGGAATTTTACGACGCATTGAGCGCTAGCCGAGGTGACTGGCATGGCCTCAGTCCACTTTGTAAATTTCTCGACTGCAACTAGCAAGTGCGTGTATCCTCCGGGTGTTGATTTTTTCAGTGGTCCTACCATGTCTAGCCCCCATTGTGCAAAGGGCCAGGCGATTGGGATCATGTGAAACTCAGTGGCAGGGGCGTGCGTCTTGGGCGCGAATCTTTGACATGCGTTGCATTTGTCGACTAGGTCCTTTGCGTCCCTGGCTGCTGTGAGCCAGTAGAACCCTGCGCGAAAAGTTTTACCTACGATTGCCTTCCAGCTAGCATGGTGTTCGCAATCTGCTTGGTGTATATCTCGTAGTAGTTCCTTGCCTTCCTCGGGCGCTATGCATCTTTGTAATATTCCTGATATGCTCTGCTTGTATAGTTCTCCATTGAGTACTTGAAAAGCTTTGCTGCGTCGCACTATTTGTCGAGCCTCGCGAACATCTGCTGGGAGCTGTTTTTTGGACAAGTAGTCGAGGTATTTCTGCGTCCAGACTGACTCGACCAGAAAAACTTGTCTTGAAATGTTGTGGGCGAGCTCAATCATAGCAGTTTGCGGGATGACCTCTGTCTCCAATGTCGCGGGTGCTTCTGCTGATTTTTTGACTTTGACTGAGCGCTTGATCATCCTTTTGAAGTATATTCCAAGTGTTATGGGTGTGTTTGTAGAACCCATGTTTGCCAATTTATCTGCTTTTTCGTTGCTGGATCACGCAATGTGCTTTAGTTCGCACCCTTGGAAACTTCCTTCAAGTAGATTGTACATATCTCGATAAGCAACCATGTTTTCTGCAATGGCGTCGCACTATTTCATTGTCTGCTGTACTATGAGGTTTGAATCTCCATAGATCATTAGTCGGGTTGCTCCACACGCAATCGCCATCTTCATGCCGTGGAGGAGGCCCTCGTACTCTGCGTCATTGTTTGACGCCGGGTCGTCAGGTGGAAAGTCCAATCGCAGGACATATTGTAACTTGTCACCTCTGGGGGATATTAGAACTACCCCAGCTCCGGCTCCTTCGTTTCTCTTCGATCCGTCGAAATACATTATCCAGTTGCTTGTATACTCTGGAGGGCCTGGCGTTTGTAGTTTTGTCCACTCGCTCAGGAAATCCACGACCACTTGTGATTTCATAGATTTGCGACCTACGTATATGATGTCCCAGGCGCCGAGCTCGATACTCCACTTCGCAATTCTCCAGGATGCCATTGGGTTATTCATGATAGTACCCAGTGATGCGTCGTTTACCACCGTGACAGTGTGTTCCTGGAAGTAATGTTTGAGCTTTCGGGCTGTGAGCACCACACCGTACGCGAGCTTCTGGTAATGGGGATATCGCTGTTTGCAAGGCAAAAGCACTTCGCTGATATAATATATTGGCCTTTGTATGCCATACGCCTTGCCGTCTTCCGGCCGTTCGACCAAAATTGTTGTGCTGATGACCTGATTTGTCGCGGCTAGGTATAGGTACCGTGGCTCCCGTTCCTGCAGTGTTGCCAGGACGCGCCTGCTCTGCAATGCTCGCTTGAGGTCCGCGAATGCCTTCTGTGCTTCGGGTGTCCACTCAAACTTATCTGTTTTCTTCAGTAACTTGTAGAAAGGTAATGCTTGCTCGCCTAGCCTCGCAATGAATCTGCTTAGGGCGACTAGTCGTCCTGCGAGCTGCTGCACGCCATGGAGATTAGTTGGCTCCTTCATTGTCAGGATTGCTTGGATTTTCTCCGGGTTAGCTTCAATCCCTCGAGCGAAGACCAGGTATTTGAGAAGTTGTCCTGCGGGGACGCCAAAGACACACTTGGTTGGGTTGAGCTTGATTCGGTATGCGTTCAACGCGTCGAATGTTTCTCTGATATCATCGAGAAGCGTATCTTACACTCGAGTCTTGATGACAATGTCGTCAACGTACACTTGTACGTTCTTGCCAATGAGCTTGGCGAGGCATTTTTGCATGCAGCGCTAATATGTTGCGCCTGCGTTGTTTAGCCCGAAGGGCATTGTCGTGTAGCAGTAAACACCGTGGGGTGTTATAAACGCCGTCTTCTCCTCGTCCTCCTTTTTCATCCTGATCTGATTATAGCCTGAATAGGCGTCCAAGAAGGAGAGGCGTTGGCAACCTGCTGTAGAGTCCACGATCTGGTCGATTCGTGGCAGTAGAAAGTTATCCTTGGGGCTGTGTTTATTCAATGACGTGTAGTCGATGCACACGCGGAGGATGTTAGTATTTTTCTTCGGGAACAACACCGGGTTTGCTAACCAGGTGGAAATTTTTATCTTGCGAATGAATTTTGCTGCGAGTAGTATGTTTACTTCTTCTCCGAGCGCTTTTTGTTTGGGCTCTGAGAACCTTCGGGTGGTCTGCTTGATAGGCTTGGCGTCTTTGAAGACTTCGAGTGAGTGCTCGGCGAACTCCCTGGTATCCCTGGCATATCTGAAGGCTGCCAGGCGAAAATTTCCCAGTACTCACGGAGGAGCTCGACGAGCGCGCCTTCCTATACTGGCAAGAGGGTGGTGGACACCATCGCCGTCTTCGCAGAATCCGTCGGGTGCACTTGTTGCTTGCGGGTACCGTTATTTGTGTTGAAATCGAGCTCTGGAGCGTTCTTCTTGGTGAGAGGCATCACGGAGTGATCCGTGGTTTTCGCTATCTCCTCTAGTTCTTCGTGCATCCCGAAGGATTGGGCGATCTCGTTGAATTTGATGTCGTATATGTTGGACTTTTGGAAATCGCCGTCGATGGTGATTGTGCCATATTTACCAGGCAACTTGAGCTTCAAGTATGCGTAGTGCGGTACTGCCATCAATCTGGCGAACGCCGTTCGACCGAGAATGGCGTGGTACTGTGAGGGCCAATCGACGACGTCGAAATCAAGAAATTCTCGCCTGTAATTACTTCGGTTGCCTAGCACCACCTCCAGGTTGATTGTTCCGAGTGGACGGATTGCTTTCCCTGGAACTATCCCGTGGAAGGATGTCTCTGATTCCGCAAGTCCATCCAAATTCTTGTTCATACGACGGAGCGTGTCTGCGTAGATGATGTTGATGCCGCTGCCTTCGTCCATGAACACGCGAGCCGGCTCATAATTGCCAATTTGCGCATGTATGACTAGTGCGGCGTGTCCTGATCGATAGACTCACGGAGGGTGGTCTTCCTTGGAGAAAGTTATTGGTTGTTCCGCCATCTTCAGGTACTCGGTTCTCGTAGGTGGGGTTTGCACAACCATGCATAATTGTCGTGTGTTTGTCTTCTGAACCATGCGTGATGGACGGACCTTTTGTATCATGCATAAGAGTCCCGCCGGGTTCGGGTATCCATTGGCTCCCTGATTTGGGGCGGGTGGCGCTGGTAGAGCAGCTAGCACCGTGTTTTGGTTTCCTGCTGGGGGCAGGGCTTGCGGCTGTTGAAATCCTTGAGCTCCTCCTCCAGGAAGCTGCGGGTAACCCTGATTAATGGCTGCTCTATTTTTCTTCGAGAAGGCCTCGTGGATATCAATGAACTTTCGGCAATCCTTGAGAAGGTGTGTTGCCTTAGTTTTCCCGGTGCGCTTATCTATAAATAGATGTAGCGTGCAGTAACCGTCGAGGTCCTCCTCGGGGGTTTTATCTTCTGGTTTTGGCTTCCACTCGCGTTTTCCACGATATCCGCTGTCGCGATTTTTTGTGAACTCCGCTGCCACAAATTCTTCTCGATCATCGTGGTCGTAATTCTTTCTTCTTTTCTTTTGACTATGGCGATCGTCATCGCGTGCTGGGATGAGTCTTTCTCATTGCGCACCGCGTCTTCGCCGTTTGCCCATCTGTCGGCTATGTCCATCAATTCTCCCATGGTTTTGGGTGCGAGTCGCCCCAGTTCTTCCCTGAAAGAGGTTCCCCGTGCTCCTTTGGCGAATGCTTCAACCGCCACTTCTTCTGATATATTTCCCGCTGTATTCCTTAGTGTGGTCCATCACTGAATATATTCGCGAGTAGACTCGCCACTTTTCTGCTTGCAAGCTCGTAGCTCCTCGATGGTCGCCGGTCTTTTGTATGTTTCCTCTCTCAATGACTCTGAATGACTCTCGAGGAAGTGTGACCCTTCTCATTCCAACAATCAACACATGGACAAATCATAAAGCTATCCGGCCGCTTGTTTGCCTCGGTCGCAAGGCGAAAAGAACGCACGCTTTCTCTGTAAGTAGCAGAGCGTCGGTCACCGTACATCCATGGTTGGGTCATCTGCATCATAGAACAATATATCAAACGCAACCACGGTGCTAAAATTAGTACCGCGGGGTCTAAACGAGAAAATAGTTGCTAACCTTTTATGACACTTGGAAATAAAGAGGAGGAAGGTTAGGTCTGGGTCGGGCACCTCATATCATGTTTGTCTTGTGTGAAAAGAAGTGGTATCTATATAACATGCATTTCACCAAACACCTCTAGCGCATATTAAGAAAAAAAAACTAGCACAAACTACACCACCTCCCACCACAAAAAAATAGAGAGGGGGAAGGGGGCTGCCATATATATATAGGCATGGCCCGATAGCCCCGGTTTGAGATACAAACCAGGACTAGGGAGGGCAGGCCGCAGCGGGCCTCATACCCCTTTAACCCTGGTTTGTATCTCAAACCGGGACTAACGGTACCTAACAGGCCAGGTATAAAGGGTGACGTGAGCTGCGGTGATTTTGGGGCCCTTTTCCACTAGTGTGACGTAATGTTATTATTTTTCCATTAAAACGGGTAGCCTTTGTGAGTAGAATGTGTCGCGATTTCGAAAACCCTCTATGAAGATCAACACCATGGACTGACCGATAATTACTAGCGTGACATTGGCAACCATCTTAGAAGTCCAGATGAGGGAGCCATCCACGAGGAGAGCCGGAGGGGGGCCACCAGGGGCCCACGCCACCAGGTGCCCCCCCTCGGCTGCGCCGCCAGGTGGTGTGGCCACCCTATCCCACCTCTAGCCGCCTCCTTTCGCGTACTTGAACCCCAGAGAACCATCGAAATATTTCTCCGCCTCCTCATGGGGGAAAACAACAGAGAGAGAAAATATCTCCGGCAGGGAGAAATCTGTCGGGGAAATTCCTCCCCGGAGAGGGGAAATCATCGCCATTGTCACCGTCATCGCTCTGGGCATCATCACGATCATCATCGCCATCATCCTCACCACCAGCACCATCACCCTCACCATCCACCTCCATCCCGCTGTAACAATTTGGGTTCTATACCGTTGTTTTCCACTAGATCTCTCTCCTGGTGTGGATTACTTGATAGTAGTTGATTCTTGTGAGATTTATGGTGTTTGGACTTTATGACCATATTGTTATTCATCATTATATCACCTCCGATTATGATCCATATGATTTCCTGTGAGTAGTTCATTTAGTTCTTGAGGACATGGGATAATTCAAGATGTTAGTACTGGAATTAGCTTGAAGTAATATTTAATGGTTTGATATTTAAGTTATGGTGTTATTTTTCTAGTGGTGTCATGTGAACGTCGACTACATGACACTTCACCTTTATGGGCCTAAAGGGATGCATTGTGTACTTGGATACTAATTGTGAGGTTGCCGGGGTGACAGAAACATAAACGCCCGTTAGTAAACCGATGCACGAGGGAGTGTAAGATCCAGAATTTAAGGTTGTGGTTAGATTTATCTTAATTACTTCTTGTAGTTGCGGATTCTTGCAAGGGGTTTAATCACAAGTATGTATTATTCCTAGTTGGGCGGTGCATTAGCATAGGTTCATCCACACAACACCTATCAAAACAATAAATATTAATCAACCGTATAAAACGAAAGCGCTTGACGAAGTTCCCATGTGTCCTCGGGGACGTTTGGTAATCATAAGTAAAATAATCGGCTTGTCCTTTGTTCTAAAAAGGATTGGGCCACTCATTGCAATTATTATTACTCTCTTTTATATGCTATATCGAAAACCACCAAAAACCTGTCTGCTAGTGTTTACAGTGAATCCTCTATCCAAATTGCTTGTCAACATCTTCTGCTCCTCGTTGGGTTCGACACTCTTATTTATCGAAAGTACTATGATACAACCCATATACTTGTGTGTCATCAAGACCTTATCTGTCCTCATCCCTGTTCTGATAAGCACATCCATGTGCTTCAGAATAAAGGTAGATATGAATGGCAGACATTTCATGGTTGCTTTGGCATGGGCTTTGTTCTTTGCTAACTTCTCCTTCACCTGGGTTGCTACGGTTTTCACAAACTCGTGCACAACAAGGCTAGGTGATGCTTCATCTCGACCGAAGGACTATCGTACCTGGGCTGTGAGTCATCCACGTGCGAATGGATCTGAGAGTACCCAATGGCGACAAGTTCTTGACTGAGATCATCAGACAAAAATTCCTACATCGATAAGGCAAAACACAACCATGAATCCATCATCTACACACAAAAATTTGAACTAATGAGCAAGCTAATAGCTACGCAAGAGAAATACATCTCAACATAAATGATGATACGTAAACAAGGACTACTCGCAAACTTGACAGAGCACATAGTCACATAAGTAAACAAGAACGTCAACCATCTCATAATGACATGATGAACTTCAAAGATCTAGCGCGGTATAATGGTGTTCGAACCAATCGCATAACCCTATTCGCGCAGATCTATATTTTACGATTTAGAAGCACCTATTTAGGTACTACAAGCTAGGGTTCAGTAACTTACAACCATCATTGCAGATGTCCGAAGACGAGGACACGTCGAGTGAACGCTGACCCCGCAGCCTCCTCCACCTTTGCCGCCGACCGGAGATGGGTGCGCTTACCTGCTTTGACGAGTTACAATGGAGCTCGAGATCGGGGGGAGTAGTGGTCTGGGTGAGAGCGGTGAGAGAGAAGAGAGTATATGAGGGGGGCGCTTTGGCGGGAGGCAAGAAAATTTCTCCAGCCGACTTTTTTGATGCAGCGCGCGAGCTACCGCCAGTTCCATGCTGGCACGTGCAGAGCGCACTGAGATTGGGGAATTGCATCGATGAGATGGGAACGAGCCTGGCTCCCTAGGAACAGGCGATTCAGACGTTCTTAGGGGGTCTGGCCAAAGGTATTTTGATGGGTGTGGGGGCGCATTCCGTGCTCGTAAGGGCGGCCCTTTTTTTAGTTGACGGGCTGTTTTTAGATAATACATTCTACCAAATGTACCCTATTAAATGAGAATGCCTTGTTTGAGCATCTCCAGTCGCGCCCCCCAAAGGCCGCCCCCAAGCGTCTTCGCGTCCAGACAGGCCCCGAGCGTGCCCACTCGCGCCCCCTAATGGGCCTTCCCGTCCGGATGCCCCTTGTTCTCGTCCGGCAAACCCAGCCCAACCCCGCCTCCCAGGGGCTCCCGTGGGGGCGCTGGACGAGTCGTTCCGCGCCACGGGCCCGTCTTGCCAGCGACACAAGCGCCCCCCAAAAACCCTTTCCGTCCTAGGCGCCTACCATTTCCCTCCCCGCCACTGCCCATCTTTCCTGCCCCTTCCCGCCTCTCTCCCGCCGTCGGCGCCATGCCTCCGAAAGGGCCGCCGAGACTGCCGCTGAAGAATGCGAAGGCCCGCACGCTCGGCGTCAAGCACCGCGTGCTGCAGCCGCGCCACCAGAACGAGCGGCCGGAAGGCATGCCCGACGCCGAGTGGGTGGCGCGACGCCTCCATGACGGAGCGCCGGCTGCGGCACGAGAGGTCGGAGGCCCGGAACGCGGCGGCGAACATGCAGCTGCTGGTATGCGCCGGCGGAGGATGCAGCCCGGGAGGTGGATCGAGCTCGTCGGCTTCGGCGTCGACGTTCCACGCGGACACCGCGAGCACGCCGCGTTCGCAGTCGAGGCTCTGTCCTAGCCCGGGTCTCTCCCCCAACTTGAACAAGCCCGACAGCTATGCCGGCTACACGTTTGGCTACGGAGGCAACTACGGCGGCTTCGACCCAAACGCCGAGTTCAGCAGCGGCGTCGGGACGGGACTTGACCTGAACAAGGCGTACGAGGTGTCCCCGGGATTGCGCCGAGACGGTGCGGCGACCGGGCAGGCCCAGTCCGGGCGCACACTATCGTTCGGGGACGCCGGCCACAACGTGTTCGACGCCGGTCCCCGCACTCTTTACACCGACCAGGCGCCCTCCGACTGCTACGACTTCGGCACGAGTCGACCACGGTTGAACTCCAACGGGACAAACGGCTCAGTTTCCTGGTCCATCACATGCCCGAGCAGCTTATCCATGCATAATTGTCAAAAGAAAAAAAAATCGCGCAGGGCATAAACGCGCAAAGCAAGGCCAAGCCTGGAGCTAGAGGAACAAGTCAGCAAGACTGCAGGGAGGAAGGCCAACAAGGCAGCAACACCAACCAGCACCAGATCCACAAGTTCTCAACACAACCCCAGCATCAACACTTAACAGGTAGATCTCTACACACCACTTAGCAAGAAATTGCTAAGCTATGCACAGAGAGGGGTTGGGATTTATTTCCCTCAGTCTAGCATAGTGTTTCTATGCTAATCACATCACAGGGAATTCAATAGTAGTATAATATATGTTCTTATCTATAAAAAAATTTGCCTCAGAACAACATCACTGGCTTTGGGACAATTAAAACAAGCATAGATCTGTTCTTCTCAGTTAAATGGCAAAGAGGGGACAAATTTCCAAACCCTAGATCATACCACAACAATACTCATTTTGTGCATGATCAAAATCTGGGCACATCCTAAAGGAGCACCTCAAGATGAAGTCAAGCAAACCATTGAGCACTTGGGCACAAACTAGGAGGTGGTTAAACAAGATGTGTTAAGTCCCAAACAACCATACACATGAGTAAAGGCCTCAGACTTTGCATCATGGGCTTGGGGGGCAAAAGAATCAAGCAAGTAAATTGTTCTTATCAGTCATATGGTTCTAGTAGTATATCTAGAAAAATCATTTTTGAAAAGATTCCAGTTCACTAGATATCCCCACAATAGTTGCTGGGCATCAGATCCAAGGATCTGGTACCTCAACACAACTTCACGAAATAATGTAATCAGTAAAATAAAACTATGTGATGATGGCATATTCTCTGAACCTGAAATTCAGAGTAACACCTATCAAAATTAATTACACCCATAGAAATTATTGGAGAAACACATCATGGTGTGCTCTGTCCAACAGTGATCAATCCACAGGGTAAAGACACAGGAAATGAATCCTAGTGGATTTTTCCATAGCATAGGCACAGGGATACATTCCCAAATGATTCCACATCTCAAGAATAGGGAAAGCTCCCTACGATACTCTCCACATCATACCAATATCCCAAATAAATCCCTTAGGGAAATCATTCAACCAAAAATTACCTTTGTTTCCATCACAGGGATGGAAAAATTCCTCCACAACAATCTGTATCAAATAATCCATTGGGAAAATTTCCCAAGCCTAAACCATCCAACACAAACCCCACAGAAATATCACAAGCATCATAGCATGAACACTGGCACGAAGGCCAAGTTCCAGAGCAAGGGGTGGAAAGGTGAGATAGGAGCAGAGGGGAAGAGGGAGCAGAGGAGGGGGTAGGAGACTCACAGGTGGTCACGATCGTGGTGACCACGGCCTAGGGCGTCGCGCAGAGGTGGGCGGCGTGGAGCCGCGGTTGCTTCCGGGGAACCGTCCCGGCGGTCCCTCACCTCCCCAGCATCCGCGGTGGCGCCTAGGGCAGCAACAGCAACAGGGCAGCACACCGGTCGCACCTGAACCTCCTCGGGTGGACAGGGCTCGCCGGAGAAGGGTGGAAAGCCACGGGCCCCGAAACCCTAGGGTTAGGATTAGGGTTCACTCGGACACCGTGGTGAGGAGAAACCAGATCAAAGCGGAGGAGAATGGAGAAGGCTCGGAGGCGCATCGTTTAAACTCTTGCACGGCGGCGGAGATGGCCGGAGTTGGCCGGGGTAAATCGGCGAACGCGGGGCGACGTAGTCGTCAGGGAATCGTCCGGGCGTCGCGGGAGTGGTGAGGAGAAGGAGAGGGGTAGGTGCGGTGCGGGTCTGGGTCGCCTGCTCGGGTTCGCCCGAGTGCGTTCGTCCTAACCCACTAGTGGGTGGCCCACCAGTCAGCCTGAGGGCTAGAGGGTCTTTTGACCATTTTCATTAAAGAAAAATAATAGAAATAAAATTATATTAATAAAAAAACATAAAAAATTAGAGAAATTAGAATTAAATAAATAAAATATTAAATAAATTCACCAATACAAAAACTCTAATACTCTAACCGTTTAAATTAAATTATATAATACCTGTTTTACCTTAAACTTATGAATTTAAAATAATTTTGATAAAATAAATAAAACTACTAAATAATTAAGAATAATGTTATCCTTAATTTTTTGTTTATAAATACCAACTTATAAAACTTTAATGCCTTATTTTTAGAAAATTTGCTAATTCTCTATTCCCTGATTTATCAAAGAAAAATAAGAAAATCAACACAAAACAGATTAATAAAGGAATGGTAAATAATATATTCTTTAAGTCTTTAAATCCAAAACTATTAAAATCATTTTAGTACTTAATACTTAAATCTTAAAATTTAAAGTGTTCTTATTCTAAAACTTAAGCATATCATTTAATTATTATTTTTGATGTTTAGTACATTATCCAGAGAAATGAATATGACCTCGTTTTATTATTTTAGGATTTTAATTAACATCTTCAAAATAATTTAATTTATAAATGCAATTCTTACTTGATGAATATAATCACTGGTTAGACTTAAAACGTTAGCATGTGATTTAAATGGGTATTGCAAGAAATTCCATTTTACTTAAGTAATACTTCCACATGAACAATCTTGCCAAATCATAACAAACTATGTTTGTTTTCCTTAAAGAAACATCCTTATCAAAATATAAACTTATTACTAGCATAAAAGTAAACAATACTTAATTCATTAATGCAAACATTTTAAAATGTTATCTAACCAATCATATGAACTAAAAACCTGAATAACTGAGGAAGCAATTAACCAACTTATGATCAAAACTTTAAATAATGCAAGGCATCACTATAAGAACTAATGTAACAACTCAAAGTCAGGTAAAACTAATAAACCTAAGTATCGTAAGACGTAGATTAATTATTCAAGCTAGGGTATTTTTGGGGTAAATCAAGATGCATCTCATTACTATGCATAATAGCATCTTGCCAGTTTTCGAGTAGCCCTTATCGGGACTACTTTGCTGTTTTCAGATCTCAAGATTTCTCTACGCAACCCTCGAACCCCGAAGACATTGATTGTTATTGTTATTTCAATCTCAGGCAAATTCATCACTTGCTCATATCCTTTGCAGTACTTCATAACAAACTAATTGCAAAAATTCTATCGTATTACCATCTATGATCAAAAGAATGCATGATCCTATTTTTATAATAATATGACTATTTGAATGACTACCCGAGTGGTAGTGTTCTATTTGGTGGGCGGATGGGACCATGGTAAGATGAATAGGTCAAAGGAAGATTCCATCTGCATGGGAAAGTATTACCTAGGATTAATCACCATTGCCGTCAGGATTCTTGCGCCGTAAATTCGCGTTAACCATGGGTCTTCTATGGGGGGAGTAAGTTGGCTGCGATCTTTTCTCGTTCGCATGTCAACGGGCTGCCAGAGACGTACGCTGTAGGTCTTGCGAGACTACATGCACATGGGTGGGATCCCTTAATTCCCACGGACTCTGCGGGTCTATGATGGTCTGCCAGGGGCGCGTAGATATCCATCGTGAGGGGTGGAATCAGGCGTTCAATCTGCTGGTAGAAATGGGTGGGCATGCGCTGTGCGGAGAAGCACGGTTTGGCTTGGACCAACAACCGGGCCCCACACCTGAGTGGGAGTGGACAGGAATGTACACCTGGTTGTGCAACATGGTCTTGGTCGTCCATGGGTAAAGTAACGCACATCTGTAGAGTGTAAAAGTATGTGGCATGTTACCCCCTGTTCCGGAAAGGAGCTGCGAACGCCGCAGGAAAGGCAACTCCATGAAGTTCTAGTCTGTGAAGATCTGGCGGGCATAGTTTTCAGAAATTAAAAGCAACCTCTTGAACAAAGTTTTACAATCTTGCATTAGCTTATGACTCTTTTGAGTCTAAACCTGTAGTTAGTGCATCAAACCACCCACTATATATCATGAACTTGCTGAGTAACGCTCGTTACTCATTCGTTCCCGTTTGCCCACTGCTTAGAGTTGAAGCCTGAGAAAAGTCATCATCGTGAAGCCAGATGGAGTCATCTATTACTTAGTAGGTAAAGCATCATCATCAACAACGCTGGTGGAGGAGAAGCTATCAAGGTGTAGGTGGAGTCTATTCTCGGACTTAGTTGTTCAAGACATAGATTAGGGGTGACATCAGCCGTAGTAGATTTAGTGTTGAGCTAGAGTTCTTCTCCATCTTGGATCTTCGCATTACTTGTTCTGATGTTCATTTGTATGAGATCTTCTTGATTCAATAAAGAAATTCTCAAAATTTTGTGATGAAGTTTGTATCCTATAGCTTTGCTTGGACCCGCTGTGTTTCTGTTGTACCACTCTGAAAGATATAATATTCACGGATAAGTTCTTTTGTGAGTATTATGTCTCCGGGATTGCGCCGGGACGGTGCGGCGGCCGGGCAGGGCCAGTCCGGGCGCGTACTGTCGTTCGAGGACCCGCCCACAACGTGTTCGACGCCGGTCCCGCACTCTTTTCGTGGACCAGGCGCCCTGCGGCGGCTACGACTTCCGCACGAAGCGGCCCCGAGCGGCGGCAGCAACGAAACGCCGGGCGAGATCCAGGGCGCCGAGCGCGCCGGCGACGAGTTCCACGGCTACACCCCCGACCCCGGATTCCTCGGCTCCAACGAGGTCGTCAACGTCGATTGACACTAGCGCGTGACGAATTCGTATTTTGGCGTGAACCGAGTCGACCACGGTTGAACTCCAACGGGACAAATGGCTCAGTTTCCTGGTCCATGACACGCCCGAGCAGGTTATCCATGCATAATTGTCAAAAGAAAAAACAAATCGCGCCTTCACGTCTCCGATCCGCCGTCCATTCCCGTCGACACAAATCTTAAAGCGCCCCCGCCGCCGGAAAGGCTGGGTCGGAGTCCTATAAAAGCGCAGTCCGACTATCAACTCATCCCCACCAAATCGAACACATCCAGAACATTCCCCGAACATCCAGAACATTCGCTCCGCTCCCCTGGTCCATTCTCTCAGCAGGCCGCTACCGCCGCGATGACGGAGCCCGCCGCGCCGGGGTTCGCCGCCGCCGCGAACGAGGAGGAGAGTCTGGTGATCCGGCGGGTGTGGAGGTCCAACGTGGTGTCGGAGTTCGAGCTGATCCGCGACGCGGCGGAGGAATTCCGCTACGTCTCCATGGACACGGAGTTCCCCGGCGCGATCCACGAGCGCAACGACGGCAAGAAGTACAGTGAGCTGACCCCGTCGGAGCGGTACGAGACCGTGAAGGCGAACGTGGACGAGCTCCGCCTTATCCAGGTCGGCCTCGCCTTCGCCGCCTCGCCCCACGCGCCGCCCTGCCTGGCCTTCGAGATCAACCTCGAGTTCGACACGCGCGAGCACCTCCACAATCCCAAGTCGATCGAGTTCCTCGAGGAGCACGGCCTGGACTTGGTCCCCCACCGCAAGGAAGGCGTGGAGGCGCGCGTGTTCGGGGAGTTACTCATGTCCTCGGGCCTCGTCTGCGCCGGCGACACCATCACCTGGGTGGCCTTCGCCTCCGGCTACGACTTCGGGTACCTGGTGAAGCTCCTCACGGGCTGCAATCTGCCCGACACCCTCCCGGGTTTCCTCCGCCTCGTGCGCGTCTTCTTCGGCCAAGAGGTGTACGACGTCCAGCACGTCATTCGCAAGCGCTGCCCCCAGCGGCCGCGCAACCTGGAGTCCCTGGCGAGGTCGCTGGACGTGGAGCGCGTGGCCGGGAGGGCCCACCATGCGGCATCCGACAGCGCGCTCACCTACGACACCTTCCGCCGCATCCGCGAGTTGCACTTCGTCAATGACTCCGTGCAGCAGTTCAAGGGCGTGCTCTCCGGCTTCGAGCTCCACCCCTGACCACGTCCCCAACAGCAGATGAGAAACGTGATAGCCCACGAGTAGCATTGGGATCGTATTAGCCTCCTCTGTGTCTCTCGTAACCTGTACACTACAGCGTCCCTTGAATCCCGTAATTTGGGATCAAGAACAAGAAATACATTCTTTGGTTGCTTAATTTCGTGTCCATAATCCGCTTCCGTTTCGTCCAATTTTTTTTATCCGTTCTTTGGTTGGTCAATTTCGTGTCCACTTCCAGTTCGTCCAAATTCTTTGGTCCCTGATTTGGGATGGTTAAATTCATATACAAATCTGTCTCGGTCCCAAAAAAACCTCCTCCATTTTCAGTTGGAAAAACAGAGCACAGGAGCAGCTGGAAAAACAGAGCAAAGCAGAGGAGGGACGCCGGTGCATCGTGACCGTTGGATTCGAAATGGGCGTGGCGTCGTCTGAGTGTGGAGGGTGCTTGAGCGCGTGCGGAAAAAGCGTGGACAAAAGGGACGACCAGCTACGTCAGCTGGGTGACTCTGTGCACAATGGTCTGTCTTGTGTTAAGATTAATTAGCCTAGCGGTAATTAGGGTTAAATCCCCACTTTTATCTCCTGTGTAATCCCACGATGTGGAACCGTAGCGGTTTTTCCTAGGAGCGTCGCCTCCAGGAAACCGTCTTTGGAACCGACGCGTTCCTTTGTAAGCGTCTGTCCCCTGTATAAAAGGATCAACCATCAATAAAGAAAGTTCGATTCATTTTTGTCTCTCGCTCGATCGCTCTCATATCTCTCTCAACACGTTATCAGCAGCTCTCCGGCGAGAGCGATTCGCCTCCGACGAGAAGACAAGAACAACAGAAGAAAGTTCTCTACGGGGACAATCCGATGGAAGAGGAATTATGCCTTGTGGACAGTGCTACCACAAACTCCATACTGAGGGAATTGAAATATTTCCAAACTCTAAAAAAAGATGAATGGTGATATTTTAACAATCGCTGGACACGATACGGTAATTGTTGGCACTGGCCGTGCCATATTTACCCTCCCAGGTGGTACACAAGTGACAATTGAGGATGCATTATTGTATCCCGATTCTTCACGTACCCTAATCAGTTATCGAGATATCCGTAAGAATGGTTTTCACATTGAAACCCATGAAGACAACAAAGAGGAATATTTACTCTTCACAAAAGATCACGGATATGGCAAGCAAGTACTTGAAAAAATTCCCTCTCTGTCGTCCGGACTGTACTATACGTACATTAAGCCCGTAGAACATGTTGCTTACAAGGTAATTTTCCAGAATGTTAACGCATTCCAAACTTGGCATGATCGCCTAGGCCATCCCGGTATCGGGATGATGAGAAAGATTACTAGCAATTCCATTGGTCACAATTTGTTTGAGTCCAAATTTCCTCAGTCATCGGATTTTGTGTGCACATCATGTGCCACGGGAAACCTTATTCTGAGGCCTTCGCACCTCAAGATTCAAGCCGAACCACTTCAATTTCTTGAACGAATTCAAGGAGATATTTGTGGTCCGATCCAACCATTATCTGGACCGTTTAGGTATTTCATGGTTCTTATTGACGCATCTATACGATGGTCACATGTGTGCCTTCTTTCCACACGGAACCATGCATTTGCCAAGATAATGAGGGAAGTAATTAAGTTACAGGCCCATTATCCGGAAAGTCGAATTAAATCAATTCGCATGGACAATGCTGCAGAATTCTCCTCGCGTGCTTTCAATGACTATTGCATGGCTCTGGGGATTGAAGTTCAACACTCTGTTCCATACGTCCACACTCAAAATGGTTTGGCCGAATCCCTAATTAAGAGGATCAAACTCATTGCAAGACCTTTGTTGATGAATTGCAGTTTGCCAACATCGTGTTGGGGTCATGCAGTTTTACACGCTGCTGACTTAATACAATTGCGAC
The DNA here is from genome assembly GCA_028641055.1 of Alopecurus myosuroides. Lineage (NCBI taxonomy): Eukaryota > Viridiplantae > Streptophyta > Magnoliopsida > Poales > Poaceae > Alopecurus > Alopecurus myosuroides. The sequence continues at coordinate 12,274,093 of CM054059.1, forward strand.
CTACTGCATATCACAGTACTTCCCCTCTGCAATTGGTAGGTGGAAATCCACCTAGCATTTCCCATCTGCGTAAGTTCGGATGTGCTACATACATCCCGATCTCACCACCTCAGCGGACATCCATGGGCCCACACAGAAAACTGGGGATCTATGTGGGGTACAAATCACCGTCGATTATTAAGTACCTGGAACCCCTCACTGGGGATCTATTCTCAGCCCGTCACGCTGATTGTATATTTGACGAGGAACATTTCCCGGCATTAGGGGGAGATTTCAAGTACCAGAAAGAATGCCCGGAAATTGATTGGAATGCTCTTGCCATTTCAGCCTCCGATCCACGTACCCAAGAGACCGAACTCCAAGTTCGGAAAATCATAAATTTGCAACATCTTGCAAATAATCTACCAGATTCATTTACTGATCTAAAAGGTGTCACAAAATCCTTGAATCCGGCCAGAAATGCGCCCGAAAGAGTGGAGGTACCAACTAAAACCACTCAACTACCCGTTCCCAAAAAGAGGGGGAGTAGTACGGCATCTGACCCGGATCCTGCTTCCCGCAAGCAGCAAAGGAGAGCGAGGAGAAACTCGTCGAAGTCAGTAAATGCAAGTCAACTCAACGTTGACAAACACCTTATGGGTAGTATACACCCAGTGGAAGGGCAACCTCTACAACCCAGCTCCAGCTTGCGCACACTGGCTGGGACATCGGAACACTTAGACTCACGCGTATTGGGAAATCACGAAGAGTCATCAAGGGTGCATGAGATATCCATCAACTATATCGATTCTGGAGAATCATATGACCGTAAGTCTACGATTGTCGACACTTATTTTTCTGCTACAATTGCAAATACCCTTCTTAATGATCATGATCCAAGGACTATCGTTGAGTGTGAAAAACGCTCCGACTGGCCTCAATGGAAGGATGCAATACAAGCAGAATTAGCCTCGCTCAATAAAAGGAAGGTATTCACAGAAGCAATACCAACACCTCCCAATGTTTTCCCTGTGGGATTCAAATGGGTTTTCCTCCGGAAACGGAATGAGAACAATAAGGTGGTGAGATACAAAGCAAGGCTCGTAGCACAGGGTTTCACGCAGAGACCCGACATTGATTTCAATGAAACATATTCTCCAGTGATGAGTGGTATCACTTTCCGATATCTAATATCTTTGGCAGTGCAAAATCGTCTATCTATGCAGTTGATGGATGTCGTGACCGCATATCTTTACGGGTCACTAGATTCGGACATTTACATGAAGGTTCCTGACGGAATCTCTGTCCCGGATGCAAGCACGAAACGCAACATGTACTGTGTAAAACTGAACAAGTCTTTATACGGCTTGAAACAGTCGGGGCGGATGTGGTACAACCGACTTAGTGAGTTCCTTATTCAAAAAGGTTACTCCAACAGCGATGACTGCCCATGTGTCTTCATCAAGAAGTCCTCTTCAGGATTTTGCATTATTTCTGTGTACGTCGATGATCTCAACATCATTGGCAACGCACAAGACATTGATGAATCACGCAATCATCTAAAGATGGAATTTGAGATGAAGGATTTGGGTAAAACCAAATTTTGCTTGGGTCCTCAACTCGAGCACCTTCCCTCAGGAATAATGGTACACCAAGCTGCCTATATCCAGAAAATATTGGAGAAATTTAATATGGACAAATCCTATCCGTCCAAAACTCCCATGGTGGTTCGATCTCTAGACGTAGAGAAAGATCCGTTCAGGCCGAGGGATGATGGAGAAGAGATGTTGGGACCCGAGTTTCCATATCTCAGTGCCATTGGAGCGCTTATGTATCTTGCAAATTGTACGAGACCTGACCTCACATTTGCAGTGAATCTACTTGCTAGACACAGCGCATCTCCCACCAAACGCCATTGGGCGGGAGTCAAGAATGTCTTTCGATATCTCCAAGGCACAAAGGATCTTGGTCTATTCTTTCAGTTCCAGAGAAATCTGGACTCCAGTATGATTGGATACACTGATGCTGGCTACTTATCTGATCCCCATAATGCCAGATCGCAAACCGGCTTTGTGTTTCTACATGGTGGAACAACCATATCATGGAAGTCTTCGAAACAGACCCTGGTTGCAACGTCCACCAATCATTCTGAAATAATTGCATTATATGAGGCATCACGCGAATGTGTGTGGCTTCGCAGAATGATAAACCACATACAACAGTCATGTGGAATTGGTTCTATCGAATCACCCACCATTATCTATGAAGATAACGCAGCTTGTGTTGCACAGATGCAAACAGGATACATAAAGAGCAATATCACCAAGCATATTGCCCCTAAGTTGTTTTATCCCCATGAACTCCAGAAGAGTGGGGAAATCAACATCTTGCAAGTCAAATCATGTGATAACCTCGCTGATCTTTTCACGAAGTCTCTACCAACTTCAACATTCCAGAAATACATTCATGGGATTGGTATGCGACGGCTTCGGGATTTGCAAGAGTCAGGGGGAGTATCTTCCTGAACTATTCCTGTTCAAAGCATCATATTACACTCTTTTTCCCTTTATGAGTTTACTTTTCAGGTTCTCATTAAGGTTTTTAATGAGGTAATATCAACATGAGATCATATGTCATACTTTCTGTTTTCCCCACCGGGGTTTTTAGGAAAGTGTCGAGACATCGTAGTAGTTTTCATAGACTGGGGTGCCATGAGACTACGGTAGAGACGTGGGGTAACGGGATAGCGTAGTAAACACAGAACACGGGATTTACCCAGGTTCGGTACGTCGCGGCAGTACGGCGTACCTACTCCTGCACTTCTCACTATGTGGGACTAAAGCCCGTATAATAAGGTTACAATGTAAGGGAATAGATCTAGCTACTCGACGAGGATGAACTTCCCGGCGAGTTGCGCAAGGCTTAAGCTAGAACCTAGAACCTGGGACCTAAGGAACTTATTGAAATCTATCTCCCGTCCGGCTTTATATAATAGCCGGATTAGGGCTTACAGAACCAGAAACCTAGAAGACTACGTTTAACTTGTAACTTGGAAAGCAAGGAATCCGTCTTCTCCTCCAAGCCAGATCACGCGGGCCGTGATCCGGGTTCTTCTAGAATCCGGCTTCTACGCGTCGGACTACTGGGCCGCCCAATGGACCTAAGCCCATTACCTTGCAGGCCACCCTGGTAGTCCAGCTCTTTTGTCTACCATCTTCTATACCCCTATTCGGTATATATCCGACAGTAGCCCCCAGGAAGGATCAAAACTCTGAAACTCCGCCTTTCGTCAAATACATTTTGTCCGGGAAACTTGATTCAGCAGTCTTGATTCTTTCTTCTTTCCTTTCAAAGGAGATGGTAACATAAAACTCGGAACTATGAAAATCCGGCTTTTCTTCTCGCGATCCTTCGCGGAAAAGGAACACGTGACATCAGCGCTTTAATCATGCTGACGCAAGCGCCGCTTGGTTTCCCGCGGGAAACCCTGCAACGTATCTCTGACAGATTCTCACGAGAAACGAGGAGATAGCCATCATTCCTCTGTCGTTCCGTTTCCCGGATTTTCCGGCGAGCGACACGCGTCAAACATCCAACGGTCAAAAGAGCCGTTGGCACGTATCTAAACGATTTCCGGCTATAAATAGCCGTCCTCGAGCCCATCGGCAATCTTCTTCACTTCCCTCACTGCCTTCACCATTGGTACGAACGCAAGCTCGAGAGCAAAAGCTAGTTCCTGCCCCGACGAGCCCTTGCTACGCCGGAGCGCACCAGCACCACCAAGTACGATGGCGTCCCCGAAATCATCACCGGCCCGCGCCTCCATCGACGAACTCCTGGGCGATCTAGATCCCCAAGTTGGGTCGCCCAAGCACGCCGGCGGCGAGCCAGAGAAGAACGTGGCGTCCGCGGCGGGCGGAGGAAATGCTTCCGCCGCCGCAGACGTTGCGGGGTCCAGCACCAAATCGACTCCACCGTTCGCTCCCGAAACGGTGGAGGAGAAAGTAGAGCTCCTTGACGAGCAGCTCGCCGCCGCGAGGGCCGCGTCCGCTACCGCCGCCGGTGGAGACGAAGAAGAGGAAACTGCAGGCAACTGGAGTGCCTGCAGTATTCCTCCGGCTCTTCTTCCTAACTTGGAGAAGGAGGGCCTGGTGCTGAAGAAGAAGTGGCGGGTCCCAGAAGAGGAGACCGAGCCTACGCCCCAGGAGAACGAAAGAGTGCTCCTTACCTCCCACCTTCTGCGAGGTATGGGGCTTCCACCCTCTTCCTTTTTTCTCCAGGTTTTATCCCACTATAACATCCAACCACATAATCTCCCTCCCAACTCTATTCTGTACATGGCCGGCTTTCAGGCCTTGTTTGAGGGTTACCTAGGAATAGAGCCTAGGTTAGATTTCTGGATGTATTGTTTTGGGGTAAAACGCAACTCTGTGGAGGGTGCTCTCCCCACTTGCGGGACCATTTCCTTTACTCTTCGGAGATTCCGAGAGGATTGGTTCCCCAAGATTAAAACTTCCGAGTCCGTCAAATTTTGGACGGGCTCTTTCTTCTATCACCCCGACGTGCCCTTTCCTAAAAAGGCCGTCGGGGTTCCACCTTTTGTAAACTCCGCCGCCGTTCCCCAGGATAACTGGGGAACAGAAGCCGTCCAAAGTCTGCCGCCTGATCTGCTAAGGATCAAGAAGCGCATCGCCAAGCTCACCTCCTCAACGCCACCTTTGACCGGTATGGACACGGTCATCTGCTGGCTGAATAGGCGAATTCAGCCGTTGGCGAACCATGAAGGCCGCCTTTTGTGCGATTACTCGGGGGCCAAAGATCCTATGCGGACAACCGACAAGGATTGGGCCCCGAAAGAGCTTAAGCGGCGCATCAATCAATTGGTCGCATCTCGCGACCAGTACGCGGAGAGTCGGCCAATGTACACGGCCAACAACCCCGCTCCCAAGGTAAAATTTCCGTCATTTGGGTACAACTTCAATTCTTGGATAATCTACCTTTTGGTTTTGATTAGTTTTCTCGACAGCTTGCGGAACTTTCAGACTCGGAGTTAGCCTCCGAAGCTGAGCTGGACGCGCTGCGCTCCGCTGCTGCCGGAGGTCGCAAGCGCAAGAAGATAATTTCTTCGGATGAAATTATCGACCTTGACGGCGTCCCCGTCGCCACGTCCAGGTTAGTTTTTCTGGGTTTTCCTTTTTATGGGAGATTTTTTCGTCCATCTTCGGTGTTTTGACTTTACCCGGATTTCCTGTTTTTAGCCTGCCGCCTTCCAACCTAAAGCCTAGGAAGCTGAAGAAACACAAGGTTTCTTCCGGCCGAGGCAGCCAACCTTCCCCCGCCGTTGCCCCGGACACGCCGCAGACAATGGCGGAAGAGCCTACTGCAGCCACCACCACCAAGCCCCCAGAGCCCAGCCAGCCCATTGTGTCCGAGTCGGACACGAGGGAAAGGGCGGCCCCGAAAGTGGGGGAATCTTCTCGGACTTTTGACGAGGAAATCCCCACCTTCGAAAAGGATTTCAAGGCGATCAATGAAGGTTTGGACGCAGCCGGGAACCATTTTGCAGAATACGCAAAAGGATTCCAAGAAAACTTGGCAGGTTTGCAGCGTTTGAGCCAGGTATGTAACTCTAGCCCCCAAGCATTAAACAAAATGCGTGCTTTTTTGCTTTGATGTTTTTATTAACCATACTTTTCCTTGCTGTGTTTCAGCAAACCTCCGAGGCCATAAACCTTGAAGTTTTCAGGAAGCTCACTATCAAGAATAAAGAAGTTCGAAGTCTTCTTTCTATTCTTGAGGAGAGAGAGGCGGAGCTGGAATCATCTCAGCTCGCTTTGACGGAAACGAAAGGTAGGCTTTTTCGTTTTGAAATTTCCGGTTTAAGACTTTGTCTAAGTTTTTTCCCGAGGAAATTGATCAACTCGGATTTTCACTTGCTTTTCAGCTGCTTTAGCCGAGGCTAAACAAGCAGCGGAAGATTCCGGCAACGCCGAGATTCTCCGCAATGAGAACATTGAGCTTCACAAGAATCTTGTGAAGGCTCAGCAAGACCTGGAAGCCAGCAACCTGGCCCTTGGAGTGGCTAACTCCAAGGCTTCCGAGCAGGCGGAGAAAGACAAATCCGCCATCCAGGATTTGACTGAAGCTCTGAACCTTCGCCTGGAGGAAGTTTCCGAGATCGATAAACTCATCGGTAAAATTTTTTACCCTTGTCTTCATCTTTCCATGTTTTGTTTTCTCTGTTTGCCTCCTTAACCTTTTGTATGCTTTATCGGATCAAACAGGAGACACCCCAGATGGCGCTCGGGCTGCAGGCATCCGAGCTTTCGGGGAAACATGGAACTTGATGAAGGCTGCTGCAACGCAGTTGGTAGGCAAGTTTCTTCCCGAAAAATCTGGGAAGTGCTCGGAAGTTGAAAAACTTCCGGGTATCATCATGGAGGTGGCGGAGTCCAAGGAGTCCGTTCTCCGCTCCGCTGCACGGGGTGGTGCGCGTATGGCCTTAGGCCTTATGCGCATGCACTACCCTAGTGCCAAATCCTGGCGTGTGGCCACCGGTGTCCCTCAGGGATACACGGATGCGCAACGATCCACCATCTTTGGTGAAGTTAAGGGCCACGCCACCCAGATTGCCGCCATGGTAAATGTCGGCGTCCACTATCCAGAAGAAGAAGCTCCTCCGATTCCCGATGAAGAAAGCAGCGAGGAGGAGTCGGATTCTTGAAGGGTTACCTGGAACCTGGATAGAAAATTTAGACAATAGGAGCATTACTGTTCTTTCATTTGTAATCCAAAATGTAATGCTTCTTATGTATTAATGAAAATTCCGCCTTTTGCAGTTTAAACTATGAAATTACTTTGCAAGTTGTTTGAATTTTACCATTCCTTTATCTTCTAAGTTCTCTGGTGTATATGCTTTAACTGTCCTTAGTGTTTGAAATGGCTCAAATAGCATTATGACTCGTTAAGCCGAGTAACTGGGGACGAACCAAGCAGTTTTGAAACTCGAAAACATGAATCATGCTAAAGGCATTTTTACTAACTAGTTCCAGTAACCCAGCATACGCACGATCAGATAAGACTTAGAGAAACAAGGAAAGTTTTAAGTGAAACTTGGGCACGCAGGCAATTCAAGTTTCCTTTAGCCGTTAAAAGACTGAAAAATCATTCAGTTATGTAACGCCGAGTACGCAAGCACAATTCGGGTTAACATTGAGAAATTTGTAAGATCATTGGGAAATAGATGAGGCGGAAACACTTTGCACTTATAAGAAACATGGATGACAGCATTCCGACAACTTTATTTCATGATCTCAAAAGATGTTTACATAGATTTGAACTAAGTACGGAAGGGGACATAACTTGCTAGGTGTTCCCGGGCTTCCGCAATCCACTTGACCTTGTCGAAATTTTTCAGCAGCTTGAAGAGTAGTAGGGTTTTAGCCCCCAGCCAACTAAGAAATCTTTTTATGGCTGTGGCGGAACCCGGCAATTCTGGGACATCCTTTACACATGTAGGTTTTGAGATGTTCGAGATTGCCTTTATGTTTTCCGGGTTAACTTCTATTCCTCTGTGAGAAACGATGAAACCCAGAAGTTTTCTTGAGGGAACCCCGAATACGCACTTAGATGGGTTCAACTTCATCTTGTAAGTGCGCAAGTTTTCGAAAGTTTCTCGCAAATCCTCAAGGAGTGTATCTTTTTCCTTGGTTACGACAGCAATATCGTCCACGTAAACATGGACGTTTTTTCCAATCTGACTATGCAAACAACGTTGCATGCAACGCTGGTATGTTGCACCTGCGTTCTTCAGGCCAAAAGGCATGGTTACGTAGTAATACGTCCCGTACGGGGTTATAAAAGAAGTCTTGATTTGATCTTCCTTTTTCATGCGTATTTGGTGGTACCCGGAGTATGCATCCAAAAAGCATAAAAGCTCAGAGCCTGCAGTGGCATCTATTATTTGATCGATTCGCGGCAGCGCAAACCTATCTTTCGGACATAACTTGTTCAATCCTGTGTAATCTATACACATTCTGAGTGCAGTTGTGTCTTTCTTCGGTACTAATACCGGATTTGCGGACCAGTCAGTATGGATTACCTCCTTGATGAAATCCGCTGCTAAAAGCCGGATAATTTCCTTGCCAATAGCCTTCCGTCTTCTTCCGTCAAATCGACGGAGACCTTGTTTGACGGGTTTTGATCCGGGAATAACCTTGAGTTGGTGCTCAGCAAGTTCCCTGGGTACGCCTGGCATGTCAGCTGGACACCAAGCAAAAATGTCCCAGTTCTCACGGAGGAACTTGATGAGCTCGCCTTCCTATTTGTCGGTCATCCCAGTCCCTACAACGACGAATTTTGTCGGATCTTTGGGATCTAGTATTACCTGTCTTGTATTCTCGGATGCCTTGAAGCTATCTGTTGGCTTCCGAGTTTATTTTCCTGCCGGCATTTCTTTCGGCGATACCTCCTTGGCTAACTCCTTCAGTTCTTCCTGAGCTATAACTCTTTGAGCGCAAAGGGCGTTTTGCTTCTCCAACTCGTTTGCCAGCTTGAAATCACCGGCAATGGTGATTACTCCTCCTTTGGGTCCTGGCATCTTCAGCTTGTTGTAGATGTAGCAAGATCTTGCCATAAACTTGGCGAAAGCCGGACGTCCGAGTATTGCGTGATACACGCTCTCGAACGGCACAACTTCGAAGGATACTTTTTCCTGCCGGAAGTGATCTTTATCTCCGAAGGTGACATCTAGGGAAATTTCTCCTAGGGATCGTGCTTGCCTGCCAGGAACAATGCCATGGAAGCGTATATTGCTGTAATTGAGCTGGGACTCGGATATCTTCAAGTGCTTCAGTGTATCCAGGTACATTATATTGATGCTGGATCCTCCGTCCATCAGCACTCTTCTTAGCCTAGTGTTTTGAACAATAGGGCTTACAACAAGAGCTTGTGTGCCGGGTTCAGGGATATTTCCGGGATGATCAGACTGATCCCAGATTATCGGTGTGTTGGAATACTTCAAGAATTTTGGTGTCGCAGGAATAACCGCGTTTATTTCTCGAAGTGTCCTTTTGGCCACCTTTGCTGACGGGGTTGCTAGGAAAGTTAGCATTGCTTCTCCGTCAACTCTCGGAAATTTGGGTTCGCCTTTTCGCTGTTGTTCCTGGATTTTATCATCAGTGTCCGATTCACTGTCTTCTTTTTCAGCTTCTGGCTTTTGTTTGGCAGGTTTCCTCTTGGAGCCCTTCCCTTTATTTCCGGATCCTGCATTGCCTTTCATATGCTTGTTTAGCCGGCATTGCGCGTTCGTGTGGGTTGGTTTTCCAAACTGAGAGTGGTGGACGCAGGGTTCCGACTTAATTCTTTCCCATTCTTCAGGAGTGTAATTGATGGGATCCGGACTGCGGCCTTTCCACTTGTTCCCTTTTTCTCCTCCAAAGGCTAAGTTAACCTCCTTGGGTTTTGTTGTTGACTCCGGGGTTCCTTTTTTATCAGAACGAGGTGTTTTCTTGGCCAGTATCAGTGTCTCAATATTGCCTCCTCTTGCTCTGATATCGTCTTCGGCTGCAGCATGCTCATTAGCGGTTGTAAGCATAGATCCGAGATCTTTGTGCTTTTTGGAGCCAACCATGAACGGTACAAGTCCGGGTTTTAGGCCATTGACGAAAGCATGCATTGCTTGTACGTCAGTTACCCCAGAGCAACTATTCTTCATTGCAGTCCATCTGGAGATGAAATCCACGTATGGTTCGTCTTCAAATTGGGTGCAACGGTTCAGCTGATTGATGCTATTTGGGCGTTTGTATGTTCCTCGAAAATGTTGAGTAAATACTCTCGCCATATCATCCCAACTGTCGACAGTTCTTGATGGTAAACCATTAATCCAATCTCTGGCTCCGTCTAGCAACATTAGGGGAAGAAACTTGACAGCTTCCAGGTCTGTCCCGTTGTTGATCTGGACGGCTGTGTAATAATCTGAAAGCCAGGTATCCGGGTTTGTACTGCCGGTATATTTTTGGTAGGTTGGACCAACTTTGGCAAAGCCAGAATGCAGGGTTATCCTTCGGATCCTGTCGGTGAAACACTTAGGACCAAAGTATAGATCATCCTTTTCTGCTCTATCAATATGCGCAGAATATCTCCCGGCTGAATGGACAGAAGGGGATCTACTCCTTTCTTTTCCATTGTTACGCGGACGCGTTTTTCCGAGGTTATCTCTATCTCTTCCGTTGTCACGACATATGCTTCATATTGAGTTAAGAGGGGCAGTAATTATTATATGTTGGATCATTTTCTCCTTATTTTCCCACGGGGTTTAAAGGAGTTTTACCAGCATATCCTATACTACTCCTCATATTTTTCCCACAGGGTTTTTGGAGGAGTCTTAATCAAAGATGATGGATCCTTATGCAGTCAAGTGGTGATTAGGGGGAGTGTTAAGATTAATTAGCCTAGCGGTAATTAGAGTTAAATCCCCACTTTTATCTCTTGTGTAATCCCACGATGTGGAACCGTAGCGGTTTTTCCTAGGAGCGTCGCCTCCAGGAAACCGTCTTTGGAACCGACGCGTTCCTTTGTAAGCGTCTGTTCCCCTGTATAAAAGGATCATGTAACCATCAATAAAGAAAGTTCGATTCATTTTTGTCTCTCGCTCGATCGCTCTCAGATCTCTCTCAACATCTTGGTCAACACACCATCACGACCTGAGCTGTCAAACGTAGCAATAGATTCTTTCACTAATGTTCCTTGGAAGTGAGCACAAAACTGAAAAACTAATCATAGATTCTGGTGCTTGATAGTGACAGCATTTTGCCCATTTTTTTTTTCATTTTCGTGTTTGGTTGCTAACAAAGTTTAATTCGAGTGAGTTATGGTGTTCTAGCTGTGAGTTCTGGGCACCACTTATGTTACAACCGTGACAACTACATAAACACAACAAGTAAGCATCATTAAACTAACATAGTGCATATAATCAGGAGAATAAGAACACTCTGCACAAAACCTAACATGGACAATGCAGTAGCTGCATACTACAGCACCTACTGCAATTAAGGCATCAGTAAGCCCAAGTTAACGGTTCACACGGGCAACACAAACCCCTGGTCAAAATGCTTCTTCAAAAACAAACCTGCCCACGCGTCGCGTGGCAACTTGTTGCACTCAATTTGGATCACAAACGACAAAGAAAAACAAGTTCCAAAATCTGTCGGGAAATCGAAGAGCTGAAATTTTCTGAGTTTTTGGCTCAAATTCGAAATTCCCTCAAAATCAAGAAAAAGTTTGGGCGAAATTGGAAAAATTGGCTGAATAAAAAGATGTGAAATGGTGTTTGGCAACAAATCTATGAAGAAAAACCACGAAAAACTCAACGAATTAACAGATCGGTCAAAATCCCTTTTGGCTATTTTTGTGATGATTTTCGAAATTTATGGTGGAAAAAAAAAATTTGTGGATGGGAAGTGGTGTGGGTGTCGGATTCGTGTCAATCTAGCTCTGAATACCAGATGATGTGGAGGGTTACTCCTAGATGGGCCCGATCTTCACGAATCGACGAAGAACACGAAGAACGCTCAAGAACGCGATGAACACGAGAGTGGGAATCGAGGGGGAATCGTGGGCAAACGCAAGGAAACGCAAGGGAGATAACTAGTAAGAATCGAAGAACCCCAAATCTCCCGTCAACTAAACCCCGAGGGCCGCCTACGGGACGATCGATCTAACTGAACTCACCTTGATTGAAACTGCTTCACACCCGTAGCCGGTCCACTACGCCAATAGAACCTCAAGGATTCACGAGAGGAAGATTGGACAATTCTTGATTGAAACCCAAGGGGAGAGATCAAGTAATTGGATGAGTCTTGATACGATCCTCGACGAAGTCGGAGGAGTAGCCTTGATACGTTCCTAGGTACACACCATAGGAGTAGTTCCTCAAAGTGGGATACAAGAGAGCAAAGCTCACAATGTTCTAAATTCAACTCTAAAAACCTAGATCTAGCTCGGGGTCGTCCTTATATAGCCGGGGGTCGAAGTAGGTGAAAACGGGGTTGAAAACGGGTCTTTTCCGTGCATTTTAGGCCACGCCGGCCTGGGAGCCCGGCCTGGCCGGCCTGGAGGCCGGGGTGGGCGCAGGGAGGAGGCCCAAGGCGCGCCGGCCTGGGGCCGTGGTGGGCGAGGGGGCGCCGGCCTGGGAGGGGCCGGCCTGGGAGGGGCCGGCCTGGGGCCGGGGTGGAGGCCGGCCCTCTCAGGTGGGGGTCCGGCCTGAGGGGGGGCGGCCGGCCCGTGGCCGGGGTGGAGGCCGGCTCCCTCGGGTGGGTGCCCGGCCTGGAAGGTAGGGGGGCCGGCCTGACCGGGTCCTGAGGCCGGGAGGGAGTCTTTCCCCCTATCTTCTCCGCCGGGACTCCGAATCCGACGCCGTCTTATCCGCCCTTCTTGGTACCTTCTTGCGCATCGACTTGGGTGCTTTCCGGGGCCTCCGTGGTGGGTTTGAACCTGAGCACACAAAGTGTTGAACCACGAGGTAGCGCACCATCCGCCAAGTCACCAAAAGTATGGAGCGAGAGGAGCGAGTTCACCTTATCATGGATGGCCTTTGCTCGTGATCTTGTCATTGGTGCACTTGGTGGAGTTGGGTGGGCTACATCAAAAACCAAACTGAATCGTTTCAGCACTTTGTCAATGTAACTACTCTGGCTTAATCCTACTAGCCTCTTTGATCTATCTCTATAGATCTTAATACCCAGAATATATGCCGCTTCCCGTAAGTCCTTCATGGAAAAACTATTTTTCAATGAGGTCTTAATGGACTCGAGCATAGGAATGTCATTTCCAATCAGTAGTATGTCATCCACATATAAGATTACAAATACGAGTGAGCTCCCACTTTGTTTATTGTAAACACAAGACTGTGATTCGTTTTTGATAAAGCCAAAACCTTTGAATACCTCATCAAACCGAATGTTCCAACTCCGAGATGCTTGCTTCAACCCATAAATGGATTTTTGAAGCTTGCATACCTTTCCAGCATTTTTAGGATCGACAAAACCCTCGGGCTGAATCATATACATGTCCTCGGTTAGGTTTCCATTTAGGAAAGCCGTCTTGACGTCTATTTGCCATATCTCATAGTCGAAATATGCATCAATAGCAAGAATTATCCGAATAGATTTAAGCATTACTACGGGAGAGAAGGTCTCGTCGTAGTCAACTCCTTGGACTTGTCGAACACCTTTTGCGACAAGTCGAACCTTATGGACATGAACATTTCCGTCCATATCAATATTTCTCTTATAGATCCTTTTGAACTCTATGGTCTTATGAGCATCCGGCAGATCAACCAACTTACAAACTTGATTGTCACGCATGGAATCTATTTCGGATCTCATGGCACTTTGCCATTTCTCGGAGTCTAGGTCCACCATTGCTTCCGCATAGGTCGTAGGCTCATTGTTGTCTAACAATAATATTTCCCGCGTATTATTTTCTAACAATAATATCTCTCTCGAGTTATAGATCCTTTCCGACCTTCGTGGTGGTGGTGCTTCTCTTGCCACGGGTTCTTCAAATCGTTCTGCCATTATAGAGTCACTCATTGAGTCCTCCCCGGTAGGCTCATCTTGAACTTCATCAAGTTGCACCGTTCTTCCACTTGTCTCCTTTGTGAGAAACACTTTCTCTAAGGAAACACCATTCCGAGCGACAAACACTTTTCCTCTTCTTGGTTGTAGAAGTAATACCCAAATGTTTCCTTTGGATATCCCACGAAAATGCATTTATCCGACTTGGTTGTGAGCTTGTCTGACTGATGTCTCTTGACAATCACGTCATAGCCCCAAATATTTAGAAAAGACAAGTTGAGACTCTTCCCATTCCACATCTCATATGGCGTCTTCACTATGGATTTAGACGGTACCCTATTTAGTGTGAGTGCTGTTGTTTCTAGAGCAAAACCCCAAAATGACAATGGAATGTAGTAGTACAGCCCATCACAAGCTATACTTTTGTGTGTAGTACTGGCCACTGGACCGTTCACCAGCACACACAACTAGATAGATATCAAAAGAAGCAAATGTATCTCATATCTAGCGAATAATCCAGAGTACAAAACTCTTTACAAGTTGCATAGCGGAAGCTAGCTCAAAACTTATTCAAGTATAACAAAGCAAATATAAGGGCTCCAGTCTTCAATTTGTGCCACAGGCGAACAAACATGTTGAGTGGAGTCACGAGACCTACGTCGATCACTCTGAAACCGAACAACCTGCACGTTGTAATATGCAGCCCCCAAAAGGAGGTCAGATCATTCTGAGCAATGATGGCAAGTGACACTATGGTGGTATATAAATGGCAAGTGCTAGTCTACATGCATATTTGGCTGGTGGAGTTTGTAGGCTATTTTGCATAAATGCATTTGTCCTATCTTTTAATAGAAAGTAATTTTGCACATATTCTGGACACTTTGGCTGATAGCAAAGTGCTCCTAAATAATTGGACACCTTGGTTGATAGCAAGATGCTCCTACCCTTTGGATTAGCACGCTGAAAAACCACCAGACACTTCTCCAATAACCCATAGTCAAGTTATTAGTAATTAAGAAAAACGAGATGAACGAGATATGTCATGTTTCCCATCTAGTTGTTGAATTGTCCCTAACCAATGGAACACGGCTAAGACCTTAGTTTTAACCCTCGCGAGGTTTGTGCCCTTTACCCATGTTGCCTAACCAACCCCAAACACCATGATACACCACTAGTACCACGGAAGGAAAGAAGATCAAGCCATAAATCATAAGAAGTAGATCCCCAAACCCACCACGAGCCGGACCAACCTACCACTAATCTACATCTTTTGACACGTTGGGTTCGAGTCACCACAACCTACAATCTATGTCTAGCCCATACTAATATGAAACATGGTTGCACGCAATAACAAATACATAAAGAAAGTAAACATGATCTCAAGATACTGGGCGGCGGTCCCCACCAAAATTTGTACTCTGATGACACTCTAGCAATCCGCCCAGTGGTTAATTAATTATCATGTTGTTTTCATAAGCAATTAAAATAGTGATTTTCATCATAACATGATAATGATCCCAACCACGAATAGCTAGAGCATGGCTAAGCAATCTACAACTACGATGTTTTCCTACCATATGGATGCTACAATCTAGGGGTAACATGTGATTACTCCACTTGGGTGTTAGTGAAGCAATCTCTAATAATAACTAGCATAGCGATAAAACTCAACTCCTACTCATGCATAACTACTATAAAGCTCTAATACATATAGTAAAATAGTAGGTTCATGTGTGTCACTTGCCTTGACAGAAATTGGAGTCGTTCACGCACTCGACTCAGTCGCAACCGTAACAACCACAGTCCTCACACGAACAACAATCACAACTCTCACAATCTACACGTTGCAAGCATACCACAATAAATAACCAAACCAGGCAAAACAACAATGCAACATATGGATGCATGATGATTTAATAATGCAAAACAACTAATTTACTAGTTATCTGATTGCCTAAACAATATATGATGCATGAAAAAGTTTGTAATGCAACAAGAGGCAAAGAAGCAGCTTAACCAAATTAAATAGGGTTAATTAACTATCTACATGATCTTATCGAAATAAAGTTCATAAAAAGGTAGATCTAAACCTAACATACTAATAAGATCCAAAAAGTAAAATAAAACACTCAACAAAAACTTTTTGGATGAATAAGAGCAAAGTATAAATTTGAAATTTCGAGTTACTCCGGTGGGCAAAAGTAGATCGGATTTATAGAAACAGATATGTAGCTCAAATCGAAAAACTCAAAGAACGAAAGTTGTAGATAATGATGGGATGCATCTACAGTAGAAATTTGAGCAAAAACGGACAAACGGTTGAAGAGTAATTGCACTTTTGCCGCTTCAGATCTAAAACAGTAGATCGCAAAATTCTCCGGCTGTGGTGGATGAAAAGAGATGAGGTTTCTTGGGATGGATCGGTATCGACGATATCTAAAACTCTTGCGAAGACTTGAACGTCAACCGAGCAACTCACGGACCATGGCGAGCAAAATACCATGAAACAGATCTGAAATTGGAGTTTCGAGTTTGGGACGACCTCACGGCCGGGGCTGGGGTATTTCTAGGTGGGGAGGCCGGTGAAAAATTCCTCCTTGGAGAATCGAATTTAGACTCTCCAATAAAGAGATATGCGAGTTTGAATGAGGATAGGTCAAGAAAAACGGGATTTGTACCGGATTCGTACGATCGTACGAGTCTGCTTATGTGGGGATGTGCATTACTGGGCCGGCCCATGTGGTGCGGCTGAGTTTTTTTTTTTCCTTTTATCACTTTCTTAAAACTTTCATAACTTTTGAAATATAACTCGGAATCGAGTCAAACAAATTTCTAAAATTTTTAAATTTAAAACTCTATCATATTTTACTATTATTAAGTAATTTTAGGCAAAATAAAATATTCAATTATCCTTTAGCTTATAAACGCCTTATAGCAGGATTTTGAGCTTTTTAAAACACGATTTTGTTTTGGGGTTTAAAATGCAACACTCAAATGCAAGTTTTGAAATGATGTCATGCTATGCAGATGCTCTAAATGCAAAACATTCCAAATGTAAAATTTGGGATGTTACATGGAAGATCTGACTGGCTCATCATTGACCGAACCATGTCCAACGAGGTTCAATTACACCGTTCGGAGACACCGTTCCTTTGAGGCGTTCCAGGCGGCGTAAGTTGAGGAACAATTCCACAACTCTTAAGATGATCGCTAAATTCGTGACTCAAATATTCTCCACTACGATCGGATCGTAGAGCTTTAATTTTCTTGTCATGTTGATTCTCTACTTCATTCTGGAACTCTTTGAACATTTCAAAAGTTTCAGACTTATGCTTCATTAGGTAGACATAACCGTATCTACTAAAATCATCATTGAAAGTTATGAAGTAGTGAAAACCACCTCTTGCTGTCGTGCTCATTGGTCCGCATACATCAGTATGTACGAGTTCCAATAAGTCCGTCGCCCTCTCAGGAGAACCGTTGAAAGGCGACTTGGTCATCTTTCCAAGTAAACAATGTTCGCATGTCTCGTATGATTCAAAATCAAATGAAGTTAGAAGACCATAATTATAGATTTTCTTCATACGCTTTTCACTTATATGACCCAACCGACAATGCCAAAAATAGGTGGGATTCAAATCATTAGTCCATAGCCTTTTAGCGCTTACGTTATAAACATGCGCATCATCATGAGCATCAACACGATTTATAATAAAAAGCCCATTCACAATGGAAGCAAAAGCCACAAACATATCATTCTTGGAGATTAAACAACCATTGTCTTTACACGCAAATAAATAACCATCTCTCATCAAACATGAAGGAGAAATAATGTTTCGGTTAAAACTAGGAACGTAATAACAATTATTTAATTCCATAATAAATCATCAAGGGAGGTGCAGTTGGTAGATGCCAACGGACAACGCAGTAACCCTTGCATTATTTACGACACGAAGTTCAACTTCTCCTTGTTTCAAACTTCTACTCCTTAGTATTCCCTGCTGATTTGCAAATGTGAGCAACCGATCCGGTATCAAATACCCAAGAGTCAATAATAGAGTCAGCAAGAAAAATGTCTATACAATTAATTACAAGCGTACCTGAGCTAGAAGTCTTACTTCCACTCTTCTTCACTGAAGCAAGGTACTTGCTGCAATTTCTCTTCCAGTGTCCAATATCATGGCAGTAGAAGCACTCTGTGTCAGGTTTGGGTCCGTCCTTAGCCTTAGGCTTTGGCTTGGAAATCAAATCTTTAGCCTTCCCTTTCCCCTTAGACTTACCCTGCTTCTTAAAGCTAGGCATATTCTGCACAACCAACACTTGGCCATGCCCTGCACTCTCCTTAATGTCATTTTCTGCCGTCTTGAGCATCCCAGAAAGTTCATTAAGGTCCTTCTCCGCCCCATGCATATGGTAGTTCGAAATGAAGTTCCCGTAGCTAGATGGGAGCGAAGCCAAAATGAAATCTGTGGCCAACTTAGGGTCCAATGGAAAACCAAGCTTGTCCAAAGTCTGCACATAACCAAGCATCTTGATAACGTGCGGCCCTACTGCTCCGTCCTCAGCTAGCTTGCATTCACCAAAAGCCTTAGCGGCATTAAAACTTTCAGTCCTGGCTTGAGTCTGGAACATATCCTTCAGCGCAATGATCATATCATACGCTTCCTGACCATCAAATTGCTTTTGAACATCAGGTTCTATGCATGCAAGCATAAGGCAGCTAACCTCATGAGAATCATCACATGCTCTCTTAAAGGCAGTTCTAACGGCAGCAGTGTCAGTATCAAGAGGAGCATCTGGGATTGGGGTATCCAGAACACTTTCCTTTCTCTCTGCCCTGAGAAACATTCGCAGGTTTCGGATCCAATCCAAATAGTTTGTTCCATTCATAGTTTTAAATAGCCGGCTATATCCTCGCTATAGCTCCGATATAGCTGTTTGAGCATGCTGCCGCTAAATAATGCCGTGTACAACTTGCCGCTATAACGCCGCTATATCCCGCTATATGTCCGCCATAGCTATTTTTAAAAGTTGCCCCTATATGCAATATCCCGCTATTGAAAACATTGGTTCCATTTAACTTTTCCTTTTCAAGAACGGATCGCAACGCAAAAGGGGTGGGTTGGTTGTTATGTGCCATTGATCTACAACAGAAAAACATGCAAAATACTAAGACAAGTAAAATACATTAAAAATTTAACGTGGTCTACGCCCACTAAAACCAACATCCCTCTATGGTTACTTACTGATTCATGATCCGCAACGAACAAGTCGACTAGTGACGTTTGCATCACTACTAGAAGACAAGTTAGATCGGTAAGAAACACTTTCTAATCATATCACATATGACTCTTGTTATTGGGTGACATCTCCATGTCAAAAACACCAACCTTTATGCCCCAAGGCGCTTAACCGTTAAGATTACCTTGATGAGTTAACCAACCTTTTATGCGCGTAAGCATCAGCAGATGGCACCCTACTGCAACAGTCGTACCACCTAACCGATACATACCTACCTAGTCAACGAAAACTGATGGCGCCCTGCTGCAACAGACCCACCATCAATCGTAGAAGACATGGGATGGTGCAAGTTTTATTTGGGGGGACATGGTGAACTTAACATTTGCGAGGGATCGTTCTACTTCTACGAATCTAACAATCATAGGAGTAAAACAATAGGAATAGCAATCACATAGTTGTGACACAGTATGGCCCGTTTCACATGGTGATCTCCATCTCCATTGAACCTGTCCACCATGATGATCTCCATCTCCATGGTCCATATACGCCATCTCTCCGGGTGATGAGTCCTCCAAGAAACTTCTACAAGCTATTACTACTGACAACTAGAAAAGAAGATTACATGGATAGAGGGAAACATCACTAGTCGACACGCAGGCCATTAATACAATAAGTGACAACACAATACGGCTCCAGCCATGTTGACATACTCACGACACGCAGGTCATGAAAATATTACACACATGCATCACATACACATAGGGCCATACCGGTCACAAAATCTGCAAAACAAAGTTAGACGTTCTAGCGCCGAAACTCGTAGGGTCTAAAAGTCTATTTTAGAATGCGAATGAGCCAAAACACTCCGACTGGTCAGTCGGTTTTAGCCAATAGGGTGAAATTTTGATACGCATTTTTTTCTAGTTGAACCTTTTTCGATCCGGGGTCGTATGCAAAAGTTACAGCCGTTTTCAATGGGACTGTCCATTTCTGCGAATTCCCCGAAACCGGCGGAAGATCCAACCTGTCACCCCGCGCATCTCATGCACATCGTATATGATCCAGACTCTGATTCGACCAATCATATTGATCTTCGCATGCTGTAATTGGATTTGTCAGAGTCTACCCCGATGGTGGAAACCGACCGGTAGGGGTATGTCGTTCCACGACCTCTGGAATCACGATCACGGAATCCAAATCACAGATCAAAACATCTATTCCAAACAATCGATCACATCGATAATAACCCATCTACATATCACATCTGCAAACGATCCGAATCTATAACTACACAGCAGCGGCTCTGATACCACTGTAAGAAAACGGGGTAGACTACACTAGCGCAAATCAAAATTTCTCACTACAAGAAATATGTTGATACTTGACGCTCTATTTTCGTCACCAAATCGTCATCATATATCATCCATGACGATCCTATGACGAAAAACAAATCGTTGAAAACCGAGCGTCAGTAATGATCCATAACGACGATTTTTTTAGAAATCGTCATGGACATCCACGACGATATCGAAACGTCGTAAAATTATGACGATCTAAAATCGTCAAGCGCAGTCCGGCCAGGCCACATCAGCTCCGACGTGGCGGTCCTACGTGGCAAAATCGTGACGAAACGAAATCGTCGTGGATCAAAATAAGCCCGGTCCATTTTGGTGATCTTAATGGGCCTGGCCCAATAATATTTGGTCTTTGCTGGTCCGTTTTTTACCTTAGCTTTGAGCTTTTTCTGGAGTGTTTCTAATAAAAGAAATTGGGCCAAGCCATATAATTTTTTGTCGAGTAGTGTATTCGGCCCATTTTAGTTTTTATTTACCATCAAATTTAATCCATTGTTTGGGCTAGGGCGTGGCATTTTTTGGTCCATTAACTTTAGGTCCATTTTTTTCATCCAATGCACACAGAAATTTGAATACAGCCCATATATATATATATATATTCATTTCAAACAAATATTCAGGAATATGAATACCCAGCAAATTACAGTCAAATCCCATAACAGTTCACAATTCAACATTTGAACAATACATTCAGCATCATAGTTCAACAAGTACTAAGTTCACCAAAATGTCGAAGTTCCATCTTCCCAGCAACCTTACAGAAATAGACTTGGCAAAATCACCAAAATGGGCAAGTTTGGTGTGCGTTTCTCCTTGAGGTCCTGAATCCAAAAGAAAGACAGCAGTAAGGCATCATTGATAAACAATCACAAAGATAGAGAGAACTATTTTCTAGTAGCTACTATATCTATAGATTAGTAAAGTCCAGGACAATGAGTATCAGATCATAGACTACATGTACAAATTGGGCAAAACTAGTACGACCACCCCCACACACAAAAATTCCAAACCAGATAGATAAACTACCAAGTTATAAATATAAGAAGAAACAGATTAATTCTTCTAGGGAAGATGTGAAGCTTTGCACTAGCCACTCGTGTTTGGACAAAATGAACTACCAAAATAATAATACATACAAGAAGTCCGCATGTGTGGTAAAATAAAGACTCTCATGTTACGCATGGCATGGCATACCACATCCATGTCGTATGCATCAGGAGAAAAAAACATAAAAGCCTGGTCAAATCCATATCCTACTGGCTTTGCACTTAGCAAATTTTAGTCGACTAGAAACGGATGTATCCACATCTCCCATACATGCCCAAGTTATTATACTACTAAGTTGCTTGGACATTCAAGACTAGATATAACTTGTGCTGCTGCAAACACATTCAACCCAGATTTCACTTGTACTATTAAGTAGCTGGAAATAATCATTTGATGCAAGATATGGAGACTTGTTCTGCACTACTAGGTATGGACACAAAACGCACTGGCACAATGATGATATAAGATAAACAAGCAAATATTCATCACGGGTAGAGATCATAGGAGCTATATACAGATAATTAGATTGTTTTCCATTCGGCATACAGGAATCATAGTTTGCACGGTAGAAACCAGCAAGTACGACAGAACCATAGCTAATTACTTTTATGTCCTCTATCTTTGAGTAGGCAATGTCCATCGCATACCTGATGAGGAAAGGCTCAACACTGTCCCCATGGCTTCTGGTGAACATCACCCAGCCAAACAGCCAGAGCACATATATCGCTAAGGCACACTGGCTCTATTTCTTCTTAAGTGCTTTCCGCCTAGCGAGCTTATTAAACTGCAAGCAAGGAATTATTGTAAGGCTATGTATGCTCCACAAGGCTCAAGTCCCAAAATCGATGTACAGACAAACTTAATTAGTTGGCTAGACTATTAACCGCCAAACATTGTGCTTTTCAGTGATGAAATCTGATGTAGGTGTCTTGGTTTTGTTGCCACCAGTGGCTGATCGGATTAGATCATTGTTGATTCACATGCCAGGAGGTTATGTAAATAGATTCAGATCGTTGCTACCAAGACAAGAATAATGATCTGAGCATACGAACTTTCATCTAAAAAATAATGATAGACTTGAGTTTATAATCTTGACAAAGAATAGTACCTGTTATGTTTAACATATACTGATATTTATATATATTCTGGTTCGTGAACTACTTGCTAGGCAACATATATGAAACTAATCTACAGACGAGTGCCATGGGAATTATTATCCAAAATAAACAACAAACTTTTTCCCCTTAAAGACCATACTCGAGTTCAGGCAACCAATGCTATGTTGGGCATGCTCACAGAAATATGTCGACAGTTCACATGTGCACTGAGCATCAACAGAGAAGCAAGCAATGGCAGAGATGTTACCTTGTTGCTATCAGCGTGGACGGGAAACTTGAGGAGGCAATGGGATCCATCCAAGACTACTAACTTAGCATAACTATTTTTGCTTTAACATCCTCCATGTTTGTGCACCCAGAGGCTATCTGTACCTTGCTTGCACTTCACACTCCCTAACTAGGCACATCAACAACAAAAAGCAACAGCAGTTAGCAGTTACTTGGATCTACCCGAAGTAAGCAAAAAACAACGTAAGCAGCACTAACCCAAACAAGTGAACAATAACTAGCAAGGGCAAGGGGACAGATGAGGCATGAGACCTTACTTTTCGTGCTTGCTTCCTAAGTAGATCTTGCGGTGACAAGTTCTTGCAGAGGCGGCAGTGTTGAGCACAGGGCGAGGCAGGGGCGACATGTTCGCTGGAGGAGCCCTCCTCATTGCCACGACCTCACCCACGGCGATGAATCTGAGAAGGACGGGTAGCTGATAAGATGGATTGGGGAAGCAGATGAGGAACGAATGACACACAACGAAAATACATCGGCAAAGGGCACAAACAAAATGATTTGATGCGGGCGCAGTTGCTAGAGCTTAGATCTGTGACTTACCACTGCGGCCACATCAACAAGAAGGAGTTCAACTCGCACGCAGCTCTGTCCGCGGCAGCCATGGCGAGTTCTGTCCGCGGCGAGGTGGCAGAGAGGCGGTGAGCGCGCAATGAACGGGAGGTGGGGATCTAGCTCGGAACAGGGGAGAGGTGGACTCAAAGGGGGCGAGCGATGGAGGTCGCTTGGCGGCGGATCTATGGAGCAAGCCTTGTGCCACCGACTGCTCTTCGATCCGGGTGCAGAAGGAGATCCGGCGCCAAAGAGCACGGGCTCCTCTTCGATCTGGGTGCAGGAGGACAAGAGGAAGGTAGGGGGTGCGGTAGGAAGGGTGGTGTTTTCTCGGGGAGGGGCTAGGGTTCGATACTGGATAGGGAGGGGGCGATGCGGGTGGAGGCGGGGAGAGGCAGGGAGGGTGAGGCTAGGGTTTCGATAGGGAGGGGGCGATTCGGGTTGGGCTTTTATTTGCTATCTAGAAGAATTTACGTTACTGCCCCTGGATATTTGTGTGCGTATGGGTGACTTTCTCCCAGTATTTGGTAATTTCACATGACTAAATAGATAGGCGGGAGATTTCCCACCCCCCAGAATTTTTGTACTGAAAGAATAAATATGGTCTATACCTTTTAAGGGTTTTGCTCTCTTAGAGAAATAAAATTAAATATTCTCGGAGGAAATTTAGGTTTATAATTTTTATAGGGTTTCTCCCGTTTTTACCGTCTTTGAACAACGAGAAATTTCTAATTTTCTCTTAACAAAATATCATTTTTCGAGTGCAAAAAATAGGGTTTTCTGTGAAACCGGGCCAAAAATAAGGTTTCCGGAGTGTCAAAACTGGGTTTTTTTGTGAAGCACATACACAAAATATGTTGCAAAAATGTAGAAAGTAAAATTATAAATATATTATGTCATATTTTATATACAAATAACAAACTTACTACTTCTCAATAGCTCAAAATACACCTCTTTCGAAAAAGACAAATTTCTGCCGATTCAGCTGAAACCGAGCAAAATTTGAACTACAAGTGCCTCGTAGTTTTCTCTTTATTTTTTGAAAAAATCATTTTTAGGTACAAAAGTATCTATTTCAACATAGATACACCAAGAGTTCATCAAGATTCAACACCTAGGTACTAACGGTCATGTCCCCCGTTCTGACAGTTTTCCGAAACCGGCTTTGAAAATTCCAGAAAATTCAAAAAAAACTGGGTGTCAAAACTGGGTTTTTTTGTGAAGCACCTACCAAAAATATGTTGTGGAAATGTACAAAGTAAAATTCTAAATATATTATGTCATATTTGATATAAAAATAACAAACTTACTACCTATCAATAGCTCAAAATACACCTCTTTCGAAAAAGACAAATTTCTGCCGATTCCGCTGGAACCGGGCCAAATTTGAACTACAGGTGCCTCATAGTTTGGTCATGATTTTTTGTAAAAATCATTTTTAGGTACACAAGTACCTATTTCAACATAGATACACCAATAGTTCATCAAGATTCAACACTTAGGTACGAACGGTCATGTCCCCCGTTTTGACGGTTATTCGAAACCGGCTTTGAAAATTCCAGAAAATTCAAAAACACTCGAAACGATGCAAGATCTTCGCGTGGTGTTGTTATATATTTCTTAGTATCCACCAAAAATAATAAACTTGGAATACGACAATTTGGTGGAAAATGTGTTCACACAAATGAGCTATCTCGTACGAAGATTCATGGCTTTCGGGCGAAATGACGTATGTTTTGGCCACACCCATGGCATAGTTTGTTTAAATGTGACCATATTACACACAAAGATGCATAATGGAACAACTATCAATGTTCACGAAGAAAGTTTTATTTTTCGTTGAATAAAAATACCATTTTCCATTTCCGGAGTGTCAAAACTGGGTTTTTTTGTGAAGCACATACACAAAATATGTTGCAAAAATGTACAAAGTAAAATTCTAAATATGCTATGTAATATTTTATCTACAAATAACAAACTTACTACCTCTCAGTAGCTCAAAATACACCTCTTTCGAAAAAGACAAATTTCTGCCGATTCCGCTGAAACCGGGACAAATTTGAACTACAGGTGCCTCATATGTTGTTCATGATTTTTTGTAAAAATCATTTTTAGGTACACAAGTACCTATTTCAACATAGATACACCAATAGTTCATCAATATTCAACACCTAGGTACGAACGGTCATGTCCCCCGTTCTGACAGTTTTCCGAAACCGGCTTTGAAAATTCCAGAAAATTCAAAAAAAACTTGAAACGATGCAAGATCTTCGCGTGGTGTTGTTATATATGTACTAGTATCCACCAAAAATAATAAACTTCGAATAAGACAATTTGGTGGAAAATGTGTTCACAAAAATGAGCTATCTCGTACGAAGATTCATGGCTTTCGGGCGAAATGACGGATGTTTTGGCCACATCCATGGCATAGTTTGTTGAAATGTGACCATATTCCACAAAAAGATGCGTATTGGTGCAACTAACAATGTTCACGAAGAAATTTTTATTTTTCGTTGAATAAAAATACCATTTTCCATTTCCAGAGTGTCAAAACTGGGTTTTTTTGTGAAGCACCTACACCAAATATGTTGCAAAAATGTACAAAGTAAAATTCTAAATATATTATGTCATATTTTATCTACAAATAACAAACTTACTACCCCTCAATAGCTCAAAATACACCTCTTTCGAAAAAGACAAATTTCTGCCGATTCCGGTGAAACCGGGCCAAATTTGAACTACAGGTGCCTCATATGTTGCTCATGATTTTTTGTAAAAATCATTTTTAGATACAAAACTACCTATTTAAATAGAGATGTACCAAGAGTTCATCAATATTCAACCCCTAGGTACTAACGGTCATGTCCCCCGTTTTGACCGTTTTCCGAAACCGGTTTATAAAATTCCAGAAAATTCAAAAATACTCGAAACGATGCAAGATCTTCGCGTGGTGTTGTTATATATGTCCTAGTATCCACCAAAAATAATAAACTTGGAATACGACAATTTGGTGGGAAAGGTGTTCATAGAAATGAGCTATCTTCTCCGAAGATTCTTGAGTTTCGGGCCAAATGACGGATGTTATGGCCACACTCACGGCATAGTTTGTTGAAACGTGCCCATATTCTACACAAGCATGTATAATGGAACAACTAACAATGTTCACGAAGAAAATTTTATTTTAGATTGAATAAAAACATCATTTTCCATTTTTGGAGTGTCAAAAAAGGGTTTTTTTGTGAAGCACCTACCAAAAATATGTTACAAAATTGTACAAAGTAAAATTCTAAATATATTATGTCATATTTGATCTACAAATAACAAATTTACTACCTCTCAATAGCTCTAAATACACCTCTTTTGAAAAAGACAATTTTTTGCCGAGTCCACTGAAACCGGGCCAAATTTGAACTACAGGTGCCTCGTAGTTTGCTCATGATATTTTGTAAAAATCATTTTTAGGTACAAAAGTACCTATTTTTTCATAGAAACGCCAAGATTTTTGCAAAATTCGACACCTATGTCTGAATGATCAAGCCCGGCGTTTTGACTCCAAAACCGTAATTCAAAATCCCCTAAAGTCCTAAGAAATATATGATTATGGGATTGGATATGTTTTTTTAACAAAAAAGGGTTCATATTGGTCTATAATTACTATAAATATTTTTATTTTTTGTCAAAATTTATTTTAGTCAATTTGAAGGTCAAATTCAAATTATAGAAAATGAAAACAAAAAAAAAGAACAAAATCGAGCCAACCCAACCAAACCTAACCCAACTAGCTAAGAAACCCCACCCCGTGTTGTACAGGCCCATGTTCGGTCGAACGGAACTAGGCCCATGTTCGGTCGAACGGAACTAGGCCCATGTTCAAGAAGCAGGTTCGTTACCTAGGCCCATGTTCAGTCGAACGGACACCTCAAGTAGCTGGAGTGCATCCTTTGTTCAACGAATATTGCTTTGGCCTGGTGGTTAGCCCCTTGGTTGCGAAGCCTGAGGGCTCAGTTTCGAATCCCCCCGGCGCACTATTTTTGGGAGTTTATTGTCTCCACAGGTCCTACATGTCAGGTCGCTCTGTGTCATTTGCTTCCATGTCAGGTGTAAAATAAGCGAACACATATATATTACAAAAACCATTCGGTGCCTGTTGGTTGGGTCACTTTGTGGGGATCATGAGGTGCAAGGTTCAAGCCCTCACTTATACTGTTTTTGCGACTGCTTGGTATGAATTCGAGCCGGAAAAAAATGTTGCACACGGTCGGGCGTGTGATTCTCTGGATTCGCAAGGAGCGTTGCCCGGTCACATCAAATCTCCCGCTTTTTGCGTGATTTATTATTTTTTAACGGTTTGCTGTCGTAAGTTCCATTTTGGGAGAAAGAATGCCCACAAATTGGGACTTTTCTTCAGACAAAGTTACACACTGCAGGCCGTGGTCAAACAAGATGGCTTGCCTTGCCTAGCTTCGAGTCGAGTGTATGGGCGATGCGTCTACCTGAGTACAACTTTAGGATTAACGCCGAAAACAAATTAAGTAATCATTAGCCATGGTTGGTCTGGTTAATTGCCGTTGCCAATTAAGCCAATAAGTTGCTACGGAACAAGAGGTTTTGCACCGTCCACGTCCTTGCGTGCCAGGCTCTCTGGAAGCTAAATGATTATTTGGAAGTATTTATTGGGGAAGAATTAATTGGTGTATGGAGGAGGAGGAAAGTCTGGTGAAGTCTCCGAGTGTGCTTGTCTGATCCACCAGAATTCGTCATGAACGGCCAAAAAATAAGCCCCCAGTACACATGCTCCAATCAATGACGATTTCATTTTATTTGTCTACGACGTTTTTGAACTAAATCGTCGTTAGTTAACAGAGGTTTTATCCGCTTAAATGGCTTGCGACGATCTTGTTCTAAATCGTCATAAATCTATGACGATTTCATTTTGCGTCATTGTGAGAACGTCATGTATCAACACATTTCTTGTAGTGTCTACCGCGTCAACCAAGATCTGCTGCAAGATATAGATCAAGAGATTACCACTAGACGTGATGTGCCGAACTCGGTGAAGCAAGTCGGGGAAGGGTAGTCGTACGAATCCTCCGGATCCCGTCGCTCCCACGAACAACTCCTCTTGGCGGCTCGTCCAAGAGCTATAGATGCAGCACCTCTACCGGTACCCACACGTGCGGCGTGGAAGCACCGCTCGCCGGACTGCTAGGTCCGCGCGGGCGGCAGGGCCGTGGAGAGACGGTGGCTGCTGTGGAATGTGGTGCGAAATTAGCCACGCTAAAACACACAACCTCCTCTCCTTTATAAAAATCTCTCTATAATGGGCTGCCACTAAAACAGCCCACTCTGGACTCCATTTCCAGGCCATTTCGGAACCAATCTGAAATTCTGCTTCTTCTGCCTTAAGTGTGCAACCCTATAGGTTCACGCACGTTTATACATGACACGAGTACACCTACTTGGTCAATAGTTGGTAGCGGTTTCTAGCAAAATGTGCCAACTTCCAAACGTGCATAAATATCAAAATCAGACGAACCATCACATGTTTATGCTATTCCTTTTGCCTCACGATATTTGATCATGCTCTTAGCTGATAACTCTTTTTCGATCTTGTCAATCGGAATTCCTTTCCATGTTAACCATTACCCTTATTCAGCATGGTCATGCATTTCTGGATCCGATCACTCGAGGGGCCCAGAAAAATGTCTCTCTCTACTGAAGAGAGGGGCAAATCCCATCTTGTCTGACCACGCATTGAAGCAAGCTTCATGACAAACCTGAAAGCTACCTTTATAATTACCATGTGAAAGTGCACTATGGTCAACAAGAGGGGGGGTTGAATAGGTTGACTACCAATTTTTCTTTTCTTTTCCTTTTAAAGGGCTTAGTACGATAAGATACGATTCTCTAGATGTGCAACTAAGTAAGCAACCTATGTGAAGAGAGTAGTATGCGCAACGGAAGTAAAGCGTAAGGTAGTAAAGCAAACAACAAGTGTAAACAAGGAGACAAGGATATGATTCACCGTAGTTCCTTCTCAAAGAGAAGTACGTCTACGTTGGAGAGATGGGGAGCCACCTAGGCGCTCCTCAATAGCACGGTTGTGCACACCTTGTTCTCCTTGAGCTTCTCCGGTGAGGGAGATGCTCGTTTCCACTATGAGGTCGACTTGAAGGCGTTGACCAAACCTTTACAAGGACTTGAGGTCACTCCACAAGATGGATGGAGGCTCTCAAGCAATCCGTAGCTTCTTGCAACAAGGTGGAAACTACAAGCACGAGATCTACTAAGGTTTCTAGGCCTCAAGTAGGATTCTAGATCTACTAGGTTGTGGTGGATGGATTTGAGATTCCTTTGGTGGAAGTGTGGATCTAGGTCTCCTCTAGCTCTCCACCAAGTTTGGGAGTGATTGGGTGGACGGAGTGGGAGATCTAGGTGGTTGAAGCTTTCATTAATGGCTAGGAGAGAGAATGGGAAAAGCTTAACATTTATGAGGTAGGGGAAGGGGTATTTATACCCCTTGCTTCCAAGTGGCCGTTTGCAGTCAAGGGCACCGGAGGCTCCGGTGGTCTTCTGTGCACTGCGCAGTGCCTTATCCTTTGCGCTGTAGAGTAGGCCGGAGGCTCCGGTGGATTGAGCGGAGGTTCCGCCCACCGGAGCCGCACCGGAGGTTCCGGTGGAACCTCCGCTCTTATCCAACAGAAGGGGTAAATGGCGGAGCCACCACCGGACCTTCCACCGGAGTCCATTTGCACTTGGACCAGGGGATCCACCGGATGTCCACCGGAGCCTCCGGTGGAACCTCCGCTCTTCTCAAACAGAAGGCCATTTTGGCGGAGGTACCATCGGATGCGCACCGGAGCCTATATGCGCACAGACTAAGTGGTAGGCAGAGGGCGGAGCCTCCGGTGAATCCACCGGAGGCTCCGGTCCTGCATATTTTGGTTTCCTGGCTTTCTTTCTCTTAGCACTTCTCGAATATCTCAAGCAATAGCCCCATAAATATAGTGAACCTAATAACCTGGGCATTTTCATCATTTGAACAAACATTAGATCAAATAGTTATGTTGTCATATAATTACCAAAACGGACGATGATCTTTCAATCTCCCCCTTTTTGGTAATTGATGACAACATAATTATTTGCATGATTACGGACTCAATATGAACGGAGCTCCCCCTAAAGATATGCTCTTTTCATATTGAGATTACTAAGGCATGATATACAATAGCAATATGACAATGATAGCACATAACACACATAACACATAGATAATATGAAACGAGGTTCACACACGATCATAATATAACGAGGTTCACGGTAGATACGAATAATGTAAACAAACGAAGTTCCAAATAGTTCAAATCAAACTCCCTCAAGCAAAAGAGAGATGCAAATCAAAGAAAGCTTGAGGGACCATGCAAATGCCCGTTTCCTAATATATCTTTCTCTCCCCCTTTGGCATCAAGATACCAAAAAGAGAGAGACCAAGATGCAAACGTCCCAAATCACTCGGAGGATGAGGAAGAGGATTCCGGAGCCGGGGAGGGAGCACGGTGGTGAGAGCTAGTTGCTTCGTCTCCTTCTTCCTCGGACCATTCAATGAGCTTGCCCTTGGAGTCCTTTGCTTGCCATGCATCCCAATCTGTGATGCTATCAAGAACCGGGGATTCAATGGAGAGACCCTCTTCACGGAGACGTTCACGAGATGCTTGAGCCTTTTTGCGTTCCTTGAGTTCCCGATCATAATGTGCTTCCCACTGATGTTGCTCAATCTTCTTGTTCAAGCAAAACACTTTCTTGAGAGCCCGTGCCATCCATTGAAGGCATTGCTAGAGGGAGGAGGTTGAGATGGACCCTCGGCTTCTTCCTCATCCACAATGATGCGAGGCCTAGCCTTGTGCTTGCGAACCGCGGGAGTGGGATGCACAACGGGTTCGGAGTGATCCTTCATGAGAAGCCTCTTTTCCGTGTGAGAGATCCAAAGCTCATCATCCAAAGGTTCATCCGGAAACTTAGCATTCCACACGTGCAATATGATCTTCATAATGAAGGGCCCAAAACAAGCATTCTTGCGATTGCATATGGCATGCCACAACTCGTTCCAAATGTAGTCAAGCACATCAAGCTTGCGAGGAGTGGTATCCATACGGTGTTGATGAGTAAGAAGCATTAAGTTTTTCAGGTAACCTTGGATCTCATCCACATTGCCCGCCTTTGGATTGATAGTCTCTCTATAGACCCGCAACATGATGTCATAAGTGGGAAAGAGACCCTTGACGAACCCAACGGCATATTTCTTCCAATGATAGAGAGGAGTGAGTTCATCCTTCGGAAGAGATGCGGCGGAATGAACTCGAAACCATCCATTAGCAAACTCTTCTCCGTTGGCAAAAGGGCCAAAATCTGGGTAGCCACCAAGAATAGTTCCAACATCCTTCCAAGTGATGTCAAGTTGTCTTCCCTTGGTCATCCAAATAAGGTTGCGGTTGGTCTCATTGCCAAGATGAACTGTGGCAAGGAACTGACGGACGAGCTCTTCATCAAAGTCTTGTTGAAGAGTGATAATGGGACCGAGACCAAACTTCTCAATGAGCTCGAGGGCTTCCCCAAAGTACTTGTGATTGCGTTCCATGTGCCCAATATTGATAGCATGTTGGGGAACAACATTCTCCTTCGGCTTCCTCATCAAGATCTCATGATAGATTTGCCCTTGGAAGACGGTGTGAAAACGCGGATCCTTGCCCCGGAATTGGGGCATTTGGCGGTCACGGGCAATCACATACGGATTTTCCCTTCTTTCCTTCACAAATGCCGCATCGGACATCTTGGATGCGGTTGGTGTGGTGTTCTTCCTTGGCAAAGTCTTCTCGGGAGCCGGGAAAACGCTTGCGCTTGCCATGAGAGATGTCAAGTTCGGCTTGAACCTCATCCACGGGTGGAGGTTTGCGGCGGCCGGTGGACTTGTACCGTTGCCCTTTTCCCTTGGAACCGGAAGCATCTAAAGAGAGAAAGCAAGAAGAACATGAAGAACGAGTAAAGCTCGAGACGATGAAGCACGCACAAAACCAAGAAACCATCATACTCATGGTGTTAGGGATGAATAATCTAGGGTTAGGGTAATGGTTCCCCTATAACCACAACGATTCAAAACTAACACACACTTTCTAGGTTGCTAGGGTTTGTACAAGGGAAATTCCACTCCTAAAACTCCAAATCCACAAATCTAGAAGGCTAGAACATGAGCTCCTATGCATCTCATCTATCAACTAGATGAGAGAGAGAGAGAGCACATACCGGCTTCATCCATGGTGGAGAAGGAAGGAGGGAAGGTTCCCGAGGCGTCCCACGGCAAGGAGAAGGCCTTCCCGCGGTGGAGCACCCAAATCCGGCGGCGAGGAGCTTGGGAGCGGCGGCGGTTCGTTGAGGAAGAAGATGGGGGCGGGTGGGGGAAAATGAGATTGGATCTCACTTCCCCCACGCGCCCCTCACTTAACCCCAGTTTTTTCCGCCGGCGGAGCCTCCGGTGGAATCACCGGAGCCTCCGCTCCCGCCAGCGGAGCCTCCGGTGGTTCTCACCGGAGCCTCCGCTCCCTGCCACAAAACCTACGTTTTGGCCCGCTGAGCCACAGTGGGCCAGCGGAGCCTCCGGTGAGGTTCCGGTGGACAGAGCCAGCGGAGCCTCCCGTGGTTTCACCGGAGGTTCCGCCCAACTGGAATTTTGGCACGCCAAGATTGGAAAATCGCGAGCAATACTATAGAAACAAGGGTTTGGGCAAGTGGGGCTTGGGTTGGAAAATCGTTACTGTCATACGAGAGACATTGCTCGACGGGGTTCGCAAGAACCATAAAACAAATGAAACACCGAACCCGTACGAGTTGTCAAGATGAGGATATAAGGTGAGGAAATGATCGAAAACACATCAAAGGTCGGTGGCCGAGGCCACCATGTTTGAGTGTGTAACTTGGCACCGCGAAGATATATCTTGGGTCCAAAATTACTACTCACAATTAAGCACAATGAGTCACAAATTGACTAGATATGCAATGATTGATTGATTTTCGCATAATAAAAGGAGTGCATACTCATGAGTTGAGTAGCGCTCCCCCTATATCCATGCCTACACCAAGACTAGATAGCAAGTATAATGAAGGTAGATATGCAAGGTTTCAAGTGAAGTTGGAGGAATCGATGACATTTAGTTCATTCCTCAAAGCTCGAAATCTTGGTTCATCAAGGGCCTTCGTGAAAATATCGGCAAGTTGATCCGTGGTGGAGACATATGAGAGATCAATATCACCTTTCTCAACATGATCCCGAATAAAGTGATGACGAATCTCAATATGCTTCATCTTGGAGTGAAGAACGGGGTTGTAGGCGATCTTGATAGCACTCTCATTGTCACAAAGAAGAGGCACCTTGTCAAAGTGAATACCATAATCCTTCAAGGTTTGCCTCATCCATAGCAATTGGGCACAACAACTTGCCGCGGAGATATACTCGGCCTCGGTGGTGGAGAGAGCGATGCAATTTTGCTTCTTAGAAGACCAACAAACCAAGGAGCGGCCAAGAAATTGGCAACCCCCGGATGTGGACTTCCTATCCGTCTTCTCTCCCGCATAGTCCGCATCCGAGTAACCAATGAGTTGGAAGCTTGAACCCTTGGGGTACCAAAGACCGAAGTTTGGGGTATGAACTAGATATCGAAAGATTCGTTTCACGGCTTCCAAATGACTTTGCCTCGGAGAGGCTTGAAACCTTGCACATTTACCTACGCTATACATGATATCGGGTCTAGATGCACAAAGGTAGAGCAAAGAGCCAATCATGGAGCGGTATACCTTTTGATCTACCTCTTTTCCATTAGGGTCGGGTTTCAAGTCGGTGGTTGTGGACATTGGAGTCTTCATAGGTTTGGCATCATTCATATTAAATCTTTTGAGCATGTCTTGAGTATATTTGGCTTGCTTGATGAAAGTTCCTTCATAATATTGATTCACTTCGAAGCCAAGAAAGAACTCCAACTCTCCCATCATAGACATCTCAAACCTATCGGTCATAAGCTTGCAAAACTCCTCATTGAACAAAGTGTTAGTAGACCCAAAAATGATATCATCCACATAGAGTTGGCATATGAACAAGTCATCTCCAACCGTCTTAGTAAAGAGGGTGGGATCGATTAAACCAACATTAAACCCACGATCTACTAGAAACTCTTTAAGGTGCTCATACCACGCACGTGGAGCTTGTTTAAGTCCATAGAGTGCCTTATCAAGTTTATAGACATGATCGGGGTGGTTGGGATCCTCGAAGCCCGGAGGTTGCTTGACATAAACTAACTCACTAATGGGACCATTAAGGAAAGCACTTTTTACATCCATTTGTTGTAACTTGAAGTTATGATGCGATGCATAGGCAAGTAAGATGCGAATGGATTCAAGACGAGCTACGGGAGCAAAGGTTTCACCGAAATCGATACCTTCGACTTGAGAAAAACCTTGGGCAACCAATCTTGCCTTGTTGCGAATGACAATACCATCTTTGTCTTGTTTGTTCTTGAACACCCATTTGGTGCCAATAACATTCTTGCAATCTTTGGGTCTAGGGACCAATTTCCACACTTTGTTGCGCTCGAAGTTATTGAGTTCATCATGCATGGCTTCAAGCCAATCTTGATCTTCGAGAGCTTCATACACTTTCTTGGGTTCAATGAAGGAGACAAACGCATGAGCCTTGCTAAAATCCGCCAATTGCCTTCTAGTGACCACTCTTCCACGGACTTGTCCAAGAATCTTGTCTTCCGTATGACCCGCTCGTTCGAGATTCTCTAGTCTTCTCTTTGCTCTTCGTGCTAGTATCTCCTCCAAAGATTCCTTGGATATGGATTGAGAATCACCTTCTTCATCGGAGGCATGTCCATCTTCATTTTGATCTTGATCAATAGTGGGTGATGAATCACCACTAGGTTGAGCATTCTCAACAATGATGGAATCTTGATCATGATTGAGATGAGTAGCTTGGCCTTGGTCATTAGTTTGAGGGCTTGGTGCATCTTGTTGGATAGCTTGATCATCAATGGGTGTAGTCAATGGCTCCACATGAGTGGGGCATAGTCCTTCTCCCTCCGTCATCCGGTGTCCCTCAATGGGGATTATTTCACCAATCCTCATTCTTCTTATGACGATGGGAGGAATTGCATCTCCTACAACACCATGATCTATACGCCCCCCTTGGGAGCCATTATCCTCATCAAACACCACGTCTATAGCTTCTTCAACTTGTCCGGTGGACTTGTTGTAGACTCTATAGGCGTGAGCGTTTGTGGCATAACCAACAAAAATGCCCTCATAAGATCTAGTCTCAAATTTTGACAACCGTTTACCTTTCTTGCGAATGAAGCACTTGCAACCAAAGACCTTGAAGTAAGATACATCCGGTTTCTTACCCGTGAGAATCTCATAGGGGGTCTTGTTCAAGATCTTGCGAAGATATAACCGGTTGGTGGCGTGACATGCGGTGGAGACGGCTTCGGCCCAAAAGTTATAGGGAGAAGAGAACTCCGCAATCATAGTTCTAGCCGCATCCATCAAAGTCCGGTTCTTTCTCTCCGCAACACCATTTTGTTGAGGGGTATATGGAGTGGAGTATTGATGAGCAATGCCCTCTTCACTAAGAAAACCCTCAACGGTGTAGTTCTTGAACTCCGAGCCATTATCACTCCGGATTGCCAATATGGTAGCATTGTGTTGGCGCTCAACTAGAGTGATGAACTCGATGACTCTACTTTGAGTTTCACTTTTCCTCTTGAAGAAGTACACCCAACAATATCTTGAATAGTCATCCACAATCACCAAACAATACTTCTTTCCTCCGAGACTATCATAGGATAGTGGACCAAAGAGATCTAAGTGAATGAGCTCGAGAATTCTTGTAGTGGAGATTGTTGTCTTGGTTGGGTGTTGTTCTCCATGTTGCTTCCCAAAGGTGCAAGAGCTACACACACGATCTTTAGCAAATTTAGCTTTGGTTAGTCCTAGAACGTGATTGCCACTTTGGAGATCATGTAACATTCTCATATTGGTGTGGGCTAGTCGGCGATGCCAAAGCCACCCCACATCAACTTTAGCCATTAGGCATGTCGCGGCACACATGTCTTCTTTAGAGAAGTCCACTACATACATGCCGTTCTCGACAAACCCAACAAAGGCTACTTTAAGAGATGTCTCCCAAGTGACAATCACACTCTCTCTATTAAAGAACGAGGTGAAACCACAATTCGCAAGTTGAAGAACGGACATCAAATTATAGCCAAGGGACTCAACAAGGAGAACATTCTCAATTGATAAATCATTTGAGATTGCTACCTTGCCTCGTCCCAATACCTTAAGCTCGGACTTATCACCAATAGTGACGCAATTGAGATGAGGTAGAGGAGGTTCAAGATTGCTTATTGCGTCATGGCTTCCGGTCATATGTTGGGATGCACCACTATCCACTGTCCATTTGTTAGACCCGGAAGCTTTTCCCTACAAGAGATCAATTTCTTGATTTAGGTACCCATCCTTCAATGGGTCCTCTTTTGTTAGTAACAAGGGTCTTAGGAACCCAAATAGTCCAATGATAATCATCACCATAAGAAGTACCAACGTATTTAGCATAAACATGTCCATCCCTAGATTTCATAAGAACATAAGATGGATTATATTTTCCGGCGAAATCATTATGAGTGATGCTCCCCCTAGAGGTATCACCACCCATAATGGCGTTGGTCTCCTTTTCTTTGGTCACCTCACCCTCTTTCACAAAGACAACATTTTGAGGGGGAGTAGTGACATTCTTGGATATCTTCTTTGACTTGGAAATGAACCCAAGTCCCTCTTTTCCTTTCTTGGCACCTTGAGAGCTTATTGCATCGTTGAGAATTCTTTCCTTCCCTACATTGTTAGTCGTAGTAGAAGAGGTAGGTGCAATAACAATGCTATTTGAAGAAGATGCAACATGCTTATTTGATTGTTGAGCTAGGAGCTTGATTCGAGACTTGGCAAGTTTGTCATGAATTTCCTTAAGAGATTTAAACTCTTCTTTTAGTTTGTCATGCTCCTCGTCAAGTTTTTGGTGAGCTATTCCTAGCTTCAACTCTTCCTCTTCAAATTCTTTAAGTAAAACAAGAGATTTAGCATGTTCTTTCTTAAGTTTGGCAAGAGATTTTTCGTTATCTTTCCTAAGCTTAGAAACACTAATAGCATAAGAGTCTTGTAAACTAGATAGTCTTTCTTCAAGAGAGGCTCTCATGGATCTCTCCTTTTCAAGAGCCTTAATTAGTTCACCATCATGATTCTCATTTGTACCACCATGATTCTCCAAGGTCATGATGATTTCCTCTTTCTCATCAATGAGAGAGTTGGCATCATCAAGTTGCCTTAGGAGAGCTTTTACTTTTTCTTTAGTTTCACCTTCAAGACTACACAACCAAGATCCTAGGTTCTTGGCCTCCTCATCGTCACCAATGTTTTCAACACAATCCAATAATGAGGGAGAGGTAGTGTTAATAGACTTGGAGGTGGAAGTTATTACCGCGGTGGCTTTTGCCATGAGACATGTAGGTCGGATCGATGTCTTCTCATTGGGAGATTCAAATAGAGAGACCGATGAAGAGGAAGTGGTAGCTATGGCGACGTGGGCAACACCTACGACTTCATCTTCTCCTTCATCTCCGGAGTAGTATGTCTCCAATGTGGGGCCTTCTTGAACATATAGGGCCCTTGGAACCCTTCTAGCGAGGTTCTTGTTTTGTGGAGCTTTGTTCTTGTCCTTGCGAACAAGCTTCCCTTCATTCTCTTCTCTTGGCTCAAAGGGACACTCTTTGACGAAGTGGTTTGCACTTCCACAATTGTAACATGTCCTTGGCCGTTCCCCTTTCTTACTAAAGATCTTGTTCCTTGAAGGTCTTGGGGCACCGGCTTTGTGAGCCTCCCATCTCTTCCAATACCCTTGCATGGCAAGAGCAATACATTTATGGGCACCCTTGTATGTATCCTCATAGTCCTCATCATCATCATCATCATCATCATCATCAACTTCTTCGATCTTGGCCATTGCTTTAGACTTCAAGGCAAGGTTGGGAGACTTTCCATGTCCTCTAGAGCGAGCAAGAGCATCATCCGCACTTTTGTGAGATAAGGATATAGCAATGAACTCACTTAGCACTCCAATGGAGTTGAGGGAGTTGTAGTCGGATCTTGTTCGAATGCTAGTGGAGAGGTTCTTCTCAAATGGAGTTATGGCCTTGACAAACTTCCTCTTGATCCATTCATCGGAGATTTCTTCTTTCCCAAAATCTCTTAGTTGATTGCCAAGAGTGACAACTCTTCTATATAGCTCCTCGGGACTCTCGTCCTCAAGCATGACGAAGTTCTCGGACTTGTCGAGAGCAACATCATATTTTGATGATTGGATGCTAGCATTTCCTTGGAACAAGGAGTCAAGTTTATCCCATGCTTCCTTGGCGGTCTTCAAGCCGCGAATGTGCTCAAGATGTTCTCTTGGGAGAGCCTTTTGGATAGTCACAATAGCGGTCTTGTTGAGTTGGAATTCCACGTCCTCTCTTGGGGTCAAGTTGCTTGGATCATGAGGATGGAATCCATGAAGAATGCTTCTCCATAGAGCGGTGCAAGAACCTGAAATGTGAGACTCCATATCGAACTTCCATGATGAGAATTCGTTAGTGTTAAGCATGGGAGGATTTCCAACATTAACCATGTGTGGTATTGTAGCAATAGGGTGGATAGAATCGTAATTGGGAGGCGGTGGAACTTTAGAGTTAGACCCCGAACCGTTAGCCGATTGAGACTTGGAGCCCTCGGAGTTCCCACTACCCTTAGCCTTTTTATCGGCTTTTGCTTTGGCTTTCGCCTTAGCTAAAGCGATGTTAGCTTCCATTTCATCAATGTCCGGAATGGATTCTTCATCCGAGCTAACATCGTTTGTGGTGGGAGGTGTTTCCTCGGACTCCTTGGTTCTCCCCATCAATACCTCCATCATTTTCTTGATGCTAGAAACCTCCATACTGACAGTAGAGCTAACCTTAGACATTTCGGTTTGGAGGATTCCAACCGAGTCTTGTAGGTTAGATATACTGTCGGACATCTTGGAGATCTCCGCACTAGAACTACCGGGGGTATTTTCATCGACCATTGTACTCTTAGGCGGTTAAGCCCTTAGTAAGAGCCGAGGCTCTGATACCAATTGAAAGTGCACTATGGTCAACTAGAGGGGGGGTGAATAGGTTGACTACCAATTTTTCTTTTCTTTTCCTTTTAAAGGGCTTAGTACGATAAGATACGATTCTCTAGATGTGCAACTAAGTGAGCAACCTATGTGAAGAGAGTAGTATGCGCAACGGAAGTAAAGCGTAAGGTAGTAAAGCAAACAACAAGTGTAAACAAGGAGACAAGGATATGATTCACCGTAGTTCCTTCTCAAAGAGAAGTACGTCTACGTTGGAGAGGTGGGGAGCCACCTAGGCGCTCCTCAATAGCACGGTTGTGCACACCTTGTTCTCCTTGAGCTTCTCCGGTGAGGGAGATGCTCGTTTCCACTATGAGGTCGACTTGAAGGCGTTGACCAAACCTTTACAAGGACTTGAGGTCACTCCACAAGATGGATGGAGGCTCTCAAGCAACCCGTAGCTTCTTGCAACAAGGTGGAAACTACAAGCACGAGATCTACTAAGGTTTCTAGGCCTCAAGTAGGATTCTAGATCTACTAGGTTGTGGTGGATGGATTCGAGATTCCTTTGGTGGAAGTGTGGATCTAGGTCTCCTCTAGCTCTCCACCAAGTTTGGGAGTGATTGGGTGGACGGAGTGGGAGATCTAGGTGGTTGAAGCTTTCATTAATGGCTAGGAGAGAGAATGGGAAAAGCTTAGCATTTATGAGGTAGGGGAAGGGGTATTTATACCCCTTGCATCCAAGTGACCGTTTGCAGTCCAGGGCACCGGAGGCTCCGGTGGATTCACCGGAGGCTCCGGTGGTCTTCTGTGCACTGCGCAGTTGCGCAGTGCCTTATCCTTTGCGCGTTGTAGAGTAGGCCGGAGGCTCCGGTGGATTGAGCGGAGGTTCCGCCCACCGGAGCCGCACCGGAGGTTCCGGTGGAACCTCCGCTCTTCTCCAACAGAAGGGGTAAATGGCGGAGCCACCACCGGACCTTCCACCGGAGTCCATTTGCACTTGGACCAGGGGATCCACCGGATGTCCACCGGAGCCTCCGGTGGAACCTCCGCTCTTCTCAAACAGAAGGCCATTTTGGCGGAGGTACCACCGGATGCGCACCGGAGCCTATATGCGCACAGACTAAGTGGTAGGCAGAGGGCGGAGCCTCCGGTGGATTCACCGGAGCCTCCGGTGGATTCACCGGAGCCTCCGCTCCTGCATATTTTGGTTTCCTGGCTTTCTTTCTCTTAGCACTTCTCGAATATCTCAAGCAATAGCCCCATAAATATAGTGAACCTAATAACCTGGGCATTTTCATCATTTGAACAAACATTAGATCAAATAGTTATGTTGTCATATAATTACCAAAACGGACGATGATCTTTCACCATGTCTCGGTGTAGCGTCTGATAGCCCCAAAGTAGTTCGATTCACATCTCAAGAACATGCGACAATCTCAGGTGTAGGGATAAAGCAAACACAACGTGTATAGAGAGAACTATTAACATTGTTGTAATGTCTCAAGCTGTGTCAGTCCAACACCATGTTCGTAACATGAGTTCACATTATTAGTTTGACATCACCATGTCTATGACTTGCAAAACATAGCCACCGACCAATACATGTGCTAGTCTAATGTTCATTGTGTCCTCACATGAACTCCGACTAGGGACATATTTAGAATAACCATGTAAGTAAAGAGTTTCACAAACAAGTCACATACTTGCCAATCAATACAAAGATATTATTCAAGGCACATTATTACAAATCATGGATACATAGATATATCATCATCTCTATGATTGCCTATCGGGCATATCTCCAACAAGCGCCCTAGCCCCGTGCTGGTCCTTCCCCATCCTCTCTTCCTGTAGCAAGCCTAAGATCTGCAACTGCCACGAGGAGGAGGTGGTGATGTCGGCACTCAAGGCGGTGCTACCATATCCCATGGGGACGACCGCCACAGCCGCCTCCATCTCTGACTCCGGCGTCGACGACCGTGATGCCGGCCTCCATCCCCGTCTCTAGACCAGGCGCCGCATCGTTTACTCTCGCGGGCGCGGCCTGCCGCTGCTCCTAGCTCCGTGGTGGTCGGCGGGAGGTCTCAAGGGGTGCACGGTGACGAAGGGATGGATCTTGGACCCTACGGGTAAGGACACCCCATCTCAGGCCCGAGGTTAAGGCCCAAGAAGGGAAGCCCTTGGAGTATTCTGCAAGGCCCACATGAAGCCCACCCGCAATGCCTTGCGGGCTAAGTTAGGAAACTTGTAACCGACATAGGGTTAGAGTTCGAGTCCTCTCCGGGTAGGGTTTGAGACCTGGCCACCTATATAAGGCCAGGAGAACCACCGGAAGAGGACCAAGCAAGACCGCAACACCAAAGCCTTGAGATTGAGATCGCACTCTCGACTTGAGCAACCACCATTGTAACCGATCTATTCGATAATACAGATCGACAGAGGCAGGAGTAAGGGTTTTACCTGTACGAGGGCCCCGAACCTGGGTAAATCTTGCCCCCTGTTTAGCCGACGATCGTCACCAACGCTCATGGGTTCTCCTATTCGAAACCCTATGGGTTCACCCGAGGGATTTGTTGAGTCACATATTCGACAATTGGCGCCGATCGTGGGGACGGCGGGCGCTAGATCTCCGGCATCTTCGTCTTCATCGACAACCAACTCACGTTAGAAACCCTCGACTACGGCTCCGACCAATCCTATCCGGATCGGATCTGTCGTGGTTACCCCTCACTCGCCGGAATCACGCCCGGTATTCAGCGAGCTGGAAAGGAGCGTCACCTTGACGTTCGGAAGCTTGAAGTTCGTGACCAACAGGGACGGGATCCTCCACTTCCCTGAAGAATCGGGATCAGAGTCAGAAGCCGTCGACTCGCGACCCTACCTGGAGGAATGCAGCGAGTCCATCCGCTTTAACTTCGGCGATTTCCATGCCCTCTCGATAGAGGAACCCTCTCGGGTCAAGAAAACTCTTCAAAGCATGCCTAGGACTCACGGGCCACGACTGGCTCAAGTCTGCATGGCAGGATCGGATCTACCACCTCCAGAAACGGAACACAGCGCAGCAGAACGCGCTGAGATCGGCATCACGCGGGAAGCTTGGGACCGAGCCAAGGAGGCTATGCGAACAAGCAAGCCACCCGCAGCTGGAGCGCCACACGAAGATATGGTCGCCTACCACTATCATCTGGTGAGAGCAGCCGCAACTATCAAACAATCTCGGATAGATC
Source organism: Alopecurus myosuroides (assembly GCA_028641055.1). Taxonomy (NCBI): domain Eukaryota; kingdom Viridiplantae; phylum Streptophyta; class Magnoliopsida; order Poales; family Poaceae; genus Alopecurus; species Alopecurus myosuroides. The sequence goes on from CM054059.1 coordinate 12,316,705, forward strand.
TAGCCCGTCGAAGAAGAGCGGCGGATGAATCGACTCAGCGGCGGGCTGAGCTATGCCTAACACCCTCGGTCGGAACCCGACCCGCGAGGAGGGGATACGCATCAACATCCATGGACGTCGAGTCCTTGGATGGAGCCAGCAGGTCGATCTCACCTTCCCTTATGTGGGTTGACGAAGACGGAAACGTCCACCCGCAAACTCCTGCTGCCGCAGTCCTGGCCGCAGCAACTTACATGCAGATGAACCAGCCGACGGAAAATGATCCCCGGGCAGAACACTACAAGCAAGTGCGCACTGGACTAGGCATGGAGGCCGCAAGGCTTGCCTCCTATGACCGAAGGGAGGCCGCCGAACAACTGGAAAAGGAGAAAGAAAAGGAAAAAGAAGCATCCCGCAAGCATAGGAGCACTTCGCCAAGAAGAGACAAGTCGCCTCGCCGCGGTCGAGGAAAAGAAGCTCGACGCCGCGATGACAGTCGAAGCAGCAGCGAAGGCAGCCCAAGAGATAAAAGCTCGCGACATCACAACAGCCGCTCACGAAAACGCAGCAAGGAGCCAAGGAAGGAAACTGATCGCGACCAGCCAGGATACAACACGCGATCGGACATCGCGCAAAATAAGGTGGACAAGGCAAGAGCAGCGAGGAACCGCGAACGCTCTTCGTCCGGTTCTTCGGATGACGAGACATGCGGCGCGCTTTGCTTCACCCGCAGCATCCGCGAAGCACCCCTACCCAGGAGATTCAAGCTCAGCACAGAAGTGCCAAAATACGATGGTTCACTCGAACCTTCATCATGGCTAAAAGACTACCTCACGGCAGTAAAATGCCAACGTAGGAACAAGAATACAGCCATGCAGTACCTCAACCTACACTTGGTTGGAGCGACACGTAGCTGGCTGGAAGCAAGGCCGAAATCTTGCTATGCATCATGGGACGACCTGCACTACGACTTCTGCAAGAACTTCCAGGCCACCTACAAGAGACCAGCAACCATTGAGGAACTGCGGGCTTGCAAACAAAAGAGCGGAGAGTCCACTCGCGAATATATCCAGCGATGGACCACACTCAGGAACACCGCAGGAAACATCTCGGAGGAAGTAGCGGTTGAAGCCTTCGCAAAAGGCGCCCGACGAACTGCTTTCAGAGAAGAACTGGGCCGAGCCGCACCCAAAACTATTAGGGAGCTGATGGTCATAGCCGACAAATGGGCTAATGGAGAAGACGCAGTGCGCAACGAGAGAGCATCATCGCCCGCGCCCGAAGAAGATCGCCATGGTCGAAGGAAAAGGAGGAAATACTACGATCACGAGGATCGGGAAGAGATGGTAGCGGCGGAATTCACGCGAAATCGCGATAGTGGACGCCGAGGAAGTCGCGAGTGGAGACCAAAAGCTGAAGAGAAAACTCCCGAGGAGGACCTCGATGCATACTGCTCGCTACATCTATTTACAGATAAGCGCACGGGCAAAACTAAGGCAACGCACCTTCTTAAGGATTGCCGAGAGTTCATCGACATCACTGAGGCCTTCTCGAAGAAAAGCAGATTGGCGGCCAATCAAAATTACCCGCCACTTCCAGGAGGAGGACACCAAGGATTCCAGCCGCCACAACCCCTACCTCCACCAGCAAATCCAAACATGGTGCTAGCCGCACTACCTGCGCCACCCACACAAAACGCCGGAGCTAACGCGTACCCGAACCCGGCAGGACAGTTGGGGATGATCTAGAAGGTCTGCCCATCTCGCAGAGCTCAGAAGACAAACACAAGGCAGCTATGCATGGCTGTGCAGACCCCGCCAACAAGGCACGAGTACCTGAAGATGGCCGACCAATCGATCACGTTCTCAATGGAAGACCACCCACCACGAGTCTATCGACCAGGACACGCCGCCCTCGTAATCCAAGCGCAAATTGGTAACTACGAACTGGCCCGCGTATTCATGGACGGTGGCAGTGGCATCAACATTATCTACGCGGATACATTCCGCCGGATGAACAGGAACCTGGATGGCCTTGCGGAATCAGAAACACTACAAGAAATATGCTGATACTTGACGCTCTGTTTTCGTCACCAAATCGTCATCATATTTCATCCATGACGATCTTATGACGAAAAACAAATCGTTGAAAACCGAGGGTCAGTAATTAACCACAACCGAGGGTCATATTTAGGAACGTCATGAATCTATGACGATCTAAAATCGTCGTGAGCAGTCCAGGCAGGACACATCAGCTCCGACGTGGCTTGTCCTACGTGGCAAGATGACGACGAAATGAAATCGTCGTGGATCAAAATCAGCCCGGTCCGTTTCGGTGATCTTCATGGGCCTTGGCCTTTTAAAGTCTAGGAATTGGCTTTTTAATGATATTTTTCACTCGTGTTTCTTTAATAGTGTTTGGGCCAGGGGCCTTTTAGAGCCCATATATTTTTCGGTCTATTAGAGAAATCTGCTATTTTGAATCTTTATATTTTATTTTACTGTTTTTATTCAGACATTGTATGGGCCAGGCAATGGCCTTTTTGCGATCTGCAAACTTTGGGTCCTCTATTTATTATTGCAACGAATCACACCACTTTTTTTTCTTTTCTATCAAGGTATGCAGTTCAATCAAATATAGACAAGAATTTGAATTGCCAACAAATTACACAGGAACTTAAAATTCAGCATTCATATAACTTATTATCAAAAACATCAGGAATGCAAGACACTAGTGAATAACCAGGAACATTACATTCAAAATTACATAAATAGAAGGAACATCCATTCCAGCTGTATAGAATAAGCAACAGTACATGCATTGGCAAGAGCCCAGGAGCAGAAGCAAACATCAAAAGGGGCATTGTACTTCAACCAGCTGTAGCGCAACGTGATATTATTAGATCAAACAACCTGTAGAGCCACATGAGCTCCACTTGTGCCTTCCTTTTGCTGAAATTCGGATGGACCTATAGGCCCATTAGCCAATTTCCACTTAATCCCAAAGGCCCATGCTGCCATAGCAAATGGTGGGAGTTTAGTCCCACATTGCTAGTTGGGAGAGTTTTGCACCAGTTTATAAGGTGAGCTCTCTCCCCACTAGTGTGAGTTGGTATGAAGAGAGAGGAGTAGTGGAGGTGTTCCACACGCGCGCTCCTCCTCCTCCTCCGCCGCCCGCCTCGCCACGCCTCGCCTCGCCTCGTCACGACGCGCCGCGGGTTGCGGGAATGAGCCGAGCCGATGCCTTTATTTTGGCAGTCGGAAACGGGGAGTCAACAGACACGGCAATAATATGAGACATCATAATTATTGTTGTAGTAAACGCCAATTAAATTGACCGTTCTCCTACTCGGCCGTGCCTATAAATTGGAGGCTCAGGCGGACGCAGTAGACACATCTCACACACGCCGCCTCTTTGCGTCCACTGTCGTTCCACCTCCTGTTGCTGCCGCCGGTGATCCCATCCCGTCTACCGCGTACACGGCCGACGGGAGAGCAGGCCTCCGAAACCCCGCCTCTCCAGATCCTGTACGGGAGAGGGGCGATTAGGTTTTTGGGGAGCGTCTACTACGCGACTGCTCGCTGCTGCTGTACATCTACTTCGTCTACTACCGCGTCGCCCTCGTCGTCAACATGGCCACCGAAGCCGATTGAGCTGCTGCCGCCGCTGCTGCTGCCACCGAGGCTGCTGCTGCTGCTGAGGCCGCCAACGCTGCTGCTGCCGCCGCCGCGGCCGCCGCCTCTACTACGGCTACTGCCAATTGGCCAACTGCAGGGTATAGCACGTTCATCCCTGTCATTATTATTTCCATGTGTGCAACACTAGTAGTTTGCGTAGATTTATCTACTATAAATCTAGTATGCACGAATATGGTTAAATATCAGTATGTTTACGTCATGTTCATGATTTATACTTGGATTAATTTAATCTGTAAATTGCCTAAATTCTTAACAATCCAAAAACCTAATATGTGTAGGCAATTTTCGATTCATGGTTTTGCTACTGCACTGAAACCGGACCAGTTTACGGGGACGTACTTTAAGCGTTGGCAGACCAAAACATTCTTATGGCTCACGGCTATGAACGTGTTCTGGGTCGTCGGTGTCACTCCCACGGAAACGATTACTCCTGATCAGGAGAAGGCGTTTAGGGATGCCACCGTCGTCTTTGTTGGATGCGTTCTAAGCGTGATCGGAGAGAAGTTTGTTGACGCATATTTACATGTGCGGGTTGCCAAGGACTTGTGGGATGCGCTTGAATCCAAATTCGGCGCAACCGATGCTGGCAGCGAGATGTACAGTATAGAGCAGTTCCATGACTACAGAATGGTCGAAAACCGTTCTGTTTTGGAGCAGGCTCATGAGATACAGTGCATCGCTAAGGAGCTTGAAATTCTCAAGTGCGTGTTACCGGGCAAGTATGTCGCGGGATGCATAATCGCCAAGCTGCCTAATTCCTGGAGGAGTTTTGCCACTACTCTGAAACATCAGAGGCGTGAATTCTCAGTAGAGGATGTCATCGGCCATCTGAGTGTTGAGCAGAATTCGAGGGCAAAGGACTCGCATGGAAAAGGGAATGAAGGGACTTCTGCGGCCAATATGGTACAGAAGAACTACAACTCACACAAGAACAAGGCGAGGACTGGTGTCCAGCAGAATACCGACTTCAAGAAGAAGGCTAAGAAGACCTTCAAGAAGGATAAGAAGAAAGATGGCTGCTTCACTTGTGGTTCACTGGAACACTAGGCTGGGAAGTGCCCAAAGAAGTATGTGAAGCCAGGACAGGATTCCAAGGCTGTCAACATGATCGTGAGCAACAATGAGAATGGGGCATCTGGGTATGGTAATTTGTTTACTGTATTTTCAGTTTGTCAGTCTACTGATTGGTGGATTGACACAGGTGCAAACATTCATGTGTGTGCTGACATCTCATTGTTTTCTTCTTATCAGGTCACAAGGAACGGGTCCGTATTGATGGGGAACGGCGCAAGTGCTTCTGTACTTGGTGTTGGCACGGTCGATCTGAAGTTTACTTCGGGAAGGATCGTGCAGCTCAAGAACGTGCAGCATGTCCCCGCCATCAAGAAGAATCTCGTTGGTGGCTCCCTTCTATGTAGAGAAGGATTTAAGTTGGTTTTCGAGTCCAATAAAGTAGTTGTAACGAAATATGGACTGTTTGTTGGAAAAGGGTATGAGTGCGGAGGTCTGTTCCGCTTTTCCCTCGCTGATTTTTGTAATAAAGTCGTGAACAATATTCATTCGAGTGTTAATGAAACAGAAGTTTGGCATTCACGTCTTTGTCACGTTGGTTTCAGTTGCATGACGCGGTTAGCAAAACTAAATTTAATTCCAAGTTTCACTTTAGCCAAAGGTTCTAAGTGCCATTCGTGTGTACAAGCAAAGCAACCTCGCAAGCCCCACAAGGCTGCGGATGAGAGACACTTGGCGCCATTAGAACTCATACATTCTGATCTCTGTGAGATGAATGGTGTGTTGACTAAAGGTGGAAAGAGATACTTCATGACGTTAATAGATGATTCCACTAGGTTTTGCTATGTATATCTGTTAAACACTAAAGATGAGGCTCTACACTACTTTAAAATCTATAAGGCAGAAGTTGAGAATCTACTTGAAAAGAAAATTAAACGAATCCGGTCAGATCGTGGTGGAGAGTATTTTTCTAATGAGTTTGACTCTTTCTGTGCGGAACATGGCATTATTCACGAGAGGACGCCTCCCTATTCACCTCAGTCAAATGGGGTTGCCGAAAAGAAAAACCGTACTCTAACAGATTTGGTTAACGCCATGTTAGATACATCGGGTTTATCCAAGGCATGGTGGGGGGAGGCTATATTGACATCATGTCATGTCCTGAATAAAGTTCCGACGAAAGACAATGAGGTCACTCCCTATGAGCAATGGGAGAAGAGAAAAACAACACTCTCGTACTTACGTACTTGGGCTGTTTGGCAAAAGTCAATGTGCCGATCCCCAAAAAGCGTAAACTTGGACCAAAGACCGTGGATTGCGTTAATTTGGGATACGCTAAGAATAGCGTTGGCTATAGATTTCTAGTAGTGAAATCTGAGGTACCTGACGTGAAGGTCGGTACGATTTTGGAGTCTAAAGATGCTACATTCTTTGAGGATATTTTTCCTATGAGAGATATGCAAAGCACTTCTAGACAGGAATCAGAGGAGACTCCTGAACCTGCCATTCCTATGGAATATTATGAACAAACACATGATGAGAATCCTGAGAAGGATGACGAGGAAACCCTTGGTAGGGGCAAGAGACAGAGGACTGCAAAGTCCTTTGGTGATGATTTCCTTGTGTACCTTGTGGATGATACTCCCACTTCTATTTCAGAAGCTTATGCATCTCCAGATGCTGACTACTAGAGAGAAGCGGTCCGTAGGGAGATGGATTCCATCATGGCTAATGGAACGTGGGAGATCACTGAACATCCTTATGGCTGTAAACCATTAGGATGTAAGTGGGTGTTCAAAAAGAAGCTTAGGCCTGATGGTACGATTGAAAAGTACAAGGCTAGACTTGTGGCCAAGGGTTATTCCCAGAAAGAAGATGAAGATTTCTTTGATACTTATTCACCTGTGGCTAGACTGACCACCATTCGAGTATTACTCTCGTTGGCGGCCTCGCATGGTCTTCTCGTCCATCAGATGGATGTTAAGACGGCTTTCCTAAATGGAGAGTTAGACGAGGAAATCTATATGCAACAGCCAGATGGCTTTGTGTTAGATGGTCAAGAAGGAAAGGTGTGTAAGTTACTGAAATCTTTATATGGGCTGAAACAAGCACCTAAGCAATGAGATGAGAAGTTCAATACAACTTTAACATCTGTTGGCTTTGTTGTTAACGAAGCTGACAAATGTGTATACTATCGCCATGGTGTGGGCGAAGGAGTTATTTTGTGTTTGTATGTTGATGACATACTGATATTTGGGACCAACCTCGAAGTAATCAATGAGGTTAAGTCATTTCTATCCCAGAACTTTGAGATGAAAGATCTTGGTGTGGCTGATGTTATCTTGAACATCAAGCTATTGAGAGACAATGAGGGTGGGATTACACTTCTGCAATCCCATTATGTTGAGAAGGTTTTGAGTCGTTTTGGATATTCGGACTGCAAAATTTCTCCAACACCATATGATCCTAGTGTGCGGATTCGAAAGTTCGAAGGCACAGCTAAGGATCAGCTGAGGTACTCTCAAGTAATTGGTTCACTCATGTACCTAGCGAGCGCTACGAGGCCTGACATCATGTTTGCTGCGTGCAAACTAAGCCGGTTTGTTTCCAATCCGGGTGATGTGCATTGGCACGCTGTAGAAATAATTATGCGCTATCTGAAAGGTACCATGAACTATGGACTTCACTACAGTGGATATCCTTCGGTACTTGAAGGTTATTGTGATGCGAATTGGATCTCTGATGCTGATGAAAGCCACAACGGGGTATGTGTTTACCCTTGGAGGTGGTGCTGTTTCCTGGAAGTCTTGCAAGCAAACGATCTTAACGAGATCGACAATGGAAGCAGAATTAACAGCATTAGACACATCTAGTGTCGAAGCAGGATGGCTTCGAGATCTTTTGATGGACTTGCCTGTGGTTGAAAAGCCAGTACCGGCTATCCTTATGAACTGTGACAATCAAACAGTAATTGTCAAGGTGAAGAGTTCAAAGGACAATGCACAGTCCACAAAGCACATAAAAATGAGATTAAAAGTTGTCAGACATTTAAGAAACTCCGGAGTGATAGCGGTGGATTATATCCAGTCGGCTAAGAATCTGGCAGATCCCTTTACTAAAGGGCTATCACGTGTTGTGATAGAAAGTGCATCGAGGGAGATGGGTATGAGACCCACATGAGTTGCCATGGCAGTAACCCAACCTATGTGATCGGAGATCCCGTGAAGTGGGACCTGGGAAAACAAGCTAGTGGTTAACTGAGGAGAGTAATTTTACTAACCCACTCCACTGGAGATGCAGTACTCCCAAAAACTGTATGGCAGGTTGACTTTTGTCTTAATGTGTTCCAAGGCTTGTATAAGCAAGATGCTATCCTACAGAGCGATCTTTGGAGGAACACACCTATATGATCCTGACTGCTGGTCACAGTCTATGAGATTGGGTGATCTCTAATAAGTTCATGAATAGGCCAGGAGTATGACTAATATGCTCCACCCGAGGGGTCAGCCTTCGGCAGCCTAGTACTGGCAAGACATTTAGTGAAACTATTTTACGCAAACTGACAATTCAAGGCATAGTCCATTGTTCAGTTGTGATGTAGTGTAGCTACTTGTTCTAGGTGGATGTTCAACCTTAACGGGTCTCCACTGAAAATGCCAGTATATAAAAACAGTGAATGGAACAGAGGACAACACTATGGGTCTACGGGATCTGGTGGGGGATTGCTGAAATTCGGATGGACCTATAGGCCCATTAGCCAATTTCCACTTAATCCCAAAGGCCCATGCTGCCATAGCAAATGGTGGGAGTTTGGTCCCACATTGCTAGTTGGGAGAGTTTTGCACCAGTTTATAAGGTGAGCTCTCTCCCCACTAGTGTGAGTTGGTATGAAGAGAGAGGAGTAGTGGAGGTGTTCCACACGCGCGCTCCTCCTCCTCCGCCGCCCGCCTCGCCACGCCTCGCCTCGCCTCGTCACGACACGTCACGACGCGCCGCGGGTTGCGGGAATGAGCCGAGCCGATGCCTTTATTTTGGCAGTCGGAAACGGGAAGTCAACAGACACGGCAATAATATGAGACGTCATAATTATTGTTGTCTAAATGCGTCACATTTATATTGATCGCGTGTGATAACTACGCGCAGTAAAATGCCGCCTTTATCACGTGGTAACGGCTGTAGTAAACGCCAATTAAATTGACCGTTCTCCTACTCGGCCGTGCCTATAAATTGGAGGCTCAGGCGGACGCAGTAGACACATCTCACACACGCCGCCTCTTTGCGTCCACTGTCGTTCCACCTCCTGTTGCTACCGCCGGTGATCCCATCCCGTCTACCGCGTACACGGCCGACGGGAGAGCAGGCCTCCGAAACCCCGCCTCTCCAGATCCTGTACGGGAGAGGGGCGATTAGGTTTTTGGGGAGCGTCTACTACGCGACTGCTCGCTGCTGCTGTACATCTACTTCGTCTACTACCGCGTCGCCCTCGTCGTCAACATGGCCACCGAAGCCGATCGAGCTGCTGCCGCCGCCGCAGCTGCCACCGAGGTTGCTGCTGCTGCTGAGGCCGCCAACGCTGCTGCTGCCGCCGCCGCGGCCGCCGCCTCTGCTACGGCTACTGCCAATTGGCCAACTGCAGGGTATAGCACGTTCATCCCTGTCATTATTATTTCCATGTGTGCAACACTAGTAGTTTGCGTAGATTTATCTACTATAAATCTAGTATGCACGAATATAGTTAAATATCAGTATGTTTACGTTATGTTCATGATTTATACTTGGATTAATTTAATCTGTTAATTGCCTAAATTCTTAACACCTTTCATCCTACAGGAACAATGCATATAGACAAAGTCAAGCCATATTCATGAAAGAAAAATACAGACCAGGCGGGAGCATTCTTATTACCTTGAGGTTCATGGCACATCCGCCGCAAAGAATGTACAGGGACATTGCAAGTAGATGTCAATGTAGAAGTCCACCAGGCACTCCCACCGGTGTCAGTGAGGAAGACCTAGCCAGATAGGATACTGGCTAGGATATGATTGAGGAGGCCGTTGAGGCGCACGCTAGAACAAGATCTGGTCCCAACTATGCGAGGAGGTCGCCATCACAGAGTTCCTACCGCAGCTCTGCAGGGGGAAATTAGCAAAGTGGATACCCATCATTCAGTTACTGAGAGAGAAAATAATGAAGTTTTATATGCATGCTCAAATCAAGTCTCGGCCATATGGCAATATTGTGCTCACCTGGAACTTGCTGCCCTACAGCAGAGCATCCAAGTGCTTAGCTCAAGGGAAAATGGTGCCACTACGGCTGGATCAAGTGAATCCACATCTCGATAAAGGGTGCTGCAACAAGACAGACCAGAACGGGTATCCATTATTCAGTTTATCAAGAGTACTAAGAAAACCTTACTAATAAGTAGAGATCTGAATGCAACAATACACAACGGCTAACTTTAGAGACTGCCGATAATTCCTCAAAGCTGGGTATTAAATTAGCAATGCATGGTTTTATTTTTATATGGAACCATGGATCATGTTCAACCAGCAACATATGTTTGGAACAACAAAATGACTACTGCAATCACACTAGCAATCCTAACATGCAGCACCTTTTTTATTCCCGCATGAACTCAAATCAGACCCAGTACACTTGGTTTTTATAATCTTAGCACTCGAATCAGACCCAGTACACATGTATCTATTGACAGATATAGATAGAAAATCAGATAGCAGTGCATAATGTCAACACAGTTCTCTAGCACATAATCTGCTCAAACACATCAGGTAGCAGTACATAATGTCAACATAGTTCTCTAGCACATAATCTGCTCAAGCACTTCAGTTCTACGTAGCAGTGCATACAAAATCAGAAAGTAATCATCCATTGCTAACAAACATAGATAGAAAGTAATAAACGTGTACCCTAAATACAAACCAGGAATCGGCAGCACAAAATAGTCTTGTCACTTACTGGGTTGACCTAGGGGTATGGTACGGAGAAAGAAGTGAGTGAAACAGTAACACGAGTTCCTTAATATATAAGTTAGTTTGTGTTTCAATTCATTATTTTTAAAACCGTACTAACAACTTCGTGCGTACATGAACACTTCTCGCAGCTGCGCTACACAAGCAAATTTCTGCAGGCTATATTCTGCATCGGATAATAAAACAAACCAGCCAAGAGGCCAATAAATGAACAGCCGAACATCCAATGAACATTACCCACCTTTGCGAATGATGTCAACGCATTTGCTAAGCACATAATCATATTCTTTTAGAAAAGCAACAGGATTGGCAACAGCAGCTAGTCCTTCTATGGATAAGGTATCTTGAACAACACTTAGATTACAGATCCCGGTAAAATCCTACTCTACTCCTGCACACCTACCACAATAAATTAGGAAGACCGATGATTCAGAGGTATGTATCACAAATTTTCTGATGAACACACATGTACAGATGTATTACTTGACCTAGTTGGATACAATATAGATTAAGTTCCTGGTACAGCCAACTCCAACATGTACTGACCGAAGCTCCAACATATAGATTAAGGTACTGACCGAAACCTGATTTCATGGAGGCGTTGATGTGGAAGTGCCGAAGTGGGCGTACAAGATCCTCTGCACCGTCAGGTTCGTCCACGCTCCAGTGAGGCATCAGGTCGGAGGGGTGCCTGCACAGAGAGAGCGAGGGAACAAGACTGAGCTAGAGAGAAGGGAAGGAGACCCGCGACCCCGAGGAAGAGATCGACAGTACAACCGGAGCAATGCCAAACACCACCGACAATGCAGCGGAGGTGGCCAGTGGTCAGAACCCTGGGCGGCGCCTCCATGCCAACCGCTTGGATCGACTCCAGATCCGACTCGTGGTCAGGACTAAGAGCACAACAAGGAGGATCTGGTGAAAGGTGGATCCGCCACAGTGGACGTGAGGGACGGAGACAGGGGAGAATTAGGTCGCGATGCCGGCGTATCTTCTGAGGATGGAGGGGGAGCTAGGTTTGACGCCATCGACTGATGGGATCGAGGGAGCTAGGTTTTGACACGGGAAGGGAGAAGAGGGGGCGGGGCGCAGGATCAAAGAGAGGAGGGCCGAAGGGATGAAGCTAGGGTTTGACGTGGGGGCGGCGGGGGGGGGGGGCGTTGGTTTATTCCGGATGCTTTCTCTCCCGACCGTCAGATCGGAATCCGACGTCTCGAGGTGCTCCCGCCGTTGTCAAACGGGCCGAATGGGACGGGCTAAGGTTTCGGTGGGGGCGCAGGAGGTGAGATTGTTGGGCCAATTCTTGCTTGGCTAAATTAAAAAAGAAATCTGGCTTGGCTCGCCCTTGTGCCATTTTTTTTTAGTTTTTGTATTATATTATAAAAATAGATACAACTATTTTAAAAAGTTAGAGGAAACAAACACACTTAAAAATTTATAATTTAGGACATGATGAAATGTTAATTTGTGCACAACATCATGAATGCACGAGGAAAGTTTTCTTTGAATAATTGTTTTTTCATTTTAGGAGTGTGAAAAAAGGTTTTTTTTAAAGTGCATAACAAATATAAGTTGGAAATTTTGAACAAAATATTTTCTAATATTATTATACCACATTTAATCTACAGAAACTCAAATTACTTCCTCTAAAAAGCTTTACATAAACCTCTTTTGAAAAAGACAAATTCCTACCGATTCAGCTGAAACCGGGCCAAATTTGAACTACGGGTGCCTGATAGTTTGCTCATGATTTAAAAAAAAATCATGTTTAGGTACCCAAGTACCTATTTCAACATAGATACACCAATAGTTCATCAAGATTCAACACCTAGGTACGAACGGTCATGTCCCCCGTTTTGACCGTTTTTTGAAACCGGCTTTGAAAATTCCAAAAAATTCAAAAAAACTCGAAACGATGCAAGATCTTCGCGTGGTGGTGTTATATATGTCCTAGTATCCACCAAAAATAATAAACTTGGAATACGAAAATTTGGTGGGAAATGTGTTCACAGAAATGAGCTATCTCGTACGAAGATTCATGGCTTTCGGGTGAAACGACGGATGTTTTGGCCACATCCATGGCATAGTTTGTTTAAATGTGACCATATTCCCCAGAAAGATGCATATCGGTACAACTAACAATGTTCACGAAGAAAGTTTTATGTTTCGTTGAATAAAAATACCATTTTCCATTTCCGGAGTGTCAAAACTGGGTTTTTTTGTGAAGCACCTACCGAAAATATGTTGCAGAATTGTACAAATTAAAATTCTAAATATATTATGTCATATTTTATCTACAAATAACAAACTTACTACCTCTCAATATCTCAAAATACACCTCTTTCGAAAAAGACAAATTTCTGCCGATTCAGCTGAAACCGGGCTAATTTTGAACTACAGGTGCCTGATAGTTTGCTCATGAATTTTCGCAAAAATAATTTTTAGGTACACAAGTACCTATTTCTTCAGAGATATAGCAATATTTTTACAAAATTTCACAATTAGATAACCACGGTTTTGCCCACCATTTTGACTCAAAAACCGTAATTCAAAATCTCCTAAAGTCTCAAGAAATATATGCTCATGGGAATGATTGTATTATGTTTAAAAAATGGTTTGAAATGGTCTATAATTACTACAAATAATTTTGCAATTTTTTTAAAATTGGTTACGGTTATTTTGGAGGTGGATGTCGCACCCGGACTTCTAGGGGATACTCACAGTCCGTTAAACAGCAGAGAAATGGCTTACGGGACATACCGGCACCCGCATCTCAATATGAGCAGGCCAACACGTAAACGTGTGACAACCATTCTCTTACTATTCATCGTCTGCGCAAACCATCCCGTAGAAATCCAGATACTTCCGTTGACGTACTTCAAAACATACACACATGGTACGTCAACGGCATTGGAACAATTGATATCACAACAGATCTCTACGACACAAAAGATGGAAATAAGTTGCAAATAGCTCTCATTAGAGCAGAGATAGCAAATACAATCATCCAGAGGACACATGTCCCAACATAACATCATTACATCACAGCGGAAGCATTCAACATGTCTGAGTACAGACAAGATCCAAATAGGCCTAAGAGGCCGGAAACGAAAAGACGGAGCCCATCCACGAAGTCTCGGATCCTGCCCGGGTCCGCTATCTACTCGTCAGCAGTCTCGTCATACTCCACGTAGTAGCCACCATGTAGATCCTCGGAAACGTAGTCTGCGGAAACCACAGCCCAAAGGGGTCAGTACATAAACGTACTGGCAAGCAAGACTCACAGTTCACCAAAGTGTAACCCGTCAACACCAAGCACAGATGCTTCGGGTTCAACGGAAGAAAGGAGATATAAAAGATGCTGCAACTGGCTGCTCTAACCAACTACAGAGGTACTACCACTTCCGGCTAAACAGAAAGGAGATACGATAGCGTATCGTAACCAACTATAGCTAACTCCAAACAAACCCATCCTGGATCTCGCCCCTTATCCAAAGAAGCAATCCGAGGATAACTCACACAGTTGGATTAGTGAGGGTCCAGATTGTGTGTCGTTAAGCCTATTACTAGTCAGATTGTTATTCATTAGGTTTAAGTTGTCCTGAGTACTTGTTAGCCAGTACTTTCACCAAGTTAACCATAACCGCGGAAAACACGGCTTCTCGAGAAGATTTACCCTGCAGGGATGCACCAATTTGGCCGTACACGTAAGAATACCCCGCCAGATAGGAAATGCACTTCCACCAAGCGAGGCACTCAACACAACTCAACTCTTCTTCGCATCAAGCCCAAAGAACCCCGTGCAGTGAGCGCACGGCTAATCGAGCCCCACGAAGAAAAGGGGACCCTCATAGCACTCTAAGAACGTGTCTCCCTAAATGCCGACTACAAAAGTTTCCACCCTGGCATGGGCTCGCAAAAAACATGCATGCGGCAAATGGAACACCCGAACTAAATGAGGCGATTTGGACGAGATGTGAATCGAATCAAATTGAGGGGGGCGCCCATACACGCTTCCCACATGCGGTTAGTGCGCTCATCATGGATCGGTAGACAAGACCCTTTTCCTATTAGGGTCGACACTAGCAGGCCTCAAAACCACGCAGGGCCTCCTGCCGGTGCCTTATCATCAAATTATTATTATCCACAATATTAACAGGTTGATTGATTAAACCTCGAGCCCCAGAACATAATAGAAATAATAACAGAAAGTAACGGGTAATAGACTCGAGCAAAACAACCCTAAGCATGCTAGTAAGACACGGGCAACAAGCAAAAGGTTATAGGTATGGAGGTGAGGCAATATCAGGGTTAAAGGATACATGTGATAGGTTCGTAACAGAAGCAACTATTCATAGGGCTAGCAGAATAGAAACGGAAAAGTATCGGTATCCAATGTTGAAAGGAACACAATGGTTCATGTGAGTGCATACTTGCCTGCAAACCCAGTAGCCTGGTACTGAGCTAAGTCCTTAGAAGGGGTGTCGTAAGTATCGTCGGTCTCAACGTCGTCGTATATCCGAGAAGAAGCAAACAAACAACGCAGAGAGACAAACAATCAATAACATGGCATAGGTGCACAAACATGGGATGATGCATGATAGTTTAATTGGTGCATCAAAATAAACTAGTTGACAAGATAGCAACATGATTAAATGGACCCACATGCAATTTTGGATTGCATATGGAAAGCCCATGAATTATGGTTGAATTAATTGTTTTACAACTAATCATCATATGAAAGTGGATTAGCATGATGCATGGATGAGGAAAACAGAAAGATAACAACAATAGAAGCAATTGGAAATAAGGTTTACCAAGTTTAGAAATTCATTTATTAAGTTTGGGAATTTTGGTTACTTAAAGGTGTCACACAAGCATTTATTGTTTTCACCAATTTTAATTGTTCAAAACAAATAACAAAATTCATATTTGGAAAGAACACACAATTTTAGGTGGAATACATGTTTCACTTGTTGAAAAAGGATTTTAAATAAATTATTTATGAATTAAACAAGTTTAAGCAAGAATTAAATGAATTTAATTCAAACATGAACTTATTTGAAGTTTTATTTGTTCAAAACATTAAACCAAATTCATATTTGAAAAGTTTATACTTTTATGGTTGGAAAACATATTATATGAGTTCAAAAAGAATTTAATTTGATCAAGTTATGAATTTAACAATATTAAATGATTTAAACAAGGTTTAAATTGTTTAACCAATTTTAATTATTCAAAACATGAAACAAATGTAATATTTGAAAAGGTGGTTTAATTTTGCATGGGAAACATATTTTATTTGTTGAAATTGGATTTAAAATGAGCAAGTTATTATTTTGGCAATTTTAAATGCAATAATTAAGAAACAGTTGTTTTCAGCAATTTAAATTATTCAAAACAGCAAACCAAGTTGATATTTGGGAAGTACATGAAAAATTGAGTGGAAAACATATATAGTTTGTGGAATTTGGAATTTTTTATGCCCAAGTTATGAATTTTGCAAAATTAAGTGAATTAAACAAGTTTTCAAATTTTGCACCAATTTAAAATATTCAAAACAGTAAACAAATTGCATTGAAAAGGTTGAAAACATGTAGCAAATGTTTCACTGAACATTTTGAGCTATCAAACATAATTTTTGGGTTATTATTGAATTTATTATGCAATTTTCCATAATCATTCTTATTCTGCCCTTTTTAGTAAACAAAGGAAAACATGTTCAAAATTAATTCAATTGTGCCAAAATAAAATACCAATGTGTAGAGTTTGTTAAGACAAATTTTTAGAGTCCAAGTTTGCTTTAATTGGATGAGTAGAACTAAAGTTATGAAATTCCAAAGTTTCCAATTTTTATTGCATTTTCAGTAATTAATTATTTAGTGCAAAAATTGTTACAGAAACATGTGGCAATTTTGTTACTAATGGAAAGGGCACAAGATTTTGAATCCACAGGAATTTGAATCATTCAATTTGGAGCCAAATTGGATTTGTTATGGATTTTAGAATTAATGGTTCAGATCTGGCTTTCTGAAATTCGGGCAGAAAAAGAAAAACAGAAAAAAGGGTGTGGCTTTGGGGGATCGAACCCTGGACCTGTGGCTGGCGCGCAAGGGTTCTAGCCAGTGCGGTATGCTTGTGTCGTTGTGATAGGAGAGGGTCGTGGGGGGGGGGGGGGGTTAAGATTCAGGTGCCGTGTTTAACTGAACCTAGCACGTCAGTTCGCCTGTACAGCGATCGGGAGGAAGGGCCGCCGGCGGGCTGCGAGTTGTTGCTGCCGTGGGGCGCCGTGGTGCGGCGGGTGTGGGGTTCTGCTGCTGCGAGGGAAAGGAGAGAGAAAGGAGGGGAGACGGTCGAGGGGGGAGGAGCTCACCTTCGAGCGGACAGAGGGAGGCGGATCGGTGCAGAGCAGCGGTGGTTTGGCCGGCGGGGAACGTCGATGGCGGCGGCGCTCCGAGGCTCCCCTGTGCCCACCGAGGGGTGGAGGAGGGAGAGGGCGCCGGGGAGGTTCCATTCCCGCCGTTTGGGAGCGAGGAGGAGGCCTCCCTCGGCGGCGATCGCCGGAGAGAAGGAGCTGTTTTTTCGGGTGGAGGTGTTGGGTTCAGAGAAATACAGAGCAGAGAAGAAAGAGAGAGGGGAAGGGAGAGAATGGAGGCGGGGAAGAGGAAGGAGGGAGAAGAAGGAGGGTTAGGGGAAACCCTAGGGTATCGGGTAGGGTTATAGGGAAGGGGACAGCTGCATCAACCGTTCCCTGCTCCTCTGCAGATACGTGGACAGGTTCAGATGAATCTGTACCGAGGTAGAAGAAAGGTGCGAAAAGTTATTGGGCCTAGGGGTGAGTTGGGCTGGGCCTTGTGTGCTCCTCTCTCTCTCTCTCTGTTTTTATATTTTATTTCTGTTTGTTTTTTTTTTTGCTAAAAGGAAAAGAGAGAAAAGGGAGTGGGTTTGAGGGTTAGAAAATTAGGTAATATTTTTGTATAATTGGATTTTTGGGTAACAGCAACATGTGCATGTTTTGGTTTTCAAAAAGTTCAAATATTTTGTTGTTTGCAAATTTAATTGAATTTAGATGATTTTGACATTAAGTGAAAAAGGGTGATATTAAGCAATTTAAAAGATTTTGAATTCAAGTTTCTTTGAAACAAAGGATTTAGTTGTTTTGTAATTTTCATAAAATTCAAAGGGGTTGCTGTTTTGGAAACTTATTTGAATTTGAATGCAAATTGCATTAAGTGAATTACTAAAAGCCAATTTTTAAGTAGTTTGAACCTTATGGTTTAATGGATACAAAAAGGATTAGAATTTGGTTTGTAATTCTCATAAATTCAACATGGTTATTGTTTGGAAGAAATTGTAATTGAATTTGAAAAGGGTTTGATAGTAAATGAATTTTTGATGGAAACAAAACAACAGTTTTGGAATCACAACTTTAATGGAAACAAATGATTGTTTTGCTTTGAAATATCATTTTGGAAAATTGTAACATCACAAGGATGAAACAAAAGGTTTGAATTTTGGTTTGAAATTCAAATAGAAAACAAAGGAAAACAAAGAAAAACAGAGGAAAACAAATGGAAAACAAGCAAAACAAATGCAATGAACATGATGTCATGATGCAAAACATAAAATAACAGAGAGCAAACATTCTAATGGCTATTTTTCATACTTGGGATGTTACAGTGGAATTCAAATTATAGAATGAAAACAGAAAAAAAAACCGAAAAAAAACCGACCAAGCACAACACAGTCGCCTGTTCTGTCGCGCTAGCAGCCCAACACTTTCTTCCCTTCCTAATTCGGCCCATACCAAGTAGAAAACTTCCCTGCCGAATTCCCCCTCCCATAGGCCTTGGCCCAAAGTCGCATCGGTAAACATCAAAAGAAGTGAACACATAGCTCTAACAGGAACCATGTGGTGGCCTGGTGGTTTGGTTAGGCAACGGTTGAGCGTGAGGTTCATGGTTCGAACCCCCTAGCGGACTTATTTTGGCGATTTATTCTTTATCATGGTAGTTCTACATCGCATCGGTAAACATAAAAACAAGTGAACATATGGTTCTAACAGAAACCGTGCGGTGGCCTGGTGGTTTGATGAGGCAACAGTTGAGCGTGAGATGCATGGTTCGATCCCCAGCAAACCTATTTTTGCGATTTATCCTTTATCATGGCAGTTCTACATTGCATCGGTAAACATCAAAACATGTGAACAAATTGTTCTAACAGCAACCGTGCGGTGGCCTGGTGGTGTGTTGAGGCTACAATTGAGCGTGCGATGCAAGGTTCGAACCCCAAGCGAACCTATTTTTGCGATTTATCCTTTATCATGGCAGTTATCCAGTAGACATGCCACATAGGCGAGGTTGATGATGTGTCTATCCAACAGGTATGCCACGTAGGCGGAGTTGATGATGTGTCCGTCCAATCGTACCGACGCATCCACATTTACAATGTCATGACGATTTAAATTCGTCGTTATCGGTTAAAAACAAGGCCACGATCGTTCGTGACGATATCACTTTACAAAATCACGACGTTTTTTAACCAAATCGTCATGAAAAATCAACATTTTGATCCCCTTCAGCGGCTAACGACGATATGGCAACAAATCGTCGTAACTTTATGACGATTTCGGACATTGTCGTTGCGAGAACGTCATGTATCAACACATTTCTTGTAGTGAAACATTCTTCCACGGGATAGTTCCAGGAAAGGCGATCCGTCCACTCGGAACAATCAACCTAGAGGTTGTGTTGGGCAATCGACGCAACTACAGAAGAGAATTCCTCGACTTTGAAGTAGTCGACTGGCCCTCACAGTACCACGCCATTCTTGGTCGAACAGCGTTCGCCAGATTCATGGCAGTACCACACTACGCGTACCTGAAGCTCAAGCTACCCGGGGAATATGGTGTAATCGCCATCGACGGAGATTTCCAGAAATCTAACAAGTGCGACATCGAGTTCAACGAGATCGCAAAATCTTTCGGGATGCAAGAAGAACTGCAGGAGCTGGCAAAGACCACGGACCACTCCGTGATGCCCCTCACGAAGAAAAATGCGCCAGAATTGGAGTTCAGCGCCAACACCGACACCCGAAAACATCAGGTGCACCCGACAGATTCTGCGAAGACAACGATGGTCTCAACTACCCTCTCGCAAGCATAGGAAAGCGCGCTCATCGAACTCCTCCGTGAGTACTGGGAAATTTTCGCTTGGCAGCCCTCAGATATGCCAGGAATACCCAGGGAGTTCGCCGAGCACTCACTCGAAGTCTTCAAAGATGCAAAACCCATCAAGCAGACCACTCGACGGTTCTCAGAACCCAAGCAGAAAGCGCTAGGAGAAGAAGTAAACAGATTGCTAGCAGCAAAATTCATGAGGGAGATCAAGATATCCACTTGGTTAGCAAACCCGGTGCTGGTCCCAAAGAAGAACACTGACATCCTTCGAGTGTGCATTGACTACACGTCATTAAATAAGCACTGCCCTAAGGATAACTTTCCCCTCCCGCGAATCGACCAGATCGTGGACTCTACTGTGGGTTGTCAACGCCTCTCCTTCCTGGATGCCTATTCGGGATATAATCAGATCCGGATGAAGCAGGAAGATGAAGAAAAGACAACATTCATCACACCCCACGGTGTATACTGCTACACGACAATGCCCTTCGGGCTCAAGAACGCAGGCACAACATATCAGCGCTGCATGCAAAAATGTCTCGCCAAGATCATTGGCAAGAACGTACAAGTGTACGTTGACGACATCGTCATCAAGACTCGAGTAGAGGATACACTCCTCAAGGACATTAGAGAAACATTCGACGCTCTCAATGCATACAGGATCAAGCTCAATCCGACAAAATGTGTCTTTGGCGTCCCAGCAGGAAAACTTCTCGGGTACCTGGTATCCGCGAGAGGCATCGAAGCCAACCCAGAGAAAATACAAGCAATCTTGACAATGAAGGAACCAACCAATCTACGCGGAGTCCAGCAGCTCGCAGGGCGACTAGCCGCCTTGAGCAGATTTACCGCACGATTGGGCGAGCATGCATTACCCTTCTACAAACTGTTGAAGAAGACGGACAAGTTTGAGTGGACACCAGAAACTAAGCAGGCATTCGCAGACCTGAAACGATCGTTGCAAAGAAGGCGCATCCTTGCAACACCGCAAGAGAGGGAGCCACTATACCTATACCTAGCCGCAACAAACCAGGTCATCAGCACGGCCATCGTAGTCGAACGACCTGAGTAGGGCAAGGCATATGGAGTCCAACGACCGATCTACTACATCAGTGAAGTGCTCTCGCCATGCAAGCAACGATACCCTCACTACCAGAAGCTCGCATATGGAGTTGTTCTCACGGCTCGAAAGCTCAAGCACTACTTCCAGGAACACACCATCACAGTGGTTAATGATGCCTCACTCGGTACAATCATGAACAACCCAATGGCATCCGTAAGAATAGCAAAATGGAGCATCGAGCTGGGCGCTTGGGACATCACCTATGCAGGACGCAATTCAGTAAAATCCTAGGTACTCATGGAATTCCTGAGCGAGTGGACAGAGCTACAAACGCCCGGGCCGTCAGAATACACGAGTAACTGGATCATGTACTTCGACGGGTCCAAGAGAAATGAAGGAGCAGGAGCTGGAATCGTCCTAATATCACCTAGAGGAGACAAGCTGCAGTACGCCCTACGATTGGATTTTCCACCCGATGATCCAGCATCGAATAATGACGCAGAATATGAGGCTCTGTTGCATGGGATGAATATGGTAGTTGTGTGTGGAGCCACCCGACTGATGATCTACGGCGCTTCCAATCTCATCGTGCAACAGACAATGAAGGAGTGTGACGCTATTGCTGAAAACATGGTCGCCTATCGTGACATGTACAACCTACTCGAAGGAAGTTTCAAATGATGCGAGCTCAAACATATTGCAAGATCCAGCAACGAAGAAGCAGACAGGCTGGCAAACATGGGTTCCACAAACACACCCATACCGCCAGGGATATATTTCGACCGGATGACTAAACGATCAGTCAAAGTCAAGAAAACTGCAGGAGCACCCGCAGCACTGGAAACAGAGGTCAGCCCGCAAGATGCCATTATCGAGCTCATTCATAATATTTCGCGACAAGTTTTTCTGGTCGAGCCAGTCTGGACGCAGAAATACCTCGACCACTTGTCCGCCAAACAGCTCCCAGCAGACCCTCGCGAAACTCGACAGATAATCAGACGCAGTAAATCCTTTCGGATAGTCAACGGAGAATTATACAGACAGAGCATCTCGGGCATACTGCAGCGATGTATAGCACCCAAAGATGGCAAGGAATTACTACAAGATATCCACCAAGGAGACTGCGGACATCATGCTAGCTGGAAAGCAATCATGGGAAAAGCCTTCCGAGCAGGATTCTACTGGCTTACAGCAGCCAGAGACGCAAAGGAACTGGTCGACAGGTGCAACGCTTGCCAGAGATTCACACCAAAACCTCACGCACCCGCTACGGAATTGCATATGATACCCATCGCCTGGCCCTTTGCCCAATGGGGGTTGGACATGGTAGGACCACTACGCAAGACCACGCCAGGTGGATATACACACTTGCTGGCCGCAGTCGACAAATTTACCAAGTGGATCGAAGCCATGCCAGTAACCGCAGCTAGCGCCCAATGCACCGTCAAATTCCTCAACTCCATCGTATGCAGGTTTGGAATACCACATGACATCATTACTGACAATGGTAGCAACTTCACGGCAAAGGAAACACAGCAGTTCTACGAAGAAAAGGGCATCATCTTCAAGTTTGCTTCAGTTGCCCATCCGCAAACAAACGGCCAAGTCGAAAGATCCAACGGATTAGTTTCGGCTGGCATCAAGACACGTCTACTCGACCGTCTACACCCGGCAGCAGGACATTGGGCAGAAGAGCTACCCTCCATGCTATGGAGCCTACGCACAACTCCAAATCGATCCACAAACTACACACCATTTTTCATGGTATACGGGGCTGAAGCAGTCCTTCCCGAGGATGTCAGGTTCAGGGCCCCAAGAGTTATTGCCTACAGCGAAGAAACCTCCAACAGGGCCCTCACGGATGATATGGACGCACTCGACGAAATGCGCGATATTACACTCGCAAGATCCGCAGTATATCAGCAGTCACTGCGAAACTATCACAGTCGCCGCATACGCCACAGAGCCTTCGTAGTAGGAGACCTGGTGCTACCGCTCAAGCAGAAGGAAGGACACAAGCTCGTGCCACTATGGGAAGGACCCATCATAATACACGAAGTTATCCCAGGTGGCGCCTATCGACCGAAGAACCCGACGACTTGAGGCATCTATTCCAATCCTTGGAATGTTGCACCACTCCGCAAATTTTATCCCTAGATTTATTTTACTCACAGTAATAAGGCTACACTAGCCATCTTGTAGATCGACAGAAAAACACATGACTTCTCAGTCATTGCAATAAAAATACATGGTTTCTCAACCATAGACACTCGAAGATTCTTCATCCTTACATGCTAAAAGTAACAGGTATACACCCCACAAACACACGGGGGCTACGCCTAACTCAGCATCACAGGGAAAATTTTATATACAAGGTGAACACCTTACAACAGTTTTTACAACTACACAGCACGATAGGATACATACATCCTACAATCAAACATGGCGACGAGCATTCTCAGTCACCAAAACCCGATCTACCTCAGCCGTGGTCAGTCGAATGATTTCCTCTGCCGCAGGACGAACAACCCTATAATGAGGAGAGATATCGTCGATTGGAACATCAGGAAGTCTAGCTATGGAGTTGAAATTCACCTCAGGATGCCACAACCGGACGAAAGAGAGAGCCACCACCGAGCCGCAAATCATCTGATTGCGAACACACTCGTGAATCTCTCCTTCTCGCCCGAACACCCTGAGAAGATGGCTCCAATCTTCAGGACCCCTCTGCAGCGGATAGAAAGCGGCGTTCATTGCTATCAAAACCTCGTGAAAAGAACTCACGAGTATCTTCGCCTCGATGATTCGGAACTTCAAGGTCGCAAGAACAAAGCCTCGACTACGATCAGACCAAAAGTTATTCGCATGAGGCTTTGAGCTGCCAGATTCTTGAAGGATGTGGTTCTCCACCCATTGTTTCTCAGTCCTATCATCCGGCTGAACAACTGAAAAGAAAAGGTATATGATCAAAAAAGGATACAAGACAAAGAAGACTTGGGGGCTGCACTACTTACAGAGCAAATCCCTGGCAACAGACGCCAACTCATCCATCACAAACTGCCCGCGTTCAATCGCCAGCTTTTGTTTGGACTTCGCCACATCCGCTACCCCACGCAAAGCTTTTAGCTTGCGTTCACCCTCCGAAACGCGATCACGGAGGCCTGCAAAGGTCCCAACAGCGGCAACGAGAGGATTTGCTGGGGCAGCAAGTCCACTTGAAGACTCCGCGGCAACCCCGGCTACCTGGAAGAATACAAGGAAATTAAAGGAATAAGATGCCCTATTCGAGATATAACAACCACCTATTCGACAGGTGCTCGGGGGCTACTCCCATCGGGAGGAAACACACAATCACGGGAAGCTTTTCAGAAGGACATCTCGATTAAAACGATGAAAATACGGGAGCACATCCCAAGGTTCATTACAATCGACAAAACGAAATACAAAGGAAATATACTAAGGAGCTACAGTTGTGCTGCCACTCACGGCGGTGGTCCCTCCCCTAGCACGGACAAACAACTCGGATAACTTCCGAGCAAGGACTCCGGCTGGCTCGCCGAAACGACGAAGCCCTACCTTTTTGCCCGTAGAAGGATCGACAGGAAGCTCCGAGTAGGCCTCCTCCAAGCCTGTGACTCCATGCGCCAGTGCGAACTGGATGGCGGTCTTCGCCCCAGATTCTGACTGAGCAACCGCGTAGGTATCAAGGAGATTGCTCTCCGAGAAAATCTTCAGCAGATCACCCAACGCAGGTGCAGACACGGCGTTGACTAGAAGGCGGCCATGCAGCTGCATCAGCACTCGAGTGGCATCGCCAATCAAGGTGCAAACCCCTTCGGCGTGCTTCCTGAGCTGAGCGAGGGAATCGGTCAGCGCATCCACCCGCTGGACCCCAGGAAGCTCGAGTGGGACGCCCAGAAGACCTACAAACAAAAATGTTAAAATCCAAAGGACTCGCCAATACAGAAGACAAACCATTGGCCAAAAGCAACTTACCCGCAAAGCGTTCGGCGAGAGGACGAAGGAAGTCGACAAGGTCGGCATCCGCCTTGGTGCCAGCATCCTCCAAAATCTTCAGAGCATCCTGGGCAGCCGCAAGCTTTCCTTCGAGATCAGCCGACATCATGTGGGAGGACTCGAGTTCCCGTCGAGTAGCTGCCAACTCAGCCTCTTGAGCAATTGCCCGAGTGGAGGCATCCGCCTTCTCGGTCTTCATAAACTCAACTTGAGCTGTGCAGCAATAGTTGTCAGAGACGAAAAATTGGTGGAAGTAAAAAGATAAAGACGGAATAAGATGGTAAACTTACTTCGAAGAAGCTCATTCTCCGCAGTGAGTCGGTCACGGTCTGATCGAAGGATCCCGCATTCCGCGTCAGCAAGAAGAACACGGCGACCAACGGCCGCGAGGGAGTCGATAAGTGACTGCAAGGAACATGAAGATAGAAGAATCGGAAAAGAGAAATTTGAGCCTATACTCGACTGTAAACAATCGAGTATAGCCTCGGGGGCTACTCCCATCGGGAGCACTGTCGTGCACCCGATAAAACGAAGAAGAAGAAATAAAAGACTATCTTTGAGCCTGTAGCCGATCGCATGCGATCGACTACATCCTCGGGGGCTACTACCATCAGGAGCACTGCCGTGCACCCGATAACAAATCCAATACTGACGAAGAATTGAAGAAGCAGGCAGCAAAGTTTACCTGGCCTTGAGCGAAGGAGAGGGGATCCGCCGAGCTACCCGACACCTCCTTCGTAGTCGAAGCCCCAGCATCGAAACTAGGAATTCTGTATTCCGTAGTCGCTTCGTTGGGGGCTACACTCGGTGAATTCTGGACGGTGTCAGCGGTAGGAGTCTCACCCGCAACTCCAACTTTCTTCCTCTTTTCGAGAGCAAGGGAAGAGACCAACCTGCGAGGGCTGATAGCTTGCAGGCTACAATGAAGACAATACGTCAAAAAGATGCGAAAGGAAATGTTCGACTAAGAGCAAGAAGAGAAACTTACTCGTCGTCATCTTCTTCGTCCAACATATCCGCATTCCAAGCGGTTTGGATATTTGGAATCGAAGGAGAAGGGGCGCGCGTACGCAGCGGAGTGACGGTGATGGGCTCCTTCCCGGGCGATTCCTTGTCCAAAGAATTGTCCTTGGAGGTGGCCTCATCATCCCCCACTCGACATCGTTTACGGTGGAGGAGACCGTCATTCGAGTCCTCTGCGCCATCCGAGGAATCGTGCTCGGAGCTCGAAGAGTCAGCAGCAACACTGGTATCGGCTGGGCCGTCCAGGTTACTCGCCAACAAATCCGAGGCCTCCTCCCCAGACATTGGTGGATAGCAGGTGGCCACGGCTAGGCTCTACAAAAATAAGATAGAAGAAAGACGAAAGAAGAATTCAATCAACACAATTTCAAAGCAAGGAAAGAAATGAAGACAGAGAGGAAAATAAAAACTTACGTCGGATGGCGGAGGCCTTGACGACTCGAAAGCTGCAACCGTGCAGTCGGGGAAGGTTTCGCCTACCTTCAAACTGGTGATTGCCGCGATCTTTTTCTCGAACTCGACGTTCGAGAGCTCTTCGCGGCTGACGCGACTGGGGTCCTCAGTGCCCTTGTACTCCCACATCGTGGAAGGCCTGCTTTGTAGAGGCTGAATCCGGCACTTGAGGAAGATACCCGCCAGGTGCAGCCCGTTCAACACGACTCCGGCGGCTTGGTCCCGTAAGGCAGCCACCTTGGCGAGTAGCGGAGTGACTACCTGGTTTTCTTCAGCCGACAGCTTGTGCGCCCAGGATCTCTGCCTCTTCAGAACGGCGAATGGATGGAACTCTTGAATCCCATCCGAGCTGTTGTCGGTGACGTAGAACCACTTCTTCCTCCACCCTTGAGCGGAGTCGATGAAGTGCATCGCGAAGTAGCAGGAGTCCGATCTCGCCTGGATCCCGAAACCGCCGGTGCGCAGCGGCTCGCCATGCTCGGACTCCACTCGCGACTTCTCGCGGAAGATGCAGATCTTGAAAAGGGCTTTCCAGAGGCCCCAATGCGGGCGAATTCCCAGAAAGCACTCGCAAAATACAATGAAGCACGAGATGTGCTGCACTGCATTTGGAGGCAGATCGTGGAGCTGTATGCCGTAGACATACAGCAATGCCACGAGGAAGGGATGAAGAGGAAAAGAAAGCCCGCGAGACACGTGGTCCGCGAAGACCACGCGTTCGTTCGCGCTGGGGTTGGGTACCTCTTCCTTCTTGCCGAGGCGCACCCGTTTTTCAGCTTCCGGCAGCAGCAGTCCCTCCCGCTGCATCTCCTTGATGCTCTTGGTGGTCTTGTTGGGTGAGCGCCAATCACCCGAGCGTGGTGCGGGTGGCATAGGGACCTCCCCTGACGCCCTCGACGACGAGACGACGGCACGTTTCTTGCCTCCCGCCATTGTTGCTAGCACGAGCTCGAAGAGAGAGAAGGTGGAGCGCGAGGAAGAAGATGAGCGAAGAAGGCGAAGGCTGGGAAATTTTCACCGTTTCACCAAGGCTTGCATTTATACACAGGGCCAATCGATCCTGGCCGCTCGCTGAGCCACGTAGCATCCATCGCAGCCGCCGTGTGCGAAGGCGAAACAAAATGGCGGTGGATGTTGTTTTGTGCCACGATCCTAACAGTGGATCGTGCGCATTTACTGTGCGCAGTTCGCGTAAAAACCGGGAACGACGTCTCGTTTCCGGTCAAAAAGCTGACAAAGTGGGCCAGCCCTTCTGCTCTCACTCCGTCACGTCCCATCGGGAGGATAAAAGTGCGCCATGACGTCATAGCGTGCATCATCAAGCTGAAGAATCTTTCGAATGGAAAGTCCAAATACGAAAATAACTTCGTATGGACAAACTCCTTCGAATAGAAAGTCCAAACACGGAAATAACTTCGTATGGACAAATTGTGACGTGAAATCTCTTTCACGGGAAAAAATACCCTGCACATGAAAACTCTTTCGTATGGGCACAATACCCCAAACATGAAAACTCTTTCATATGGGCATAAAACTCCGAACACGAAAACTCTTTCGTATGGACAAGAACCCCAAACTCAAAACTACGCGAGTAGGCAGATCCTTCCACTCATTCACACGATGTCTGCACATCATAAACCTGGATTGTTCAGCCGACTAGGTACATCCGGATGCCATATTCTTTCGAATATGAAGGTAAGACCCGAAAGATCTCTCTTAAGGGCCTGGAATCGCACTCAAGCTGCGTCCTCCGGTATGATTCCGTGTCAACAACACGAAGAAAAATCCTAGCGGACGCGCCGGGTACCCACATAGGTTAAGTTCGACTCGGTAAGACCACTATGGCCCAGTCGCAACAATCACCTCATCGGATTCGAGTCGGAGTTCTCGAATCCGTGTAGGCCAGAACTGTTTTTGCCCTAGTTGCAATTAATTGGCCCTGCTCTTTCGGGAGAGCCAAACTACTGCGCCATATCCTTCTGCGATAAACAGCCATAAAGACATGCACTTTCATTACTCGATACTCGGGTGTAAAAAGCTCATCACACAGGGTACACGCCCTCCAAACAGGAAACGACCATGCTGGTTATCCGAAAGAAAGAAGGATGAAAAATCTGACCGTCTACTCGACTGGAAAAATCCCAATCGAGCAAACGCTCGGGGCTACTGACGAAGGGATGGATCTTGGACCCTGCGGGTAAGGACACACCGTCTCAGGCCCGAGGTTAAGGCCCAAGAAGGGAAGCCCTTGGAGTATTCTGGAAGTCCCACATTGTAACATCCCAAGTATGAAAAACCACCCCTAGAATGTTTGTTTCTTGTTTAATTAAAGTTTTGCATCATGTCATCATATTCCTTGAATTGTTTGCATTTGTTTACTTTGTTTTCCATTTGTTTGCTTCTGTTTTACTCTGTTTTCACAGTTGAAATTCAAACTTTATTCAAACATTTATTTCATACTTGTTATGTTACAACCTTTTAAATCAAGAGTTCAAATAAAAACAACCAATTTGTTTCCATTTTATCCCATAATGTTTAACTGTTAAAATGGTGGCCTTTAATCAATCAATTAATTCCCATGTTATTCCAAAAATTCAAATTCAAATCCCAAACAACACTCAATTGGATTTATGAATATTATCAAAACAATCAACTCATTTGTTCTATTTAAGCAATAGGGTTCACCCTATTAAAAAGTTTGTTTTCAATAATAAACATTTAATAAGAAAATTCTTCCAATTTTGAATTAATTCCCAAACAGCAATTTAATTTGAAAACTTTTGAAAAACCAAGTTAGCATTTAGTTGCTATGGGAAAAACTAACCCAACCATAATTTTTCTAAATTTTTCCTAGCCTTAAAACCTAAAAAATCCTTCCATTTTTATTTCTGCAAAAAAAAAACAGAAGGAGGAAATTTTTTTAAAAATAAAAACGGGCGCCAGGGTCACTGGGCTGCGCCCAGCCCACCTTCTCCTTTCACTCCGTGCAGCCCGGCCTTTTCTTTTTCTCTCCAGCCCGCGTACCGGTTCGCCCTTCTAATCCTCCTTCTTCCCTGCGTACGGCAGCGATCGCAGCGGTGCCACGTCGCCGCCGCCGCGAGCAGACGGCCATCCTCGCAACCGAGCCCCTATAAAGCTAGCCCTAGGCCGCGCCGCAGCCCTAGCCTAGCTACTCCCTCTTCCCTCGAGCTCCCGCCGCTGTTTTCCCCTCTCGCTGCCACCTCCCTTCCCTCTGCAACCTCACCGGAGAAGCGCCTCTCTGAACCTCCGATGAACGCCGCCACCTCGACGCACTACCATCCCACCTAGCCACGGGGATCGCACCGCGGTACCTCCCTCTACCTCCTGGACACCACAGCAGCCCCGGAGACCCCCTGCTTCCACGCCGTCGTCCTCGCCGCTGTCCGCGTCTTCCACCTCGCCGTCGACTGAACCCGTGGACGCCGTCGCCGTTGCAGCCCTCCTTCTTCCACGCCGACCACGGGAACGAGTTCCCCGTACGTACCTCGACGTCCTCGACATCGCTGCAGCCACGGAGGGAGTCCACAACGTCGCCACCGTCTTCCTCGTCGCCGTCGAGCTCGCTGCCCCAGGCCTCTGCTTCGATTACGGCGAGGGTGAGCAGTCGTGTCCCTCTTCTCCTCTCTCCTGCTTGCGCGAGCACATGCACCACCACATGCACCCCATCAGCACACGGGCGAGCAGCACAACCACGGTGATCGCCGCCGGCGTCTTCCTCTCTGACGAAAGTTCAGTCTTTTCGTCAGTTAAAAGTTCAGATGCGCGTAACTGAACCTCAACCATACTGCATCGCTTATACTGACACAGAACGATCGCTTACCGCACTGGCAGCAGCGTTGCGCGCGCACGGGCAGGTCGTGGGTTCGAGCCCTGCGCTGCGGAATAAAATCCAATCTTTTGCGCGGGGCACTGACAGGCAGGCCTCACCTGTCTGTGGCACTGGTGCCACGCGTGCACACGTTGTCCCTAGGCCCACTGGCAGTGCCTAGGGTAGATGCCCACGCTGTATAAAAAGTTTTTAACCTTTTCTGTTTTATTTCAAAGCCCTTTTAAATTACAGAATGGTCCTCTAATTTAAATTGCTTATAACTTTTAAATTATAACCCCAAATAATAAAAGTAAAATATGTGTGTTGATCCAAATTAAATTATCTATCTAACTAAACCACTTGTTTTCTGTTTTGAATTTTCCAAATGCAATTAAATTTGAATTCAAACAATTCATTTGTAATTTGATAAAATCCATAACTAATTCATACTAAATCCAAATAATGCAAATAAAATATGTTTTCCATGCTAATTCAAACCACCTATTCAAATATAAATTTTGTTTCATGGTTTGAATAATTAAAATTGCTTAAATAATTTAAACCTTGTTTAAATCATTTAAAATTGCTAAATCCATAACTTGCTCAAAATAAATTATTCTTGAACATGTAAAATATGTTTTCAAGCTAGAAAAATATAAACTTTTCAAATATGAATTTGAATTTAGGATTGGAACAAATAAAATTCAAATAATATTCAACTTGTTTTAAATTCATTTAAAACTTGTTTAATTTTTGTTTAAGTCATAATAAATTCATCCTAATTCCTTTTTCAATATTTGAAACATGTAATCCACACAAAATTTTATGATATTTTCAAATATGAATTTTGTTATTTATTTGTCACAATTTAAATTGGTGAAAACAACAACTACTTGTGTACTCCCTTTAAGGAACCAAAAATTCCCTAAATTAATAAATAAAATTCTAAATTGGTAAACCTCATTTCCATTTGGTTCTATTGTTGTTATTTTGTTGTTTTCCTCATCCATGCATCATACTAATCCACTTTCACCTGTTGGTTAATTGGAAAACAATTGTTTCAACCATAATTCATGGGCTTTTCATATGCAACTCAAAATTGCATATGTGTCCATTTAAATTGTGTTACCATGTCAACTAGTTTATTTTGATGCATACATTAACTTGACATGCATCATCCCATGATTGTGCACTATGCCATGACATTGATTGTTTACCTTTCTGTATTGTTTGTTTGTTTCTTCTCGGATAGACGACGACGTTGAGACAGACGATACTTACGACACCCCTTCTGAGGATCTAGCCCAGTACCAGGCTACTGAGTTTGCAGGCAAGTTATCACTCACATGAACCATTGTGTTCCTTTCAACATTGGTTACCGATACTTTCCGTTGTCTATTTCTGCTAGCCATATGTATTGTTGCTTCTGTTACGAACCTATCACATGATACCCTGAACCCTGATATTGCCTCACCTCCAGTCCTATAACCCCGTTGCTTGGGCCCGTGTCTTACTAGTATGCTTAGGGTTGTTTTGCTCGAGTCTGTTATCGGTTACTTTCTGTTATCATATTTGATTATATTCTGGGGCTCGATGTTAAACAACAACCTGTTAATTTGAGGTAATAATAAGTTGCTGATAAGGCACCGGCAGGAGGCCCGGAGTGGTTTTGAGGCCTGCTAGTGTCGACCCTAATTAGGAAAAGGGTCTTGTCTACTGATCCATGATGAGCGCACTATCCGCATGTGGGAAGCGTGCATGGGCGCCCCCCTCAATTTGATTCGATCCGCATCTCGTCCAAATCACCACAATTAGTTCGGGCTTTCCATTTGATGCACGCATATGCAGGTACGAACCCGAGGCCAGGGTGGAACTTTTGTAGTCGGCATTTAGGGCGGCGTGGTCTTCCAGTGCTATGAGGGTCCCCTTTTCTTCGTGGGGCTCGATTAGACGCGCACGCACAGCACGTGGTGCTTTGGGCTTGATGCGAAGAAGAGTTGAGTTGTGTTGAGTACCCCTCTTGGTGGGAAAGGCCTTCCCATCTGGCGGGTTATTCTTACGTGTACGGCCAAATTGGTGCACCCCTGCAGGGATAAATCTTCTCGAGAAGCCGTGTTTTCCACGGTTATGGTTAACTTGGTGAAAGTACTGGCTAACAAGTACTCAGAACAACCTACACCTAACTAATGATAACCTGACTAGTAATAAGCTTATTGACACAACAATTTGAACCATCATTAATCCAACTGTGTGAGTTATCCTCGGATTGCTTCTTTGGATAAGGGGCGAGATCCAGGATGGGTTTGTGTGGTGGTTAGTTGTAGTTGGTTACGATACGCAATCTTATCCCCTTTCTGATAGCCGGAAGTTGTAGTATGTTCTGTAGTTGGTTAGTGCAGCCAGTTGCAGCATCTTTTATATCCCTTTCTTCCGTTGAACCCAAGGCATCTGTGCTTGGTGTTGACGGGCTACACTTTGGTGAACTGTGAGTCTTGCTTGCCAGTACGTTTATGTACTGACCCCTTTGGGGCTGTGGTTTCCGCAGACTACATTTCCGAGGATCCCCGTGACGGCTACTACGTGGAGTTTGACGAGGCTGCTGACGAGTAGGTAGCGGACCCGGGCAGGATCCGAGACATCGTGGATGGGCTCCGTTTTCTTTTCATTCCCGGCTTCTTAAGCCTATTTGGATTTGTCTGTACTCAGACCCTTTGAATGCTTCCGCTGAGATGTAACGATGTTATGTTGGGACATGTGTCCTCTGGATGATTGTATTTGCTATCTCTGCTCTAGTGAGAGCTATTTGCAACTTATTTCCATCTTTTGTGTCTTAGAGATCTGTTGTGTTATCATTTTGTTCAACGCCGTTGACGTACCATGTGTGTATGCTATGAAGTACGTCAATGGTAGTATCCTGATTTCTATGGGATGGTTTACGTAGACGCTGAACAGATAGGGGTTGGTTGTCACACATACGTGTGTTGGCCTACTCGTAAGAGATGCGGGTGCCGGTAAGCCCCGCAATCCAATCCACTACTGTTCAACGGAACTGCGAGTATCCTCTAGAAGTCCGGGTGCGACAAATGGTATCAGAGTCTGTCTGCCTGTAGGATCCCTTTTACTGGTCGCAGTTGAGTCTAGAAACTATTTTGTAGCTATATAGGAAAAATGAAACGTGAGAGTAGGAATTCTGCCATTTTTCTTCTTTCCCCACCCACCCACCCTTTTCTGGTAAGGAAGTGCAACGTTGTTTTTCCCTTCTCACCTAAACTTTCAAGTTAGGATTTCACGAATCCTGGTTTCTCTAGGATAGTTATATCTACTAGACCATAGGAATGGAGGTGGTTGTGACATGATTTATCATGTTGCCTACTCACGATTGAGAACGGAGGCGTGTAAGCCCCGGAAGCAAATCCTCTATCCCTTAAGCAGTAGATATTGATCCTTTAGAAGCCCGGATGGGTTTTCAGTAGTACCTCAGGAGTTTTGGTCTCGTGTTTCCCGTTGTTGCTTCGATATCCTGTTCTTCTCAACATCCTTTTCGTCCGTTGAAACCTTGTTGTTGCTTTCCACTTCAGTTCTCTACCGGCGTCTAATCAAAACTTCCCCGATCATCTGCAGATGGATCTCAGGTTCTACCCGCAGGTGGTTCGGATGACTCGTTGCGAGAGCACTGCCGGTTATCCGGAGATGCTGAGGGACATGGTCACTTATATGGGGTTCCGTTGGGCACCAGAGTACCAGGTCTACGAGCAGCAGCGAGAGTTTGACCAGACCTACTACCAGGCTATCGTCTACATTCTGTCAGATGATGGCATGAGCGTTGTCCACCGCTACGAGGCAGTAGGTTCCACAGTGGATATGGCTGTGCAGCAGGCAGCTTATGTGAGTCTCACCGTCCTTCGTGCTGACTACTGGGGATTTGACGATTCTATCTATCGCCACATCCCCCGTGGTTACATCACTTCGGAGGGAGCTCACTTCACTCTCTACGATAACCTGGATGTCTACGAGCATGATAACACCAGGCTGCACACCACCGCTCAGTTTGTGAGGCACAGTGACGCAGTTGCCACCACAATCTCTCAGGAGTTGGCTTCAGTCAGAGAGCAGCTCTACCTTGCTTTGACTCGTCTGGCGACGTACACCACAGACTTTGTTGGAGATGAGCGCTTTGCACGTTTCGATCAGCCAGTTGGTCGTCGTCTGCCAGATGCTGGAGGTTACGAGCCGATCAGAGGTCCACTCCTCAACCTCGGTGCTGGTTACACTGGGATTCCACGCTTTGGAGCACAGGGAGTCGACGCTATGTACTTCACCACACCTAGAGTCGCTCTCAGACCACGTCAGATCTATGTGGATCGCCGTTCTACTTTCGTGGACGTGCTCCTCACCATATCTCTCGTCGTACTACGCACCGCCGTCCTGCGTGATGAGCATGGGAGTACCGATGTATCCATTCTTAGCTATGTTTAGTTATCCTTTGGCTTTCGAACCATTTATGGTGTGTTGGATATTCTGATGTATTTGAACATGTGATGATGTACCTGTTGGTTATCTATTCATGCGTCGGAATAATCTCTCTTTCGGTTTCCAAGTCTACCTGTTTCTGTGGTTGTGCTAAAATGCATGTCTATTCAGGATGCCGCCAACAAGGAACAACCCGCCTGAGCCACCGCCAATCACGGAGCTGTTGACTCAGATGACTCAGGTCGTGACGCAGATGGCCCAGATCCAGGCTAACCAGCACAACAACCAGAATGCTCCACGAGTCAGCATCAAGGAGTTTCTGAGTCTGGGCCGAGAGCTTTCGTGGCAACACGCGAGCCTTTGGATGCTGATGACTGGATCCGGGAAATGGCCAGGGCTCTGGTGTAACGCCCGGGGATTTTTCTTCCCCACTAGATTTTTTGTTTTCCCTTTTCGCATCATGGCATCGTGCATTGCATTTTTTTTAAACCCTTAAAATTGTTTTCTCTCAAACCAATTCAAATTGTCAACTAAAAATATTTTTGGTACTGTTTTCAAATTCTTGAGATGACTTATAAGTAAGTCAATGTTTCATCTAAATTATTTTATAAACATTGTTTTCCCTATTTAAAACCCCTACATAACTTTTGGGAATGTTGACAAATTATTTTTTCTTTTATCGAACATTAAAATTTGTATCGTTGTATTTGTAAAACCTTGCCAAATTTTGATTATTGTTTTCTTACATAATCTTGTTTCTTTCTATCAATCTTACCATATATTTATTTCTCTCTTCTTCCATCATTTTCTTATCTCTCTTTTATTTCCTGGAAAGGAGAAACTTCCCATTTTTCCTTAAAAGGCCAGGAGGCACTATTTGGCCCGGTCCATATCCCATCCTTCTTCTTCCTCCTTGACGTCACCTGTGTACGAACCATCCCCTCACAACATGATCTTAGCCTCCTCCATCCGATGTGTTTCCGTACACTCTCCCCTCCCAACATAATCCCCACCAGGGCACCTCCTTCTCACCCTAATCCTCTCCTTCCTCTCCACCGCCGCCTCCTATTTGTCCTCTCCTGTGTTCTTCTTCCTGCGTGAGGGAAAGAGAGCCCTCCAACAGCGAGCTCCGCAACACCGGCTCCATGGACGTTCCCATGCCGGGGTGGTAGGTGGAGAAGAACCACCCCGACTCCCTCTTCCTCCTTGACATCAAGCACAAGCCGGAGGTGCACCAGAACGCCCGCGGATTCCAATTATTCAGTTCGGCCGCCGGTGAACTTCCTCGACTTCCCGCCGCCATGGTCGACCTCGAGCACGAACAAACATATCAGCACCATCCCAGTAAGCTACCCTTCTAATTACCGTCAAAATCAGGCCTTCTAGCACTCTGTACTGTCGCCTCGTTTTCTGATCAAGCTGTATGTTCCTGCCATGGACGGAGATTCGACCTCGCATGGCGCCGTCGCCATGGACCACTCCAACTCGCATCACCATGTCCAACATCTTCGCCTCACCTTCCTCACGCCCTAGGCATACGATCCGGACCCGGAGAGCTACAGAAGCGCGGTGCCATCCTCGTCTAATTCGTCGTCCGTCCGTGCCGAGCTCAGCGAGGACGCCATCTTCTTCCTCGGCTTCACGTCCCCTCCGTCAGCCCCAGGACAGGGCGCCCCGCCAAAACAATCCCGGTGAGCTAACGCACCTCCTAGACGTCATCCCAGCATCTATGTCGTTCTGTAGACACGGACCCGACAGAGTCCGGCCACGTCCGGCTCACCGTCGGCACATCCGTCTCGTTTGCGACCCGCTACAAGTTCTGCTCGTCATGGCTCTCTTCTCCTGTGGATGCACCTGCTAGTATCACAACACAACCAGCAGCACCCTGCACTATTGAATTCGCACACCCACTCCAGGAAATAGCAGCTCAGCTGGTTTGTAGCCGTCGGCCCGTCGCTCCGTTTCTGAACCTGAAGAAGTGTTCCTTCTTCGTTCAGTTAGCGTGGCTGTTTAGTTTCTTTAAAGGTCGGACTCGAATACAGTCGTACATCCATCAATATCCCAGTGGCTATCGACCTTGTACTCCAACCAATTGCTCCCGAGTTCAAATCTTGTCCCATGCAATCCTCTGCTTTTTTTTTCCTTTTCAGGTTATTGGATGAATGTCCAATTCAGCTAACGCATCTCTGTCACTCCTTCTAAATTCAAAGCCGAATTCAATCATGTGAACGATGCTATCTCAGTGGTTCACTGCCCATTATCCCACCTATGAGCCCCAAGTTCAAATCCTGAGCTACCCTTTTATTCTGTATATTTTCCTCTACTTTGCCAAAATATTTTATTCATAACTTTTAAACTATAAATCCAAATACCACAAATTTTATGTCTAGAATTATCAGAAAAAATTCATAGAATCTTAATATGCCATCCATGTCCTTGTTTGCATCTTGCATTTTGCAATTTAGTTGTGTTATGCATGTTCATCTAATATTTAATTATGGAATGTGTTGGGGTAATTACTTTAAATAATACCATATTCCATTTAATCCTGTTTAGCTCACCTATTTATTGCTCTCCAT
The DNA here is from genome assembly GCA_028641055.1 of Alopecurus myosuroides. Lineage (NCBI taxonomy): Eukaryota > Viridiplantae > Streptophyta > Magnoliopsida > Poales > Poaceae > Alopecurus > Alopecurus myosuroides. The sequence continues at coordinate 12,353,995 of CM054059.1, forward strand.
GTTAATCAACATTTAACATTGATGGTTAAATAAGCAACGTGAACCAATGATTATTTTGTCCGGACTCCGGTTCCGATTAAATTGCCTAATTTGCATCTGGTGTTGCATCTTGCCATGTCATGCATATAAAATAGGATCATGCTGGATCTTTTACCGTAGTAGTAATTGTTGCATCCGGTGTTTCTGTTAGCTCTTTGCTTCTTCGCGGATAGGACGTTGAGATGATGTGAGCACCGACAAGTTCTACGGATGTACCTCTACTTGTTGGATTCCAGGCAAGTATACTCACTTGCTATCCGTGTTGCCTTTCATCATTTGTTACCGATTCTTTCCGTTGTTCTTATTCTAGCCTTTTGATTCGATGCTTGAGTCTCGATCCTATCGTATGTTACCTTGCAGCCATGATATAGCCTTTCTTCCACTTCCTATTAACTGTTGTTTGTTTACCTCGTTGGCCTTCGTGTCGTAGCTGCATGCTTAGGGTTGCTTTGCTCGAGTCTGTTGTCGGTTAATTCTTTTACTATCTTTGTTATTGTTCCGGGGGCTCGATATTAATCAATCAATCCTGTTAATGCTAATGGTAATAATAATTTGATGATAAGGCACCGGCAGGAGGCCCTATGTGGTTTTGAGGCCTGCTAGTGTCGACCCCATAATTAGGAAAAGAGTCTTCTCTACTGATCCATGATGAGCGCACTACCCGCATGTGGGAAGCGAGTATGGGCGCCCCCCTCAATTTGACCCGATTCGCATCTCGTCCAAATCGCCACATTTAGTTCGGGCTTTCCATTTGCTGCACGCATATGCAGGTACGAACCCGAGGCCAGGGTGGAATTTTTGTAGTCGGCATTTAGGGCGGCGTGGTCTTCCAGTGCTATGAGGGCCCCCCTTTCTTCGGGGGCTCGATTAGCCGCGCACGCACAGCACGTGGTGCTTTGGGCTTGATGCGAAGAAGAGTTGAGTTGTGTTGAGTGCCCCGCTTGGTGGGAGGCATCCCATCTGGCGAGGTATTCTTACGTGTACGGCCAAATTGGTGCAACCCTGCAGGGATAATCTTCTCGAGAAGCCGTGTTTTCCGCGGTTATGGATTACTTGGTGAAAGTACTGGCTAACAAGTACTCAGGACAACTTAAACCTAATGATTAACAATCTTACACCCAATGATTAACAACTTGACTAGTAATAGGTTTATTGACACAATAATCTGAACCATCATTAATCCAACTGTGTGAGTTATCCTCGGATTGCTTCTTCGGATAAGGGGCGAGATCCAGGATGGGTTTGTTTGGAGTTACTTTCAGTTGGTTACAATACTCGATCTTATCTTCTTTCTGTTAGCCGGAAGTTGTAGTTGTTTCTGTAGTTGGTTAGTGCAGCCCGCTGCCGCTTCTTTGCATTAATCCCTTCCTTTCCGTTGAACCCAAAGTATTTGTATCTTGTGATGGCTGGTTACGCCGGTATCTTGTGAGTATGGGTTTTATCCCCTTGCCAGTACTTAACCGTACTGACCCACGAATTCATTTCCGTGGCTGCATATTCAACATTGCAGTCAACAGGTTTGCAGTCTGACGATGTTAGCTTGGGAATCCCTCCGGCTTGGCCTGGGCAGGGATTGGACTCTCTCGGTTATCTTCAGGACTCTTAGTCCAATTTGTATCTTTTCCGTAGTCGGACACTGTGTTGTTTTCTTCCGCTGTTATTTGGATCTTTGTATTGTATCAGTTGTATCCTTGACTCGTTCGAGTCGTCTTGTATCTATCTGTTTCTGTTGTAATTGTGGAATATTCGTGAACTGCTGTAATGTTATCATAGGTGGCAACCTGGAATCGGTTATTATGCGGATTTGGCGGAAATGCTGAAATCTGCATAGTGCCCGATCTCGGGGCGTCACATCTGGACATTGCTCACGTTGCTGAGGAAGACAAAGTCAAGTATGCCACCTACCTACTGAAGGGTCAGGCAGCTACTTGGTGGGAGAACTACCAGACCATGAGAGCTGGATACCCAATCACCTGGGGTTGTTTCAAGGATGCCTTCCTGAAGCACCACATCCCAGATGGTCTCATGGAAAGGATGCGTGAGGAGTTTTGCTCTCTCAGGCAGGGCAAGCTGGATGTCATTGGCTATCAGAATGAGTTCAATCGCCTCGCTCGTTACGCTGGTGATGAGGTGTCCACTGAGGCTAAGAAGATGGCAAGGTTCCGCCGAGGTTTTAACCCGGAACTCAAGTACGCCCTCACCAACATCAAGGCCAAAGACTTCGAGGAGCTCGTGAACACCGCGCTCAATGAAGAAAATGAGCGCAAGGCGTTCGAGGAGTCTCGAAAGCACTCGCGTGAGGGTGGTTCCTCCTCCAACATGACCACCCCTCCGCAGAAGCGCCGCATCTGGGTGCCAAATGGTGCTGTCACTAGGGCTCCATATGCCCAAGCTTCCCCAGGTTTCGCTTCCCGCCCACCCAACCCATCTCAGATGCAGGCTCAGAGGTTTTCAATGGGGCAGCCAAGGCCAGATGCACCTCGTGTCGTCACTTGCTACAAATGCAAGCAGACAGGGAACTACGCTGACAAGTGCACTCAGAGGCAGCTACCTCCACCACCTCCTCGCCCCAACACCAACCAGGCAATGGTGCGTGCTCCCCCTGCTAAAGCCTTCAACTCCAACAACAGGCCTGTCGGGAGGACCGCGAGGGTGAATCATATCAAGGCCGACAAAGCTGAGGAAGCTGCTGACGTCGTTCTCGGTACATTCCCCGTAAACTCTAACCCAGCTAAAGTGTTGTTTGATACCGGAGCATCGCATTCTTTCGTGTCAAAGATCTTTGCAACAGCAGTTAAACTACCTTTTGTTGGTTTGGGTTCCCCGCTAGTAGTAAACTCCCCTGGAGCAACTATGCAAACTTCCAAGATCAGTCACGAGAATCAGATTCTAATTGGAGGTCACATATTCCTTGCTTCCCTCATTCTGCTTGGCAATTCTGACATTGATGTCATTATTGGTATGGATTGGTTGAAGGCCAATAAAGCTACGATTGATTGTGCTCAGAAGTCAATAACCCTGTTCCACCCTTCTGGCCAGATAGTCTATTCTCCAAATGAATCAAGTTCTGTTCAGCTGTTCACCCTCGATGCTAAACCTCTACCTCTACTTGAAAATGTTCCGGTGGTTTGTGAATTCCCTGACGTCTTTCCAGAAGAGTTGCCAGGGATGCCTCCGGACAGAGCAGTTGAGTTCGTGATCGAGCTTGAACCAGGTACTGCTCCAATCTCTAAGCATCCATACAAGATAGCTCCTCCTGAACTGAAATTGTTAAAGGAGCAAATCGATATGTACATGGAGAAAGGTTACATTCAACCTAGTTCTTCCGCTTGGGGTTGCCCAACTCTGTTCGTTGCCAAGAAGGATCAAACAAAGAGACTCGTTGTTGACTATCGTCCTCTTAACGAGAAAACCATCAAAAACAAGTATCCAATTCCTCGTATCGATGATCTTTTTGATCAACTTGCTGGAGCCTCAATATTCTCAAAGTTGGACTTGAGGATGGGTTACCATCAAATAAAGATCAGAAAGGAAGATATTCCAAAAACAGCTTTCACCACTCGGTACGGTCTATATGAATACAACGTCATGTCCTTTGGTCTCACCAATGCACTGGCGACGTTCTCTAGACTCATGAATTCTGTCTTCCATGAATACCTCGACAAGTTCGTTGTGGTATATCTTGATGATATTCTAGTCTACTCAAAATCTGAGGAAGAGCATGGAGAACATCTTCGTCTCACTCTCATGAAACTTCGCGAGCATCGTCTATATACCAAGTTCTCAAAATGTGAGTTCTGGATTCCAGAAGTTGCTTACCTTGGTCATGTCATCTCCGCCAAGGGCATAGCCATTGATCCAGAAAAGGTTAAAGCAATTGTTGATTGGAAACCTCCTAAGACGGTGAAGCAAGTCAGAAGTTTTCTTGGCTTGGCTAGCTATTGCCGTCGTTTCGTCCAAAACTTTTCCAAGATTGCCAAACCTCTCACTGATCTCACAAAGAAGGACAAGAAGTTCGTTTGGTCTCCACAATGTGATGAAAGTTTCAATCTCCTCAAGACTAAACTCACTTCTACCCCAGTTCTGGTTGGCCCAGATACTACCAAACCTTTCCAGATATTCTGCGATGCATCTCTCCAAGGTCTAGGTGCAGTTCTTATGCAAGAACGTCAAGTTGTGGCTTATGCTTCACGTCAATTGAATGCACATGAGCAAAACTATCCCACACATGATCTTGAACTTGCAGCAGTTGTGTTTGCCCTCAAGAAATGGAGGCAATACTTGTTGGGTAATCGCACTGAAATCTTTTCCGATCATAAGAGTCTGAAATACATCTTCACTCAGCCAGATCTAAACCTCAGGCAAAAGAGATGGATTGAAAAGATTAAAGACTTTGATCTCACCATTTCTTACACTCCAGGCAAGGCTAATGTTATGGCCGATGCTCTCAGTCGCAAGTCGTATTGCAATAATCTCATGATCATGGAAAGCCAACCTCCACTTCATGAAGAATTCCAGAAGCTGAACCTTGGTCTTGTTCCTCAAGGTTATCTTGCTAGTTTGACAGCCAGTCCAACTCTCGAGGACAAGATTCGTTCTGAACAACTTCGTGATGCTGAAATCAAGAAGATGGTAGAACACATCAAAGAAGGCAAGGAGAAATTTAAGTCCTTCTCAATTGATGACAAGGGAACTGTGTTTTTCGAAGGACGCATTGCAGTTCCTCAAGTTCAAAGTCTCAAAGATGTTATTCTCAAGGAGGCTCATGAAACTCCTCTTTCCATTCACCCTGGAAGTACAAAGATGTACCAGGATCTTAAGACACTGTATTGGTGGCCTGGCATGAAACGTGAAATTTCTCAATACGTTTCTGAATGCGACGTTTGTCAACGTGTTAAGGCAGTCCATCAGAAAACAGCCGGTCTACTCCAACCTCTGAAAATCCCTGAGTGGAAGTGGGACATGATTGAAATGGACTTCTTCACTGGTTTTCCAAAGTCCAAGAAGGGCAACGATGCAATCTTCGTTGTTATTGATCGTCTCACTAAAGTAGCTCACTTCTTTGCTGTCAAAGAAACAATCTCAGCTAGCCAGTTAGCAGAACTCTACACAGCAAAGATTGTTCCTCTTCATGGTGTTCCATTGGAAATAAGCTCAGATCGTGGAAGCATATTCACTTCTCATTTCTGGAAAAGCTTTCAAGAAGCATTGGGCACCAAACTTCTGTTCAGCATAGCCTATCACCCTCAGTCTCAGGGGCAAGTCGAAAGAGTCAATCAGATTCTCGAGGATATGCTCAGAGCATGTGGTCTCTCCTTTGGCATGAAATGGGAGGATTGCCTTCCATATGCTTAATTCTCCTACAACAACAGCTACCAGGCAAGCCTAGGCATGGCACCATTTGAAGCACTCTATGGCCGCAGATGCAGGAGTCCAATCAATTGGTCTGGAGCTGGTGAACGTTCACTCTTAGGCCCTGACATTGTTAAGGAAGCCGAGGAGAAAGTTCGCATCATTCGTGACAATCTCAAGATTGCTCAGTCTCGTCAGAAAAGCTACTATGACAGCAAGCACAGGGATATGATCTATGCACCTGGTGACAAGGCATATCTCCATGTAACTCCCCTCAGAGGCACTCATCGTTTCGGTGTGAAAGGAAAGCTTGCACCAAGATACATTGGTCCTTTCAACATTCTCTCAAGGCGTGCAGAAAATGCCTATCGTCTTGAACTTCCAGAAAAACTATCCAAGGTGCACGATGTTTTCATGTGTCACAGCTCAAGAAGTGTTTCAAAGATCCAGATCGTGCAGTTGATCATGATTCCATTGAACTGCAAGATGATCTATCTTATGAGGAGCACCCTGTTCGTATTCTCGATGAGACTGAGCGTAAGACTCGCAACAAGAGCACCAAGTTCTTGAAAGTGCAATGGTCGCATCATTCCGATAAAGAGGCAACGTGGGAGACCGAAGAGGATCTTCGCAAGAAGTATCCGGACCTTTTCCTTTCTCAGTAGGAATCTCGGGGCGCGATTCCTTCAAGGGGGGGGGGGCATTTTGTAACATCCCAAGTATGAAAAACCACCCCTAGAATGTTTGTTTCTTGTTTAATTAAAGTTTTGCATCATGTCATCATATTCCTTGAATTGTTTGCATTTGTTTACTTTGTTTTCCATTTGTTTGCTTCTGTTTTACTCTGTTTTCACAGTTGAAATTCAAACTTTATTCAAACATTTATTTCATACTTGTTATGTTACAACCATTTAAATCAAGAGTTCAAATAAAAACAACCAATTTGTTTCCATTTTATCCCATAATGTTTAACTGTTAAAATGGTGGCCTTTAATCAATCAATTAATTCCCATGTTATTCCAAAAATTCAAATTCAAATCCCAAACAGCACTCAATTGGATTTATGAATATTATCAAAACAATCAACTCATTTGTTCTATTTAAGCAATAGGGTTCACCCTATTAAAAAGTTTGTTTTCAATAATAAACATTTAATAAGCAAATTCTTCCAATTTTGAATTAATTCCCAAACAGCAATTTAATTTGAAAACTTTTGGAAATCCAAGTTAGCATTTAGTTGCTATGGGAAAAACTAACCCAACCATAATTTTTCTAAATTTTTCCTAGCCCTAAAACCTAACAAATCCTTCCATTTTTATTTCTGCAAAAAAAAAAAAAAAACAGAAGGAGGAAATTTTTTAAAAAATAAAAACGGGCGCCAGGGTCACTGGGCTGCGCCCAGCCCGCTTTCTCCTTTCTCTCCGCGCAGCCCGGCCTTTTCTTTTTCTCTCCAGCCCGCGTACCGGTTCGCCCTTCTAATCCTCCTTCTTCCCTGCGTACGGCAGCGATCGCAGCGGTGCCACGTCGCCGCCGCCGCGAGCAGACGGCCATCCTCGCTCCCGAGCCCCTATAAAGCTAGCCCTAGGCCGCGCCGCAGCCCTAGCCTAGCTACTCCCTCTTCCCTCGAGCTCCCACCGCCGTTTTCCCCTCTCGCTGCCACCTCCCTTCCCTCTGCAACCTCAACGGAGAAGCGCCTCTCTGAACCTCCGATGAACGCCGCCACCTCGACGCACCACCATCCCACCTAGCCACGGGGATCGCACCGCGGCACCTTCCTCTACCTTCTGGACACCACAGCAGCCCCGGAGACCCCCTGCTTCCACGCCGTCGTCCTCGCCGCTGTCCGCGTCTTCCACCTCGCCGTCGACTGAACCCGTGGACGCCGTCGCCGTTGCAGCCCTCCTTCTTCCACGCCGACCACGGGAACGAGTTCCCCGTACGTACCTCGACGTCCTCGACATCGCTGCAGCCACGGAGGGAGTCCACAACGTCGCCACCGTCTTCCTCGTCGCCATCGAGCTCGCTGCCCCGGGCCTCTGCTTCGATTACGGCGAGGGTGAGCAGCCGTGTCCCTCTCCTCCTCTCTCCTGCTTGCGCGAGCACATGCACCACCACATGCACCCCATCAGCACACGGGCGAGCAGCACAACCACGGTGATCGCCGCCGGCGTCTTCCTCTCTGACGAAAGTTCAGTCTTTTCGTCAGTTAAAAGTTCAGATGCGCGTAACTGAACCTCAACCATACTGCATCGCTTATACTGACACAGAACGATCGCTTACCGCACTGGCAGCAGCGTTGCGCGCGCACGGGCAGGTCGTGGGTTCGAGCCCTGCGCTGCGGAATAAAATCCAACCTTTTGCGCGGGGCACTGACAGGCAGGCCCCACCTGTCTGTGGCACTGGTGCCACGCGTGCACACGTTGTCCCTAGGCCCACTGGCAGTGCCTAGGGTAGATGCCCACGCTGTATAAAAAGTTTTTAACCTTTTCTGTTTTATTTCAAAGCCCTTTTAAATTACAGAATGGTCCTCTAATTTAAATTGCTTATAACTTTTAAATTATAACCCCAAATAATAAAAGTAAAATATGTGTGTTGATCCAAATTAAATTATCTATCTAACTAAACCACTTGTTTTCCGTTTTGAATTTTCCAAATGCAATTACAATTTGAATTCAAACAATTCATTTGTAATTTGATAAAATCCATAACTAATTCATACTAAATCCAAATAATGCAAATAAAATATGTTTTCCATGCTAATTCAAACCACCTATTCAAATATAAATTTTGTTTAATGGTTTGAATAATTAAAATTGCTTAAATAATTTAAACCTTGTTTAAATCATTTAAAATTGCTAAATTCATAACTTGCTCAAAATAAATTATTCTTGAACATGTAAAATATGTTTTCAAGCTAGAAAAATATAAACTTTTCAAATATGAATTTGAATTTAGGATTTGTCGAGACATCGTAGTAGTTTTCATAGACTGGGGTGCCATGAGACTACGGTAGAGACGTGGGGTAACGGGATAGCGTAGTAAACACAGAACACGGGATTTACCCAGGTTCGGTACGTCGCGACAGTACGGCGTACCTACTCCTGCACTTCTCACTATGTGGGACTAAAGCCCGTATAATAAGGTTACAATGTAAGGGAATAGATCTAGCTACTCGACGAGGATGAACTTCCCGGCGAGTTGCGCAAGGCTTAAGCTAGAACCTAGAACCTGGGACCTAAGGAACTTATTGAAATCTATCTCCCGTCCGGCTTTATATAATAGCCGGATTAGGGCTTACAGAACCAGAAACCTAGAAGACTACGTTTAACTTGTAACTTGGAAAGCAAGGAATCCGTCTTCTCCTCCAAGCCAGATCACGCGGGCCGTGATCCGGGTTCTTCTAGAATCCGGCTTCTACGCGTCGGACTACTGGGCCGCCCAATGGACCTAAGCCCATTACCTTGCAGGCCACCCTGGTAGTCCAGCTCTTTTGTCTACCATCTTCTATACCCCTATTCGGTATATATCCGACAGTAGCCCCCAGGAAGGATCAAAACTCTGAAACTCCGCCTTTCGTCAAATACATTTTGTCCGGGAAACTTGATTCAGCAGTCTTGATTCTTTCTTCTTTCCTTTCAAAGGAGATGGTAACATAAAACTCGGAACTATGAAAATCCGGCTTTTCTTCTCGCGATCCTTCGCGGAAAAGGAACACGTGACATCAGCGCTTTAATCATGCTGACGCAAGCGCCGCTTGGTTTCCCGCGGGAAACCCTGCAACGTATCTCTGACAGATTCTCACGAGAAACGAGGAGATAGCCATCATTCCTCTGTCGTTCCGTTTCCCGGATTTTCCGGCGAGCGACACGCGTCAAACATCCAACGGTCAAAAGAGCCGTTGGCACGTATCTAAACGATTTCCGGCTATAAATAGCCGTCCTCGAGCCCATCGGCAATCTTCTTCACTTCCCTCACTGCCTTCACCATTGGTACGAACGCAAGCTCGAGAGCAAAAGCTAGTTCCTGCCCCGACGAGCCCTTGCTACGCCGGAGCGCACCAGCACCACCAAGTACGATTGCGTCCCCGAAATCATCACCGGCCCGCGCCTCCATCGACGAACTCCTGGGCGATCTAGATCCCCAAGTTGGGTCGCCCAAGCACGCCGGCGGCGAGCCAGAGAAGAACGTGGCGTCCGCGGCGGGCGGAGGAAATGCTTCCGCCGCCGCAGACGTTGCGGGGTCCAGCACCAAATCGACTCCACCGTTCGCTCCCGAAACGGTGGAGGAGAAAGTAGAGCTCCTTGACGAGCAGCTCGCCGCCGCGAGGGCCGCGTCCGCTACCGCCGCCGGTGGAGACGAAGAAGAGGAAACTGCAGGCAACTGGAGTGCCTGCAGTATTCCTCCGGCTCTTCTTCCTAACTTGGAGAAGGAGGGCCTGGTGCTGAAGAAGAAGTGGCGGGTCCCAGAAGAGGAGACCGAGCCTACGCCCCAGGAGAACGAAAGAGTGCTCCTTACCTCCCACCTTCTGCGAGGTATGGGGCTTCCACCCTCTTCCTTTTTTCTCCAGGTTTTATCCCACTATAACATCCAACCACATAATCTCCCTCCCAACTCTATTCTGTACATGGCCGGCTTTCAGGCCTTGTTTGAGGGTTACCTAGGAATAGAGCCTAGGTTAGATTTCTGGATGTATTGTTTTGGGGTAAAACGCAACTCTGTGGAGGGTGCTCTCCCCACTTGCGGGACCATTTCCTTTACTCTTCGGAGATTCCGAGAGGATTGGTTCCCCAAGATTAAAACTTCCGAGTCCGTCAAATTTTGGACGGGCTCTTTCTTCTATCACCCCGACGTGCCCTTTCCTAAAAAGGCCGTCGGGGTTCCACCTTTTGTAAACTCCGCCGCCGTTCCCCAGGATAACTGGGGAACAGAAGCCGTCCAAAGTCTGCCGCCTGATCTGCTAAGGATCAAGAAGCGCATCGCCAAGCTCACCTCCTCAACGCCACCTTTGACCGGTATGGACACGGTCATCTGCTGGCTGAATAGGCGAATTCAGCCGTTGGCGAACCATGAAGGCCGCCTTTTGTGCGATTACTCGGGGGCCAAAGATCCTATGCGGACAACCGACAAGGATTGGGCCCCGAAAGAGCTTAAGCGGCGCATCAATCAATTGGTCGCATCTCGCGACCAGTACGCGGAGAGTCGGCCAATGTACACGGCCAACAACCCCGCTCCCAAGGTAAAATTTCCGTCATTTGGGTACAACTTCAATTCTTGGATAATCTACCTTTTGGTTTTGATTAGTTTTCTCGACAGCTTGCGGAACTTTCAGACTCGGAGTTAGCCTCCGAAGCTGAGCTGGACGCGCTGCGCTCCGCTGCTGCCGGAGGTCGCAAGCGCAAGAAGATAATTTCTTCGGATGAAATTATCGACCTTGACGGCGTCCCCGTCGCCACGTCCAGGTTAGTTTTTCTGGGTTTTCCTTTTTATGGGAGATTTTTTCGTCCATCTTCGGTGTTTTGACTTTACCCGGATTTCCTGTTTTTAGCCTGCCGCCTTCCAACCTAAAGCCTAGGAAGCTGAAGAAACACAAGGTTTCTTCCGGCCGAGGCAGCCAACCTTCCCCCGCCGTTGCCCCGGACACGCCGCAGACAATGGCGGAAGAGCCTACTGCAGCCACCACCACCAAGCCCCCAGAGCCCAGCCAGCCCATTGTGTCCGACTCGGACACGAGGGAAAGGGCGGCCCCGAAAGTGGGGGAATCTTCTCGGACTTTTGACGAGGAAATCCCCACCTTCGAAAAGGATTTCAAGGCGATCAATGAAGGTTTGGACGCAGCCGGGAACCATTTTGCAGAATACGCAAAAGGATTCCAAGAAAACTTGGCAGGTTTGCAGCGTTTGAGCCAGGTATGTAACTCTAGCCCCCAAGCATTAAACAAAATGCGTGCTTTTTTGCTTTGATGTTTTTATTAACCATACTTTTCCTTGCTGTGTTTCAGCAAACCTCCGAGGCCATAAACCTTGAAGTTTTCAGGAAGCTCACTATCAAGAATAAAGAAGTTCGAAGTCTTCTTTCTATTCTTGAGGAGAGAGAGGCGGAGCTGGAATCATCTCAGCTCGCTTTGACGGAAACGAAAGGTAGGCTTTTTCGTTTTGAAATTTCCGGTTTAAGACTTTGTCTAAGTTTTTTCCCGAGGAAATTGATCAACTCGGATTTTCACTTGCTTTTCAGCTGCTTTAGCCGAGGCTAAACAAGCAGCGGAAGATTCCGGCAACGCCGAGATTCTCCGCAATGAGAACATTGAGCTTCACAAGAATCTTGTGAAGGCTCAGCAAGACCTGGAAGCCAGCAACCTGGCCCTTGGAGTGGCTAACTCCAAGGCTTCCGAGCAGGCGGAGAAAGACAAATCCGCCATCCAGGATTTGACTGAAGCTCTGAACCTTCGCCTGGAGGAAGTTTCCGAGATCGATAAACTCATCGGTAAAATTTTTTACCCTTGTCTTCATCTTTCCATGTTTTGTTTTCTCTGTTTGCCTCCTTAACCTTTTGTATGCTTTATCGGATCAAACAGGAGACACCCCAGATGGCGCTCGGGCTGCAGGCATCCGAGCTTTCGGGGAAACATGGAACTTGATGAAGGCTGCTGCAACGCAGTTGGTAGGCAAGTTTCTTCCCGAAAAATCTGGGAAGTGCTCGGAAGTTGAAAAACTTCCGGGTATCATCATGGAGGTGGCGGAGTCCAAGGAGTCCGTTCTCCGCTCCGCTGCACGGGGTGGTGCGCGTATGGCCTTAGGCCTTATGCGCATGCACTACCCTAGTGCCAAATCCTGGCGTGTGGCCACCGGTGTCCCTCAGGGATACACGGATGCGCAACGATCCACCATCTTTGGTGAAGTTAAGGGCCACGCCACCCAGATTGCCGCCATGGTAAATGTCGGCGTCCACTATCCAGAAGAAGAAGCTCCTCCGATTCCCGATGAAGAAAGCAGCGAGGAGGAGTCGGATTCTTGAAGGGTTACCTGGAACCTGGATAGAAAATTTAGACAATAGGAGCATTACTGTTCTTTCATTTGTAATCCAAAATGTAATGCTTCTTATGTATTAATGAAAATTCCGCCTTTTGCAGTTTAAACTATGAAATTACTTTGCAAGTTGTTTGAATTTTACCATTCCTTTATCTTCTAAGTTCTCTGGTGTATATGCTTTAACTGTCCTTAGTGTTTGAAATGGCTCAAATAGCATTATGACTCGTTAAGCCGAGTAACTGGGGACGAACCAAGCAGTTTTGAAACTCGAAAACATGAATCATGCTAAAGGCATTTTTACTAACTAGTTCCAGTAACCCAGCATACGCACGATCAGATAAGACTTAGAGAAACAAGGAAAGTTTTAAGTGAAACTTGGGCACGCAGGCAATTCAAGTTTCCTTTAGCCGTTAAAAGACTGAAAAATCATTCAGTTATGTAACGCCGAGTACGCAAGCACAATTCGGGTTAACATTGAGAAATTTGTAAGATCATTGGGAAATAGATGAGGCGGAAACACTTTGCACTTATAAGAAACATGGATGACAGCATTCCGACAACTTTATTTCATGATCTCAAAAGATGTTTACATAGATTTGAACTAAGTACGGAAGGGGACATAACTTGCTAGGTGTTCCCGGGCTTCCGCAATCCACTTGACCTTGTCGAAATTTTTCAGCAGCTTGAAGAGTAGTAGGGTTTTAGCCCCCAGCCAACTAAGAAATCTTTTTATGGCTGTGGCGGAACCCGGCAATTCTGGGACATCCTTTACACATGTAGGTTTTGAGATGTTCGAGATTGCCTTTATGTTTTCCGGGTTAACTTCTATTCCTCTGTGAGAAACGATGAAACCCAGAAGTTTTCTTGAGGGAACCCCGAATACGCACTTAGATGGGTTCAACTTCATCTTGTAAGTGCGCAAGTTTTCGAAAGTTTCTCGCAAATCCTCAAGGAGTGTATCTTTTTCCTTGGTTACGACAGCAATATCGTCCACGTAAACATGGACGTTTTTTCCAATCTGACTATGCAAACAACGTTGCATGCAACGCTGGTATGTTGCACCTGCGTTCTTCAGGCCAAAAGGCATGGTTACGTAGTAATACGTCCCGTACGGGGTTATAAAAGAAGTCTTGATTTGATCTTCCTTTTTCATGCGTATTTGGTGGTACCCGGAGTATGCATCCAAAAAGCATAAAAGCTCAGAGCCTGCAGTGGCATCTATTATTTGATCGATTCGCGGCAGCGCAAACCTATCTTTCGGACATAACTTGTTCAATCCTGTGTAATCTATACACATTCTGAGTGCAGTTGTGTCTTTCTTCGGTACTAATACCGGATTTGCGGACCAGTCAGTATGGATTACCTCCTTGATGAAATCCGCTGCTAAAAGCCGGATAATTTCCTTGCCAATAGCCTTCCGTCTTCTTCCGTCAAATCGACGGAGACCTTGTTTGACGGGTTTTGATCCGGGAATAACCTTGAGTTGGTGCTCAGCAAGTTCCCTGGGTACGCCTGGCATGTCAGCTGGACACCAAGCAAAAATGTCCCAGTTCTCACGGAGGAACTTGATGAGCTCGCCTTCCTATTTGTCGGTCATCCCAGTCCCTACAACGACGAATTTTGTCGGATCTTTGGGATCTAGTATTACCTGTCTTGTATTCTCGGATGCCTTGAAGCTATCTGTTGGCTTCCGAGTTTCTTTTCCTGCCGGCATTTCTTTCGGCGATACCTCCTTGGCTAACTCCTTCAGTTCTTCCTGAGCTATAACTCTTTGAGCGCAAAGGGCGTTTTGCTTCTCCAACTCGTTTGCCAGCTTGAAATCACCGGCAATGGTGATTACTCCTCCTTTGGGTCCTGGCATCTTCAGCTTGTTGTAGATGTAGCAAGATCTTGCCATAAACTTGGCGAAAGCCGGACGTCCGAGTATTGCGTGATACACGCTCTCGAACGGCACAACTTCGAAGGATACTTTTTCCTGCCGGAAGTGATCTTTATCTCCGAAGGTGACATCTAGGGAAATTTCTCCTAGGGATCGTGCTTGCCTGCCAGGAACAATGCCATGGAAGCGTATATTGCTGTAATTGAGCTGGGACTCGGATATCTTCAAGTGCTTCAGTGTATCCAGGTACATTATATTGATGCTGGATCCTCCGTCCATCAGCACTCTTCTTAGCCTAGTGTTTTGAACAATAGGGCTTACAACAAGAGCTTGTGTGCCGGGTTCAGGGATATTTCCGGGATGATCAGACTGATCCCAGATTATCGGTGTGTTGGAATACTTCAAGAATTTTGGTGTCGCAGGAATAACCGCGTTTATTTCTCGAAGTGTCCTTTTGGCCACCTTTGCTGACGGGGTTGCTAGGAAAGTTAGCATTGCTTCTCCGTCAACTCTCGGAAATTTGGGTTCGCCTTTTCGCTGTTGTTCCTGGATTTTATCATCAGTGTCCGATTCACTGTCTTCTTTTTCAGCTTCTGGCTTTTGTTTGGCAGGTTTCCTCTTGGAGCCCTTCCCTTTATTTCCGGATCCTGCATTGCCTTTCATATGCTTGTTTAGCCGGCATTGCGCGTTCGTGTGGGTTGGTTTTCCAAACTGAGAGTGGTGGACGCAGGGTTCCGACTTAATTCTTTCCCATTCTTCAGGAGTGTAATTGATGGGATCCGGACTGCGGCCTTTCCACTTGTTCCCTTTTTCTCCTCCAAAGGCTAAGTTAACCTCCTTGGGTTTTGTTGTTGACTCCGGGGTTCCTTTTTTATCAGAACGAGGTGTTTTCTTGGCCAGTATCAGTGTCTCAATATTGCCTCCTCTTGCTCTGATATCGTCTTCGGCTGCAGCATGCTCATTAGCGGTTGTAAGCATAGATCCGAGATCTTTGTGCTTTTTGGAGCCAACCATGAACGGTACAAGTCCGGGTTTTAGGCCATTGACGAAAGCATGCATTGCTTGTACGTCAGTTACCCCAGAGCAACTATTCTTCATTGCAGTCCATCTGGAGATGAAATCCACGTATGGTTCGTCTTCAAATTGGGTGCAACGGTTCAGCTGATTGATGCTATTTGGGCGTTTGTATGTTCCTCGAAAATGTTGAGTAAATACTCTCGCCATATCATCCCAACTGTCGACAGTTCTTGATGGTAAACCATTAATCCAATCTCTGGCTCCGTCTAGCAACATTAGGGGAAGAAACTTGACAGCTTCCAGGTCTGTCCCGTTGTTGATCTGGACGGCTGTGTAATAATCTGAAAGCCAGGTATCCGGGTTTGTACTGCCGGTATATTTTTGGTAGGTTGGACCAACTTTGGCAAAGCCAGAATGCAGGGTTATCCTTCGGATCCTGTCGGTGAAACACTTAGGACCAAAGTATAGATCATCCTTTTCTGCTCTATCAATATGCGCAGAATATCTCCCGGCTGAATGGACAGAAGGGGATCTACTCCTTTCTTTTCCATTGTTACGCGGACGCGTTTTTCCGAGGTTATCTCTATCTCTTCCGTTGTCACGCCCTCTGGGATTAGGTGGAGTCCTGCTCCTGTATCTTTCCTTATCTTTGGGCGGTGTCCGAGATCTTTCACGCCTGTGAGGTGTATCGTATCTTCCAGCTTTTTCAGCTGGGTTTCTCGGAGGTGGCATTATTTTGCCGTCGTTCCGGTGTTTGTCTTCCCGATCGTGTGGTTTATATCCATCTTTCGGGAGATGAGGTCCGGTTCTAGACGCTGCGTCCCGGTTGTCGGGGTTTTTCTTGTCTTTTCTCGGATCCTCTTTTTTATCCGAATCTCCGGGTTCTTCCGGTCCAGGTGCTCCAGCAGCGCAAGTAACAGTTTTGCAGAGGGCGGAGTTATCATGCAGCCTCCCAGATCGCTCTTGTCCTCGCTGTTGCTGCTGTAATGCTTTTCCTAGGAAGGCATACACCCCTTGGAGTTTTTCCCCGTTGGAGTACAGATCATTGTTCAAGATGGCGAACGCTGCTTCCGCATTTTCAGCTGCGGTTTTGTATATTGGTTCGCCCTTAGCATCTTTGCCGTTTAACTGCTTTTGCCAAGATGGGTTGTAGAACCTTTCTTTCGGCGGCAGTTCTTCCGGTTTTGTAATTCCGGGTAACCTTGTAGGTTTTAAGACAGATCTGTGCTTTCTCTCGTACTCCTCAATTTCTTCCTTCATAATTTTGATGTCATTATGGGTTTGTTGGAGGTGTTGCCGAGATCTAAGCAGTTGTTGCTGTTGCCGTTGGAAAGCTTGTCTCCTGGCTTCCAGCATCTCAGGGGGTTCATTGGGTCCCACTGGAGTTTGTAATAGTTCTTGCTCTTCCAGTTCTGTCATTGGCGGAGCAGTGATTTCCTTAGATTTCTTTTCCGTAGGCTTTGTGCCACTAATATCTCCAACTTCCAGGTTTTCATCAGCGAGATCAGCTGACTTTTTCTTCCGGAGTTTGTACTGGAGTTTTTTAGAAGCACGGTGCTTTTTCTTGGAAGAGGGAGGTTTTTTGACAGGTTCATCCTCTGTCATCTCCTTGACATTAGGAAATATCGGAGAAGTTTCTCCGTCTTCCCTCTCCTCAGCTGGCGGAGGGGTTTTAGGGCTTTCCTGGCTATCGGCACCCTTTGTATCGGCTGGTTTTGCCATTAGCACTTCATGGAATCCCTCTTGAAAGGATTTAACTTTTCGTACGAAGGCATCGTCATCTTCGTCTTCGGAGAAGTTATCCGACCCGGTTTCCGACTCCAATCTCGCCTCAATGGCGGCAAGCACGGACTCTGTTTCCGAGTTCATCGTCTGGTTGACAGATGTCGGATCTTCCGTCTCTGTGACGGGTATTGGTTCTTCCGTCTCTGGGACGGGTGTATTGTTGTCTGCCTCTTGCACGGGATTTCCGTCATCCGTGTTTTCGGCGATCTCGGATTGCACCATGCCGATAAAGTGGGTATCACTGTTTTGTCGGCGATCTGAGCAAAATCCGGCATCATAGTCGTCTTCGACTGGGTATAGGGCGGGTGGGAGATAATTGCTTTCACCGCAAAACCCCATTGCTTCCGCGGTTAATCCGATAAAGATATTTGCAGATCCAATCGGTAAAACGCAGGCACTTACCAGATGGTTTTGCGCCGGGATGTAGGATCCGTTGTCGAGGAAGCGCCCGACGTCGTTGTCGAATTCCAAGCTTCCGACAGTGATCGATCTTCCGATTCCGCCTAAAATCCCAGATCGGAACTTCACGCCTGACGTCGTTTGCCCCACGGTGGGCGCCAACTGTCGAGACATCGTAGTAGTTTTCATAGACTGGGGTGCCATGAGACTACGGTAGAGACGTGGGGTAACGGGATAGCGTAGTAAACACAGAACACGGGATTTACCCAGGTTCGGTACGTCGCGACAGTACGGCGTACCTACTCCTGCACTTCTCACTATGTGGGACTAAAGCCCGTATAATAAGGTTACAATGTAAGGGAATAGATCTAGCTACTCGACGAGGATGAACTTCCCGGCGAGTTGCGCAAGGCTTAAGCTAGAACCTAGAACCTGGGACCTAAGGAACTTATTGAAATCTATCTCCCGTCCGGCTTTATATAATAGCCGGATTAGGGCTTACAGAACCAGAAACCTAGAAGACTACGTTTAACTTGTAACTTGGAAAGCAAGGAATCCGTCTTCTCCTCCAAGCCAGATCACGCGGGCCGTGATCCGGGTTCTTCTAGAATCCGGCTTCTACGCGTCGGACTACTGGGCCGCCCAATGGACCTAAGCCCATTACCTTGCAGGCCACCCTGGTAGTCCAGCTCTTTTGTCTACCATCTTCTATACCCCTATTCGGTATATATCCGACAGGATTGGAACAAATAAAATTCAAATAATATTCAACTTGTTTTAAATTCATTTAAAACTTGTTTAATTTTGTTTAAGTCCTAATAAATTCATCCTAATTCCTTTTTCAATATTTGAAACATGTAATCCACCCAAAATTTTATGATCTTTTCAAATATGAATTTTGTTATTTATTTGGCACAATTTAAATTGGTGAAACCAACAACTACTTGTGTACTCCCTTTAAGGAACCAAAAATTCCCTAAATTAATAAATAAAATTCTAAATTGGTAAACCTCATTTCCATTTGGTTCTATTGTTGTTATTTTGTTTTTTTCCTCATCCATGCATCATACTAATCCACTTTCACCTGTTGGTTAATTGGAAAACAATTGTTTCAACCATAATTCATGGGCTTTCCATATGCAACTCAAAATTGCATATGTGTCCATTTAAATTGTGTTACCATGTCAACTAGTTTATTTTGATGCATCCATTAACTTGACATGCATCATCCCATGATTGTGCACTATGCCATGACATTGATTGTTTACCTTTCTGTATTGTTTGTTTGCTTCTTCTCGGATAGACGACGACGTTGAGACAGACGATACTTACGACACCCCTTCTGAGGATCTAGCCCAGTACCAGGATACTGAGTTTGCAGGCAAGTTATCACTCACATGAACCATTGTGTTCCTTTCAACATTGGTTACCAATACTTTCCGTTGTCTATTTCTGCTAGCCATATGTATCGTTGCTTCTGTTACGAACCTATCACATGATACCCTGAACCCTGATATTGCCTCACCTCCAGTCCTATAACCCCGTTGCTTGGGCCCGTGTCTTACTAGTATGCTTAGGGTTGTTTTGCTCGAGTCTGTTATCGGTTACTTTCTGTTATCATATTTTATTATATTCTGGGCCTCGATGTTAAACAACAACCTGTTAATTTGAGGTAATAATAAGTTGCTGATAAGGCACCGGCAGGAGGCTCGGCGTGGTTTTGAGGCCTGCTAGTGTCGACCCTAATTAGGAAAAGGGTCTTGTCTACTGATCCATGATGAGCGCACTATCCGCATGTGGGAAGCGTGTATGGGCGCCCCCCTCAATTTGATTCGATCCGCATCTCGTCCAAATCACCACAATTAGTTCGGGCTTTCCATTTGATGCACGCATATGCAGGTACGAACCCGAGGCCACGGTGGAACTTTTGTAGTCGGCATTTAGGGCGGCGTGGTCTTCCAGTGCTATGAGGGTCCCCTTTTCTTCGTGGGGCTCGATTAGCCGCGCACGCACAGCACGTGGTGCTTTGGGCTTGATGCGAAGAAGAGTTGAGTTGTGTTGAGTGCCCCGCTTGGTGGGAAAGGCCTTCCCATCTGGCAGGTTATTCTTACGTGTACGGCCAAATTGGTGCACCCCTGCAGGGATAAATCTTCTCGAGAAGCCGTGTTTTCCGCGGTTATGGTTAACTTGGTAAAAGTACTGGCTAACAAGTACTCAGAACAACCTACACCTAACTAATGATAACCTGACTAGTAATAAGCTTATTGACACAACAATTTGAACCATCATTAATCCAACTGTGTGAGTTATCCTCGGATTGCTTCTTTGGATAAGGGGCGAGATCCAGGATGGGTTTGTGTGGTGGTTAGTTGTAGTTGGTTACGATACGCTATCTTATCCCCTTTCTGATAGCCGGAAGTTGTAGTATGTCCTGTAGTTGGTTAGTGCAGCCAGTTGCAGCATCTTTTATATCCCTTTCTTCCGTTGAACCCAAGGCATCTGTGCTTGGTGTTGACGGGCTACACTTTGGTGAACTGTGAGTCTTGCTTGCCAGTACGTTTATGTACTGACCCCTTTGGGGCTGTGGTTTCCGCAGACTACATTTCCGAGGATCCCTGTGACGGCTACTACGTGGAGTTTGACGAGGCTGCTGACGAGTAGGTAGCGGACCCGGGCAGGATCCGAGACATCGTGGATGGGCTCCGTTTTCTTTTCATTCCCGGCTTCTTAAGCCTATTTGGATTTGTCTGTACTCAGACCCTTTGAATGCTTCCGCTAAGATGTAACGATGTTATGTTGGGACATGTGTCCTCTGGATGATTGTATTTGCTATCTCTGCTCTAGTGAGAGCTATTTGCAACTTATTTCCATCTTTTGTGTCTTAGAGATCTGTTGTGTTATCATTTTGTTCAACGCCGTTGACGTACCATGTGTGTATGGTATGGAGTACGTCAATGGTAGTATCCTGATTTCTATGGGATGGTTTACGTAGACGCTGAACAGATAGGGGTTGGTTGTCACACATACGTGTGTTGGCCTACTCGTAAGAGATGCGGGTGCCGGTAAGCCCCGCAATCCAATCCACTACTGTTCAACGGAACTGCGAGTATCCTCTAGAAGTCCGGGTGCGACGCACATGAAGCCCACCCGCAATGCCTTGCGGGCTAAGTTAGGAAACTTGTAACCGACATAGGGTTAGAGTTCGAGTCCTCTCCGGGTAGGGTTTGAGACCTGGCCACCTATATAAGGCCAGGAGAACCACCGGAAGAGGACCAAGCAAGACCGCACCACGAAACCCTTGAGATCGAGATCACACTCTCGACTTGAGCAACCACCATTGTAACCGATCTATTCGATAATACAGATCGACAGAGGCAGGAGTAAGGGTTTTACCTATACGAGGGCCCCGAACCTGGGTAAATCTTGCCCCCTGTTTAGCCGACGATCGTCACCAGCGCTCATGGGTTCTCCTATTCGCAACCCTATGGGTTCACCCGAGGGATTTGTTAAGTCACAGATTCGACACACGGCGGCCGACCAGCCTCCTTGCTCACTGGAGCACGGCTGGCTCGCGGACGTCCTCGACCACCTACTCCAGCACCTCATCCTGCTTCTGCTGGGCGCAGCCGTCCCACTGCTATAAGGCGTGTCACGCGTCGGTGCTGAAGTAATTTGCTACGGTGTCATTTTTATTTTGCTATTTCGTCGTATTAAAAATTCTGCAATGTAAGTGTGACAGTGGAGAAATTTGCTATTTCTTCGTATTTTTATTGCTATTTTTGTAAACAAAATTGCTATGAAAACTATGGCAATATCTCCGGCGTGGTCAAATGTTTGCTACAATACAACAAATTTTTTTCTATAATTATTCTAAAATTTCGCTGCGCAATACAATTTTTTTGCTATGACTTTTTTCGGCAATATCTCCGGCGAGAGCGTACCAACACCGTCTCTGGCGAAGTTAATTTTTGCTACAATACCACTTTTTTATTGCTACAGTGTCCGGCGAGATCTCCGGTGAGGTCTCCGACGAGGTTTGACCTTTTATTTTATTTTATAGGATGAACTTTTTTTGCTACATAGGAGCAAAAGCGGGGCAAGTTTTTGCTACCCAGAAAAAAATACAAGATTTAGAAAAAATGGAACACGTGTCAGCATGGGGGCCAGGGGATGGAAAATTTCGTTCCCTCGGGGAACACCCAGCGTTGTCCAAAAAAAATTAGCGGCCTTTTGGTACGAGAGATAGAGATAGTCATGGTACGAGAGATAGTCAGTCCACTCTTGTTTAAACCCACCAAGTGTACAAGCGTGTATCATCTTATGGCCAGACAACAACAAAGATAGTTTACCCTCAAAAAAGGAAATAAAAACAACAATATATAGTGGTCTCAAAAATAAAAACAAACGAGAAGGCATCTCAAGAAAAACGAGAGCGGGATTCAGATTTTGAGCTACTTGATACTCCCTCCGTTCAACAATAGATGACTTCCATTTGTCTATATATGAATGTATCTAGACATATTTTAGTGTTTAGATACATCCATATATAGACAAATGTAAGTCATCTATTGTTGAACGGAGGGAGTAGAAACTAGACATCTCCCTCCGAGATCGTTCCTCCAGCCTTGCCATGGCCTTTTCATGGAGATTCATTCCGGTCTAGCCCACTATAAGTCTGGGCTCTGGGATTAAGCCTAGTTCAAGTGTACAAGCCCATATACAGGAACCAACAAATATTGTGTTAAAAAAAAAAAACTAACATAGTGGTCCGCAGGAGCAGAATGCACGCCAATCTGGTTGAGATCCAGAGCAAGATTTTAGATTTTGATTTGATGCCCCGTGTTCCTCCTGTCCATTTGAGGTTTGACATACTATCTATCCAGAAGCGAGATTTGATTGTTTTCTCTCCCCATCTCCAGCCACTGGCCATGTGGTAGCTGTCCTGGAGCGGACATTGCTCTGAATTATTGCAGCTCGCCATCTTCCTTCTCTCATTGCCCTTTGCCCCACTTGCAAAAAGTTGTAAATCATTTGGTTAACAAACAGGAAAAGGTTTCATCATTTGATCTAGCTAGGAGCACAGTAGTGGTACTTGCTGGTCCTTGCCTCTGGAAAGGCCACAACAAGCCAGGAGATATAAACTGACTTCGGAGTGATGAGAAACAGAAGACTGCACACCAGTTAACAGTGGACCCTTGGCAAAAGCTTTGTGGATTCGTACTGTAGCGCAGTTTGCATGTATGCGATGGCATCAAGGATCAGGCTACCAAGCTAGTACGGCCACCGAGCCAAAACATGAACATGCTACCAATAATTTATTTTCTGCAAGTACATGGAAGCAACTGGTACTGAACATCAGGGATCAGGCTCAAGCTAACCACGCATGCATGCATTCATGGATGGAGGCTCGATCTGCAAGATACATTAATCATTTCCACATCTCTATTATTTTTGTGACGAGAAGATCCTGAGGTTAGGATCTTGCTGCTCGTGCAAGGCATGAAGCAACGTGCAGCTCTCACTACTTGTCTGAACTCTGAACAAACGGCCTGTGCCTGACTGTATATGCATGGAGAACATGAAACCCATGCTGACCCTTATTTGCAGGAAACGTCACATGTGGGACGTGATCCTTGCAAGATCACCTAGTGCAGATACTAGTAGAGAGTACCATTAAGGTGTCACAGGTTTCATGGTTCGGAGTTAAGCCTTCTGCATGCCGTACTTGATATACTATAGAAAGACATGAGTGAGTAATCAATGAGATAACAATCAATTAGAGAGGTGGGCATGTGAACCATTCACTTTCATTTTGTGGAAAAAAGTGCTGATGCAAAAGGAATTTCGGAGCTAGCAGCAGTAGAATGCGAGAGCAACCTTTATTCGTGATCCCCCTGTCTTTGCCTTTTATGTCTTGCCATTTTTGCCGCCTACACCTTCTCACTGGACGTGACAATATTCAAGGAGAGAATGCATGTCCATTGTTGTTTACATCTCAAGAGACATGCGTGCTTGCACTGTTAATCATGTACAATTGTATCAGTTGAAAGTGATCTCTTGGTCAGACATTGTCCCTGAAACATTTTCCCCAGGAAAAGAAAAAGCTTTTTGACCAGCTTATCTTCAGACATGGCAGATATATATGCATTATTCATTGCTGGCGGACATTATAATTTCTGAAGGAACAAGAGGCACGCATTAAAAAAGCCAATGGAGGAAGAGAGCAAAGCTTGCATTGCATGCCATGTCCCCTACCTCGTGCATCATACTTGACAGCCCAAACCACCATGCGTTGTGATGCTGGAATAATTATTGAGTTCCGAACCTCTGATATATGTACTATGCACGAGGAGGAGTTTTCAAAAGGATCCGTGATTTCCTCGCACCCGTGTGTTGTGCAGGATTTGAAGGAAACATCGCTGCTCTTTCCGTGTGTATTATTTGATTATTTCTTTTTTGGCATTTTTTGGTGTATTGTTGGTAGACGACAGTTGACTGATCTAGGGATTAAACAAGGAGCAGGGTATACGGTGTTGCTAATGATTCATTAAGTACTACTTGGTCCCATCTGGGGCAATTGATTGGTGTGAAAAAACAAGAGCAAAACAAAGTATCGAGCAAAACAAAGTATCGAGCAAAACAAACTACAGATTTGGTAGTTGTCCCAGTTGTCAGCTGGATTACGTACGGCTAAACAAGAGAAGACTCGATCCCTTTTTATAACCACCGCACACAACCAACACCTTCCTCCTGTCCTTTATATAACCACCGCTCATCTATCTCTTCTCATCAATTCAATTCGCCAACATCCTCCACACACCCAATTCACAATCTATCGTGAAGTGACTAGCAGCACAGCCATGGTCAAGAAGCTCGCCCTTGCATCCCTCTTTTCCACCGGTACCATCGACGCCGCGGCAAGCCTGCCGTCGCCTCCTTCCATGTCCTGCGCGTCCTCTGCCACCTCATGGCAATGGCCTTCCTGCGCGCAGGCCAGGACCATGTCGTTCGGTAGAGCGGATGACTGCCGCGACGGCGAGGTATTGTCCACGCGCCGGGACTGCAGGACTAGGGTGATAACGAACCCGGCCTACTGCGATGGACGCAGCCACGACTCGGCATCGGCCGAGTACTCGTTCCTCTCGGCCACGGACTCCTCCATTTCGACCACGGCGTCGGAGCATCCACCGGCGGCACCGAGCGTCGGGAACGAGGTGGACGAGGTGCTCATCGGCGGGATCCGATCGTCGAGCCGCCTCTTCTTCGAGCCCGAGGCGACGAGCTCCATCGTGAAGTCGGCTGCGTTCGGCGGGGCGACTGCGTTGGCCATCGACTCGTCTGACCCCTACGTCGACTTCCGGCGGTCAATGGAGGAGATGGTGCTGAGCCACGGCGCCGGTGGCGAGGACGACTGGGGGTGGCTGGAGGAGATGCTGGGGTGGTACCTCCGCGCCAACGGGAAGAAGACCCATGGCCTCATCGTGGGCGCCTTCGTCGACCTGCTCATTGCGCTCACCTCTTGCAAAAAGAACGACAAGTGCTAGGATAATCATCATCATCTACCATGCCATTCTTATGAAAAGTTTGTGCCATGGCAATATGGCATTGGCAGCATCAAGAATGCAAGAGTGAGGGATTATACAGAGAGGTGTGTTGTGTTTGTGGTGTTGACTGTTGAGTTAATCATTGTCTGTACATTGTTAGCTAGCTAGTGAGCGAGTGCTACCATGAGCTTTCGTATGCATGTTGTGATGCATATTACCGTGTTGCGTTTGTATTACTCCCCCCGTCCGGAAATAAATGTCGCGACGGCAATTTTGCAAAAGCCCCTTCATCATTTTCCGACACAACCCGACGTCCATCTTCCCCGTTCCCCTCCTCACTTGTCAGCGTCCGTCGCCGCCTCGCCTGCGTCGCCGCCTCGTCCACGCCGCACAGCTGTCACGTGCCCCCTCACCGTCCTCTCCCACGCGCAGTCCCCTAATCCCTCCTCCCATGTCAGATCCCGGAAGGGAATCGAACTCATAACCCTCCCGATGTGGAGACCTCTCGATCATTAGAGGAATTTTCTACGATAGCTAACCCTAATGCGGAAGAAAAATGGGGAAAGCAATTTGGTTTGTCATATTCGATAGCTCTGTCGTTCCCCTTGGGGTGGGCTATAAAGCCAGTTTGCTTACAGAATATTACAGCAAGTAAAACTGGTAGAAAAACAATAACGCTTATCAGCCGTTCATCCAACTCCAGTTGTGTCTACCGTCCGATCTTCATAACCGCACCACGAAGAGTTACACTGTTATATCTGAAAGCAGTTCTCATTGTTGGACAGATACAGAGTACCTGACAATTCTCCCCCCTGAGATGGCACTTGTCCTCAAGTGTTACGCTCCGGAAACCAGGACTGCAGTGTGGTGGTATAGAAGGCAGGAAAAACTTTCTTGATGAAATTAGCATCCTCCCAAGATGCATCAGCTGGTGTGAGGTTTTCCCAGTCTATCGGCCATTGTGTGACGAGGAAGCAACTGCGTGGAAGAGATATGGTCTCCAGTACCTGGCGCGGCTCTGTCCTGATCGTGCTGTCGCTGCTGACTACTGGTAGGTCAGCTTGTGGAAGAACATGCTTACCCAAATGCTTCTTTAATTGACTGACGTGAAACACCGGATGTATCTTTACTCCATGGGGGAGTAGCAGCTTGTAAGCCAAATTTCCCACTCTGGAGAGAACACGGTAAGGCCCGTAGTACTTGCTTGTTAACTTGATTGCTTGGCGAATGCCAAAGGTTGCGCGCTCGGTCCTCTTAGCGTCAGCATATTTCTTCATCCTGCTTTGGGCTTGAGCGAGGTTTTCTTTCAGCTTAGCTAGTTGTTGTTGCTTGTCAGCAAGGAAGTCCTTAAAATCAGTGTCAATAGGTCCTGGAACTGAGATTTCACTGATCATGGGCGGGGCATAGCCATAGAGAGCCTGAAATGGTGAGACCTTGAGGGAAGAGTGGTATGTTGTGTTGTACCACCACTCTGCGAGTGGTAACCATGATGCCCACTTTTTTGGTTCATTGAACGCCATGCGGCGAAGGTATGCCTCAAGACATTGGTTGACCCTCTCGGTCTGGCTGTCTGTTTGGGGATGGTATGATGTGCTCAATTTCAATTTGATGTTGAGAGATGTAAACACTTTCTGCCACATATTACTCGTGAAGATACGATCTCTATCCGTGATGATGCTGATTGGGGGTCCATGGAACTTGAAGAAATTGCCCACGAAGGCGTCAGCCACTAACTATACTGAGTATGGATGGGGCAAGGCAATGAAATGGGCCATTTTTGTCATTCTGTCGACAACAACCAGAATTACCTCTTTCCCAAGTGATTTTGGTAACCCCTCGATGAAGTCCATAGTAATGTGCTGCCAGGCCATATCTGGTGTGTTCAATGGGTCAAGGAGACCAGGGTATTGGCAGTGTTCTGTCTTTGCTCGCTGGCAGATTGCGCACTCCGCAATATATTTCTGCACATCTTTCTTCAGGCCCACCCAATGAAAGTGCTTCTTGATGCGTTGGTAGCTTGCTACCATCCCCGAATGACCTCCAATGGATGAAGCATGGAGTGAGTGTATTATTTGCTGTTTGATATCGCTGGAATTCCCAATATGAATTCTTCCCTTATATCTTAAGATCCCAGCAGTCAAGGTGTACAATGGATCTGCAGAAGGAGTGACAGACAATTTTTGTATCAATTCCTCACAGGAGGAGTGTTCATTGTAACTATCCTCGACTGATTGCACCCAAGTTGGTGTAATTATAGTTATTGCCTAGAGTGCTGCATCCCTTCTGCTTAATGCATCTGCAGCTCTATTCTCCCTTCCCTTCTTGTACTCTATCTTGTAGTTGAATTCCAGCAGTTTGAGTAAGAGCTTATGTTGTATTCCTTCTGTCACTTTTTGATCTGTAATGAACTTCAGACTTTTTTGGTCAGTTCGGATCAAGAGTTCACTTCCCAGGAAGTAATGCCGCCACCTTTTGAGGGCCTCAAGAATTGCTAATGCCTCCTTTTCATAGGTAGACATTGTTATAGCTTTAATTCCTAAGGTTCTGCTATAATAAGCAATGGGCCTGCCATTCTGCATCAAGACAGCTCCCACTCCACTGCCACTTGCATCAGTTTCAAGGATAAATGGTTCTGCAAAATTGGGGAGTGCTATGACTGGAGCAGTAATCAGGCTATGCTTGAGATGTTCAAATGCTGCAGTCTGTTTATCTGTCCAAAGAAAAGAGTCTTTCTTGAGCAAGTCATGTAGGGGTCTGTAGATGAGGCCATAATTCTGGACAAATCTTCGATAATACCCTGTTAGCCCGAGGAAGCTTCTCAACTGGGTTATTGTTTTGGGTAAAGGCCACTCTTTCACAGCTTCAATCTTCTTTGGATCTGTGGTCACTCCGGCTGCGGAGATAACATGGTCGAGATATTCCACTTGTGGGGCTACAAAGGTACACTTGCTTTTCTTGACAGAAAGCTTGTTTTCATGCCGTGTCGTCAAGGTGATCTGTATGTGCTGCAAGTGCTCTTCTTTGGACTTGCTGTAAATAAGTATGTCATCGAAAAAGACAAGTATGAATTTCCTCAAATGGTCAGCAAAAATCTTGTTCATAAGTGATTTTGGTAACCCCTCGATGAAGTCCATAGTAATGTGCTGCCAGGTCATATGGTAGCAGGAGCATTAGTCAGCCCGAAGGGCATGACTAGATATTCAAAGTGGCCGAAGTAGGTTCGAAATGCAGTTTTTGGGATGTCTTCTTGTCGCATACGGATTTGGTGATACCCAGACTTGAGATCTAGCTTGGTGAAGAATTTTGCTCCGTTCAATTCATCTAGCAAGTCCTCGATGACAGGAATGGGCAACTTGTCCTTAATTGTTTGAGAATTAAGTTTCCTGTAGTCTATGCATAATCTCCAAGAGCCATCCCTTTTTCTGACTAGAATAGCTGGTGATGCATAGGGACTTGTGCTTGGTTTGATTACTGATGATTCCAGGAGTTGCTTAATTTGTTGTTCCATTTCGTCCTTTTGCTTGTGAGGTACCCGATAAGGCCTGCTGGAAGGTGGATCCGTGTTTGGTTTCAGGGGTATTGCATGGTCACAAGCTCTGTTGGGTGGTAATTCTGTGGGGTCCTAGAATACTCCCTCAAAGGATTTCAACAGTGCCTCGATGTCTGGGTCACTTTCTGATACACTGGATTCAGATCCTGTCAAGGGAAAAAGGTAGTACCCTGCTGCTCCTTTAGAGAGATCCTTTTTCAGCTTATTTAAGGACATGAGCTGGACCCCTTTCTTGAGAGAGTTGTCCTTGAGGATTATTTACTTCTCTCCATTTAGCTTGATTTTGATTTGCCTAAGCTGGTAGTCGAACTTGATTGGGCTATGATGCAGCAACCAGTCTCCTCCTAGCACAATATCATAACCTTTCAGTGGCAACACCTTGAATGCATTGCGAAATTTGTGCCCTTGAATTGAATAATCCATTTCTGAAACCGTGGCTCCCGTGTGTAGTTCTCCACCTCCAGCAACTAAAACCTTTTCTACTAGAGCTAGTGTTGTTTTGCCCCCAATTAAAACAGGAAGTGTGAATGTAGGTTTTGATTGATCCCCTATGACAGCCTGTACCGAGATGTATATCAGTTGTTCATCCTCTGTTGGGCTAGTGGCAGGGTGGTCATGCTCTTCAGTTTCAGTATTTCCTTTCTGTTGTTCCTCGGTAGGGGTTTCTTCCCACGTAGACATTAAGTTCACAGACTTGTATTGCAGACATCGATGGCCAAGGAACCATTTCCGCCCACAGTACTTGCATTTGCCAGGTTCATTGAATTTTACTTCAGTTTTTCTTGCAGGTTTATCCAAATCCTTCTTTGGGAAAGTTGTATCATTAGGATTTTTGCTCCTGAAGCGCACCAAAATTGCCTTTGGATAAACTATTAGCGGGAGAGAATTTCCTACTACTAGCCTAGGCCGTGGCATTTGCGCCCAATTCCATGTCTTTGGCGTACTCGACAGCGTCATATAAAGTTGCAGGTTTCAGCGGCTTCAAGAAGTGTTTGATTACTTCACGAAGTCCATTAATGTAACATTTGACATAGTATGCCTTGTTCACCTCTGGGTTCTCTTTTCTGTAATCAGCCATTTTGTCTTCAAACTTGTCTGTATACTCTGCCACTGTTGCGTTTCCTTGTTTGATGCTGTTAAATTTTTCCAACACATCGTATGAGCTGTTGCCAGTGAACCGCTTGACAAGTACTTCACAAAATTGCCTCCAAGTTAATTCTTCTTCTAGTACTCCAGAATTCCTAAGCCATGTATCCGCTCTTCCTGTGATGTACATTTGAGCATAGTCGAATTTGGCCTCCTCTAGAATGTATACCATGCCAACGTATTTCTCAGTTGTTCTTAACCACTCTTGTGGGTTGGTACCATCAAATCTTGGGAAATCTATCTTCGGTGCCTTTGCAATAGACTTGTAAAATTGAGCATCCATATCCATCTCTTGGTATCTATTGCCCCTGTAATTCACACCTCTGTCATGTGGCTCATAGGATCTATCTTGTCGGTATTGTGTGTGGTGTGGAGGTGCTGGTGGAATTGGATAATTGTAATGGTTTGGGTGGTTGTATTGGGGTGGTGGCTGTGGGTAGTAGGGAGGGGCTTGGTGTTGCTGCCACTGTGGCAATGGTGGTGGGTAGTATGGCTGGTTTGGTGGATAGTATTGCATATAGCAATGGTCTGGGTATGATTGTTGGTAAGTGGGTTGGTGTGAATTGTAGTGTGGCTGATGGTTCTCAGGAATGGTTGTGTGTTGAGTATACCGGAGAACCCCATTTTCATCATAGTAAGGAGCCTGATAACCAACTTATATGTTACCTTCTGGTTGCTTTTCCTGGTATTGATAATCAACCCTTGCCTCTTCAGTTGGTTTGGTGCGTCTCCAATGAGGAGGACCATCATGCCATTGAGAATAGGATGGCTCCCCACTGTCAGTGTCCAAAATTTCTCCATTTGCACTCTTATCTTGCTTCTGTGCTGCTTGTTTGTCGCGGTCAGCCAGCAGGAGAGCTTCCAGGCGAGAGAATTTCTCACTCAAGGAGGCTACTTGTTGTTGGACACCATCCACTTTCGATCCAATCTCCTCTGCTCGTGTACTGACTTGCTCGACATTGATTTTCAGTGCAGCGACCTCCGTTGCGTCGGCTCGCTCGTCAATGTTCTTCGATTTCGCCATGAACCCACGGAGAGCTCCGGAATTTCACCAAGGAACTAGTCCCTGAGCCCTTGCTGTCACGTGGATTCCTGCCATCACCAGCGCTCCTCGCCTCCCAGATAGCACACGGATCGAGTACGTCACCGGAATTTTACCGCCGGAGGAGATGATCCCCAGCAACCTTGACGGACGCCCGGTCTGTGCCCGAATTTTGCCGCCGCCAGTCGCCTCTGTCGACCACGTCAAAGGGACGTCACCGCCGCCTACGCCGCCGTCGACCAGTCGCCGCGCCGCCGCGAAAAGGGTGAGGAGGGTGGGATTTTAGAGGAGAACCCAACCACCTTCGTCACGCCAATCCGATTCGCCTCCAGGAGATCTCGATTGAGCGCTCTTCTCAGCTACCTCTCCCGAATTTTTCGCCAAGGATTGTACTGCTCTTGATACCAATTGTCAGATCTCGGAAGGGAATCGAACTCGTAACCCTCCCGATGTGGAGCCCTCTTGACCAGTAGAGGAATTTTCTATGATAGCTAACCCTAATGCGGAAGAAAAATGGGGAAAGCAATTTGGTTTGTCATATTCGATAGCTCTGTCGTTCCCCTTGGGGTGGGCTATAAAGCCAGTTTGCTTACAGAATATTATAGCAAGTAAAACTGGTAGAAAAACAGTAACACTTATCAGCCGTTCATCCAACTCGAGTGGTGTCTACCATCCGATCTTCATAACCGCAGCACGAAGAGTTACACTGTTATATCTGCAAGCAGTTCTCATTGTTGGACAGATACAGAGTCCTGACATCCCGGTCCACTTCACGACGCCTCCATCAACCCATGCCATATCTGGATGCCCCTGCTGTGGCCTAAAAATCGACTCTTTCCCCGCGATTCGGACGGCTCGGAGACAACTCCGGCGGTCCTGCAGCAGAAGATTGACGTGGCGTAGTGGATTCTCCATGCTCTCGGGCGGCGCCGCGACCAAGCACAGCAGCAAGAAAGTACGAGGCCATCTTCAGCTTCAGGTCTCGCTACCCGACGGCAGCAGCCTCATCGTCGACAGAATCCCCAATGCCCTCACCGCCGCCAGGGCACCCTACAGCATGGCCTTATTCGGACGCCCCACCGGCCCTTTCTCTCCAGCCGCACAGATCCTTTCTCTGCAGATTTGCTTCTCCTTGACCCGGGCACTCAGCTACACTTCAGAAGGAGGCAGGTGGAAATCTTTTCTCTCCAGATTTGTTGCTCTCGTGAGCATCCAATTTATGTGTGTGTAAAGATTCTGAATTTTCCCTTGTATGGTTCCTCGTTTACTAGGCTGGATGTCACCTTGAATCTTCAGCAGAGAGAGAAAGTAATCAAGCAGTTTTCAGTACCCAAATCCAAGCTGTGTAGGGAATCGCCAAATTTTCTGAACATTGCTGGTGCACACCAGCAACTGAAGGCCCATCTTTATAAAGTTTGATTCTGGTGTTACTTGTAAGTTGCCGCTTGTTTCGCTGTAAGCGTGACTTTCGCAATTACAAAATGAGACTTATGCACTGCGTTTCATTTCATCAATAATTATAGCCAAGTTGTTTTATGTCGGGTGAAGCCTTTTCCTTTTGCTTGAATTTTGCAGCGTGAAGAATATGACATTGAAGAGAATTTAAGAAATGCTGCCAGGAGAGCTTTTAAGGGGAGGAGTACACAACAGACACTTGAGCAACACTACAGGAAACAATATGACAGGGGTTTTAGCCCTCGTCAGTGGCAATCTGCGGGACAATCAAGCAAAGGTGCACCACGCGCACGCTGGTCTGGATACAAATACTCCGATGACTCCTGGTAAATTTATTGATAGCTGCTTGTGGTTATCGTAATGCGGAAAGGATCATTTGCATTGGCTGCATATGAGCAAGATGGACCTCCTTGCATTAAGGCGTGTGACAATCGTCGCCGCCACTGCCAACTTGCCATCCTACATCAGCACCTAGAGGATGCACTGCAGCTTAGGTGTCTTCTCGATTCAATTCTTTGGAAGTGGATGTGAATTTGAGGTTTGAAAGTAATCAAGCAGTTTTGTATCTTATCCATGTCGTAGAGAGATTTAATTTGTCTTGATGTATGCCTTAAGTGAAAATGTCAGAAATAGTTATATGGTTACATTTACCATTTATGGTTAAACTCAGACCACACGCGTATTCGAGCTCGGTGCGTAGTATACAAAGATTGAAATACTTTCCCTGTATTTTCCTTGTAAAGTAAATAAAATGGGATCATGCTGTTATTTGTTTTTGTTGTGGTTATCCTAGTCAACTGCACTTCTGTTATGTAAGAAATATTCGATCAGTACCTTTGCACCGGTAGTTAATCAGTTCACTTTCTATGCAGAACTTAAACTGCTAAATAAATACCATGTGATTACTACTGAGCTAAATGTTGCCTAGTGTCGAGACATCGTAGTAGTTTTCATAGACGGGGGTGCAATGAGACTACGGGTAGAGACGTGGGGGAACGGGATCGCGTTGAGGACAAAGACACAGGATTTACCCAGGTTCGATACGTCGTAATAATACGGCGTTCCTACTCCTGCAATCTCACTAATCAGGGCTAAAACCTGTGTATACAATTACAATGTGAGGTTTGGTTTAGCTATTCGCTGAGGATCAACTTCCCGGCCAATTAGCCTATAGCTTCTTGTCTATCTATCATATATCCCGTCCGGCTTTATATAATAGCCGGGTTAGGGCATACAGAGTAAAAAACCTAGAAGACTACGGTAGCTAATAACTTGGAAAGTAAGGAATCCGCCTTCTACTCCAAGCCAGATCACGTGGGCCGTGATCCGGGTCCTTCTAGAATCTGGCTCCTGCGCGTCAGCTTACTGGGCCGCCCAATGTACCATAGCCCACTACCACTTGGGCCACCCTGGTAATCCGGCACTTTGACTACCATTTGATATACCCCTATTCAGTATATATCCGACAGTAGCCCCCAAGAAGGATTAAAACTCTGATTCGCCGTCTTTCGCCAAACGTATATTGTCCGAGAAATATTGGCCAGCTGTCTTGATTCTTCTTATTCTTCTTTGAAAAGAGATGGTAACGCGAAACTCAGAATTCTGAAAAATCCGGCTTTTCTCACATGATCTTTCGCGAAGAAGGAACCTCCTACGTCAGCGCTTTAACCATGCTGACGTAAGGGACGTTTGGGTTTCAAGCGGGAAACCCAGAAACATACCTCTGACAGATTCTCGCGGGAAACAAGGAGATAACCATAATCACCCTGTCGATTCATTTCCCGGATTTTTCGGCGAGTGACACGCGTTGGACATCCAACGGTCAAAAGAGCCGTTAGCACGCATCGTGACGGATTTCCGGAGCCGATGAAGAGATGGAATTTGTCGGCAACTGGAGTCCGAGTAATATTCCTCCTCTTCTCCTTCCACAAATGGAAAGGGATGGGCTTATAGTTAAAGGCAAATGGCGGAACTCGGAAGGTGAGCTCGAGCCCATACCAAAAGACGGGGAATGCGTCCTCCTTACTTCTCACATTGCGAGAGGTATGGGTTTTCCACCTTCCGCCTTTTTCTTGGATGTCCTTAGCTATTACGGCGTTCAACCACACAATCTTTCTCCCAACTCCATCCTCTACCTAGCTGGTTTCCAAGCCCTTTTTGAAGGATACTTAGGAATAGCCCCCAGTCTAGATTTTTGGTGATATTGCTTTGAAGTGAAGATTAACCTCACAGAAGGTATTCCTCCCATCTGCGGAGCTATCTCTTTCACTCTTTGGAGGTTTAGGGAAGATTGGTATCCAAAGATAAAAACATCAGATCCCATCAATTCTTGGACGGGTTCTTTCTTTTATCATCAGGACATCCGATTTCCTGGTAGGGAAAGCGGGGTTCCTCCATTTGTTAATTCCGCCGCCGCTCCTCAAGAGAGTTGGACAGCTCAAGCAGTACAAACGTTGCCAGAAGACCTGATGAAGATAAAACGGCGTATCGCCAAGCTTACTTCCTCTCAGCCTCCCTTAACAGGAAAATATACTGTCTTATGTTGGTTTGGGCGCCGTATTCAACTTCTTTCCTTTCGTACCCGTCTCCTTTGCGAATATGAAGGGCCAGAAGATAGCATGAGGGGGACGGATAAATCTTACACCAAAAAGGATTTCAAGAAGCGAGTCAACCAACTGGTCGCCACTTGCGATCAATACGTAGAAAGTCTGGCAATATATCACGAGGAGAATCCAGCCCCTAAGGTATTTATATTTTCCCTGCTTTCGGGTTTCTCTCGGATTAACCTCTCTCTCTGACTTTAAACGCATCGTTGCTACTTCCCTAGTTCGACGAACTTAAGGGAGCTTATCTTGCTTCCGCCGCCAAACTTGACGAGTTACATCCCAGCTTTTATGGCGGCCGGAAACGCAAAAGGAAAGTAACCTTCTAGGAAACGAGAACTATTGACGGAATTCCCGTCGTCGCATCCAGGTATTTTGCTGGAGCTTTCTTAATCGTCATTCTCGTCTGGTTCTTCGAGATATTTATTTCTCGGATGTTCCCCTTTAAGCCTTGCTCCAACACCTTTGAAGACAAAGAAACTGAAGAAACATAAAGCTGTTGCCAAAAGAGAATCTTCCTCTGCTACCATGGGCGCGAGGGAGATCGGAAACACAGATGGGTAAAAATCTTCGATCATCTGGGGGAGACGAAACCGTTCCCGATTTGGACAGTAATATCCGGATAAAGGAAGAACCATTTGACGAACTTGGATATATCCGTCCGGAAGCTAAGAAATTCTTCGCTCCTGCCCCTATGATCCGTCCTTGGCCACAAGGCGGGTTAATTGTTCGCAATGATTTCGTATTTTCACCTCGTCAGGTCATACAAGATGGCCTTCATCATGTTGGGATTCTTTTTTCTGAATATGCAAAAGAATTCAACGAGACTTTGACAAACTTGCGGGAAATGAGCCAGGTAATATCTCTAGCCCCCAAGCAATAAGTCGAAAACATACTTTCTTCTTAACGCTTCTTATTACGCTTGTTCAAACTTAAGCGTTTGGCTTTCGTTTCCGTGTTTCAGCATACTGCTGATGTAATAAACTTGGAAATTTTTAATAAATTTAACATCAAGAATGAAGAGGTGAGGACTCTTCAATCTATTATTGAGTTTAAGAACAATGAGCTGGCATCATCTCAGCTACAGCTATCGGAAACAATAGGTACGTTTATTCTCTGAAGTTTTTTATCCGGATTGTCACTAAGAATTTTTCCGAGATTTTTCTAAACTCGGAATTTTTTCCTTGCTTTCCAGCTGCTTTGGCTAAGGCCAAGGAAGCAGCTGAAGATGCCGGCAATGCCGTACGTCTCCGTAAGGAGAATGTGGACCTTCATAAGGAGCTTATGAAGGTTCAACAAGATCTTGAAGCCAGTAATCTGGCCCTTAGAATTGCTCAATCCAAGGCTTCTGAGCAAGCAGAAAAAGATAAATCCACTATTCAGGACTTGGAAAGTATCTTGTTCCTTCGCCTGGAGGAAGGTTCCGAAATCGACAAGGTTCTCGGTAAGTTTATTTCATTTACCGGTTCGTCCATGTCTTGCTTTCTTTGTCTGTTTTTCGCCTAACCTTCTTGGTTGCTTATTCGAAAAACAGGAAATTATTCAGGGCTTACTCGGATTGAGAAAATCCGAGCTTTTGGGAAGGTATGGAATGCGATCAGAGATGCTGGGATGCAGCTGATCAACAAGTTCCTCCCCGCAGGTACTGTGGAATTCTCGGAAGTTTATAAGCTTCCGGGTGCTATCTTGGAGGTGGCGGAGTCCAGGGAGTCCACCTTACGCTCCGCTGCACGGGGTGGTGCACGCATGGCTCTCGGCCTCATGTGTATGCACTACCCTGGTGCCAAGTCTTGGCGCGTGGCGTCCGGTATCCCTCAAGGATACACGGAAACCCAGCGAACCACCATTTTTGATGAAATCAAAGGCCACGCCACCAAGATCGCCTCCATGGTGAACATCTCCATCACCTATCTAGAAGAGAAGATCCCCGAAGCCCCCGAGAATGACAGCAGCGACGATGACTCGGATGCTTGAAGGGTTGTCCTTAACCTGGATGGTGGAAGTAGACAATAGGAGCATTACTACACTTTTACAATGTAATTTATATTGTAATGCTTCTATTCTTTTGTATAAACAAGAACTCCGCCTTTTGCAGTTTTAATTATGAAATTCTTTGCAAGGTTTCCGGGTTTTAATATTCCTTTATCTTCTAAGTTATCTGGCTTATGTGTTTTAACTGTCCTTAGTGTTTGAAATGGCTCAATAGTACTATGAATCATCATGCCGAATTACTGGGTATAACCAATCAGTTCAAACTCGGAAACATGGATCATACTAAAGGCATTTTTACTAACTAGCTCCAGTGACCCAACACATAAACAAATGGCGAAATACATCGCAGGAAAAGTCCGGAAGTACTGCGTTTATACAGGCAATTGTCAATCACCGTGTATCCTTTGCATCGACGCTGTATTTGTCTTTGTAAGATTTCGTCTTCTCCCTCCGGGTACTTATGGTTGACTAAGAAGTTTAAATATGGAATTGTCCAGTCCGGGTTAACGATCATAACTTCAATTGACTCGGAAGCCAGAGGATAATCAACATCTCCACCTTTTATGGATGGCTCATACAGATGCTGGACGAATACACCTGGTGGTAGGATTTTTACCCTTTCTGACCCCATGCGGGCTAACGCATCGGCGTTCCAATTTTCCTCCCTTTCAACGTGGAGTACTTCGAATCCGAAAAAACAAATGGCGAACTCGTCCACAGTTCTCCGGTATTCGGTCATTATAGGGCTTTTTGCGTCCCAGGTTTGGTTAAGCTGGTGCTGTACCAAATCCGAGTCGCCGTGGCACAAAATGCGCTTAACCCCTATTTCTTTTGCAATATGCAAGCCATGAAGCAGAGCTTCGTATTCGGCCACGTTATTGCCGGCGTTGAAGTGTATTTGTAATACGTACTCCATTGTGTCTCCTTTAGGGGATTTTAAGACTACACCAGCTCCGGCGCCCTCCTTCATCTTTGATCCGTCAAAGTGCATGATCCAGTACTCGGATTCCGGCATTGGTGTTT
Source organism: Alopecurus myosuroides (assembly GCA_028641055.1). Taxonomy (NCBI): domain Eukaryota; kingdom Viridiplantae; phylum Streptophyta; class Magnoliopsida; order Poales; family Poaceae; genus Alopecurus; species Alopecurus myosuroides. The sequence continues at coordinate 12,391,846 of CM054059.1, forward strand.
TCTCCATTGCTTCCGTCCAGTCGGCGACAAAATCTGCCAGAACCTGGGATTTTATTGTCGTCCTTGGCTGATACTTAATGTCGAAGGCTGCTAGCTCGATACCCCATTTGGCTACTCGGCCAGTTGCCTCCGCATTGTTTATTATATCCCCTAGTGGTGCTTTACATACCACTGTTATGGAATGTCCTTGGAAGTAATGGCGCAACTTTCTAGATGAGAAAAATACGCCATATGCCAGTTTTTGATAGTGTGGGTACCTTTGTTTGGACTCGGAGAAAACTTCGCTTATGTAGTATACCGGATGCTGATCTGGTATACTTTGTTCGTCTTTCCTCCGTTCCACAACAATTACTGCACTGATAACCCTGTTTGTAGCCGGAAGGTACAATAACATAGGTTTTTCGTCTTTTGGAGATGCCAAAATCGGAGCTTTCATCAAAGTTTCTTTCAACTGGGTTAAGGCTGCATCGGCCTCTTCTGTCCACTCGAACTTGTCGGATTTTTTCAGCAACTTGTAGAGTGGTAAGGCTTTATCCCCCAGCCGACTAATAAATCTGCTGACGGCAGCGGCAGAACCCGTCACTCTTTGGACATCTTTCACACACGTGGGTTTGGAGATGTTCAGGATTGCTTTGATCTTTTCCGGGTTAACTTCTATTCCTCTGGGAGAAACGATGAAACCCAGAAGTTTTCCCGAGGGAACCCCGAATACGCACTTTGATGATTTAACTTCATCTTGTAAGTGCGCAAGTTTTCGAAGGTTTCTCGCAAATCTTCAAGGAGCGTGTCTTTTTCCTTGGTTACGACAGCAATATCGTTGACGTAAACGTGCACGTTTTTGCCAATCTGACTATGCAAACAACGTTGCATGCAACGCTGGTAAGTTGCACCTGCGTTCTTCAAGCCAAATGTCATGGTTATGTAATAGTACGTCCCATAAGGGGTTATAAAAGAAGTCTTAATTTGATCTTCCTTTTTCATGCGTATTTGGTGATACCCGGAATATGCATCCAAAAAGCATAAAAGCTCAGAGCCTGTGGTGGCATCTATTATTTGATCGATTCGCGGCAACGCGAACCTATCTTTTGGACACAGTTTGTTCAAGCCGGTGTAATCTATACACATTCTAAAAGCGGTAGTGTCTTTCTTCGGTACTAATACCGGATTTGCAGACCATTCAGTGTGTATTACTTCCTGGATGAAATCTGCTGCTAAAAGCCGGATAATTTCCTTGCTAATAGCCTTTCGTCTTCTTCCGTCAAATCGACGGAGACCATGCTTTACGGGTTTGGAGCCTGGAATCACCTTGAGTTGATGCTCAGCAAGTTCCCTGGGTACGCCTGGCATGTCAGCCGGACACCAGGCGAAAATATCCCAGTTCTCACGGAGGAACTTGATGAGCTCGCCTTCCTATTTGTCGGTCATCCCAGTTCCTACTACGACAAATTTTGTCGGATCGTGGGGATCTAGGATTACCTGTCTTGTATTCTCGGATGCCTTGAAGCTATCTGCTGGCTTCCGGGTTTCTTTTCCTGCCGGAATTTCTGTCGGCGATACCTCCTTAGCCAGCTCCTTCAGCTCTTCCTTTGCTATAACCCTCTGAGCGCAAAGGGCGTTTTCTTTTTCCAGCTTGTTCGCCAGCTTGAAGTCTCCGGTTATGGTGATTACTCCTCCTTTCGGCCCTGGCATATTCAGCTTGTTATAGATATAACATGATCTTGCCATAAATTTGGCGAAAGCTGGACGTCCGAGTATTGCGTGATACACGCTTTCGAACGGCACCACCTCGAAGGATACTTTTTCCTTACGGAAGTGATCTTTTTCTCCGAAAGTGACATCTAGGGAAATTTCTCTTAGGGATCGTGCTTGCCTGCCAGGGACAATGCCATGGAAGCGTATGTTGCTGTAATTGAGCTGGGACTCAGAGATTTTTAGATTCCTCAGCGTATCCAGATACATTATGTTGATGCTGGATCCTCCGTCCATCAGCACTCTTTTTAGCCTAGTGTTTTGGACAATAGGGCTTACAACAAGAGTTTGTGTGCCAGGTTCAGGGATGTTTCCGGGATGATCAGACTGATCCCAGGTGATTGGTGTGTTCGAATACTTCAAGAATTTCGTGGTTGCCGGAACAACCGCGTTTATTTCTCGAAGCGTTCTTTTTTCCACCTTTGCTGATGGAGTTGCCAGGAAAGTTAGGGCGCATTCTCCATCAACTCTCGGAAACTTGGGTTCGCCTTTTCGCTGTTGTTCCTGGATTTTTTCGTCAGTGTCCGATTCATTGTCTTCTTTCTCAGCTTCTGGCTTTTGCTTAGAGAATTTCCTTTTGGAACTCTTCCCCTTATTTCCGCATCCTGCACTGCCTTTCATGTGCTTGTTCAGCTGGCATTGTGCGTTCGTATGGGTGGGTTTCCCAAATTGCGAATGGTGGACGCAGGGTTCCGACTTAATCTTCTCCCACTCTTCTTTAGTGTAGTTGATTGGTTCTGAACTGCGTCCTTTCCATCTGTTCCCTTTTACACTTCCAAAGGCTATGTTAACTGCTTTGGGTTTTGGTGTTCCATCTGAAGTTCCTTTTTTCTCAGGGCGAGGATTTTGCTTGGCTAGTATCAGTGCATCGATATTGCCTCCTCTTGCTCTGATGTCGTCTTCGGCTGTAGCGTGTTCATTGGCGGTTGTAAGCATAGATCCGAGATCTTTGTGCTGTTTGGAACCAACCATGAACGGTACAAGTCCGGGTTTTAGGCCATTGACGAAAGCATGTATTGCTTGTACGTCAGTTACTCCAGAACAACTATTCTTCATTGCAGTCCATCTGGAGATGAAATCCACGTATGGTTCATCCTCGAACTGGGTGCAACGGTTTAGCTGGTTGATGCTGTTCGGGCGTTTATAAGTTTCCCGGAAATGCTGAGTGAATACTCGAGCCATATCATCCCAGTTGTCGACAGTTCTTGATGGCAATCCATTGATCCAATCTCTGGCTCCATCCAGTAACATTAGGGGAAGAAACTTTATGGCTTCAAGGTCTGTCCCATTGTTAATCTGGACGGCTGTATAGTAGTCTGAGAGCCAGGTATCCGGGTTTGTACTACCGGTGTATTTTTGGTATGTTGGACCAACCTTGGCAAAGCCAAAATGCAAGGTTATCCTTCGAATCCTATCCGTGAAACACTTAGGTCCAAAGTATAGATCATCCTTTTCCGCCCTATCCATGTGTGCGGAATACCTTCCGGCTGAATGGACAGAAGGGGATCTACTCCTTTCTTTTCCATTGTTGCGCGGACGCGCTTTTCCGGGATCGTTTCTATTTCTTCCGAGATCACGCCCTTTTGGATGAGGCGGAGTTCTACTCATGTGCCTTTCTTTATCCTTAGGGGGTGTCCGAGATCTCTCACGCATGTGAGGTACATCATGTCTTCCAGCTTTTTCAGCTGGGTGTCTCGGAGGTGGCATTGCTTTGCCGTCATTCCGGTATTTTTCTTCCCGGTCGTGGGGTTTGAGTCCGCCTTTCAGGATATGAGATCCGGTTCTAGACGCTTCGTCCCTATTGTCGGGATTTTTCTTGTCTTTTCTCGGATCTGCTTTTTTATCCTTTGAATTGTCTGAATCTCCAGGTTCTTCTGGTCCAGGTGCCCCAGCGGTGCAAGTAGCTGTTTTTCATAGGGCGGAGTCGTCATGCAACTTCCCTGATCGCTCTTGGCCCCGCTGTTGTTGTTGCAATGCTTTTCCTAGGAAAGCATACACCCCTTGGAGTTTTTCACCGTTGGAGTACATGTCATTGTTGAGGATGGCGAACGCTGCTTCCGCGTTATCTGCTGTGGTTTTGTATATTGGTTCATCTCTGGCATCCTTGCCTTTTACCTGCTTTTGCCAAGATGGGTTATGAAACCTTTCCGTTTGCGGCAGTACTTCTGGTCTTACGATTCCGGGTAACCTTGTAGGCTTTAAGGCAGATCTATTCTTTTTCTCGTACTCCTCGATTTCTTCCTTCATGAGCTTTATGTCATCCTGGTTTTTTTTGGAGGTGTTCCCGAGATCTGAGTAGATGTTGCTGTTGCCGTTGGAAAGCTCGTCTCCTGGCTTCCAGCATCTCAGGGGGTTAGTTTGGTCCCACTAGCGTTTGTAACAGATCCTGTTCCTCTTGTTCTGTCATTGGCGGAACAAGGATTTCCTTGGCTTTCTTCTCCGCGGGCTTTGTTCCGCTTGCATCTCCTACTTCCGGGCTTTCATCAGCTGGGTCAGCTGATTTTTTCTTCCGGATTTTGTATTGCAGGTTTTTAGCGGCCTTGTGCTTTTTCTTGGAAGAGGGAGGCTTTTTGGCAGGTTCATCCTCTGTCAATTCCTTGACGTTGGGAAATATCGGAGAGGTTTCTCCGTCTTCTCTCTCTTCCTCTGGCGGAGGGGTTTTAGGGTTTTCCTGACTGCCGGCATCCGTGGTTTCAGCCGGTTTTTCCATAAGTACTTCATGGAATCCCTCTTGAAGAGATTTTACCTTTCTTTCGAAGGGTCCTCGTCTTCATCTTCGGAATCGAAATTATCCGATCCGGTTTCTGACTCCAATCTCGCCTCAATGGCGGCTAGCACCGAGTCAGCTTCCGAGTTCATCGCCATGTTGACGAATGTCGGATCTTCCACCTCTGTAGTTGGTGTGTTGTTGTCTGCCTCCTGCACGGGGTTTCCATCATCCGTGTTTTCGGCGACTTTGGATTGCACCATACCGATAAAGTGTGTATCACTTTTGTGTCGGCGATCTGAGCAAAATCCGGTATCATAGTCATCTTCGACTGGGTACAGGGCGGGTGGGAAAAATTTGCTTCCACCGCAAAACCCCATGGCCTCTGCAGTTAGTCCGATAAAGATATTAGCAGATCCGATCGGTAACACGCAGGCACTTACCAGATGATTTTGCGCCAGTATGTAGGATCCATTGTCGAGGAAGCGTCCGACGTCATCGTCGAACTCCAGGCTTCCGACAGTTATGGAACTGCCGATTCCGCCGAGTATCCCAGATCGGAACTTAACGCCTGACGTCGTTAGCCCCACGGTGGGCGCCAACTGTTGAGACATCGTAGTAGTTTTCATAGACGGGGGTGCCATGAGACTACGGGTAGAGACGTGGGGAAACGGAATCACGTTGAGGACAAAGACACAGGATTTACCCAGGTTCGGTACGTCGTAATAATACGGCGTTCCTACTCCTGCAATCTCACTAATCAGGGCTAAAGCCTGTGTATACAATTACAATGTGAGGTTTGGTTTAGCTATTCGCTGAGGATCAACTTCTCGGCCAATTAGCCTATAGCTTCTTGTCTATCTATCATATCTCCCGTCCGACTTTATATAATAGCCGGGTTAGGGCATACAGAGTAAGAAATCTAGAAGACTGCGGTAGCTAATAACTTGGAAAGTAAGGAATCCGCCTTCTACTCCAAGCCAGATCACGTGGGCCGTGATCCTGGTCCTTCTAGAATCTGGCTCCTGCGCGTCAGCTTACTGGGCCGCCCAATGGACCATAGCCCAATACCACTTGGGACACCCTTGTAATCCAGCACTTTGACTACCATCTGATATACCCCTATTCAGTATATATCCGACACCCAGTCAATTTAACAACTTGTGATGCTTTATGTTTGTCACTCCACAGTGTCTTCAAATGGCTATCTTAATCAGCTTCCACAAGCTGAAAACTCACAATTACCGTTTGTCCCTATCGATAATGAAATTATTCCTTTGCCTTCTCGTTTTTCCACTTCACAATGTCATTAGTTGCCTCATAGAAAATGCTGTTAAATAATGTTCCATGCTGTTAGTTCTCTTTTAACTTTCTAGGTGCATCTTATTGAAAAGACAACACCTGTTAAATAATGTTACATGCTGCTAGTTCTATTTTAACTTTCTAGGTGCATCTTATTGTAAAAGCTGTTGTCTTATCGACCTCATCTATGCAATATTTTTGACAGAATAAGGAGTTTCCAAGTGTGTCGTCCTTATGTGCGTTTGTTAGAAGAGGCCGTCACAAATACAAGTCTGAAGAGGCACTTCCATCTTATTCAGAAGTTGGTGTTTCATCATCTACCTTTCCTAATTCAAATCAAAGAGTTGGTTTTCTACTCCCTCTTCATCTTATTCAGCAGTTGGAGTACTAATCTTCAACATCAAATAACCTCTGAATTTAGTATGGGTGTTGAGGGGTTAGCTAGGTTTCCATATTGCTAACCATCTGAGCTCACATGTGAACAATTAGCATACTGTTAGAACTTTTGAGCTCGCACTTACTCCTCAACAGCCGATGCTAAGCTATAAGGCAGTGCATGCATATCTCTAGTGGTAACTGAAATCAAGATACCGGAAATTGGTAGGAAAGTAAGTTGTGAGAGAACATTTAAGAATCATAATAGAAGTAGATAATGTACATAACATAACTAGATCGGGTACGGTACACCTACAATACAAAATACTAAGGATGTGCAGTCACCTAGTGTATAGAAACTCGTGAAAGGATGACAGTGCTTGGCATTGGTAAAACTGGTCTCATAAAGTTTCTTGACTAGCATGTAGACACTACCGAGCACATACAAAAAAAGAAAAGTATCTAAGGGAGTAGTTTCAGTGAACCAGAACATTCTAAATGTGGTTTTAGATAAAAATGTGCCAAAATTAGAAATGTATCCAAGAACATATTTTAAGGTTGTAAGTATTGATGAGATTAGAGCAAGTAGGGATTATGTGGGCGAGTCTGCTTCCTCTGAATAAATTATATGATCTGGTTTAGGTGTAAGGAAAATTTGCATGTCTTGCCAGAGGAGCTAAAGCAACACCATCATTCTCAAGTTGGAGTCTCACGTAATGCTTTAAATGGGAGTTATGCAAGGTAAAACTGTTCTCATTGCCCCTAAGAGAGACACCATATGGTTAGCCGACTTCTGTAAAATCTGCACCGCTAGCTGCGTCAGCGATGGGCTAAGAATTGTACTGAAAAACGCAACAATCTCTAGCGGCGGCGAGCGAGGGAGCACGTGGACAGGGGAAATAAAAAACCAATCGAGAGGGAACTCAAGGTGTACCTGAGGTGTAGTTGTACCTGAGGCGGAACTCAAGGTGTGCTCAGACTGGATCAGGGAAGATCGAGATGGCCTAACGGCGTCGAGCTCGAGCGGCGGCTGGAGTTTGAGGAGACGGCCTCGATTATGGATTCGATCCACAAAGTAGGGCAAGGGAGAAGTAGCAGGATCAGGCCGGTGGCGACATGAGCTCCCACCGGCCTCGAGCCTGGCCGCCGACAGTCACGCTCGCGTGGAGAAGATGCCTCTCTGTTACAGCTTTGGTTTAGTTTTTTACAATTTAATAGAACTAGGGGTTTTTTGTGTAAAAGTCCGCTGTAGTTCGAATTTCCAGCCTCCCGCGTCATTTATTTCCGAGCGGAGGGAGTACTTTGTAACAGGAAACTGCACACACACATGATAAAGATCTACTCGGCCGAGTGAGCAGTCAGTTTCTGACACGTACGATGATGAAGCTGTTGGTGAACATGGATATCGCCTGGACGACGGGTTTCGTCCTGGATGGACATGTGGTCGGCTGGACATGTATTTTGAACAATCACTAGCTACATCGAATTCTACACTGTCTATTGTACCATGAACCGCGGGAAATGCAGAGCGTTTGAAAAATCTCCAACTAAAACACTCGGTTCCGAAGAAACAAAAAACTCTACAACCTGGACATGATATCTCGTGGCCTCTCCAATTGAGTGTATGACGAGACCTGAAGGTCTCAGAATTCCCGAAGGTTCCATAGAGTCCCGAACAGACCCGGAGGGGGTCACGGGGGCCACACCATAGGTCGGCGCGCCCCCCATGTTTGCGCCTGGGGGTGGTGTGGGCCCCACAGGAGCCTACCGCCATCTCCCTTTCGCCTATTTATTCCCCCTGATACATCAACCCTAAAAATATCCCACTTTTTCCCGAGAAACACCCGAGGCCGCCATCATCGTCATCCCGAGATCGGGAGGGTTCTGGAACTCTCCCCGACACCCTGTGGGGAGAGAAATTCATCACTGGAGGGGTCTACACCATCATACCCTCCTCCGAAGTGAGTAGTTGATCCATGGACTACGAGTCCATAGCAGTAGCTAGATGGCTGTCTCCACCACTTTATGCCTCATGTTTACATCTTGTGAGCTGCCATACATGATTGCGATCATCTTTATGTAATGCTACATGTTGTGTTTGCTTGGATCCGACGAATGTTGAATGCATATGTTTTTTAGATCGTGCGTGCTCTCCGTAATTAGTAGATGTTCTGGCCAAGTAGATGCTAGTAACTCCAAGAGGGAGTATTTATGTTCGATAGCGGGTTCATGCCTCCTTTGCATCTGTGCTCAAGTGACAGAAACATGACGGGTGGAGGATGTGTTGTTGCCATTAGGAAGAAAATAACGATGTTTACTTCATTTACATTGTTTACATTACACAGTTTGCTTACTACGATTATCTGTTGCTTGCAACTTAATACCCAACGTTTGTTCCGAAGATATTCGGGGGGTGGATTACTAGTCATAGGCGCAGTTGGATGACGGTCTATGTATTTTCTTGGAATGTCCGCATGACCACATAGTAATCTTTATGCCTTGCATATGCACTACGATGCAGCCTTCATTTCTGTCAATTGCCTAGTTGTAATTTGTTCACCACACATGTTATTTATCTTTCACGGAGAGGCACCACTAGTGAACTGTGCACCCCGATCCATTTTCTCATACTGATAATACACACACTGCTTCCACTGTTTTCACACTGCTGCTATTGTTTTCATACTATTCTCATATTGTTTTCCACACCATATGTTTAAGCTCTTTGTGTTCAGCAAAACCGGTGAGATTGACAACCTCACTACTTCGTTGCGGCAAAGTGATTTGATTGTGTTGTGTAGGTTCCGCGTTACGGCTGAACCGGTAGTGTGCCCTGCCACCTCAGCTGCATCAACTTTCAGAGATTGCATGTCCTCCTACTTGTCGATTCAACCTTGTTTTCTTTTTTGAGGGAAAACTTGTTGCTGTGCTTTTCATAACCTTTCTCTTGGGGTTTACCAACGTCCACTACACCATCAAGATTTTCTGGCGCCGTTGCCGGAGATTTCAATGTCATCAAGAAGGAACCAATCCCTTGTAAACTCTGCCATCAGAGCAAGGGATGCAAATCCCCACTATTGGCGGCGCCGGCTGGGACTCCATCAATCCAAGTGGCAAGGCTCGAGGTGGGGCCCAAGAAGGACCCGCCGCGTGTGGAGGAGCGACCCATGAAGTACAAACGGCCGGCGAGGCGCCCGGCGATGGCGCTGCCGTTCCTCGGGGGCGGTGGCATACGGAGGCAGCGGAGCAGAACATCTGCGCCAGTTCCTCCGTCGAGATGTCATGGCCCATGACTCCGTCCACACACCGGGAATGCGCCGCATCGCCGGTGGCGGATGCGCTGCTGGGGTGGCAAGGAAGTGGAGGACCTCCGACCATTAGTGTCGGAGAAGATGAGAAGAACAGTGAGAGGAGTGAAGTGGGCGGTGCGTGGAGCGCCAAGTTAACCCGAAACGTCCCGTCTCCTGCGCTTACCAACGCGTGCGAGACAGAGGCATGCGGGTCTCTCCTCAGACTGGCTGTGGCTGTGGAAAAACGGCTGATTCGACAGTTTCAAGCATGCCAACTTTTTGGGTGCTTTGACATTCGTGTGATATAGGAACACGGACCGGCTTAGGAAACCAAACGCGCGCAAACTGCACCCAGCGAACATATTTTAGTATCGACGATTGCGGAATCGCAACTACAAACCTAGTAGTATCCACAATCATGGAACCGTGAGTATGTACTAATTTAGTGTTATTTCGTCAAGCACGTTTGCCATTTACCGAATCAAAGGGTTTCTTTTCTCTTTCAAATAATACTAGCATCGATTTGACCTTGAGGCGTATCAAATACAGTAGTTTTCACTTGGATTTTGGCAGGGGCAACATTCGCCGGAATCATGAGAAAATCACCACATGGCCGGCCTTGTTGCACGTGCTGTCTCCAAGAGTGTGGAATGCTTTCACCATATTCAAAAAAACAAGAAAGCCGATAGTTCTTACTGTGCTTATAAACTTGATCTCACAAAGGCCTATGATAGGGTAGACTGGAACTATCTCCGTAGCACTCTTATTAAATTTGGCTTTGATGCTATTTGGGTAAATCAAGTAATGGCTTGTGTCTCCTCTGTAAATTTTGCAGTGCGTATTAACGGGGAGCTCACTGAGAAGATCAAACCAACGAGAGGACTGAGGCAAGGAGACCCATTATCCCCCTACCTATTTCTCTTTGTGGCTGAAGGACTCTCGATTCTTCTTCAAAAAGCTGTGTACAACCAAGAGCTGATCGATCTCAAGTGCTGCAGAGGAGCTCCTGGTATCTCTCATTTGTTATTTGCTGATGATAGCTTGCTTTTCTTCAAGGCAACTACAGAACAAGCTAAAGTAGTAAAATCAGTTATTGCCAAGTTTGAAAAATGTACAGGCCAGCTAATTAGCCACTCTAAATGCTCCCTGCTCTTTAGCTCTGCTTGCTCAACATCTGCACAAGACGACATAAAATTTATTCTTCAAGTATCACATACTGGTTTTGAAGGAAAATATCTCGGTCTGCCAACTCCTGAAGGGCGAATGAAAGCTCAACGATTCCAGCCCATTAAAGATCGTTTCGCCAAAAGATTATCGCCATGGAATGAGAGATTTCTTTCCATGGCTGCTAAAGAGACCCTAATCAAATCAGTGGCTCAAGCTTTGCCTACTTATGTGATGGGGATTTTCAAACTTCCTACTGGATTCCATGAGGATTATATGAAGATCATAAGGAGCTTTTGGTGGGGAGAAGAGGAGGACCAACGGAAAGTGCACTGGGCTTCGTGGGAGACGTTGACCAGACCAAAAGAAAGAGGGGGCATTGGCTTCAGGGACACTAACCTTTTCAATCAGGCTCTGCTCGCTCGCCAAGCTTGGAGATTGATCCAAAATCCAGAGAGTTTGGCGGCAAAGCTGTTGAAAGCGATCTACTACCCGAGAGGCAATCTGATTGACACTGTGTTTAGAAGAGACGCGTCGCCGGTGTGGCATGGCATTGAACATGGGCTAGAGCTGCTCAAGGAAGGTGTGATTTGGAGAATTGGAGATGGCAAGAGTATAAGAACTTGGCGTGACAATTGGATTCCGAGAAACTTTGGTCTCAAACCATCACCGGGAAGAGTAAATGATAGACATAGAAGAGTTTACCAACTCTGTAGCAGCAGCGATAGTGACTCTTGGAACGAACAACTCATCAAACGAATCTTCCACCCTCATGACGCGGAGGCTATCCTAAAAATGAGCGCTCCTGATACTTCCAAAAGAGACTTTCTGGCCTGGCATTACGAGCGAAATGGCATTTTCTCTGTCAAAAGTGCTTACAGACTAGCCTACAACCTAAAAAATGGTGAAAGAGATGTGCCTGGAACTAGTGCTGCAGCTGATGGGTCTAGAAAGCTATGGAAACTTATTTGGAATGCCCCTGTTCCAAACAAGGTGAGGATATTTGCGTGGAGAACTGCTTGTGATAATCTTGCAACACAAAAAAACAAATGCAGAAGGACACTGGAAAAAGTTAGCACGTGTCCTATCTGTGGTTGTGAGGATGAAACTAGTTTTCATGCTACAGTTTCGTGCACTAAAGCCAAAGCCTTGAGGAATGAAATGAGAAAATATTGGAGTCTGCCCTCTGAAAATTGGTTCCAGTATACTGGACCTGTTTGGCTCCTACACTTACTGTCGAACATCACCAAAGAGAGTAGGGGACTGGTCCTCTTAATTTTGTGGAGAGCTTGGCACCTCAGGTGTGATGTCGTTCATGCCAAAGGAGACTGCACCATTGCCAGCTCGGCGAACTTCTTGAAAAAATATTCCCAGGAAATATCTCTTGTTTGCTTGACCACTGAAAATGCCAAAGGTAAGCAACCTGTCATTTTTCCTGGTGCTAACCTGACTATTGCTGAGTACAGGAACACCAACAAACAGCAGTCAAAGACACCTACACGTTGGCTTCCTCCTGATCATGGGTGGTTAAAAATCAACGTGGATGCCTCCTTCCTCAGCTCAAGTGGTGAAACATGGGTGGGCTGCATTGCTCGTGACCATAGTGGTTCTGTTATCTGGTCGCTGTGCAGGGCGGCTCCAACTTGCGCCGATTCAGAAGAAGCTGAGGCTTGGGCTTGTCTGATCGGATTGCGAGCGATCCAAAATGCAAAGAACAGCTCTATTATTTTGGAGTCGGATAATATCTCTGTGGTGAATTCTATTATGAAGCGGGACCAAAATCAATCGAGACTATGGCGAATTTACCAAAATATTGCAGAGGTAGTAGACAATATGGGTCACTTCAAAATGGTGAAAATTGGAAGAGACAGTAATCAGGCTGCACACAACCTTGCCCTGTTAGCTAGGACTTCGTTAGCTGACATGTTCTGCTTGGGTCGTGCTCCGGCAGAAATTGCTGATTGTGTTCATCGAGACAATGTAAACTCTACTGATTATGATAATTGAATTTTATTTTTCCCTCAAAAAAAAAAAAAGAACGGAGCATCGTCATTGGTTTCTTCTCCTTACTAAGACAGCTTGGAATTAGCAAGCCACACGCGTCACTGGGTAACACCACCGACGCACTCCTTGCTCAAGAACTAGCCGGTGCATTGAGCAGAAGCAAGAACCAGTGATGAGTTTGTTGGATTTTTTTGGCGTCTCCATCGATTCTTAGTGTATAATAATTGTTACAGTCCACGCTCACGTGCCCACTTGATAAGTGTGTGCGACCTTAAGTACTCTCTCCGTCTCATATTAATTATCTCAAACTTAAATACAAGTGGATTTATCTAACACTAAAATATGTCTAGATATATCCACTTTTATTAAATTTTGAGACAATTAATATGAGAAGGAGGGAGTAATAAAAGCTCTGTTTGTCTATATAAAAAATATTACTTCTAGTCACCAAAATTAAGGCTTGAAGGCCTTTTGAGGCGATAGATAGTAAGTCCACTTGTTTTCAGGCCAGCAAGTCTAAAAGCCCCCGTATCCATTATATGGCAGACAACAAAAAGGATAGCAGGCGCTCCTATTTGCCGTCCGCAGGCGGCACTTCGCTCCCGCTATCTACGAGACAACACTTCTAGACCGGCACATTTAACCTTTTTCAGTTAAAAAAGTTCTAAACACAAAAAGATTGAACAAATATAAATTTAAACAAAAAATAAGCAGAAAAGAAACACACAAAGAAAAAAGTTGAAAAAAAATTTAAACAAAAAAAAATTGAACAGAAAAAACAGAACACAAAAAAAAACCGAGATTTGCTCCACGGATGGGCCGGCCCACTACAACCCGTCTTCATGCGACTCTCCGGATAACCGCCGCCAACGGGCGGTAAATAGGAAATGAAAAAATTGCAAAACAGAAGGAAATGGCAAAGATTGCTTACCCTAAGAAAAGAAAATAAAAAACAACAATATATAGTGGTCAGTCTTCTCTCCTAGAAAAACGAGAGCGTGATGGGCCTTTTCATGCTATAGACAGTCAGTCCACTCTAGTTAGAGCCCAACAAGTCTACTAGCCCGTATCCAACTTATGGTGAGACATCAAGAAATATAGTTTATGCTCAAAAAAGGAAAAAAACAACAACGACAAAAACAACAACAACAATAAAACTAAAGCTAGTGGTCAGTCCTCTCTCCCAGAAAAACGGGAGCGAGATTAAGATTTTGAGCTACTTACAGAAACTAGGCATCTCCCTCCTAGATCGTTCCTCCAGCCCTGCCATGGCCTTTTCATGGCGATTCATTCCGATCTAGCCCAGTAAAATCTGGGCTCTGGGATTAAGCCTAGTTCAAGTGTACAAGCCCATATATAGCAACAAACAACTAGTGTGGCTTTAAAAAAACTAACATAGTGGTCCGCAGGACCAGAATGCACGCCAATCTGAGTGAGATTCAGAGCAAGATTTTAGATTTTGATTTGATACCCCGTGTTCCTCCTGTCCATTTAAGGTTTGACATACTATCTATTCAGAAGCAAGATTTGATTGTTTTCTCTCCCCATCTCCAGCCACTGGCCTTGTGGTAGCTGTCCTGGAGCGGACATTGCTCTGCATTATTGCAGCTCGCCATCTGCCTTCTCTCATTGCCCTTTGCCCCACTTGCAAAAAGTTGTAAATCATTTGGTTAACAAACAGGAAAAGGTTTCATCATTTGATCTTGCTAGGAGCACAGTAGTGGTACTTGCTGGCCCTTGCCTCTGCAAAGCCCACAACAAGCCAGGAGATATAAACTGACTACCGACTGATGAGAAACAAAAGACTGCACACCAGTTAACAGTGGACCCCTGGCAAAAGCTTATAGATTCATACTGTAGACCCGCCAAAAAAAGTTTCTTACTGTAGCGCAGTTTGCATGTATGCGATGGCATCAAGGATCAGGCTACCAAGCTAATACGTACGGTCACTGAGCCAAAACATGAACATGCTACCAATAATTTATTTCCTGCAAGTACATGGAACAACTGGTACTTTACATTATTACATCAGGGATCAGGCTCAAGGTAATCACGCATGCATGCATTCATAGCATGGAGGCTCGATCTGCAAGATATATTAATCATTTCCACATCTCTATTAGTATTTTTGTGACGAGAAGGTCCTGAGGTTAGGATCTTGCTGCTCGTGCAAGGCATATGAAGCAACGTGCAGCTCTCACTACTTGTCTGAACTCTGAACAAACGGCCTGTGCCTGACTGTATATGCATGGAGAACATGAAACCCATGCTGACCCTTGCAAGATCACCTAGTGCAGATACTAGTAGAGAGTACCATTAAGGTGTCACAGGTTTCATGGTTCGGAGTTAAGCCTTCTGCATGCCGTACTTGATATAGAAAGACATGAGTGAGTAACCAATGAGATAACAATCAATTAGAGAGGTGGACATGTGAACCATGCAGTTTCTTTTTGTGGAAAAAAATGCTGATGCAAAAGGAATTTTGGAGCTAGCAGCAGTAGAATGCGAGAGCAACATTTATTCGTGATCCCCCTGTCTTTGCCTTTTATGTCTTGCCATTTTTGCCGCCTACACCTTCTCACGGACGTGACTGTTAGGATATGGACAAATATACGTGTAGAGATAGACTAGGACTCTACATCCTTGTACTCCAAGTCTTCACCTACCCCCTTTACCTCTCCTTATATACCCCATATGAGGGCAAGCAATACAACACAATATTAGGGTTCCAATATTTTCCACATGGTATCAGAGCGGTTAGCCTCACGGCGCCGATCCTAGGTTTCTCCACCACTTCCGCAACGCGCCGCCCCCGGGGAGATCTCTCCTCGGGGGCGCGGCACCCGGTTTCGATCAATGATCGGATCGGTTCTTTAGATTAGATTAGACAAAAATTCGAAATTTAGTTCCGTAGATTAGATCCAGTTTAGCCAAATAAATCCCTACATATTTCATTGCCCTCAAATCGCGTGCAAATTGGTGCAAATTCCGATAAAATTAGTGCAAAATCCATCGGCGGCGACACTACCGGGAGGCAACTTTCCGGCGCAGACGGGACATGGCGGCACGCGGCTTCTTCAGCACTCAGCAGCCTCCATCCTTCGGCGGAACCGACGCCTGCATCGATCGACCTCCCGCGCACAAGAAGGAAAAAGAACGCTCACGTCCACGCGTCACAGCTCAGCTTCACGGCGCCGTCGGTGACGTCAACGCGCACACGTGCAACAGCTGACCCGAGCAGCAAGTTATTTTCTTTGTTGTTGTGCAGGCTCCGCCGACCACCGATATCTAAGGATCGTCCAGGGCCCATGAGCGCCTTGGAGTCACGTCAGACGAAGGGAGGGCATGCACACCCATGTCGGCATGTATGGATCCACACACATGCATGCGTTTGTGACCAACGAGGGACCAGCTAGAGGAGGCACATGTGTATATTCTCGCGCATGTGGCATGTCACGGCCGGCAACTTCCCCAAGCCTTCTCCACGCGATCCACGTTACGCCGCGAAGATCGTCTTGCCCCGTGAATACGAGCGCCCGTCTGCTCCGGCCGTACGACTACACCGACCGACGCATATGGCGAGCTGTACAACTACAACAGACAACTGCATAAATCTTCATCGAGCCCATCCATAAGAAGCGACATCCAGCACACGCAGGCCGGTGTGGAACTTCGTCGACTTCTCCGACACCATGGCATCTACATCATTGTCGCCACGAGGGACGCCTCCAAGCGACGTATCAGTTCATGCCTGCCGCCTCATCGCCGACACCACATCGCCAAGGTCTACATCACGTGGTCTTCATCGACAACCTCGTCAACACACCGCCGCCGCCGCTACAACTACGACGTCCACAAGGCTGGACACGCGTCCTCTGACAGTACACCTGCAAGACGCCACGACACCGACGACGGCATCGACCGCGTCCGACGGCTAAGACTGCATCGACAACCCGGCATCACTATTGTGAAAGCCCCTATGACCGCGCGCACGGTTCTGGCAATACCGTTGTGTGCTTGGTGAGCTTCTCCCAGTCCTGGCAAAACTGGTGGACTCACTTATGACCTATGACCGCGTCCTCTGACGCCCGCGACGGTACCTCTCAAGGTGCGAAACGTCGTTTAAAAAAAAACACAATTGCAGCACCGTCATACACATCGCGCAATTTTTTGCGCCTCCGGCATTGCGGCTACAACGACTACGGCGAGTACTACATCGACCACTACTACACAGGCTACGTCTACAGCAACACATCGGCAACAACTCCAGTCAGCAGCGTCCGCGTCGTCACTTGCGTCCACGACACTCCCGCTGTGACTGCGGGAGGGAAGAGAGGAGAGATGATGACGACGGAGAGGAGGAAGCGACAGAAGCGCAAAACTTCAAATTCAGTCGCAAGCGTCCGCTTCACTCCCGCTACGACTGAGGGGGCATGTTAGGATATGGACAAATATACGTGTAGAGATAGACTAGGACTCTACATCCTTGTACTCCAAGTCTTCACCTACCCCCTTGTACCTCTCCTTATATACCCCATATGAGGGCAAGCAATACAACACAATATTAGGGTTCCAATATTTTCCACAGTGACAATATTTAAGGAGAGCATGCATATCCATTGTTGTTTACATCTCTAGAGACATGCGTGCTTGCACTGTTAATCATGTACAATTGTATCAGTTGAGAGTGATCTCTTGGTCAGACATTGTCCCTGAAACATTTTCCCCAGGAAAAGAAAAAGCTTTTTGACCAGCTTATCTTCAGACATGGCAGATATATATGGCATTATTCATTGCTGGCGGACAATATAATTTCTGAAGGAACAAGAGGCACGCATTAAAAAAGCCACTGGAGGAAGAGAGCAAAGCTTGCATTGCATGCCATGTCCCCTACCTCGTGCATCATACTTGACAGCCCAAACCACCATGCGTTGTGATGCTGGAATAATTATTGAGTTCCGAACCTCTGATATATGTACTATGCACGAGGAGGAGTTTTCAAAAGGATCCGTGATTTCCTGGCACCCGTGTGTTGTGCAGGATTTGAAGGAAACATCGCTGCTCTTTCCGTGTGTATTATTTGATTATTTCTTTTTTGGCATTTTTTGGTGTATTGTTGGTAGACGACAGTTGACTGATCTAGGGAATTAAACAAGGAGCAGGGTACGGTGTTGCTAATGATACATTAAGTACTAGGTCCCATCTTTGGGGCAATTGATTGGTGTGAAAAATAAGAGCAAAACAAAGCATCGAGTTACAGCTATATATGCTTCTCATCAACCATGCATCACCGTGACAAAGTACAGATTTGGTAGTCGTCCCAGTTGTCAGCTGGATCCTAACGCGCACAACCATCTTCCCTTTTTATAACCACCGCACACAACCAACACCTTCCTCCTGTCCTTTATATAACCACCGCTCATCTATCTCTTCTCATCAATTCAATTCGCCAACATCCTCTACACACCCAATCCACAATCTATCGTGAAGTGACTAGCAGCACACCCATGGTCAAGAAGCTCGCCCTTGCATCCCTCTTTTCCACCGGTACCATCGACGCCTCCTTCCATGTCCTGCGCGTCCTCTGCCACCTCATGGCAATGGCCTTCCTGCGCGCAGGCCAGGACCATGTCGTTCGGTAGAGCGGATGACTGCCGCGACGGCGAGGTATTGTCCACGCGCCGGGACTGCAGGACCAGGGTGAGAACGAACCCGGCCTACTGTGACGGACGCAGCCACGACTCGGCATCGGTCGAGTACTCGTTCCTCTCGGCCACGGACTCCTCCATTTCGACCACGGCGTCAGAGCATCCACCGGCGGCACCGAGCGTCGGGAACGAGGTGGACGAGGTGCTCATCCGCGGGATCCGATCGTCGAGCCGCCTCTTCTTCGAGCCCGAGGCGACGAGCTCCATCGTGAAGTCGGCTGCGTTCGGCGGGGCGACTGCGTTGGCCATCGACTCGTCTGACCCCTACGTCGACTTCCGGCGGTCAATGGAGGAGATGGTGCTGAGCCACGGCGCCGGAGGAGAGGACGACTGGGGGTGGCTGGAGGAGATGCTGGGGTGGTACCTCCGCGCCAACGGGAAGAAGACCCACGGCCTCATCGTGGGCGCCTTCGTCGACCTGCTCATTGCGCTCACCTCTGGCAAAAAGAGCGACAAGTGCTAGGATCATCATCATCATCTACCATGCCATTCTTATGAAAAGTTTGTGCCATGGCAATATGGCATTGGCAGCATCAAGAATGCAAGACTGAGGGATACAGAGAGGTGTGTTGGGTTTGTGGTGTTGACTGTTGAATTAATCATTGACTGTACATTGTTAGCTAGCTAGTGAGCGAGTGCTACCTTGAGCTTTCGTGCTCCTTGCCCAACAGTACTGATCTGGCCATCGTTTCTGTATGCATGTTGCGATGCATACTAGTACTATACCAGACCAAGTGAAGGGCCCCATTTTTCTGAACACGCCTGATAAAAGATCCATACTAGTACTATACCAGACCAAGTGAGCAGTCATTTCCTGACATGGTGTTGAAGCTGTTGGCGAACATGGATATCGCCTGGACGGGCATGCATGTTTCGAGTCTATTGTACAAAGAACCGCGGGAAATGCAGAGTATTTGAAAAATCCGCGAGAACTATAATACCCAGAAGAACTCTATCGCCGAAAGGGTTTGGTTTGGTTGCTGCCCAAGAAGCTCACGCGCGCCACGTGAGGGTAGACACACCCACCAAATTCACCAGCAAATTTGATCTGACAAGATATCTCGTGGCGTCCCCCTCAAAAAAAATAAAATAATAAATAAATAAATAAATATCGTGGCGTCTCCATTGCACTGCATGGCGAAACGCGAATTATGCAACTTTGTCTGTTTGCATGTGCAGCTAGGAGCCACAGCCTAGCTAGCCGATCCAACAGTGTTTCCTTTGCCCGCCAGATCAACGCACCGGCCTACCTAGCGTAGATACTACTCCCTCGGTTCTAAAATACTTGACTTTCATTTGTCTAAATATGGATGTACCTATAAACTAAAACATGTCTAGATATATCTATACTGAGACAAATGAAAGTCATCTAATATGGAACGGATGGAGTATAAACTGGCGACGATCCCCGTAAGTGTAGCATGAAGATCTCAATAAGCCCAAGAGGGACCTTTCACTTCAGCACAGTGCCTCTCATAAAAAAAAAGATTTAGGAAAATAAACATTTTCACCAGCTTATCTTGAGACATATTAGATATACAAGGCATTAATCTTTGTAGAGCTCATCATACTGCCTTCGTTTTAAATTAATTGTCATAAAGTTTGACAAAATTGAATGTATCTAACACTAAATTATGTCTAGATATATTCACTTTTATCAAACTTTGCGACACTTAATTTAAGACGAAGGGAGTACAATTTTTGAAGAAGCCGAGGAAGCAAGCAACTTACCCACCTGGTGCATCATCGATGACAGCCCAAACAACCATACGTTGGTGCGTTGAGAGGCACAATCATTGAGTTCGAATATCTGATATGCACACAGGGGATTTTTCAAATGGTGTGCGATCTACTTTGCAAGCGTGTTGTGCGGGAATCGAAGTACGGATGCAAGTGGGATGGCGCTGCCGCGAAGCCCACCTCCCATCCCGCCAATGAAGCCCAATTATCCTGTATATAGGATCCCATTTTGTCCCGGTGGGATTAGTCGTGCCCGTCCCACAAATCCCGCTTATATCCCGTAAACGTAAACACGCCATGCTGGTAAATCGTCCGTGTAGATAAACCTATCAAACGGGAAGGTAGCATGCTAGTTGAAATCAGCAACCGCATGATAACTCATGGGTCCCACCTATCCCATGTATCCCACTTTCCTAATTCCCGATTATCCCGTTTTAGTCCCGCTGGGAAGCCTAGGCGGGAGGCGGGTGACCCAGGTCCATCCCGCTTGCATCCGGAAATCGAAGGAAACAACCTGCTCTTTCTTTGTGTACTACTCCCTCCGTTTCATATTAGATGACTATCAAATAAATGTATCTAGTGCTAAAAATATGTTTAGATACATCTATTGGGAGTAATCTAATTTGGAACGGAGGGAGTATTTTTTTTGGCATTCCTTGGTGTACTATTGGTGGACAACAATTGACTAATCTTTGGATAAAGGATATACTAACGATTCACCGGGTACTGTTTGGTCTGATCAGGACTTTTATTGATTAGTGTAGAAATTAATGGGTGTATGATTACACCAAGCTAGTATTGCGTTGTCGAAACATAACTTTAAACATAGTTCAACCTATTGATAGAGTTGGGCAATTATGACCCAGCCACATATTTCATACAATCCTCTACATTTATTCCATGAATCCACTGCCTCTACTTCTCCTTCATCCTTATGTGTCAACAGACATTTGAATATTTTTTGGTAAAACCATTCCAAGTTTCATAATGGTATTTCCGATGTCATATCGCACACTGGGCATAAAACCCGACACCTGAACCCCAAACCCGAGAAACCCGAATCCGTATATCTCGAACCCAAAAAACCCGAGCTCTTAATCGGGTGGCAACTTTGAAAACCCGAATTTTTTGGGGAAATTTCTGGATTGAAGTTCCAGCACCCGAACAGCCCGATTATCCCGAACTAGGTACATAGCCCAATAGAAAAATCCGCGCATTTCACCTAACTTCCAAAGGCCCAGCACAACTTAGCTAATTTCCTAGACGTAACCCGAAATTTCCTCGGCTGTCGGATATATACCGAATCGGGGTATGTCCGGCATTGGTCTAAAGAGCGGGTGTCCTGTTGGTAATGGACCACCGTCCATTGGGCGGACCAGTAAACTGATGCGCAGGAAGCCGGATTCTAGAAAACCCGTACCACGGCCCAAAGTGGTGCGGCTTGGAGGAGAAGACGGATTCCTTACTTTCCAAGTTAGATACTTTCCGTAGTCTTCTAGGTTTTATTTCTGTATGGCCTAACCCGGCTACCTATATAAAGCCAGACGGGAGAGAAGAATGATACGGAGAATTAGCTAGAAGCCAACTCGCCGAGAAGTTGATCCTCGTCGAGTTAGCGAAACCCTACTCACATTGTACTTGGTATACTTTAGGCTTCAGCCCTGATTTAGCGAGATTGCAGTCATAGGAACGCCGCCTTGTTGTGTCGTACCGAACCTGGGTAAAACTTGGTGTTCTCGATTGTCGTACTACCACGTCCCCGACGTCTCTACCCGTAGGCTCATGGCACCCACGTCTATGATCCTTACTACGATGTCTCGACAGTTGGCACCCACTGTCGGATATATACTGAATAGGGGTATATCAGACGGTAGTCAAAAGTGCCGGATTACCAGGGTGGCCCAACTGTTAGTGGATTATGGTCCATTGGGCGGCCCAGTAAGCTGACGCACAGAAGCCGGATTATAGAAGGACCCGGATCACGGCCCACGTGATCTGGCTTGGAGGATGTAACATCCCAAGTATGAAAAACACCTTTTTAGTATGTTTGCTTTTTGTTAATTTATGTTTTGCATCATGTCATCATAAGCTTTGCATTTGTTTTCATTTGTTTTCCCTTGTTTTTCAATTTGAATTTCAAACCAAATTTCAAAATCCTTGTTCATACTTGATCTGTTACAATGTTTCAAATAAAAATTACAAAACAAACCAATCATTTGTTACCATTAAACTTGAAATTAAAAACTTTTAAATTGCTCCTTTCATTTAATCAATTAATACCAAAAATTGCTCAAATTCATTTGAATTTCCAAACAGCAACCAAGTTTAAAATTTTGAAAAACAAACAATGGCAAAGTTGGGTTTTTGTAAATAACAAACTATAAAAATTATCACCAAAATTTAAAACCCCAAAAACCCCTCAAATTTCTGTCCTTTCTTCCCTTTTCTTTTCTGCAAAAAAAAAGAGAGGAAAAAAAAACAGAGAGAGCACAGGGCAGGCCAGCCAGGTGGGCTGAGCCCACCACTCCTACCCCAGGCCCAAAACCCGTACCTGTCGCTTTCCCCTACCTCCGTACGGAGACACAGAGAGGAGGGGGGCTCCCCCACCGAGCAGGGAGCTCACCTGCTGCCTCCCCTCTATATCTAGCCCCTAGGCCGTGCCCTAGTTCCTCCTCTCCCTCCTCCATCTCCCAGCCGCCGCTATCCCTCCTCCTCCCTCTCAGATCCCCTTCTTCTTCCTCTGTTCTCTCTGAACTTTTCTGCAATCGACATGGCCGTGAGTTAGCAGTGATCGTCGGGGTTGTTGTGGTCTTCGTCGGGGGTGCTGCTGCGCGGGAACGGGGCCGCCGCACCTCCATCTCCCTCCTCGCTTCATCGCAGGGGGCTGGGAAGCACACGATCGTCGCCGCCGTCTCCTTTCTGTCGCCGTCGTCCACCTCCACCGAGCACGGGCACCTCCTCCTCCCTCTGTTTCCCCTCGGTGAGCAGCACGTTCCCCTCCTTATTTTCCCTCTCTATATCAGTGGCCACGCGCGCGTACCCACCCTGCACCTGGCCAACGAGCAACAGCAGCAGCAGCTCGCGAGCTCGCCGCCGGCGATCACCGTTCCCTCGGTGGAATTCAGTTAACTGAATTTTATTCAGTTTCAGTTAGTGGCCACGAACCCTACCTCAAAACCGCGCGTGCCTCCTATCTGTCAAGAAACGCTCATCAGCCCAACTGGCCAGCGCGCTGCGCACGCGCACCCGCGGCGCGGGTTCGAGTCCCCATCCGCGCGGATTAAACCCACAATTTTTACAACGAGTGCTGACAGGTGGGGCCCCCTGTCAGCGACCCCGCACGCCACATACGCGCCACGGTGGCCAGGGCCCCCTTGTCAGTGGCCTAGGCTGGGCCACTGCGAGGTGAAATGCGTTTCTGGCCCTTTTCCTTTTAAATTCAGTCCGTGTTTATTTACAGATTAGTCCCTGATTTTCAAATGCAAATAACTTTTGCATTTCAAATCCAAACTTAATAAATAAAATATGTTTTCTGTACCAAATTTAATTCTCTACATGGTTAAACCAATTGTACTGTTTTGAACATTCCAAATGTTTTCAAAATTCAAATTCAAACAACTCATTACAAATTTGGTCAAATTCATAACTAATTAAAATTTAACTCAAATGGCACATATGAAATATGTTTTCCATGCAAAATTGAACCACCTTTCCAAATATAAACTTTGTTTCCTGTTTTGAATAATTAAAAGTGGTTAAATAATTTAAACCTTGTTTAAATCATTTAAAATTGCTAAATTCATAACTTGGTCAAATTAATTTCTTTTTGAACATATAAAATATGTTTTCAAACCAGAAAATTGTAATCTTTCCAAATATGAAGTTTATTTAATGTTTTGAACAAATAAAAATTCAAATAATTCCATACTTGAATTAAATTCATTTAAATCTTGTTTAAACTTGTTTAATTCATAATTAATTCATTTTAATTCCTTTTTCAACAAATGAAACATGTATTCCACCCAAAATTTTGTGTTCTTTCCAAATATGAATTTGTTATGTATTTTGAACAATTAAAATTGGTGAAAACAACAAATGTTTGAGTAACTCATTTAAGAAGCCAATTTTCATAACCTAATAAATAAAATTCCAATCTTGGTAAACACCTTTTCAAATTGAAGCTATTGTTGTATTATGATTGTTTTCCTCATCCATGCATCATGCTAATCAACTTTCACATGATGGTTAGTTGTAGATCATTTAATCCAACCTTAATTCATGGGCTTTCCATATGCAATCCAAATTGCATATAGGTCCATTTAATTATTGTTACCATGTCAACTAGTGTCGTGGGATAATCACGGCAGACGTTACCGGGGGTAACTGATCTTGGGGCAAGACGACACAGGCGTTTGGGAGAGGGTTTAGCTCAGAGGAAAACATGATAATATTCGATCTGGTAGCCGGCAATCAAGTCGCCGAGTCTCCGATCTCAATATAGTAACTCAACTCTCGTATTACACTAGATATTCGATATCATGTGATATTGCTAGACTTGGATCTGCCTCAACTTAGACCCAGGGGTCGGTTTATAAAGCACCCGAACCCCCATGGCTTGCCCTCCAAGGCGCACACTGAATCCTACCCGGACACCGCATACAACACCTAACTTTCCTTATCGTAACCCACAAACCGGGTTACCAGGCCTATAAACTTGGGCATTCCAGAAGTTTCTTTATCGTTAGCCGGATACCGTGCGGTGTCCTTTGGGCCGGGTTACACCTTGGAGTCGGCCTACCGGGTTATTATCCCTCCATCAGTAGTCCCCAGAATAGCTTGGGCTTCACGGATCCTTCCTTGAAGTGCTTGCTATTCCCTGAAAAAACATCAAACGTACAAGTGTATGGAGGTCGGGTTAAGGTGCTTTGATAAATAGCTAGGCCATATAACAACCCAGCTTTTCTCCAAGTACTTGGCTCAGCTTTCCGAGCCTGAGCCCTAACTAAAATGCCAAAAGCCCGACTTACTTTACTTGATAACTAACCCTGATATCACGGAGGAGATCTCCTGCTTATTTCTGTCCGGATATCACGTTCAACACTTAAAGCTTATCTCGAAAAATCCGCGCAGATGACCGTTATCCCCAAATTTCCGGATTCCGCCCGTTGGGATAGGTTTATCCGCCGCATCTTATAAATAGAGCCCAGAGGGTAACTTAGACCCCAACGCTTCATTCCAACCCTTCCTTTGTTTCCTCATTCCCTGCGCTCCGCAACACCACAAGAATCTCAAGCCCGCCACCGTAGCAAGGCCGCCACCAGCTACGGTCATCCTCGAATCGCTCCGCGCCGCCGCCAAATTCCACCACCGCGCCTTCATTTCACCCACCAAGGGTTGCAAGGGGGCATCCAGACCGCGACATCGGCCACCGCCACGCCAGATTCCAACTCCTCTCAGTAAGTATTCGTTAAATTAGCTCCGCAATTTGTCGATTCACCCTAGATTGGATCTAGGTCAACCCGCGGGCCATTTTTTCCGTTGCACCGGATTAGATCGATTTGACGCTTGATAACTCCTTTAACAACCTATTTGATGATTACACCCCATCCTCCTATCATTATTAATCACCAATTTCTTCGTAGAATCACCCGCAAGTTTTCCAATCTAGATCCATTTCACCCCAATTTTCCGCGCATAACATTGACACCCGGATAATCCTCCTTTTCCGGCTATTTTGCTTGCAGTAGATATATGGGCAACCATCCGTCTTCCCCAAATGCCTTTCAATATGTAAGTGACCAATAATTTCCATAGTTGTACTTAATACCCGGATACCTCGCAATCTTCACCCCGTGGTGTGATACCCGGATAGTTCTTAGTTTTCACGCTTTCTTGATGCTCCAGATTCGGATAATCCAATACTTCCGAGTCTTATTTCCTGTACCTTTTTTCCTTGCGTTTTACAGATTGACCCCATGGCTCCCAAAAGGCAAGGGAAGCAGCCGGCCCAGGCAAAGGCTACCCAAACCATATCGACCAATTGGGGGCGATCCACAGTCACGAAGGCCAAGCTGGACGGGCTGGCCGAATTAGGAGTTCTCCCTTCTCAGAAGGACATTCACTGGAGAGCACCGGGCGACGAGACCCGGCCCACACCCGCCGATAATGAGGTAATCTGCTTCATAGAGCACGTGACCCGGGGATTCCGTCCTCCGGGTCACCCTTTCTTTCAGGAGGTCCTAAGCCACTATGGCCTCCTGGTATTCGACATAGGGCCTAAATCTATGTTGTATATTACCCACTTCATCGTTTTATCCGAGTCATACTTGTGCGTTCCGCCAAGTTTGGCTCTCTTCATCGAGCTCTTCCAGTGTAAGCCGTGCCGCGAAAGCGGCGACGGGGCACTTCTTACTTGCGGTGGAGTATCCATCCAACGCCGCAGGAATTCACCGATGCCAACCCTCAATCTAAACTCCCACGTCAAACACTGGCAACTATCTTTCTTCTACTGCCACGACACCTCCCCAGACGGCGAGAAGAAGCTGCCGGGTTACTCGGAGGGCCTCCTTGAGCCTTCCGAATTTTTCAACGCTTTCGCCCCTGACTCGACAGGGAGGCGATCCGGCCTTTGCTGGTTAAGATAGCTGTTCTCTCAGCCCAAGGCCTTCTTGGGCTCAACTTGGTGAAGACGTGGGTTGATTTCCGGATCCAACCCAACTCTATCCGCACCAAGTTGATGTGCGAGTATTCGGGGCAGACCACGGACGCGCTCCGATATTCCACCAAGAACTTTGAAACCGGCGACACCAACAAAACCATCAAGGGCTTCTTGACGGAAAAGTTGGAGGTGATAAGGAATATCGCCGGGTTACCTTCGTTCACCCGGGAAAACCCGGCCCTAGCGGTAAGATCCGGTACTCATAACTTATTTCAACATTTTGACTTGATACAGCTTCTAATTCTTGCTTTCATTTTCTCGGTCGTAGGCTGATGATCCCTTCTGGAGAATTGAAACCTCCCCCCTTCCAGAGAACCGGAAGAAGAGGACGAGCCGGTTGACGATGATGAAGGTGTTTACCCGAATCTTGTGCTATCTTTATTTTCATCACTTTTCTTTCCACTTAACTTTTTTCCACTGATACGTACTCGATCTTCAGGGCTGGAGGACGAAGAAGAAAAAGAGGAAGACGACCCGGAGGCCACCGAATCCGATCAGGAGGCCACAGTCGGGGCCAAGAGAAAGGCCAGAGGGGTGGTTTCCAAGGTTCCTTTCTCCTCTATATCTTCTGAGCCTTACTCCTTCGATACCATGCGTGAACTTAACCAACAGCTGTCACAATCGTCATACTTGAAGGATCCTCTCCCGGCCAAGCGCAGGGTGACCCGGAGTTCCCCGGGTGAGGGTCCCCTTAACTCGGGTATCTCCACTTCGCCCGCTCACCGGGCTGGCACTCCTCCCCCTCAACCTTCCAAATCTCCTCAGCGCCATCCATCTCCTAATCACCCACGCGCTGGGCAATTCCGGGTTCCACTATCGGTCCCATTGACAACTTCATCCGCTTCCAGCAGCGAGCTCCCGCCAGATTATGCTGTAAATGCCGGGTAAGTCTCCACTGCTCGATATCCTTTTTATGCCTGATAACTTTCAACCAACACTACTAACCACCTCTCTCTCTTTTCCCATAGCGCCCAAGTCACCACTAGTTACCCGGAGAACACAGAGGCAGAAAAACGAGAGACAGAGGGGCCGACTGATAACACAGACGCTGCGGCTGGCGACGAGGCTGAAGACGGCCAAGAAGAAGAACCCTTTAATGACCCGGTTCATCAGGAAGCCGGATCTCCAAAATCCTCCGAAGAAATGGATGAGGAGATCGAGGTCCTGGATAACCAGACGATCCGGGTCTCGGCCCCGAAATCCGGCAAAGTCGTTCAGTCAGGAGACCAATCTGCCGGCCCTTCTCGTGTTCGCCCCGAAGACATGACATTTTCCCAGATGCTTGATGCTCTTTACACCTTGAGGGCCGGTGAAGAAAATATTCTAGATTCTTTGATAACAAAGCATAAGGTAAGTCCAAATAATACCACTTGCTTCCTTATGTAGTCCCCAAGTTCCGAGTGAATTGCTTGTTAATTTGCTTGGAACTTCGTAGTAGATCCGACTAACCCTTCTTTGTGTTTTCACCCAGGATTTTGTTGCCCAATCTGAGAAGAAATTGGCGAAGCCTGCCAACGCATTGAGAAGGAGACGGCTCTACGCGAAGCAGCTGAAGCAGAAGCTCGGAGGAGCGGCAAAATCACAAGGAAGTATAGAAAAAGGGCTCACTCGGCTGAGGACAGGCTGACAACACTTTCTGTGCAGATTGCCGATACCTATCGTGCAGCAACTGGTACGATCTGTAACTTTAGTAATTTAGACCCGGACTCTCCTTTGAATGAATAGCCGAATCTCCTTACTCATTACTTTTCTTGCTTTCTGCAGGTCCGGATGAGACGATCCCTGATGAGGATGATATTGCCAAATTGAAGATCATTAAGGATACTGTCCGGCAGCTCAGTGCCGGAGTCGTATGGATTCTTGGTGAACTGCGACTGCCGGTTGCTGGGCCGTGTAATATGAAGAAGCTTCTGGATGCCTGCTCCACTATCCCCGAATGGATTTGGCATTGGAAACGCTCGTCCTGCCGGGTTGGAGTAACCCGGGGGCTTGCGCTGGCTAAAGCTTACTTCCCTAAGGTAGAGCCGGCCAAGCTTACGGGCGGGTTTCCAGAATTCAATCAAGACGGCTCTAAGTTCTTGCCAAAGAATTTCAAGGCTATCCAGAAAGAAGTTCGTCACCCGGCCAGTGTGATTGCCGATAAACTGGATGTCGAATCTATTCTCCCTGCGTATGATGCTGATGACAAGGTTATTAAGGCAAATCGCCCCCAGCCATATGATATGCTTGCTCGATGGAAGGAGGAAGCTGCCAAGATTAGGGAGGAAGCTGCAAAAAAGAAGGCTGAAGCCGATTCTGCGCCTGCTACCTCTACACCAGTCGTCCCTCCTCCTGCGCGAGCCGGCGCTGCTGCTGATCCGGGTGCTGCTGCTACAACAAGTGATGGCAAGGGCAAGGCGAAGATGGACGCCGCGGCTTAGAATGCCGAGTGATACCCGTTCCTTAATGCCACTTCTCATGCGTCAGTCGGCAGATGTGCCGTTTGAACAATTATTTTTTGGATGGTGCGCCTGTGCACCTTTGATACCATTTACCGGAATTTTGTAATGCACGCTAAGTTCTTGATATATTATATGCCTCTTCTGGACTTTTAAATTTATCCACTTTTGAACCCATTTGCTCTTGATATCCGACTTTCTTTATTGTTCCATTTGTGAGACTCAGTTTCCGGGTTTCATGGGTGTTGACGAGCGGACTTGCTTCTAAGTCCCCAAGCCCCCAAGACTCGGATGTTTGGA
This sequence comes from Alopecurus myosuroides, assembly GCA_028641055.1. Classification (NCBI taxonomy): domain Eukaryota; kingdom Viridiplantae; phylum Streptophyta; class Magnoliopsida; order Poales; family Poaceae; genus Alopecurus; species Alopecurus myosuroides. The sequence goes on from CM054059.1 coordinate 12,421,341, forward strand.
TTTTTTGAGTTTTAACAACTAAGCAATTTTTCTCTTTTTTAAGATCCCGAGTCCCCAAGACCCGGATTTTCGAGTCTAGGATACGTGATCTTTCAAGGAGAACGCATTGTTTGCTGCTAAGTCCAAAAAAGCCCAGAGCCGTTTCACATAGGTTTTGAAGTTATGCTTAATAATCGTTGAGTTTCCGGCTATTAGCCCTGTACTCTGCATAACTTGTGGTTTAGATGACCCTTTTGACTATCTTGTACTATAAGCCGGCTTTCGCATGGATATCATGTTGTTACATCTGTACGAAAGCAGGGTCAACCAAGTCCCATTGGGCTTCATGGCTGATTGCAATCGTAAGCGAGCAAATCATGCCATTTTAGTGCGAGTCACATCGAGCTTAAGTAAGAAAAGTCAAGAAAATTTGGCTCCTTTGTCCGGTTATAAGATTGCAGCCGTACTCGTTTGCGAGTAATCGGCCCTTATAACTCATAGGCATCAAGGCCGGGTCTTTGAGTTTGCAACTGTGCTATTCAAGCAATCAGCCCCCAAGACCTAGATACATGCAACATATTGAGAATGAAGAACATAAGAATAACCACCTCTTTACTTGATATGAAAAAATTAGGTCAGCAAGCCGCCTCATTAAAAACCCATCCAGTCCCCCGGGTACCCTGGATAGGAAAAGAGTACGTCTGAAACCTGCTGCCTGCTACATCGTGCAACTCCACTTGCCAATATAGTCTTTACTAAGTATAATATGGACGTAGCTGAGCCACATTCCATGGTCTGTCTCTTTCTTGCATAGATGAAGTGGTATGAGCGGTGTCATTAACTGTATGCAGATTCCGGCTTATGATAAACGGTCCTTCCCATGGTGGTGATAACTTGTGTTTTCCTTCGTTTGATTGTACCAGGCGCAGAACCAGGTCTCCTTCCTGGAAGACCCGGGTTCTCACGCGCCGGCTATGATACCTCCGTAAATCTTGCTGATATATGGCTGATCTTTCCAGGGCTTGTTCCCTTTGTTCTTCTAACATATCCACGGCGTCCTGCCGGATTTTTTTGTTCTCCACTTCGACGTAAGCTGATACTCGTGGTGAATCGTGAATAATGTCACTCGGTAACACTGCTTCCGCACCATAGACCATGAAGAAGGGTGTCATCTGAGTGGATTTGTTAGGTGTAGTGTTGATACCCCAAACCACAGAAGGAAGTTCTTCGACCCATGCACCAGCAGCCCTGATACAGGGAACTCGCAGTCGTGGTTTTAATCCGCGAAGCAATTCTTGGTTTGCCCTCTCCACTTGTCCATTGGCCTGTGGATGAGCCACTGATGCTACATCAAGCCGGATTCCATTGTTGCCACATAACTTTTCCATCTCACCAAGGGACATGTTGGTTCCATTGTCCGTAATTATGCTGTGGGGGTACCCGAACCGGTAGATAATTCTTTTCAGGAACTTGACTGCTGTAGCTGCTTCGCAATTAGTAACTGGCATAACCTCAACCCACTTGGTAAACTTATCAATAGCCACTAAAAGATGTGTCTTCTTGCAAGGTGACATATGAAAGGGGCCAACCATGTCCATACCCCAGACAGCGAACGGCCAAGTTAACGGGATGGTCCGCAATTCCATAGCCGGCACGTGGGTTTGGCGAGCGTACCTTTGACATCCGTCACACCTTGCTACTAATCGCTCCGCATCTGCTAGAGCCGTGAGCCAGAAGAACCCGTGTCGATAAGCCTTGGCCACAAGGGATCTTGTGGATGCATGATGCCCACAATCACCTTCATGGATTTCCTTGAGAATCTGTCGGCCTTCTTCTGGTGCCACACAGCGCAAAAAGACCCCCGCGGCGCTTCTCTTGTATAATTCCCCGTTGACGATAGAATATCCCTTTGCTCGCCGCAAAACTTGTCTTGCTAACACCTCTTGCTGTGGTAACTCGCCTTGTGATAGGTAGGCCAAAAATGGTTCTGTCCACTCGGGAATAGCACGTATAGTGGCCACGAGTCCCAAATCCGGGTCTTGATTTGCCAGTTCCTTCTCTGACTCGGTTTTAACTGATGGTCGCCATAATTCGTCCAGGAAAACGTTAGGTGGAACCGGCTCTCTGCGCGAGCCGAGTCTAGCGAGGGCGTCTCCGGCCTCATTCTTTCTTCTGTCTATATGCTCCACCTCATACCCGGAAAAGCATCCTGCAACCCTATCAACCTCCCTGCGGTATGCTGCCATGGTTGCATCCTTTCTATCCCAAGTTTCTGACACCTGCTGTACCACAAGGTCCGAATCTCCAAAGCACCGTATCCTCTTAATGTTCATCTCCTTGGCTACCCTTAAACCATGCAATAGGGCCTCATACTCGGCCACGTTGTTGGAACAGTCAAAGTGAATTTGTAGTACGTAACTCAATTTGTCTCCTTTGGGTGATGTTAGCACCACTCCAGCTCCTGATCCCTCGTATTGCTTAGATCCATCGAAGTGCATGATCAATGACTCGGAGTTTGGAACCATTGTAGTCATGCCTGTGTGTGTCCAATCATTAACAAAATCGACCAAAGCCTGAGATTTGATTGCTGACCTGGGCTCGTAGCTGATGTGATAATCCCCCATTTCTATCGCCCATTTGGCTATTCTTCCGGTCGCATCCGAATTTCTGATGATATCCGACATTGGTATTGAGCTAACCACTGTTATGGGGTGTTCCTGAAAGTACGGCTTCAATTTCCGGCTGGCCATAAAGACCCCGAAAACCAGCTTTTGCCAATGCGGATAGCGCTGCTTTGCCTCTGATAAGACCTCACTGACATAATAAACCGGCCTCTGGACTGTATAACCTTTCCCATCCTCTTTTCGCTCCACAACCACTACTGCACTGACGGCTCAGGGGCCAGCTGCCACGTATAGCAACATAGGCTCTTTAGGACCCGGGGCCGCTAATACTGGTGCTTCAGATAGCTGCTTCTTTAGTGCCTCGAACGCCTCATGCGCCTCTTGACCCCATACGAATTTGTCGGATTTCCTCAATAGCCGGTACAAGGGTATTGCCTTTTCTCCGAGTCTTGATATAAATCGGCTCAAGGCTGCTACGCAGCCCGTGAGCTTTTGAACATGCTTCAAATTCTCCGGCTTTTTCAGACTTTGGATAGCTTTGATTTTGTCTGGGTTTGCTTCAATTCCTCTCTCGGAAACGATAAAGCCGAGTAATTTCCCGGCTGGAACTCCGAATATGCACTTTGTCGGGTTAAGCTTCATCTGATACCTCCTCAAGTTCTTGAACGTCACCTTTAGATCATCGATAAATGTTTCTGCCTTCCTGGTCTTGATAACCACATCATCCACATAAGCATGGACGTTGCGTCCAATTTGGTCCTCGAAGCACTTCTGAATACACTGTTGATAAGTTGCGCCAGCGTTCTTCAATCCAAACGTCATGGTTTTGTAACAAAAGGCCCCAAAAGGGGTTATAAACGATGTTTTCTCCCAATCCTCCCTCTTGAGCTTAATCTGATGATATCCGGAATATGCGTCCAGAAAGCATAATAGGTCACTCCCAGCTACTGCATCTATGATCTGATCTATCCTTGGTAGTGCGAACGGATCCTTTGGGCAATGCTTGTTGAGACTCGTAAAATCAATGCACATCCTCCACTCATTGGTCTTTTTCATCACTAGAACCGGATTTGCTAACCAATCCGGGTGAAATACTTCCATGATGAAGCCGGCTGTCAATAGCCGAGCAATTTCTTCACCTATAGCTTTCCTTCTTTCCTCATTCATCTTCCTCAAGCCCTGCTTCACAGGCCTGGACCTGGGATCTACATGCAAACTGTGCTCTGCCAACTCTGTAGGGATACCCGGCATGTCGCTAGGTGTCCAAGCGAATACGTCCGCGTTCGAACGAATAAACTCCACAAGTGCCTTCTCCTGCTCGCTGTCCAAGTTAGACCCTATAGTAAATTTCTTAGTGGGATCACCTTCGACAAAAGCTATCATCTTGGTGTCCTGTGCTGCCTTGAATTTCGCTCTTTCGTCTTCAGTATTCGGCCTTTTCAATGCTGTTCTATCATCCGGATCTACTTGAGACCGGTAATACTTGAGTTCTTCTTTTCTGCAAGCTTGCTCGGCCATTACCGAATCTCCTTCGTCGCACTCGGCCGCTATATCCCGGCTTCCATGTATGGTGATGGTCTGCTTAGGACCCGGAATCTTTAGCTGCAAATACACATAACACGGCCTGGCCATGAATTTGGCGTAAGCCGGTCTTCCGAATAGCGCGTGATAAGGACTGCGTAATTTGACCACCTCGAACGTGAGCCACTCAACTCGATAATTATCCGTTGATTCTCCGAAAGCTACCTCCAATGCGATTTTTCCTTCGGGACATGCCGAGTGACCCGGCACTATTCCATGAAAAATTGTTGAGCTTTTCTGTAGCTGAGACTCCTTGAGCCCCATGCGCGAAAAAGTTTCCCAGTACAAGATATTGATGCTACTTCCACCGTCCATCAGGACCCTTTTTAACTCGTAACCATTAACCTGTGGTGCGACTACCAATGCTAAGACTCCTGGGTGCTCTATTCTTTCCGGGTGATCTCTTCTGCTCCACGTGATCTCTTGTTCCGCCCATCTCAAGTATCCCGGAACAGCCGAGGAAACCGAGTTCACAGCTTGCTTGAGTATCTTTTTGTCCCTATTAGAAGTTCCTGTAGTATGCACATTATATTGTCCTTTTAAATCAGATGTACGTACCATACCGATGAAGATGCTGATCCAGCCGATTGTCACGACGGATCTGGTTTCGAGGTGATCCGACTCTGGTCCCCAGCCGGAATCGTCCACCATCTTCTCTCCTTCGTGGTCGATGTAGATCTCCATGTTCTTCCGAGCTTCTCCCGTGATGTAAACACCTTTGGACGCAGGCCCCACGGTGGGCGCCAACTATCGTGGGATAATCACGGCAGACGTTACCGGGGGTAACTGATCTTGGGGCAAGACGACACAGGCGTTTGGGAGAGGGTTTAGCTCAGAGGAAAACATGATAATATTCGATCTGGTAGCCGGCAATCAAGTCGCCGAGTCTCCGATCTCAATATAGTAACTCAACTCTCGTATTACACTGGATATTCGATATCAGGTGATATTGCAAGGACTTGGATCTGCCTCAACTTAGACCGAGGGGTCGGTTTATAAAGCACCCGAACCCCCATGGCTTGCCCTCCAAGGCGCACACTGAATCCTACCCGGACACCGCATACAAAACCTAACTTTCCTTATCGTAACCCACAAACCGGGTTACCAGGCCTATAAACTTGGGCCTTCCAGAAGTTTCTTTATCCTTAGCCGGATACCGTGCGGTGTCCTTTGGGCCGGGTTACACCTTGGAGTCGGCCTACCGGGTTATTATCCCTCCATCAACTAGCTTATCATTGATGCATCAATTAAATTGCCATGCATCATCCCATGATTGTGCATTATGCCATGTTATTGATTGTTTGTCTCTCTGCGTTGTTTGTTTGCTTCTTCTCGAATAGACGACGACGTTGAGACAGACGAGGTTTACGACACTACTTCTGAGGAGTTAGCCCAGTACCAGGCTACTGAGTTTGCAGGCAAGTATTCACTCACCTGAACCATTGTGTCCTTTCCACACTGGATATCGATACTTTTCCGTTGTCTATTCTGCTAGCCTTAAGATTCGTTGCTTGTGTTCCGATCCTATCACATGTTATCCTGTAACCCTGATATAGCGTCACCTCCACACCTAACACCCCGTTGCTTCTTGCCTGTGTCTTACTAGCATGCTTAGGGTTGTTTATGCTCGAGTCTGTTGTCCGTTATTTCTGTTACCATATTTATTATGTTCTGGGGCTCGATGTTTAAACAACAACCTGTTAATGTTTGAGGTAATGCTAATTTGATGATAAGGCACCGACAGGAGGCCGGGTATGGTTTTGAGGCCTGCTAGTGTCGAACTCAGGAAAAGTTCTTGTCCTCTAGATCCATGATGAGCGCGCTAACCGCATGTGGGAAGCGTGTATGGGCGCCCCCCTCAATTTGATTCAATTCGCATCTCGTCCAAATCGCCTCATTTAGTTCAGGTTTTCCATTTGCCGCATGCATATGCAGGTACAAACCCGAGGCCAGGGTGGAAACTTTTGTAGTCGGCATTTAGGGAGACACGTTCTTAGAGTGCTATGAGGGTCACCTTTTCTTCGTGGGGCTTGATTAGCCGTGCGCTCAATTGCACGGGGTTCTTTGGGCTTGATGCGAAGAAGAGTTGGGTTGTGTTGAGTGCCTCACTTGGTGGAAGTGCATTTCCATCTGGCGGGGTATTCTTACGTGTACGGCCAAATTGGTGCACCCCTGCAAGGTTAAATCTTCTCGAGAAGCCGTGTTGTCCGCGGTTATGGATGACTTGGTGATAGGGCTGGCTAACAAGGATTAGACAACTTACACCTAATTAATATCAATTTGAATAGTAATAGGCTTATTGACACAATAACCTGATCCATCATCAATCCACTGTGTGAGTTATCCTCGGATTGCTTCTTTGGATAAGGGGCGAGATCCAGGATGGGTTTGTTTGAGGTTGTTGATAGTTGGTTCCGATACGCTATCTTATCCCTCTCTTGTAGCCGGATGTTGTAGCGTGTCTCTGTAGTTGGTTAGGCAGCCCGCTGCCGCACTTTTATATCACCTATTCTTCCGTTGAACCCAAAGCATCTGTACTTGGTGTTGCCGGGTACACTTTGGTATCTTGTGCGTCTTGCTTGCCAGTACTCGTCTGTACTGACCCCTTTGGGGCTGCGTGTTCTGCAGACTACGTTTCCGAGGATCCCCATGGTGGCTACTTCGTGGAGTATGACGAGGCTGCTGACGAGTAGATAGCGGACCCGGGCAGGATCCGAGACTTCGTGGATGGGCTCTGTTTCCTTTTCGTTTCCGGCCTCTTAGGCCTATTTGGATTTTGTATGTACTCAGACCCTTTGGATGCTTCCGCTGTGATGTAATGATGACTTGTTGGGACATGTGTCCTCTGGATGACTGTATTTGCTATCTTTGCTCTAGTGAGAGCTATTTGCAACTTATTTCTATTTATTTGTGTCTTAGAGATTTGTTGTGATATCACTTGTTCAAATGCCGTTGACGTACCATGTGTGTATGTTATGAAGTACGTCAATGGAAGTAGTCGGATTTCTATGGGATGGTTTGCGCAGACGATGAATAGTAGAGGATGGTTGTCACACGTTTACGTGTTGGCCTACTCATATTGAGATGCGGGTGCCGGTATGCCCCGTAAGCCATTTATCTACTGTTTAGCGGACTGTGAGTATCCTCTAGAAGTCCGGGTGCGACAAATGGTATCAGAGCCTGTCTGCCTGTAGGATCCCTTTTATTGGTCGCAGTTGAGTCTAGAAACTATTTTGTAGCTATATAGGAAAAATGAAACGTGAGAGTAGGAATTCTGTTCTTTTATTTCTTTCCCCACCCACCCTCCCTTTTCTGGTAAGGAAGTGCAACGTTGTTTTTCTCTTCTCATCTAAAATTTCAAGTTAGGTTTTCACGTATCCTGGTTTCTCTAGGATAGTTATATCTACTAGACCATAGGAATGGAGGTGGTTGTGACATGATTTATCATGTTGCCTACTCACGATTGAGAACGGAGGCGTGTAAGCCCCGGAAGCAGATCCTCTATTCCTTAAGCAGTAGATATTGATCCTTTAGAAGCCCGGATGGGTTTTCCGTAGTACCTCAGGAGTGTTTGGTCTCGTGTTTCCCGAATGTTGCTTCGATATCCTGTTCTTCTCAACATCCTTTTCGTCTGTTGAAACTTTGTTGTTGCTTACCACTTCAGTTCTTCTACCGGCGTCTAATGAAAACTTCCCCGATCATCTGCAGATGGATCTCAGGTTCTACCCGCAGGTGGTTCGTATGACTCGTTGCGAGAGCACTGCCGGTTATCCGGAGATGCTGAGAGACATGGTCACTTTTCTGGGGTTCCGTTGGGCACCAGAGTACCAGGTCTACGAGCAGCAGCGAGAGTTTGAGCATACCTACTACCAGGCTATCGTCTACATTCTGTCAGATGATGGCATGAGCGTAGTCCACCGCTACGAGGCAGTAGGTTCCATAGTGGATATGGCTGTGCAGCAGGCAGCTTATGCGAGTCTCACCGTCCTTCGTGCTGACTACTGGGGATTTGACGATTCTATCTATCGCCACATCCCCCGTGGTTACATCACTTCGGAGGGAGCTCACTTCACTCTCTACGACAACTTGGATGTCTACGAGCATGATAACTCCAGGCTGCACACCACCGCTCAGTTTGTGAGGCACAGTGACGCAGTTGCCCGCACACTATCTCAGGAGTTGGCTTCAGTCAGAGAGCAACTCTACCTTGCTTTGACTCGTCTGGCGACTTACACCATAGACTTTGTTGGAGACGAGCGCTTTGCACGTTTCGATCAGCCAGTTGGTCGTCGTCTGCCAGATGCTGGAGGTTACGAGCCGATCAGAGGTCCACTCCTTAACCTTGGTGCTGGTTACACTGTGATTCCCCGCTTTGGAGCACAGGGAGCCGACGCTATGTACTTCACCACGCCTAGAGTCGGCCTCGGACCACGTCAGATCTACGTGGATCGTCGTTCTACCTACTTTCGTGGGCTTCCTCCTCACCGTACCTCTCGTCGTACTCCTAGCCGCCGTCCTGCGTGATGAGCATGGGAGTACCGATGTATCCATTCTTAGCTATGTTTAGTTATCCTTTGGCATTCGAACCATTTATGGTGTGTTGGATATTCTGATGTATTTGAACATGTGATGATGTACCTGTTGGTTATCTATTCATGCGTCGGAATAATCTCTCTTTCGGTTGCCAAGTCTATCCTTTTCTGTTGTTGTGCTAAAATGCATTTCCATTCAGGATGCCGCCAACAAGGAACAGCCCGCCTGAGCCACCACCAATTACGGAGCTGTTGACTCAGATGACCCAAGTCATGACGCAGATGGCCCAGTTCCAGGCTAATCAGCACATCAACCAGTCAGCTCCACGAGTCAGCATCAAGGAGTTTCTCAGTCTGGGCCCGAGAGCTTTTGTGGCAACACGCGAGCCTCTGGACGCTGATGACTGGATCCGTGAGATAGCTAAGGCTCTGGAGATTGCACACGTAGCTGAGGAAGACAAGGTCAAGTATGCCTCCTATCTGCTGAAGGGTCAGGCAGTTACTTGGTGGGAGAACTTCCAGGCCATGAGAACTGGGATGCCAGTCACGTGGGATTGTTTCAAGGAAGCTGAAAGTGCACTATGGTCAACTAGAGGGGGGGGGGGTGAATAGGTTGACTACCAATTTTTCTTTTCTTTTCCTTTTAAAGGGCTTAGTACGATAAGATACGATTCTCTAGATGTGCAACTAGGTGAGCAACCTATGTGAAGAGAGTAGTATGCGCAACGGAAGTAAAGCGTAAGGTAGTAAAGCAAACAACAAGTGTAAACAAAGATACAAGGATATGATTCACCGTAGTTCCTTCTCAAAGAGAAGTACGTCTACGTTGGAGAGGTGGGGAGCCACCTAGGCGCTCCTCAATAGCACGGTTGTGCACACCTTGTTCTCCTTGAGCTTCTCCGGTGAGGGAGATGCTCGTTTCCACTATGAGGTCAACTTGAAGGCGTTGACCAAACCTTTACAAGGACTTGAGGTCACTCCACAAGATGGTTGGAGGCTCTCAAGCAATCCGTAGCTTCTTGCAACAAGGTGGAAACTAAAAGAACGAGATCTACTAAGGTTTCTAGGCCTCAAGTAGGATTCTAGATCTACTAGGTTGTGGTGGATGGATTTGAGATTCCTTTGGTGGAAGTGTGGATCTAGGTCTCCTCTAGCTCTCCACCAAGTTTGGGAGTGATTGGGTGGACGGAGTGGGAGATCTAGGTGGTTGAAGCTTTCATTAATGGCTAGGAGAGAGAATGGGAAAAGCTTAGCATTTATGAGGTAGGGGAAGGGGTATTTATACCCCTTGCATTTAAGTGACCGTTTGCAGTCCAGGGCACTGGAGGCTCCGGTGGATTTCACCGGAGGCTCCGGTGGTTTCACCGGAGGCTCCGGTGGTTTGCACCGGAGGTTCCACTGGTCTTCATCTTGCTCCACAGTTGCGCCGTGCAGCAGCTGGTTTGCGCTGGAGCGGAGGCTCCGGTGGAGCCTGCGGAGGTTCCGGCCACCGGAGGCTCACCGGAGGCTCCGGTGGAACATCCGCTATGCCCTAACAGAAAGGCAGTTAAGCGGACTAACCACCGGACCCCCCACCGGAGCCCAGCTACCCTAGGAAAGGGTAGCCACCGGAGGTCCACCGGAGGTTCCGGTGGAACTTCCGCTCTGCACCAACAGAAGGGCATTTAGGCGGAGGTTCCACCGGAACCCCACCGGATCCCCTCTCATGTGCAACGCGTGTGGCAGAGGGAGGCGGAGCTGGCGGAACTTCCACCGGACCCCCACCGGAGCCATGGCGGAGCCTCTGGTGGAAACACCGGAGCCTCCGCCCCTGCATATTTTACCTTTCTGGATTTGTTTCTCTTAGCACTTTTCGAATATCGCAAGCATTAGCCCCATAAATATAGTGAACCTAATAACCTGGGCATTTTCATCATTTGAACAAACATTAGATCAAATAGTTATGTTGTCATATAAATACCAAAACGGACGATGATCTTTCAATCTCCCCCTTTTTGGTAATTGATGACAACATAATTATTTGCATGATTACGGACTTAATATGAACGGAGCTCCCCCTAAAGATATGCTCCTTTCATATTGAGATCACTAAGGCATGATATAAAATAGTAATATGACAATGATAGCACATAACACACATATCACATAGATAATACGAAACGAGGTTCACATACGAACATAATATAGCGAGGTTCACGATAGATACGAATAATGTAAACAAACGAGGTTCCAAATAGTTCAAATAAACTCCTTCAAGAAAAACCCATGCAAATGCCCGTTTCTAATATAAATCTCTCCCCCTTTGGCATCAAGATACCAAAAAGAGAGAGATCAAGATGCAAACGTCCCAAATCACTCGGAGGATGAAGAAGAGGCTTCCGGAGCCGGGGAGGGATCACGGTGGTGAGAGCTAGTGGCTTCGTCTCCTTCTTCCTCGGACCATTCAATGAGCTTGCCCTTGGAGTCCTTTGCTTGCCATGCATCCCAATCTGTGATGCTATCAAGAACCGGGGATTCAATGGAGAGACCCTCTTCACGGAGACGTTCACGAGATGCTTGAGCCTTTTTGCGTTCCTTGAGTTCCCGATCATAATGTGCTTCCCATTGATGTTGCTCAATCTTTTTGTTCAAGCAAAACACTTTCTTGAGAGCCCGTGCCATCCATTTGAAGGCATTGCTAGAGGGAGGAGGTTGAGATGGGCCCTCGGCTTCTTCCTCATCCACAATGATGCGAGGCCTAGCCTTGTGCTTGCGGACAGCGGGAGTGGGATGCACAACGGGTTCGGTGTGATCCTTCATGAGAAGCCTCTTTTCCGAGTGAGAGATCCAAAGAGCATCATCAAGAGGGTCATTCGGGAACTTCTTGTTCCACACATCAAGGATGATCTTCATGATAAATGGCCCAAAACAAGCATTCTTCCGGTTGGCAATGGCATACCATAACTCATTCCAAATATAATCCAACACATCAAGCTTGCGTGAAGGCTCATCCATCCGGTGTTGATGAGTAAGGAGCAAAAGATTCTTCAGGAAGCCTTGAATCTCATCCACATTGCCCGCCTTTGGGTTGATGGTCTCGCGATAGATGTGCAACATGATGTCATAGGTGGGATAGAGGCCCTTCACAAACCCAACGGCATATTTCTTCCAATGATAGAGAGGAGTAAGTCCATCCTTGGCAAGTGAGGAGGTGTTAATGACATGAACACGGAACCATCCGTTTGCAAACTCTTCTCCCTCAGCAAATGGACCAAAATCTGGGTAGCCACCAAGAATGACACCAACGTCTTTCCATGTGATGTCAAGCTGCTTATCTTTAGTCATCCAAATCATGTTACGCTCGGTCTCATTGGAGAGATGGACCGTGGCAAGAAACTGACAAACAAGCTCTTCATCGAAATCTTGTCGAAGAGTATTGATGGGACCAAGACCAAACTTGTTAATAATCTCAAGAGCCTCTCCAAAGTACTTGTAATTCCTTTCCATGTGTCCCATACTAATTGCGTGTTGAGGGACGACATTTTCCTTTGGCTTCCTCATTAATATCTCATTGAAAATCTGCCCCTGGAAGACGGTGTGAAAGCGAGGATCCTTACCCCGGAATTGGGGCACCAAACGATCACGTGCAATCACATATGGGTTAGCACCCCTTTCCTTTAAGAACATAGACTCGGACATCTTGGAGGCGGTTGGTGTGGTGTTCTTTCTTGGCAAGGTCATCTCGGGAGCCGGGAAGCGCTTACGCTTGCCTTGAGTATTGTCAAGTTCCGCTTGAATTTCATCAACGGGTTGGGGCTTGCGGCGGCCCGTGGTCTTGTACCTTTGCCCCTTTCCTTTGGAACCAGAAGCATCTAACAGAGAAAGCAAGAAGAACATGAAGAACGAGTAAAGCTCGAGTCAATAAAGCACGCACAAAGCCAAAGAACCAAGATACTCATGGTGTTAGAGTTGAATAATCTAGGGTTAGGGCAAAATTTCCCTCACAACCACAACGATTCAAGCCTAACATGCATTATCTAGGTTGCTAGGGTTTGTACTCGAGAAAGTCCACTCCTAAAACTCCAAATCCACAAATCTTAGAAAGCTAGAACACGAACTCCTATGCATCTCATCCATCAACTAGATGAGAGAGAGAGAGAGCACATACCGGCGTCATCCATGGTGGAAAAGGAAGGAGGGAAGGTTCCCGGGGTGTCCCACAGCAAGGAGAAGGCCTTCCCGCGGTGGAGCACCCAAATCCGGCGGCGAGGAGCTTGGGGGCGGCGGCGGTTTCGTGAGGAAGAAGATGGGGGCGGGTGGGGGAAAATGAGATTGGATCTCACTTTCCCCCGCTCGCCCCTTACTTATCCAAAGTTTTTCCGCCGGCGGAGCCTCCGGTGGAATCACCGGAGCCTCCGCTCCCGCCAGCGGAGCCTCCGGTGGTTCGCACCGGAGCCTCCGCTCCCTGCCACAAAACCTACGTTTTTGGCCCGCTGAGCCACAGTGGGCCAGCGGAGCCTCCGGTGAGGTTCCGGTGGACAGGGCCAGCGGAGCCTCCGGTGGTTTCACCGGAGGTTCCGCCCAAATGGAGTTTTGGCACGCCAAGGTTGGAAAAACTCGAGCAATACAATAGGAGCAAGGGTTTGGGCAAGTGGGGCTTGGGTTGGAAAATCGTTACTGTCATACGAGAGACATTGCTCGACGGGGTTCGCAAGAACCATAAAACAAATGAAACACCGAACCCGTACGAGTTGTCAAGATGAGGATATAATGTGAGAAAATGATCAAAAAACACATCAAAGGTCGGTGGCCGAGGCCACCATGTTTGAGTGTGTAACTTGGCACCGCGAAGATATATCTTGGGTCCAAAATTACTACTCACAATTAAGCACAATGAGTCACAAATTGACTAGATATGCAATGATTGATTGATTTCCGCATAATAAAAGGAGGGCATACTCATGAATTGAGTAGCGCTCCCCCTATTTCCATACCTACACCTAGGCTAGATAGCAAGAATAATGAAGGTAGATATGCAAGGTTTCAAGTGAAGTTGGAGGAATCGATGACATTTAGTTCATTCCGCAAAGCTCGAAATCTTGGTTCATCAAGGGCCTTCGTGAAAATATCGGCAAGTTGATCCATGGTGGAGACATATGAGAGATCAATATCACCTTTCTCAACATGATCCCGAATAAAGTGATGACGAATCTCAATATGCTTCGTCTTGGAGTGAAGAACCGGGTTGTAGGCGATCTTGATAGCACTCTCATTGTCACAAAGAAGAGGCACCTTGTCAAGGTGAATACCATAATCCTTCAAGGTTTGCCTCATCCATAGCAATTGGGCACAACAACTTGCCGCGGAGATATACTCGGCCTCGGTGGTGGAGAGAGCAATGCAATTTTGCTTCTTGGAAGACCAACACACCAAGGAGCGGCCAAGAAATTGGCAACCCCCGGATGTGGACTTCCTATCCGTTTTCTCTCCCGCATAATCCGCATCCGAGTAACCAATGAGTTGAAAGCTTGAACCCTTGGGGTACCAAAGACCGAAGTTTGGGGTATGAACTAGATATCGAAAGATTCGTTTCACGGCTTCCAAATGACTTTGCCTCGGAGAGGCTTGAAACCTTGCACATTTACCTACGCTATACATGATATTGGGTCTAGATGCACAAAGGTAGAGCAAAGAGCCAATCATGGAGCGGTATACCTTTTGATCTACCTCTTTTCCATTAGGGTCGGGTTTCAAGTCGGTGGTTGTGGACATTGGAGTCTTCATAGGTTTGGCATCATTCATATTAAATCTCTTGAGCATGTCTTGAGTATATTTGGCTTGTTTGATGAAAGTTCCTTCATAATATTGATTCACTTCAAAGCCAAGAAAGAACTCCAACTCTCCCATCATAGACATCTCAAACCTATCGGTCATAAGCTTGCAAAACTCCTCATTGAACAAAGTGTTAGTAGACCCAAAAATGATGCCATCCACATAGAGTTGGCATATGAACAAGTCACCTCCAACCGTCTTGGTAAAGAGGGTGGGATCGATTAAACCAACATTAAACCCACGATCTACTAGAAACTCTTTAAGGTGCTCATACCACGCACGTGGAGCTTGTTTAAGTCCATAGAGCACCTTATCAAGTTTATAGACATGATCGGGGTGGTTGGGATCCTCGAAACCCGGAGGTTGCTTGACATATACTAACTCATTAATGGGACCATTAAGAAAAGCACTTTTGACATCCATTTGTTGTAACTTGAAGTTATGATGAGATGCATAGGCAAGTAAGATACGAATGGATTCAAGGCGAGCCACGGGGGCAAAGGTTTCACCGAAATCGATACCATCGACTTGAGAAAAACCTTGGGCCACCAATCTTGCCTTGTTGCGAATGACAATACCATCTTTGTCTTGCTTGTTCTTGAACACCCATTTGGTGCCAATGACATTTTTGCAATCCTTGGGTCTTGGCACTAATTTCCACACCTTGTTGCGCTCGAAGTTATTGAGTTCATCATGCATGGCTTCAAGCCAATCTTGATCTTCGAGAGCTTCATATACCTTCTTGGGTTCAATGAAGGAGACAAATGCATGAGCCTTGCTAAAATCCGCCAATTGCCTTCTAGTGACCACTCTTCCACGAACTTGACCAAGAATCATGTCCTCCGTATGACCCGCTCGTTCAAGATTCTCTAGCCTTCTCTTTGCTCTTCGAGCTAGTATCTCCTCCAAAGATTCCTTGGATATTGACTGAGAATCACCTTCTTCATCGGAGACATGTCCATCTTCATTTCGTCCTTGATCAAATATGGGTGACGAATCACCACTAGGTTGAGCATTCTCAACAATAATAGAATCTTGATCATGATTTAGATGTGTTGCTTGGCCTTGTTCATTAGCTTGGCCTTGATTGTTAGCTTGAGGGCTTGGTGCATCTTGTTGGATAGCTTGATCATCAATGGGTGTAGTCAATGGCTCCACTTGAGTGGGGCATAGTCCTTCTCCCTCCGTCATCCGGTGTCCCTCAATGGGGATTATTTCACCAATCCCCATTCTTCTTATGACGATGGGAGGAATTGCATCTCCTACAACACCATGATCTATACGCCCCCCTTGGGAGCAATTATCCTCATCAAACACCACGTCTATAGCTTCTTCAACTTGTCCGGTGGACTTGTTGTAGACTCTATAGGCGTGAGCGTTTGTGGCATAACCAACAAAAATGCCCTCATAAGATCTAGTCTCAAATTTTGACAACCGTTTACCTTTCTTGCGAATGAAGCACTTGCAACCGAAGACCTTGAAGTAAGATACATCCGGTTTCTTACCCGTGAGAATCTCATAGGGGGTCTTGTTCAAGATCTTGCGAAGATATAACCGGTTGGTGGCGCGACATGCGGTGGAGACGGCTTTGGCCCAAAAGTTATAGGGAGAAGAGAACTCCGCAATCATAGTTCTAGCCGCATCCATCAAAGTCCGGTTCTTTCTCTCTGCAACACCATTTTGTTGAGGTGTATATGGAGTGGAGTATTGATGAGCAATGCCCTCTTCACTAAGAAAACCCTCAACGGTGTAGTTCTTGAACTCCGAGCCATTATCACTCCGGATTGCCAATATGGTAGCATTGTGTTGGCGCTCAACTAGAGTGATGAACTCGATGACTCTACTTTGAGTTTCACTCTTCCTTTTGAAGAAATACACCCAACAATATCTTGAATAGTCATCCACAATCACCAAACAATACTTCTTTCCTCCGAGACTATCATAGGATAGTGGACCAAAGAGATCTAGGTGAATGAGCTCGAGAATTCTTGTAGTGGAGATTGTTGTCTTGGTTGGGTGTTGTTCTCCATGTTGCTTCCCAAAGGTGCAAGAGCTACACACACGATCTTTAGGAAATTTAGCTTTGGTTAGTCCTAGAACGTGATTGCCACTTTGGAGATCATGTAACATTCTCATATTGGTGTGGGCTAGTCGGCGATGCCAAAGCCACCCCACATCAACTTTAGCCATTAGGCATGTCGCGGCACACGTGTCTTCTTTAGAGAAGTCCACTACATACATGCCGTTCTCGACAAACCCAACAAAGGCTACTTTAAGAGATGTCTCCCAAGTGACAATCACACTCTCTCTATTAAAGAACGAGGTGAAACCACAATTCGCAAGTTGAAGAACGGACATCAAATTATAGCCAAGGGACTCAACAAGGAGAACATTCTCAATTGATAAATCATTTGAGATTGCTACCTTGCCTCGTCCCAATACCTTAAGCTCGGACTTATCACCAATAGTGACGCAATTGAGATGAGGTAGAGGAGGTTCAAGATTGCTTATTGCGTCATGGCTTCCGGTCATATGTTGGGATGCACCACTATCCACTGTCCATTTGTTAGACCTAGAAGCTTTTCCCTACAAGAGATCAATTTCTTGATTTAGGTACCCATCCTTCAATGGGTCCTCTTTTGTTAGTAACAAGGGTCTTGGGAACCCAAATAGTCCAATGATAATCATCACCATAAGAAGTACCAACGTATTTAGCATAAACATGTCCATCCCTAGATTTCATAAGAACATAAGATGGATTATATTTTCCGGCGAAATCATTATGAGTGATGCTCCCCCTAGAGGTATCACCACCCGTAATGGCGTTGGTCTCCTTTTCTTTGGTCACCTCACCCTCTTTCACAAAAACAACATTTTGAGGTGGAGTAGTGACATTCTTGGATATCTTCTTTGACTTGGAAATAAACCCAAGTCCCTCTTTTCCTTTCTTGGCACCTTGAGAGCTTATTGCATCGTGGAGAATTCTCTCCTTCCCTACATTGTTAGTCGTAGTAGAAGAGGTAGGTGCAATAACAATGCTATTTGATGAAGATGCAACATGCTTATTTGATTGTTGAGATAGGAGCTTGATTCGAGACTTGGCAAGTTTGTCATGAATTTCCTTAAGAGATTTAAACTCTTCTTTTAGTTTGTCATGCTCCTCGTCAAGTTTTTGGTGAGCTATTCCTAGCTTCAACTCTTCCTATTCAAATTCTTTAAGCAAAACAAGAGATTTAGCATGTTCTTTCTTAAGTTTGGCAAGAGATTTTTCATTATCTTTCCGAAGCTTAGAAACACTAATAGCATAAGAGTCTTGTAAACTAGATAGTCTTTCTTCAAGAGAGGCTCTCATGGATCTCTCCTTTTCAAGAGCCTTAATTAATTCACCATCATGATTCTCATTGGTACCACCATGATTCTCCAAGGTCATGGTGATTTACTCTTTCTCATCAATGAGAGAGTTGGCATCATCAAGTTGCCTTAGGAGAGCTTTCACTTTTTCTTTAGTTTCACCTTCAAGACTACACAACCAAGATCCTAGGTTCTTGGCCTCCTCATCGTCACCAATGTTTTCAACACAATCCAATAATGAGGGAGAGGTAGTGTTAATGGACTTGGAGGTGGAGGTTATTACCGCGGTGGCTTTTGCCATGAGACATGTAGGTCGGATCGATGTCTTCTCATTGGGAGATTCAAATAGAGAGACCGATGAAGAGGAAGTGGTAGCTATGGCGACGTGGGCAACACCTACGACTTCATCTTCTCCTTCATCTCCGAAGTAGTATGTCTCCAATGTGGGGCCTTCTTGAACATATAGAGCCCTTGGAACCCTTCTAGCGAGGTTCTTGTTTTGTGGAGCTTTGTTCTTGTCCTTGCGAACAAGCTTTCCTTCATTCTCTTCTCTTGGCTCAAAAGGACACTCTTTGACGAAGTGGTTTGCACTTCCACAATTGTAACATGTCCTTGGCCGTTCCCCTTTCTTCCTAAAGATCTTGTTCCTTGAAGGTCTTGGGGCACCGGCTTTGTGAGCCTCCCATCTCTTCCAATACCCTTGCATGGCAAGAGCAATACATTTATGGGCACCCTTGTATGTATCCTCATAGTCCTCATCATCATCATCATCATCATCATCATCAACTTCTTCGATCTTGGCCATTGCTTTAGACTTCAAGGCAAGGTTGGGAGACTTTCCATGTCCTCTAGAGCGAGCAAGAGCATCATCCGCACTTTTGTGAGATAAGGATATAGCAATGAACTCACTTAGCACTCCAATGGAGTTGAGGGAGTTGTAGTCGGATCTTGTTCAAATGCTAGTGGAGAGGTTCTTCTCAAATGGAGTTATGGCCTTGACAAACTTCCTCTTGATCCATTCATCGGAGATTTCCTCTTTCCCAAAATCTCTTAGTTGATTGCCAAGAGTGACAACTCTTCTATATAGCTCCTCGGGACTCTCGTCTTCAAGCATGACGAAGTTCTCGGACTTGTCGAGAGCAACATCATATTTTGATGATTGAATGCTAGCATTTCCTTGGAACAAGGAGTCAAGTTTATCCCATGCTTCCTTGGCGGTCTTCAAGCCGCGAATGTGCTCAAGATGTTCTCTTGGGAGAGCCTTTTGGATAGTCACAATAGCGGTCTTGTTGAGTTGGAATTCCACGTCCTCTCTTGGGGTCAAGTTGTTTGGATCATGAGGATGGAATCCATGAAGAATGCTTCTCCATAGAGCGGTGCAACAACCTGAAATGTGAGACTCCATATCGAACTTCCATGATGAGAATTCGTTAGTGTTAAGCATGGGAGGATTTCCAACATTAACCATGTGTGGTATTGTAGCAATAGGGTGAATAGAATCGTAATTGGGAGGCGGTGGAACTTTAGAGTTAGACCCCGAACCGTTAGACGATTGAGACTTGGAGCCCTCTGAGTTCCCACTACCCTTAGCCTTTTTATCGGCTTTTGCTTTGGCTTTCGCCTTAGCTAAAGCGATGTTAGCTTCCATTTCATCAATGTCCGGAATGGATTCTTCATCCGAGCTAACATCGTTGGTGGTGGGAGGTGCTTCCTTGGACTCCTTGGTTCTCCCCATCAATACCTCCATCATTTTCTTGATGCTAGAAACCTCCATACTGACAGTAGAGCTAACCTTAGACATTTCGGTTTGGAGGATTCCAACCGAGTCTTGTAGGTTAGATATACTGTCGGACATCTTGGAGATCTCCGCACTATAACTACCGGGGGTATTTTCATCGACCATTGTACTCTTAGGCGGTTAAGCCCTTAGTAAGAGCCGAGGCTCTGATACCAATTGAAAGTGCACTATGGTCAACTAGAGGGGGGGGTGAATAGGTTGACTACCAATTTTTCTTTTCTTTTCCTTTTAAAGGGCTTAGTACGATAAGATACGATTCTCTAGATGTGCAACTAGGTGAGCAACCTATGAGAAGAGAGTAGTATGCGCAACGGAAGTAAAGCGTAAGGTAGTAAAGCAAACAACAAGTGTAAACAAAGAGACAAGGATATGATTCACCGTAGTTCCTTCTCAAAGAGAAGTACGTCTACGTTGGAGAGGTGGGGAGCCACCTTGGCGCTCCTCAATAGCACGGTTGTGCACACCTTGTTCTCCTTGAGCTTCTCCGGTGAGGGAGATGCTCGTTTCCACTATGAGGTCGACTTGAAGGCGTTGACCAAACCTTTACAAGGACTTGAGGTCACTCCACAAGATGGTTGGAGGCTCTCAAGCAATCCGTAGCTTCTTGCAACAAGGTGGAAACTACAAGCACGAGATCTACTAAGGTTTCTAGGCCTCAAGTAGGATTCTAGATCTACTAGTTTGTGGTGGATGGATTTGAGATTCCTTTGGTGGAAGTGTGGATCTAGGTCTCCTCTAGCTCTCCACCAAGTTTGGGAGTGATTGGGTGGACGGAGTGGGAGATCTAGGTGGTTGAAGCTTTCATTAATGGCTAGGAGAGAGAATGGGAAAAACTTAGCATTTATGAGGTAGGGGAAGGGGTATTTATACCCCTTGCATTTAAGTGACCGTTTGCAGTCCAGGGCACCGGAGGCTCCGGTGGATTTCACCGGAGGCTCCGGTGGTTTCACCGGAGGCTCCGGTGGTTTGCACCGGAGGTTCCGCTGGTCTTCATCTTGCTCCACAGTTGCGCCGTGCAGCAGCTGGTTTGCGCTGGAGCGGAGGCTCCGGTGGAGCCTGCGGAGGTTCCGGCCACCGGAGGCTCACCGGAGGCTCCGGCGGAACATCCGCTATGCCCTAACAGAAAGGCAGTTAAGCAGACTAACCACCGGACCCCCCACCAGAGCCCAGCTACCCTAGGAAAGGGTAGCCACCGGAGGTCCACCGGAGGTTCCGGTGGAACTTCCGCTCTGCACCAACAGAAGGGCATTTAGGCGGAGGTTCCACCGGAACCCCACCGGATCCCCTCTCGTGTGCAGCGCGTGTGGCAGAGGGAGGCGGAGCCTCCTGTGGAAATGGCGGAGGTTCCGCCCACCGGAGGTTCCGCTCCTGGTTCCGCTCCCCTGCTCCAGAGAGGGGTTTTGGCGGAACTTCCACCGGACCCCCACCGGAGCCATGGCGGAGCCTCCGGTGGAAACACCGGAGCCTCCGCCCCTGCATATTTTACCTTTCTGGATTTGTTTCTCTTAGCACTTTTCGAATATCGCAAGCATTAGCCCCATAAATATAGTGAACCTAATAACCTGGGCATTTTCATCATTTGAACAAACATTAGATCAAATAGTTATGTTGTCATATAAATACCAAAACGGACGATGATCTTTCAATCTCCCCCTTTTTGGTAATTGATGACAACATAATTATTTGCATGATTACGGACTTAATATGAACGGAGCTCCCCCTAAAGATATGCTCCTTTCATATTGAGATCACTAAGGCATGATATAAAATAGTAATATGACAATGATAGCACATAACACACATATCACATAGATAATATGAAACGAGGTTCACATACGAACATAATATAGCGAGGTTCACGATATATACGAATAATGTAAACAAACGAGGTTCCAAATAGTTCAAATAAACTCCTTCAAGAAAAACCCATGCAAATGCCCGTTCCTAATATAAATCTCTCCCCCTTTGGCATCAAGATACCAAAAATAGAGAGATCAAGATGCAAACGTCCCAAATCACTCGGAGGATGAAGAAGAGGCTTCCGGAGCCGGGGAGGGATCACGGTGGTGAGAGCTAGTGGCTTCGTCTCCTTCTTCCTCGGACCATTCAATGAGCTTGCCCTTGGAGTCCTTTGCTTGCCATGCATCCCAATCTGTGATGCTATCAAGAACCGGGGATTCAATGGAGAGACCCTCTTCACGGAGACGTTCACGAGATGCTTGAGCCTTTTTGTGTTCCTTGAGTTCCCGATCATAATGTGCTTCCCATTGATGTTGCTCAATCTTTTAGTTCAAGCAAAACACTTTCTTGAGAGCCCGTGCCATCCATTTGAAGGCATTGCTAGAGGGAGGAGGTTGAGATGGGCCCTCGGCTTCTTCCTCGTCCACAATGACGCGAGGCCTAGCCTTGTGCTTGCGGACAGCGGGAGTGGGATGCACAACGGGTTCGGTGTGATCCTTCATGAGAAGCCTCTTTTCCGAGTGAGAGATCCAAAGAGCATCATCAAGAGGGTCATTAGGGAACTTCTTGTTCCACACATCAAGGATGATCTTCATGATAAATGGCCCAAAACAAGCATTCTTCCGGTTGGCCATGGCATACCATAACTCATTCCAAATATAATCCAACACATCAAGCTTGCGTGAAGGCTCATCCATCCGGTGTTGAATAGTAAGGAGCAAAAGATTCTTCAGGAAGCCTTGAATCTCATCCACATTGCCCGCCTTTGGGTTGATGGTCTCGCGATAGATGCGCAACATGATGTCATAGGTGGGATAGAGGCCCTTCACAAACCCAACGGCATATTTCTTCCAATGATAGAGAGGAGTAAGTCCATCCTTGGCAAGTGAGGAGGTGTCAATGACATCAACACGGAACCATCCGTTTGCAAACTCTTCTCCCTCAGCAAATGGACCAAAATCTGGGTAGCCACCAAGAATGACACCAACGTCTTTCCATGTGATGTCAAGCTGCTTATCTTTAGTCATCCAAATCATGTTACGCTCGGTCTCATTAGAGAGATGGACCGTGGCAAGAAACTGACAAACAAGCTCTTCATCGAAATCTTGTCGAAGAGTAATGATGGGACCAAGACCAAACTTGTTAATAATCTCAAGAGCCTCTCCAAAGTACTTGTAATTCCTTTCCATGTGTCCCATACTAATTGCGTGTTGAGGGACGACATTTTCCTTTGGCTTCCTCATTAATATCTCATTGAAAATCTGCCCCTGGAAGACGGTGTGAAAGCGAGGATCCTTACCCCGGAATTGGGGCATCAAACGATCACGGGCAATCACATATGGGTTAGCACCCCTTTCCTTTAAGAACATAGACTCGGACATCTTGGAGGCGGTTGGTGTGGTGTTCTTTCTTGGCAAGGTCTTCTCGGGATCCGGGAAGCGCTTACGCTTGCCTTGAGTATTGTCAAGTTCCGCTTGAATTTCATCAACGGGTTGGGGCTTGCGGCGGCCCGTGGTCTTGTACCTTTGCCCCTTTCCTTTGGAACCGGAAGCATCTAAGAGAGAAAGCAATAAGAACATGAAGAACGAGTAAAGCTCGAGTCAATAAAGCACGCACAAAGCCAAAGAACCAAGATACTCATGGTGTTAGAGTTGAATAATCTAGGGTTAGGGCAAAATTTCCCTCACAACCACAACGATTCAAGGCTAACATGCATTATCTAGGTTGCTAGGGTTTGTACTCGAGAAAGTCCACTCCTAAAACTCCAAATCCACAAATCTTAGAAAGCTAGAACATGAACTCCTATGCATCTCATCCATCAACTAGATGAGAGAGAGAGAGAGCACATACCGGCGTCATCCATGGTGGAAAAGGAAGGAGGGAAGGTTCCCGGGGCGTCCAACGGCAAGGAGAAGGCCTTCCCGCGGTGGAGCACCCAAATCCGGCGGCGAGGAGCTTGGGGGCGGCGGCGGTTTCGTGAGGAAGAAGATGGGGGCGGGTGGGGGAAAATGAGATTGGATCTCACTTTCCCCCGCTCGCCCCTTACTTATCCAAAGTTTTTCCGCCGGCGGAGCCTCCGGTGGAATCACCGGAGCCTCCGCTCCCGCCAGCGGAGCCTCCGGTGGTTCGCACCGGAGCCTCCGCTCCCTGCCACAAAACCTATGTTTTTGGCCCGCTGAGCCACAGTGGGCCAGCGGAGCCTCCGATGAGGATCCGGTGGACAGGGCCAGCGGAGCCTCCGGTGGTTTCACCGGAGGTTCCGCCCAAATGGAGTTTTGGCACGCCAAGGTTGGAAAAACTCGAGCAATACAATAGGAGCAAGGGTTTGGGCAAGTGGGGCTTGGGTTGGAAAATCGTTACTGTCATACGAGAGACATTGATCGACGGGGTTCGCAAGAACCATAAAACAAATGAAACACCGAACCCGTACGAGTTGTCAAGATGAGGATATAATGTGAGAAAATGATCAAAAAACACATCAAAGGTCGGTGGCCGAGGCCACCATGTTTGAGTGTGTAACTTGGCACCGCGAAGATATATCTTGGGTCCAAAATTACTACTCACAATTAAGCACAATGAGTCACAAATTGACTAGATATGCAATGATTGATTGATTTCCGCATAATAAAAGGAGGGCATACTCATGAATTGAGTAGCGCTCCCCCTATTTCCATGCCTACACCTAGGCTAGATAGCAAGAATAATGAAGGTAGATATGCAAGGTTTCAAGTGAAGTTGGAGGAATCGATGACATTTAGTTCATTCCGCAAAGCTCGAAATCTTGGTTCATCAAGGGCCTTCGTGAAAATATCGGCAAGTTGATCCATGGTGGAGACATATGAGAGATCAATATCACCTTTCTCAACATGATCCCGAATAAAGTGATGACGAATCTCAATATGCTTCGTCTTGGAGTGAATAACCGGGTTGTAGGCGATCTTGATAGCACTCTCATTGTCACAAAGAAGAGGCACCTTGTCAAGGTGAATACCATAATCCTTCAAGGTTTGCCTCATCCATAGCAATTGGGCACAACAACTTGCCGCGGAGATATACTCGGCCTCGGTGGTGGAGAGAGCAATGGAATTTTGCTTCTTGGAAGACCAACACACCAAGGAGCGGCCAAGAAATTGGCAACCCCCGGATGTGGACTTCCTATCCGTTTTCTCTCCCGCATAATCCGCATCCGAGTAACCAATGAGTTGAAAGCTTGAACCCTTGGGGTACCAAAGACCGAAGTTTGGGGTATGAACTAGATATCGAAAGATTCGTTTCACGGCTTCCAAATGACTTTGCCTCGGAGAGGCTTGAAACCTTGCACATTTACCTACGCTATACATGATATCGGGTCTAGATGCACAAAGGTAGAGCAAAGAGCCAATCATGGAGCGGTATACCTTTTGATCTACCTCTTTTCCATTAGGGTCGGGTTTCAAGTCGGTGGTTGTGGACATTGGAGTCTTCATAGGTTTGGCATCATTCATATTAAATCTCTTGAGCATGTCTTGAGTATATTTGGCTTGTTTGATGAAAGTTCCTTCATAATATTGATTCACTTCGAAGCCAAGAAAGAACTCCAACTCTCCTATCATAGACATCTCAAACCTATCGGTCATAAGCTTGCAAAACTCCTCATTGAACAAAGTGTTAGTAGACCCAAAAATGATGTCATCCACATAGAGTTGGCATATGAACAAGTCACCTCCAACCGTCTTGGTAAAGAGGGTGGGATCGATTAAACCAACATTAAACCCACGATCTACTAGAAACTCTTTAAGGTGCTCATACCACGCACGTGGAGCTTGTTTAAGTCCATAGAGCACCTTATCAAGTTTATAGACATGATCGGGGTGGTTGGGATCCTCGAAACCCGGAGGTTGCTTGACATATACTAACTCATTAATGGGACCATTAAGAAAAGCACTTTTGACATCCATTTGTTGTAACTTGAAGTTATGATGAGATGCATAGGCAAGTAAGATACGAATGGATTCAAGGCGAGCCACGGGGGCAAAGGTTTCACCGAAATCGATACCATCGACTTGAGAAAAACCTTGGGCCACCAATCTTGCCTTGTTGCGAATGACAATACCATCTTTGTCTTGCTTGTTCTTGAACACCCATTTGGTGCCAATGACATTTTTGCAATCCTTGGGTCTTGGCACTAATTTCCACACCTTGTTGCGCTCGAAGTTATTGAGTTCATCATGCATGGCTTCAAGCCAATCTTGATCTTCGAGAGCTTCATATACCTTCTTGGGTTCAATGAAGGAGACAAATGCATGAGCCTTCCTAAAATCCGCCAATTTCCTTCTAGTGACCACTCTTCCACGAATTTGACCAAGAATCATGTCCTCCGTATGACCCGCTCGTTCAAGATTCTCTAGCCTTCTCTTTGCTCTTCGAGCTAGTATCTCCTCCAAAGATTCCTTGGATATTGACTGAGAATCACCTTCTTCAACGGAGACATGTCCATCTTCATTTCGTCCTTGATCAAAGATGGGTGACGAATCACCACTAGGTTGAGCATTCTCAACAACAATAGAATCTTGGTCATGATTTAGATGTGTTGCTTGGCCTTGTTCATTAGCTTGGCCTTGATTGTTAGCTTGAGGGCTTGGTGCATCTTGTTGGATAGCTTGATCATCAATGGGTGTAGTCAATGGCTCCACTTGAGTGGGGCATAGTCCTTCTCCCTCCGTCATCCGGTGTCCCTCAATGGGGATTATTTCACCAATCCCCATTCTTCTTATGACGATGGGAGGAATTGCATCTCCTACAACACCATGATCTATACGCCCCCCTTGGGAGCCATTATCCTCATCAAACACCACGTCTATAGCTTCTTCAACTTGTCCGGTGGACTTGTTGTAGACTCTATAGGCGTGAGCGTTTGTGGCATAACCAACAAAAATGCCCTCATAAGATCTAGTCTCAAATTTTGACAACCGTTTACCTTTCTTGCGAATGAAGCACTTGCAACCGAAGACCTTGAAGTAAGATACATCCGGTTTCTTACCCGTGAGAATCTCATAGGGGGTCTTGTTCAAGATCTTGCGAAGATATAACCGGTTGGTGGCGTGACATGCGGTGGAGACGGCTTCGGCCCAAAAGTTATAGGGAGAAGAGAACTCCGCAATCATAGTTCTAGCCGCATCCATCAAAGTCCGGTTCTTTCTCTCCGCAACACCATTTTGTTGAGGTGTATATGGAGTGGAGTATTGATGAGCAATGCCCTCTTCACTAAGAAAACCCTCAACGGTGTAGTTCTTGAACTCCGAGCCATTATCACTCCGGATTGCCAATATGGTAGCATTGTGTTGGCGCTCAACTAGAGTGATGAACTCGATGACTCTACTTTGAGTTTCACTCTTCCTTTTGAAGAAATACACCCAACAATATCTTGAATAGTCATCCACAATCACCAAACAATACTTCTTTCCTCCGAGACTATCATAGGATAGTGGACCAAAGGGATCTAGGTGAATGAGCTCGAGAATTCTTGTAGTGGAGATTGTTGTCTTGGTTGGGTGTTGTTCTCCATGTTGCTTCCCAAAGGTGCAAGAGCTACACACACGATCTTTAGCAAATTTAGCTTTGGTTAGTCCTAGAACGTGATTGCCACTTTGGAGATCATGTAACATTCTCATATTGGTGTGGGCTAGTCGGCGATGCCAAAGCCACCCCACATCAACTTTAGCCATTAGGCATGTCGCGGCACACATGTCTTCTTTAGAGAAGTCCACTACATACATGCCGTTCTCGACAAACCCAACAAAGGCTACTTTAAGAGATGTCTCCCAAGTGACAATCACACTCTCTCTATTAAAGAACGAGGTGAAACCACAATTCGCAAGTTGAAGAACGGACATCAAATTATAGCCAAGGGACTCAACAAGGAGAACATTCTCAATTGATAAATCATTTGAGATTGCTACCTTGCCTCGTCCCAATACCTTAAGCTCGGACTTATCACCAATAGTGACGCAATTGAGATGAGGTAGAGGAGGTTCAAGATTGCTTATTGCGTCATGGCTTCAGGTCATATGTTGGGATGCACCACTATCCACTGTCCATTTGTTAGACCCAGAAGCTTTTCCCTACAAGAGATCAATTTCTTGATTTAGGTACCCATCCTTCAATGGGTCCTCTTTTGTTAGTAACAAGGGTCTTAGGAACCCAAATAGTCCAATGATAATCATCACCATAAGAAGTACCAACGTATTTAGCATAAACATGTCCATCCCTAGATTTCATAAGAACATAAGATGGATTATATTTTCCGGCGAAATCATTATGAGTGATGCTCCCCCTAGAGGTATCACCACCCGTAATGGCGTTGGTCTCCTTTTCTTTGGTCACCTCACCCTCTTTCACAAAAACAACATTTTGAGGGGGAGTAGTGACATTCTTGGATATCTTCTTTAACTTGGAAATAAACCCAAGTCCCTCTTTTCCTTTCTTGGCACCTTGACAGCTTATTGCATCGTGGAGAATTCTCTCCTTCCCTACATTGTTAGTCGTAGTAGAAGAGGTAGGTGCAATAACAATGCTATTTGATGAAGATGCAACATGCTTATTTGATTGCTGAGCTAGGAGCTTGATTCGAGACTTGGCAAGTTTGTCATGAGTTTCCTTAAGAGATTTAAACTCTTCTTTTAGTTTGTCATGCTCCTCGTCAAGTTTTTGGTGAGCTATTCCTAGATTCAACTCTTCCTCTTCAAATTCTTTAAGCAAAACAAGAGATTTAGCATGTTCTTTCTTAAGTTTGGCAAGAGATTTTTCATTATCTTTCCTAAGCTTAGAAACACTAATAGCATAAGAGTCTTGTAAACTAGATAGTCTTTCTTCAAGAGAGGCTCTCATGGATCTCTCCTTTTCAAGAGCCTTAATTAATTCACCATCATGATTCTCATTGGTACCACCATGATTCTCCAAGGTCATGATGATTTCCTCTTTCTCATCAATGAGAGAGTTGGCATCATCAAGTTGCCTTAGGAGAGCTTTCACTTTTTCTTTAGTTTCACCTTCATGACTACACAACCAAGATCCTAGGTTCTTGGCCTCCTCATCGTCACCAATGTTTTCTACACAATCCAATAATGAGGGAGAGGTAGTGTTAATGGACTTGGAGGTGGAGGTTATTACCGCGGTGGCTTTTGCCATGAGACATGTAGGTCGGATCGATGTCTTCTCATTGGGAGATTCAAATAGAGAGACCGATGAAGAGGAAGTGGTAGCTATGGCGACGTGGGCAACACCTACGACTTCATCTTCTCCTTCATCTCCGGAGTAGTATGTCTCCAATGTGGGGCCTTCTTGAACATATAGAGCCCTTGGAACCCTTCTAGCGAGGTTCTTGTTTTGTGGAGCTTTGTTCTTGTCCTTGCGAACAAGCTTTCCTTCATTCTCTTTTCTTGGCTCAAAAGGACACTCTTTGACGAAGTGGTTTGCACTTCCACAATTGTAACATGTCCTTGGCCGTTCCCCTTTCTTCCTAAAGATCTTGTTCCTTGAAGGTCTTGGGGCACCGGCTTTGTGAGCCTCCCATCTCTTCCAATACCCTTGCATGGCAAGAGCAATACATTTATGGGCACCCTTGTATGTATCCTCATAGTCCTCATCATCATCATCATCATCATCATCAACTTCTTCGATCTTGGCCATTGCTTTAGACTTCAAGGCAAGGTTGGGAGACTTTCCATGTCCTCTAGAGCGAGCAAGAGCATCATCCGCACTTTTGTGAGATAAGTATATAGCAATGAACTCACTTAGCACTCCAATGGAGTTGAGGGAGTTGTAGTCGGATCTTGTTCGAATGCTAGTGGAGAGGTTCTTCTCAAATGGAGTTATGGCCTTGACAAACTTCCTCTTGATCCATTCATCGGAGATTTACTCTTTCCCAAAATCTCTTAGTTGATTGCCAAGAGTGACAACTCTTCTATATAGCTCCTCGGGACTCTCGTCTTCAAGCATGATGAAGTTCTCGGACTTGTCGAGAGCAACATCATATTTTGATGATTGAATGCTAGCATTTCCTTGGAACAAGGAGTCAAGTTTATCCCATGCTTCCTTGGCGGTCTTCAAGCCGCGAATGTGCTCAAGATGTTCTCTTGGGAGAGCCTTTTGGATAGTCACAATAGCGGTCTTGTTGAGTTGGAATTCCACGTCCTCTCTTGGGGTCAAGTTGTTTGGATCATGAGGATGGAATCCATGAAGAATGCTTCTCCATAGAGCGGTGCAACAACCTGAAATGTGAGACTCCATATCGAACTTCCATGATGAGAATTCGTTAGTGTTAAGCATGGGAGGATTTCCAACATTAACCATGTGTGGTATTGTAGCAATAGGGTGAATAGAATCGTAATTGGGAGGCGGTGGAACTTTAGAGTTAGACCCCGAACCGTTAGCCGATTGAGACTTGGAGCCCTCGGAGTTCCCACTACCCTTAGCCTTTTTATCGGCTTTTGCTTTGGCTTTCACCTTAGCTAAAGCGATGTTAGCTTCCATTTCATCAATGTCCGGAATGGATTCTTCATCCGAGCTAACATCGTTGGTGGTGGGAGGTGCTTCCTTGGACTCCTTGGTTCTCCCCATCAATACCTCCATCATTTTCTTGATGCTAGAAACCTCCATACTGACAGTAGAGCTAACCTTAGACATTTCGGTTTGGAGGATTCCAACCGAGTCTTGTAGGTTAGATATACTGTCAGACATCTTGGAGATCTCCGCACTAGAACTATCGGGGGTATTTTCATCGACCATTGTACTCTTAGGCGGTTAAGCCCTTAGTAAGAGCCGAGGCTCTGATACCAATTGAAAGTGCACTATGGTCAACTAGAGGGGGGGGGGGGTGAATAGGTTGACTACCAATTTTTCTTTTCTTTTCCTTTTAAAGGGCTTAGTACGATAAGATACGATTCTCTAGATGTGCAACTAGGTGAGCAACCTATGTGAAGAGAGTAGTATGCGCAACGGAAGTAAAGCGTAAGGTAGTAAAGCAAACAACAAGTGTAAACAAAGAGACAAGGATATGATTCACCGTAGTTCCTTCTCAAAGAGAAGTACGTCTACGTTGGAGAGGTGGGGAGCCACCTAGGCGCTCCTCAATAGCACGGTTGTGCACACCTTGTTCTCCTTGAGCTTCTCCGGTGAGGGAGATGCTCGTTTCCACTATGAGGTCGACTTGAAGGCGTTGACCAAACCTTTACAAGGACTTGAGGTCACTCCACAAGATGGTTGGAGGCTCTCAAGCAATCCGTAGCTTCTTGCAACAAGGTGGAAACTACAAGCACGAGATCTACTAAGGTTTCTAGGCCTCAAGTAGGATTCTAGATCTACTAGGTTGTGGTGGATGGATTTGAGATTCCTTTGGTGGAAGTGTGGATCTAGGTCTCCTCTAGCTCTCCACCAAGTTTGGGAGTGATTGGGTGGACGGAGTGGGAGATCTAGGTGGTTGAAGCTTTCATTAATGGCTAGGAGAGAGAATGGGAAAAGCTTAGCATTTATGAGGTAGGGGAAGGGGTATTTATACCCCTTGCATTTAAGTGACCGCTTGCAGTCCAGGGCACCGGAGGCTCCGGTGGATTTCACCGGAGGCTCCGGTGGTTTCACCGGAGGCTCCGGTGGTTTGCACCGGAGGTTCCGCTGGTCTTCATCTTGCTCCACAGTTGCGCCGTGCAGCGGCTGGTTTGCGCTGGAGCGGAGGCTCCGGTGGAGCCTGCGGAGGTTCCGGCCACCGGAGGCTCACCGGAGGCTCCGGTGGAACATCCGCTATGCCCTAACAGAAAGGCAGTTAAGCGGACTAACCACCGGACCCCCCACCGGAGCCCAGCTACCCTAGGAAAGGGTAGCCACCGGAGGTTCCGGTGGAACTTCCGCTCTGCACCAACAGAAGGGCATTTAGGCGGAGGTTCCACCGGAACCCCACCGGATCCCCTCTCGTGTGCAGCGCGTGTGGCAGAGGGAGGCGGAGCCTCCGGTGGAAATGGCGGAGGTTCCGCCCACCGGAGGTTCCGCTCCTGGTTCCGCTCCCCTGCTCCAGAGAGGGGTTTTGGCGGAACTTCCACCGGACCCCCACCGGAGCCATGGCGGAGCCTCCGGTGGAAACACCGGAGCCTCCGCCCCTGCATATTTTACCTTTCTGGATTTGTTTCTCTTAGCACTTTTCGAATATCGCAAGCATTAGCCCCATTAAAATTGTGAACCTAATAACCTGGGCATTTTCATCATTTGAACAAACATTAGATCAAATAGTTATGTTGTCATATAAATACCAAAACGGACGATGATCTTTCAGAAGCCTTCCTGAAGCACCACATTCCAGATGGTCTCATGGAAAGTATGCGTGAAGAGTTTTGCTCTCTCAAGCAGGGCAAGTTGGATGGCATCGGCTATCAGAGTGAGTTCAATCGCCTCGCTCGATACGCTGGAGACGAGGTGTCCACTGATGCTAAGAAGATGGCAAGGTTCCGCAGAGGCTTTAACCCGGAACTCAAGTATGCCCTCACCAATGTCAAGGCCAAAGACCGCGCTCAATGAAGAAAATGGGCGCAAGGCGTTCGAGGAGTCTCGCAAGCACTCGCGTGAGGGTGGTTCCTCCTCCAACATGACCACCCCTCCGCAGAAGCGCCGCATCTGGGTACCAAATGGTGCTGTCACTCGGGCTCCATACGCCCAAGCTTCTCCAGGCTTCGCTCCCCGCCCACCCAACCCTGCTCAGCTGAATAATCCGAGGGCTTCGATGGGGCAGCCAAGGCCAGGGCCTCCTCGTGTTGTCACTTGCTACAAGTGCAAGCAGACGGGGCACTACGCTGACAAGTGCTCGCAAAGGCAGCTACCTCCACCACCACCTCGTCCTAACACAAACCAGGCAATGGTGCGTGCTCTCCCGCCTAAGGCCTTCAACTCCAACAACAGGCCTGTCGGGAGGACCGCAAGGGTGAATCATGTCAAGATCGACAAAGCTGAGGAAGCTCCTGACGTCGTTCTCGGTATATTCCCCGTAAACTTTATTCCAGCTAAAGTGTTGTTTGATACCGGAGCATCACATTCTTTTGTGTCAAAGACTTTTGCCGCAACAAACAACCTACTTGTGGTTCCACTAAGCAATCAAATCACTGTTCACTCCCCGGGATCTCAAATGCTGACTTCCAAGATAAGTAAGGACAATCAAATCCTAATTGGAGGCCACATATTCCTTGCTTCTCTCATGTTGCTGGGAAATTCTGACATTGATGTCATTCTTGGTATGGATTGGCTGAAGGCTAATAAAGCAAAAAATGACTGTGCTCAAAAGTCAATAACTCTGTTCCACCCTTCTGGCCAGATAGTCTATTCTCCACATGAATCAAGTTCTATTCAGCTGTGCACCCTCGATGCAAAACCTCTACCTTCACTTGAAAATGTTCCGGTGGTTTGCAAATTCCCTGACGTCTTTCCAGAAGAGTTGCCAGGGATGCCTCCGGACAGAGCAGTTGAGTTCGTGATCGAGCTTGAACCAGGTACTGCTCCAATCTCTAAGCATCCTTACAAGATAGGAACTCCCCAGCTGAAGTTGTTAAAGGAAAAAATTGATATGTACATGGAAAAAGGTTACATTCAACCTAGTTCCTCGGCTTGGGGTTGCCCAACTCTGTTCGTTGCGAAGAAGGATCACACAAAGAGACTCGTTGTTGACTATCGTCCTCTTAACGAGAAAACCATCAAAAACAAGTATCCAATTCCTCGTATTGATGATCTTTTTGATCAACTTGCTGGAGCCGCAATATTCTCCAAGTTGGACTTGAGAATGGGTTACCATCAAATAAAGATCAGAAAAGAGGATATTCCAAAGACAGCTTTCACCACTCGCTATGGTCTATACGAATACACCGTCATGTCCTTTGGTCTCACCAATGCACCGGCGACATTCTCCCGACTCATGAATTCTGTCTTCCACGAATACCTCGACAGGTTCGTTGTGGTATATCTTGATGACATTCTTGTCTACTCCAAATCCGAGGAAGAGCATGAAGAACATCTTCGTCTAACTCTCATGAAGCTTCGCGAGCATCGTCTTTATGCCAAGTTCTCCAAATGTGAGTTATGGATTTCAGAAGTTGCTTACCTTGGTCATATCATCTCTGCCAAGGGCATAGCCATTGATCCAGAAAAGGTTAAAGCAATTGTTGATTGGAAACTTCCAAAGACGGTGAAGCAAGTAAGAAGTTTTCTTGGCTTGGCTAGCTATTGCCGTCGCTTCGTCCAAAACTTTTCCAAGATTGCCAAACCTCTCACTGACCTCACAAAGAAGGACAGGAAGTTCGTCTGGTCTCCACAATGTGATGAAAGTTTCAATCTCCTGAAGACTAAACTCACTTCTACAACAGTTCTGGTAGGCCAGATCCTACCAAACCTTTCCAAATTTTCTGTGACGCTTCTCTCCAAGGTCTAGGTGCAGTTCTTATGCAAGAACGTCAAGTTGTGGCTTATGCTTCACGTCAGTTGAATACACATGAGCTAAATTATCCCACTCATGACCTTGAACTTGCAGCAGTTGTGTTTGCCCTCAAGAAATGGAGACAATACTTGTTGGGTAATCGCACTGAAATCTTTTCCGATCATAAGAGTCTGAAATACATCTTCACTCAACAAGATCTAAACCTCAGGCAAAGAGATGGATTGAAAAGATCAAAGACTTTGATCTTACCATTTCTTACACTCCAGGCAAGGCTAATGTTATGGCCGATGCTCTCAGTCGCAAGTCGTATTGCGATAATCTCATGATCAGGAAAAGCCAACCTCCTCTTCATGAAGAATTCCAGAAGCTGAATCTTGGTCTTGTTCCTCAAGGCTATCTTGCGAACTTGACAGCCAGTCCAACTCTCGAGGACAAGATTCGTTCTGAACAACTTCGTGATGCTGAAATCAAGAAGATGGTAGAGCACATCAAAGAAGGCAAGGAGAAATTTAAGTCCTTCTCAATTGATGACAAGGGAACTGTGTTCTTCGAAGGACGCATTGCAGTTCCTCAAGTTGAAAGTCTCAAAGATGTCATTCTAAAGGAGGCTCATGAAACTCCTCTCTCCATACACCCTGGAAGTACAAAGTTGTACCAGGACCTCAAGACACTGTATTGGTGGCCTAGCATGAAATGTGAAAGTGCTCAATACGTTTCTGAATGCGAGGTTTGTCAACGTGTTAAGGCAGTTCATCAGAAAACAGCCGGTCTTCTCCAACCTCTGAAAATCCCTGAGTGGAAGTGGGACATGATTGAAATGGACTTCGTCACCGGTTTTCCAAAGCCCAAGAGGGGCAACGATGCAATCTTCGTTGTCATTGATCGTCTCACTAAAGTCTCTCACTTCTTTCCTGTCAAAGAAACAATCTCAGCTAGTTAGTTAGCAGAGCTCTACACAGCAAAGATTGTTCCTCTTCATGGTGCTCCATTGGAAATAAGCTCAGACCGTGGAAGCATCTTCACTTCTCATTTCTGGAAAAGCTTTCAAGAAGCATTGGGCACCAAACTTCTGTTCAGCACAGCTTACCATCCTCAGTCTCAAGGGCAAGTCGAAAGAGTCAATCAGATTCTCGAGGATATGCTCAGAGCATGTGGTCTCTCCTTTGGCATGAAATGGGAGGAATGTCTTCCATATGCTGAATTCTCCTACAACAATAGCTTCCAGGCAACCCTAGGCATGGCACCACTTGAGGCTCTCTATGGCCGCAGATGCAGGAGTCCAATCAATTGGTCTGGAGCTGGTGAACGTTCACTCTTAGGCCCTGACATTGTTAAGGAAGCAGAAGAGAAAGTTCGCATCATCCGTGACAATCTCAAGATTGCTCAGTCTCGTCAGAAAAGCTACTATGACAGCAAGCACAGGGACATGGTCTATGCACCTGGTGACAAAGCATATCTCCGTGTAACTCCCCTCAGAGGCACTCATCGTTTTGGTGTCAAAGGAAAGCTTGCACCAAGATATATTGGTCCTTTCAACATTCTCTCAAGGCGTGCAGAAAATGCTTATCGTCTTGAACTTCCGGAAAAGCTATCCAAGGTGCACGATGTGTTTCACGTGTCACAACTCAAGAGGTGTTTCAAAGATCCAGATCGTGCAGTTGATCATGATTCCATTGAACTGCAAGAAGATCTCTCTTACGAGGAGCACCCTATTCGCATTCTCGATGAGACCGAGCGTAAAACTCGCAACAAGAGCACCAAGTTCTCGAAAGTGCAGTGGTCTCATCATTCCGATAAAGAGGCAACGTGGGAGACCGAAGAGGATCTTCACAAGAAGTATCCGGACCTTTTCTCTTCTCAGTAGGAATCTCGGGGCGCGATTCCTTCAAGGGGGGGCGTTTTGTAACATCCCAAGTAAGAAAAACACCTTTTAGTATGTTTGCTTTTTGTTAATTTATGTTTTGCATCATGTCATCATAAGCTTTGCATTTGTTTTCCCTTGTTTTTCAATTTGAATTTCAAACCAAATTTCAAAATCCTTGTTCATACTTGATCTGTTACAATGTTTCAAATAAAAATTACAAAACAAACCAATCATTTGTTACCATTAAACTTGAAATTAAAAACTTTTAAATTGCTCCTTTCATTTAATCAATTAATACCAAAAATTGCTCAAATTCATTTGAATTTTCAAACAGCAACCAAGTTTAAAATTTTGAAAAACAAACAATGGCAAAGTTGGGTTTTTGTAAATAACAAACTATAAAAAGTATCACCAAAATTTAAAACCCCAAAAACCCCTCAAATTTCTCTCCTTTCTTCCCTTTTCTTTTCTGCAAAAAAAAGAGAGAAAAAAAACAGAGAGAGGAGAGGGCAGGCCAGCCAGGTGGGCTGAGCCCACCACTCCTACCCCAGGCCCAAAACCCTTACCTGTCGCTTTCCCCTACCTCCGTACGGAGACACAGAGAGGAGGGGGGCTCCCCCACTGAGCAGGGAGCTCACCTGCTCCCTCCCCTCTCTATCTAGCCCCTAGGCCGTGCCCTAGTTCCTCCTCTCCCTCCTCCATCTCCCAGCCGCCGCCATCCCTCCTCCTCCCTCAAAGATCCCCTTCTTCTTCCTCTGTTCTCTCTGAACTTTTCTGCAATCGACATGGCCGTGAGTTATCAGTGATCGTAGGGGTTGTTGTGGTCGTCGTCGGGGGTGCTGCTGCGCGGGAACGGGGCCGCCGCACCTCCATCTCCCTCCTCGCTTCATCGCAGGGGGCTAGGAAGCACACGATCATCGCCGCCGTCTCCTTTCTGTCGCCGTCGTCCACCTCCACCGAGCATGGGCACCTCCTCCTCCCTCTGTTTCCCCTCGGTGAGCAGCACGTTCCCCTCCTTCTTTTCCCTCTCTGTATCAGTGGCCACGCGCGCGTACCCTTCCTGCACCTGGCCCACGAGCAACAGCAGCAGCAGCTCGCGAGCTCGCCGCCGGCGATCACCGTTCCCTCGGTGGAATTCAGTTAACTGAATTTTATTCAGTTTCAGTTAGCGGCCACGAACCCTACCTCAAAACCGCGCGTGCCTCCTATCTGTCAAGAAACGCTCATCAGCCCAACTGGCCAGCGCGTTGCGCACGCGCACCCGCGGCGCGGGTTCGAGTCCCTGTCCGCGCGGATTAAACCCACAATTTTTACAACGAGCGCTGACAGGTGGGGCCCCCTGTCAGCGACCCCGCACGCCACATACGCGCCACGGTGGCCAGGGCCCCCTTGTCAGTGGCCTAGGCTGGGCCACTGCGAGGTAAAATGCGTTTCTGGCCCTTTTCCTTTTAAATTCAGTCCCTGTTTATTTACAGATTAGTCCCTGATTTTCAAATGCAAATAACTTTTGAATTTCAAATCCAAACTTAATAAATAAAATATGTTTTCTGTACCAAATTTAATTCTCTACATGTTTAAACCAATTTAATACTGTTTTGAACATTCCAAATGTTTTCAAAATTCAAATTCAAACAACTCATTACAAATTTGGTCAAATTCATAACTAACTAAAATTTAACTCAAATGGCACATATGAAATATGTTTTCCATGCAAAATTGAACCACTTATCCAAATATAAACTTTGTTTCCTGTTTTGAATAATTAAAAGTGGTTAAATAATTTAAACCTTGTTTAAATCATTTAAAATTGCTAAATTCATAACTTGGTCAAATTAATTTCTTTTTGAACATATAAAATATGTTTTCAAACCAGAAAATTGTAATCTTTCCAAATATGAAGTTTATTTAATGTTTTGAACAAATAAAAATTCAAATAATTCCATACTTGAATTAAATTCATTTAAATCTTGTTTAAACTTTTTTAATTCATAATTAATTCATTTTAATTCCTTTTTCAACAAATGAAACATGTATTCCACCCAAAATTTTGTGTTCTTTCCAAATATGAATTTTGTTATGTATTTTGAACAATTAAAATTGGTCAAAACAACAAATGCTTGAGTAACTCATTTAAGAAGCCAATTTTCATAACCTAATAAATAAAATTCCAAACTTGGTAAACACCTTTTCAAATTGAAGCTATTGTTGTTTTCTTATTGTTTTCCTCATCCATGCATCATGCTAATCAACTTTCACATGATGGTTAGTTCTAGATCATTTAATCCAACCTTAATTCATGGGCTTTCCATATGCAATCCAAATTGCATATAGGTCCATTTAATTATTGTTACCATGTCAACTAGCTTATCATTGATGCATCAATTAAATTGCCATGCATCATCCCATGATTGTGCATTATGCCATGTTATTGATTGTTTGTCTCTCTGCGTTGTTTGTTTGCTTCTTCTCGAATAGACGACGACGTTGAGACAGACGAGGTTTACGACACTACTTCTGAGGAGTTAGCCCAGTACTAGGCTACTGAGTTTGCAGGCAAGTATTCACTCACCTGAACCATTGTGTCCTTTCCACACTGGATATCGATACTTTTCCGTTGTCTATTCTGCTAGCCTTAAGATTCGTTGCTTGTGTTCCGATCCTATCACATGTTATCCTGTAACCCTGATGTAGCCTCACCTCCACACCTAACACCCCGTTGCTTGTTGCCTGTGTCTTACTAGCATGCTTAGCGTTGTTTATACTCCAGTCTGTTGTCCGTTATTTCTGTTACCATATTTATTATGTTCTGGGGCTCGATGTTTAAACAACAACCTGTGTCGCACCCATACTTCTAGAGGATACTCACAGTCCGCTAAACAGTAGATAAATGGCTTACGGGGCATACCGGCACCCGCATCTCAATATGAGTAGGCCAACACGTAAACGTGTGACAACCATTCTCTACTATTCATCGTCTTTGCAAACCATCCCATAGAAATCCGACTACTTCCATTGACGTACTTCATAACATACACACATGGTACGTCAACGGCATTTGAACAAGTGATATCACAACAAATCTCTAAGACACAAATAAATAGAAATAAGTTGCAAATAGCTCTCACTAGAGCAGAAATAGCAAATACAATCATCCAGAGGACACATGTCCCAACAAATCATCATTACATCACAGCGGAAGCATCCAAAGTGTCTGAGTACAGACAAGATCCAAATAGGCCTAAGAGGCCGGAAACGAAAAGACGGAGCCCATCCACGAAGTCTCGGATCCTGCCTAGGTCCGCTATCTACTCGTCAGCAGCCTCGTCATACTCCACGTAGTAGCCACCATGGGGATCCTCGGAAACGTAGTCTGCGGAAACCACAACCCCAAAGGGGTCAGTACAGACAAGTACTGGCAAGCAAGACTCACAATATACCAAAGTGTACCCGTCAACACCAAGCACAGATGCTTTGGGTTCAACGGAAGAATGGGTGATACAAAAGATGCGGCAGCGGGCTGCACTAACCAACTACAGATACATGCTACAACTTCCGGCTAACAGAAATGAGATAAGATAGCGTATCGGAACCAACTAACAACTAACTCCAAACAAACCCATCCTGGATCTCGCCCCTTATCCAAGAAGCAACCCGAGGATAACTCACACAGTTGGATTAAGGTGACATCATTCTTATGGTGGAAGTAATCTCTGTTACTAGTCAAGTTATTATAGTTAGGTGTAAGTTGTCTGAGTACTTGTTAGCCAGTACATTCACCAAGTCATCCATAACCGCGGACAACACGGCTTCTCGAGAAGATTTAACCCTGCAGGGATGCACCAATTTGGCCGTACACGTAAGAATAACCCGCCAGATGGAATGGCCCTTCCACCAAGCGGGGCACTCAACACAACTCAACTCTTCTTCGCATCAAGCCCAAAGAACCCCGTGCAATTGAGCGCACGTCTAATCAAGCCCCACGAAGAAAAGGGGACCCTCTTAGCACTCTAAGAACGTGTCTCCCTAAATGCCGACTACAAAAGTTTCCACCCTAGCCTCGGGTTCGTACCTGCATATGCGTGCGGCAAATGGAAAACCCGAACTAAATGAGGCGATTTGGACGAGATGCGAATCGAATCAAATTGAGGGGAGCGCCCATACACGCTTCCCACATGCGGTTAGTGCGCTCATCATGGATCAGTATACAAGACCCTTTTCCTAATTAGGGTCGACACTAGCAGGCCTCAAAACCACGCTGGGCCTCCTGCCGGTGCCTTATCATCAAATTATTATTACCCATAACATTAACATGATTGTTTTTTAAACATCGAGCCCCAGAACATAATAAAATATGGTAACAGAAAGTAACGGACAACAGACTCGAGCAGTAACAACTCTAAGCATGCTAGTAAGACACAGGCAACAAGCAATGGGGTTATAGGTGTGGAGGATAGGCTATTTCAGGGTTACAGGATAACATGTGATAGGATCGGAACACAAGCAACGATTCATAAGGCTAGCAGAATAGACAACGGAAAGTATCAGTATCCAATGTGGAAAGGAACAAAATGGTTCATGTGACTGAATACTTGCCTGCAAACTCAGCAGCTTGGTACTGAGCTAGCTCCTCAGAGGTAGTGTCGTAAACCTCGTCTGTCTCAACGTCGTCGTCTATTCGAGAAGAAGCAAACAAACAACGCAGAGAGACAAACAATCAATAACATGGCATAATGCACAAACATGGGATGATGCATGTCAATTTAATTGATGCATCAAAGATAAGCTAGTTGACATGGTAACATAACATAATTAAATGGGCCCATATGCAATTTGGATTGCATATGGAAAAGCCCATTAATTAAGGTTGGATTAAATGATCTACAACTAACCATCATGTGGAAGTTGATTAGCATGATGCATGGATGAGGAAAACAATAGGAAAACAACAATAGATTCAATTTGATATGTTGTGTACCAAGTTTGGAATTTTATTTATTAAGTTTTGGAAATTTGGTTTCTTAAATGAGTTACACAAGCATTTGTTGTTTTCACCAATTTTAATTTTTCAAAATAGAAAACAAATTTCATAATTGGAAAGAACACAAAATTTTAGGTGGAATACATGTTTCATTTGTTCACAAAGGATTTATAATGAATTAATTATGAATTAAACAAGTTTAAACAAGATTTAAATGAATTTAATTCAAGTATGAATTTATTTGAATTTTTATTTATTCAAAACATTAAATCAAATTCATATTTGAAAAGTTTATACCTTTCTGGTTTGAAAACATATTTTATATGTTCAAAAAGAAATTAATTTGACCAAGTTATGAATTTAGCGATTTTAAATAGTTTAAACAAGATTCAAATTATTTAACCAATTTTAATTATTCAAAACATGAAACAAAGTTTTTATTTGGAAAGGTGGTTCAATTTAGCATGGAAAACATATTTTATATGTGACATTTGAATTAAATTTGAATTCGTTATGGATTTAACCAAATTTGTAATAGTAGTTTGAATTTGAATTTTTGAAACAATTTGAAATGTTCAAAACAGTAAACAAACTGCATATTTAGAAAGTTCATTTTATTTAGAGTGGTTTACATGTTTTACATTTTTAATTTGGATGAGTTTTGCAATTTTTATAAAGGTTTGAAAACTAGGGACTATTCTGTAAAATAACAGGGACTAATATTAAAAGAAATGGGGCAGAAACGCGTTTCACCTCGCAGTACCTAGCCTGGGCCGCTGACAGCGGGCCCTAGGCCACGGTGGCGCTCGCGTGGCAGCACACGTCGCTGACAGGGAGGCCCCACCTGTCAGCGCGCGGTGTGAAAAATGGGGTTTTTATTCCGCGGGAGGGGGAAATCGAACCCGCGACCGCGGATGCGCGAGTAGTGCGCTGTGCCACTGCAGTACTGAAACGTTTTTCTCATGTTAGGGGGATGTGGGGGGTATGAGCTTCATCCGCGTGCGTATCTGAAACTGAACATAAAAAGTTCAGACTTCCTGCACTTCACCGCGACAGGGAGGACGACGGCGACGACTCGCGAGCTGCTGCGGTGGCTGCTGCTCGCGGTTGGATGCGTGGCGTGCTAGGGTGTACGTGTGCTTGGCTACTGATGCAGAGAGGGGAAAGGTCGAGGGAGAGGTGGTGCTCGCCGTGAGGGAAAAGGAGGAAGGGGCTCGGTACAGGACAGTGGTCGACGGCGGTGACGTCGAGGCAGCGTGCTGGCGATCGAGCGCGGCTCGTGTCCTGCCGTGGAAGCGAGGAGGACGAGGAAGACTCAGGGGTTTCGTTCGCGCCGTGGAGAGCCCCCGATGCAAACCCCAGCGACCACTACGCCATCTTCAAGTCTCGGCCATGGCGGCTAGGCAGTGTTCAGAAGAAAATTCAGAACAGAAACGGTAAAGAAAGGAGGGGATCGCGGGGAAGAAATGGAGGTGGCGGCGCAAATGGAGGAAGAGGGAGAGAGGAAGGCTAGGGCATGGCCCCGTGGTGGCTAGATATAGGGGGAGCAGGTGAGCTCCCTGCTCGGTGGGGGAGCCCCCCTCCCTCTGTGCCTCCGTACCGAGGTTAGGGAAGGGGTAGCAGGCCGTGGGAAAAAAATGGGCCTGGGGCTGGCCTGGGCCTGCTGCCTTCCCCCAGCTCGATTCTGTTTTTAATTTTTTTCCTTTCTTTTTTTTTGCAGAAAAGAATAAGAGAAGAAAAGATGGGTTTCTAGGATAGGAAAAATTTAGGGAAAATTTGTATAGGTTGTTTATTGTAAAAGCACCAAGTGCAAACTTTTGTTTTCTCAAAAATTTCAAATTGGTTTCTGTTTGTAATTTTTAATTGAATTTGAGTGAAACATTGGTATCAATTAAATAATTAAAACTTAAGCAATTTAAAAGTTGTTAATTTCAAGCTTAAAGGAAACAATTTGATGTTTTGATTTGAATATTCATTTGGAAACTGTAACAGCACAAGTATGAAACAATTTCATTTGGAAATTTGGTTTGAAA
The DNA here is from genome assembly GCA_028641055.1 of Alopecurus myosuroides. Taxonomy (NCBI): domain Eukaryota; kingdom Viridiplantae; phylum Streptophyta; class Magnoliopsida; order Poales; family Poaceae; genus Alopecurus; species Alopecurus myosuroides. The sequence continues at coordinate 12,464,293 of CM054059.1, forward strand.
AAACAAATCAACATATGGATGCAAATGATGACATGATGCAATTGAGAATAAAAACAGGGAACAAACATTCTAAATGGGAGTTTTTATACTTGGGATGTTACAACCTGTTAATGTTTGAGGTAATGCTAATTTGATGATAAGGCACCGACAGGAGGCCGGGTATGGTTTTGAGGCCTGCTAGTGTCGAACTCAGGAAAAGTTCTTGTCCTCTAGATCCATGATGAGCGCGCTAACCGCATGTGGGAAGCGTGTATGGGCGCCCCCCTCAATTTGATTCGATTCGCATCTCATCCAAATCGCCTCATTTAGTTCGGGTTTTCCATTTGCCGCATGCATATGCAGGTACGAACCCGAGGCCAGGGTGGAAACTTTTGTAGTCGACATTTAGGGAGACACGTTCTTAGAGTGCTATGAGGGTGCCCTTTTCTTCGTGGGGCTTGATTATCCGTGCGCTCAATTTCACGGGGTTCTTTGGGCTTGATGCGAAGAAGAGTTGGGTTGTGTTGAGTGCCTCGCTTGGTGGAAGTGCATTTCCATCTGGCGGGGTATTCTTACGTGTACGGCCAAATTGGTGCACCCCTGCAGGGTTAAATCTTCTCGAGAAGCCGTGTTGTCTGCGGTTATGGATGACTTGGTGATAGGGCTGGCTAACAAGGATTAGACAACTTACACCTAATTAATATCAATTTGAATAGTAATAGGCTTATTGACACAATAACCTGATCCATCATCAATCCACTATGTGAGTTATCCTCGGCTTGCTTCTTTGGATAAGGGGCGAGATCCAGGATGGGTTTGTTTGAGGTTGTTGATAGTTGGTTCCGATACGCTATCTTATCCCTCTCTTGTAGCCGGATGTTGTAGCGTGTCTCTGTAGTTGGTTAGGCAGCCCGCTGCCGCACTTTTATATCACCTATTCTTCCGTTGAACCCAAAGCATCTGTACTTGGTGTTGCCGGGTACACTTTGGTATCTTGTGCGTCTTGCTTGCCAGTACTCGTCTGTACTGACCCCTTTGGGGCTGCGTGTTCTTCAGACTACGTTTCCGAGGATCCCCATGGTGGCTACTACGTGGAGTATGACGAGGCTGCTGACGAGTAGATAGCGGACCCGGGCAGGATCCGAGACTTCGTGGATGGGCTCCGTTTCCTTTTCGTTTCCGGCCTCTTAGGCGTATTTGGATTTTGTCTGTACTCAGACCCTTTGGATGCTTCCGCTGTGATGTAATGATGACTTGTTGGGACATGTGTCCTCTGGATGACTGTATTTGCTATCTCTGCTCTAGTGAGAGCTATTTGCAACTTATTTCTATTTATTTGTGTCTTAGAGATTTGTTGTGATATCACTTGTTCAAATGCCGTTGACGTACCATGTGTGTATGTTATGAAGTACGTCAATGGAAGTAGTCGGATTTCTATGGGATGGTTTGCGCAGACGATGAATAGTATAGGATGGTTGTCACACGTTTACGTGTTGGCCTACTCATATTGAGATGCGGGTGCCGGTATGCCCCGTAAGCCATTTATCTACTATTTAGCGGACTGTGAGTATCCTCTTGAAGTCCGGGTGCGACAGAGGAGAAGACGGATTCCTTACTTTCCAAGTTAATGGCTACCGTAGTCTTCTAGGTTTCCTACTCTGTATGCCCTAACCAGGCTATTATATAAAGCCGGGCGGGAGATAAGATAACTAGACACGAAGCTACAGGCTAACTCGCCGGAAAGTTGATCCTGAGCGAATAGCTAAACAGAACCTCACATTTTAATTGTATACACAGGCTTTAGTCCTGATTAGTGAGATTGCAGGAGTAGGAACGTCGTATTATTACGACGTACCGAACCTGGGTAAATCATGTGTCTTTGTCTACAACGCGATACCGTTTCCCCACGTCTCTACCCGTAGTCTCATGGCACCCCCGTCTATGAAAACTAGTACGATGTCTCGACAGTTGGCGCCCACCGTGGGGCAAACGACGTCAGGCGTTAAGTTCCGATCTGGGATACTCGGCGGAATCGGCAGTTCCATAACTGTCGGAAGCCTGGAGTTCGACGACGACGCCGGACGCTTCCTCGACAATGGATCCTACATGCCGGCGCAAAATCATCTGGTAAGTGCCTGTGACGCCCCGGGATCGGGCACTATGCAGATTTCAGCATTTCCGCCAAATCCGCATAATAACCGATTCCAGGTTGCCACTTGTGATAACATTACAACAGTTCACGAATAATCCACAACAACAACAGAAGAGATATATACAAGAGGACTCAAACGAGTCAAGGATACAACTGATACAATACAAAGATCCAAATAACAGCGGAAGAAACAACATAGCGTCCGGCTACGGACAAGATACAAATTGGACTAAGAGTCCTGAAGATAACCGAGAGCGTCCAATCCCTGCCCAGGGCAAGCCGGAGGGATTCCCAAGCTAACGTCGTCAGACTTCAAACCTGTTGACTGCAATGTTGAATATGCAGCCACGAAAAAGGATTCGTGGGTCAGTACGGTTAAGTACTGGTAAGTGGATAACCCATACTCACAAGATACCGGCATAGCCAGTCATCACAAGATACAAATACTTTGGGATGAACGGAAAGAAAGGGATTATTGCAAAGAAGCGGCAGCGGGCTGCACCAAACAATTACAGAAACACACTACAACTTCCGGCTAACAGAAAGAAGATAAGATAGCGTATCGTAACCAACTACAACTAACCACCAAACAATACCCATCCAATGTCCCCCCCTACTAAGGAAGCAACCCAAGGATAACTCACACTGTTGGATTAATGATGGATCAAGTTATTGTGTCAATAAGACTATTACTAGTCAAGTTATTATTCATTAGGTGTAAGTTGTCTGAGTACTTGTTAGCCAGTACTTTCACCAAGTAATCCATAACCACGGAAAACACGGCTTCTCGAGAAGATTTATCCCTGCAGGGTGTGCTCTAGTACCCGTACACACTCAAGCCACCAACTAAAACTCAGGTTGGCTTGACACGACCCAAACCATCTCTACAACCCATCCTAGGAGCCATGGAGCTATAAGGTCCCGGCCAGTCCGCCTAACCTAAGCGCAAGGGTGAAAACCACACCCCCCGGCACCACAGGCCTCGCCCTATATGCATCATCATCATCATCATCAGTAACCAAGGGGGGCCAACCCATTATGCAAGGAGCAAATGGAACACCCGAACTAAGTGTCGCTCTTCGGACAAGCTGCAGATCAGGTCTAAGTCAAGGGGGTCCCATACTACCACCCGGATGCGGTGAGCACGCTCATCATGGATCAGTAGACAAGACTCTTTTCCTAATTAAGTTCGACACTAGCAGGCCTCAAAACCCTAACCCGGGCCTCCTGCCGGTGCCTTAACATCAAATTATTATTGTTACCCCAAACATTAACATGTTGTTGATTAAATTGAAACCCAACTATAAACTAAACAGGTGATATGAAAGGAACAACAAGACTTGAGCGCAAACAACACTAAGCATGCAACTACGAGACGGGGGCCAACAAGGTAAACAAACAACAGTTAATAGGAAGTGGAAGGAAAGGCTATATCATGGCTGCAAAGGTAACATATGATAGGATCGAGACACAAGCATCGAAGCATAAGGCTAGCATAAGAACAACGGAAAGAATCGGTAACAAGTGATGAAAGGCAGCCATAGCAAGTGAGTATACTTGCCTGAGATCCAGCAAGTAGAGGTACATCTGCAGAACTTGTCGTTGCTCACATCATCTCAACGTCCTATCCGCGAAGAAGCAACGAACCTCGAACAAACACCGGATGCAACAATTAATTCTACGGCAAAAGATCCAGCATGATCCTATTTTATATGCATGACATGGCAAGATGCAACAAGGGAAACAACTTAAGCAATTTAATCGGAACCGGAGTCCGGAAAAATAGGAATTGGTTCAAGTTGTTTATCTAACCATCAATTTAATTGTTGTTTAGCATGGCAACCAATAAGGTAGATGAGTTAGGCAATTTAAAGGGAATGGGGCAACAGTTGGAATTAATTAGCCCACACGTTCCATATTATCTATTAGATGAACATACATAACACTACTACAAATGCAACATGCAAGGTGCAAACATGAACATGGATGGCATGAACAGATTAAGTGCATTTTTCTGGTATGAAAACATATTTTATTTGTTGAAATTGGAATGAAAATGAATTAGTTATGAATTTGGCAATTTAAATTGCATTAAATAAGAAACAGCTGTTTTCAGCAATTTAAATTATTCAAAACAGAAAACAAATGTTATATTTGGAAAGAGCATGAAATTTTGGTTGGAAAACATATTTTATATGGGCCATTTGAAATAAGATTGAATTTGTTATGGATTTAATCAAATTCATAGGGGTTATTAGAATTTGAAGTTTTGAAAATATTTGGAATGTTCAAAACAGCAAACAAAATACATATTTGAAAAGTTCATGAAATTTTGATTGGGGTACATATTTTGTTTGTGCAAGTTGGAGTTACCAATTAAAACTTATGATTTATAGAAGATACACACATTTTCTGGAATTTTGGAAAATAGGAAAAAGACTGGAATTTTTCTCACCAAAGGGTAACTAGCCCGACTGAATGACACATGGGCCAGGGAAAGCTGACTGGGCTGTAGCTTCTGGGGCGCTGACAGATGGGCCCGATTGTCCACACGGAAAAAAAGAAGAAAAAGGTGGGTGCTTTGCATCCCAAGGGGATCGAACTCGAGTCTCTCGAGTGCAAGACAAGGGCCCAGGCCATTGGGCTGATCTACTGCTGTTGTTGATTCAGGGTGCATGACACTTTTTCACATTCAGAAACAGGAAGCGAGCCAAAATTCAGAGAAAAAGGTGCGGCCGCAGGGATCGAACCCTGCCCGCGGGTGTGCGCGCGAGGGCTCGCTGCCAGTTGGATGCTGCGGTTGTTTGTGATGGTTTGCGCTTCTGACGGAGAAAATAGTGTCTACCACGGATAACTGAACTCGACAGAGATGTTCTCTGCGACGGAAACAAGCAGCGATCGGCGGCGCTCGAGGTTCTGCGTCGATGCGGCGCAACACGGCGGGGCGGTGAGCCCGCGCGGGTGAGTGCGTGTGTGTAGCGTGCCAGGACGCCGAGCGTGGAGGAAGGGGCGTACGGTGCACGAGGTGGAGACGGCGCCACCGTGCGCTAGCGACAGGGAGCAGCGATGCTCGCACCCATGGCGGACAGGGAGGAGCTCCGACAGTGACTACCCGCAGACGGACACGAAACCAGCAGTTAAGGGCGGGAATGGGAAGGGGAGGCTCACCGGAGGGTCGTGGCGGAGATGGTTGAGGGCGGCGGGGAAAGGAACATCGACGAATCGGAGTAGAACCTCGGCGGTCGCGGTCTTCATGGAAGCAGCGCGAGCAGCTGGGACCTCCTCCGCGCCGACGGCGGTGTCGATGGCGTTCACGGGGTCGAGGCGGACCCGAGGAGCCGCCCTGATCGACGCAGCAAAGCCCACGGCGACGCGGCCCTGACGGCGGGCTCCTCTTCTCCCCCAATCGCCAACAGGGAAGAGAACGGCTAGAGAGGGAGGAGCGGAGGGGAGGAGAACGAGGGGGTGGCGGCGGCAGAGAAAGAGGAGGGGGCTAGGGCTAGGGCGAGCGGGAGGGGGTGGCGCTTTATGGAGGTGGGGATGGAGCGGTGGCCGTCAGTTACCTGCAGTGTCGACGTGTGCATCTTCGATGCACTGCCGTGCGAGGAAGAAGGGGTAGATGAGCCTAGGTGGTGTTGGGCTGTGGGTGGTAGGTGGGCCAATTGGCCTGCCTCCCCACAGCTCACCCTTGTCTTTTTTTTCTCCCTTTTTTTTTGCTTGTAGGAAAGAAAAGAGAGAGAGAAAAGAATAGAGATTTGGGTTTTTATTTTTATGAATGAATTTTTATTAATTTGCAAAACAACAAGCAATGTTAACCTTATTTCCAAAAATTTGAAATATTGATTTGAGTTTTAAGTTGCTATTTGCACTTCCATTAATATTTCATAAAGATTGATTTTTTTAAACAATTCTATTCAATAACTCAAACAATTATGAAAACATTATTGAATTTAATTGGTTTGCAAGAATTTAATTGTTAAACCCACAATTGGAAACAAATTGAGTTGTTTTAGTTCGCAACTTTAATTATAAATTTTGGACATGTTTAAAAAGTTTAATTTGGTTTGAATTTTGAGTTGTTTTGAAAACATGATGCAATGCATATGATGCATGTGATGCAATGAAACAAAAGAAAAACAACCAACTTCTAACTAGGGTAACACCCCAGGTGTTACATTGCCTGCGTGTTACCGATCGGATCTGCTAATATCTTTATCGGACTAACTGCAGATGCCATGGGGTTTTGCAGTGGAAGAAAATTTATCCCACCCGCCCTATACCCAGTCGAAGATGACTATGATACCGGATTTTGCTCAGATCGCCGACACGAAAGTGATACACACTTTATCGGTATGGTGCAATCCGAGGTCGCCGAAAACACGGACGACGGAAATCCCGTACAGGAGGCAGAAAGCATCAAACCCACTACAGAGGTGGAAGATCCGACACCCGCCAATCCGGCGATGAACTCGGAAGCTGACTCTGTGCTAGCCGCCATTGAGGCGAGATTAGAGTCAGAAACCGGATCAGATGATTTTGATTCCGAAGACGAAGACGTGGACGCCTTCGAAAGAAAAGTTAAATCTTTTCAAGAGGGATTCCATGAAGTACTAATGGCGAAACCGGCTGAAAACACGGACGCCGGCAGTCAGGAAATCCCTAAAACCCCTCCGCCAGAGGAAGAGAGAGAAGATGGAGAAACTTCTCCGATATTTCCCAACGTCAAGGAATTGACAGAGGATGAACCTGCTAAAAAACCTCCCTCTTCCAAGAAAAAGAACAAGGCCGCTAAAAAACTCCAATACAAACTCCGTTAGAAGAAATTGGCTGATCCAGCTGATGAAAGCCCGGAAGTAGGAGATGCAAGCGGAACAAAAATTGCGGAGAAGAAAACAAAAGAAATCCTTGTTCCGCCAATGACAGAGCAAGAAGAACAGGAATTGTTACAAACACCAGTGGGATTGCATGAACCCCCTGAAGTGCTAGAAGCCAGGAGACAAGCTCTCCAACGACAACAGCAACATCTATTCAGAACTCGTAAACACCTCCAAAAAACCAAGGATGACATCAAGCTCATGAAGGTAGAAATCGAGGAGTACGAGAAAAAGAATAGATCTGGCATTAAACCTACGAAGTTACTCGGAATCGTAAGACCGGAAGTACTGCCGCCAAAAGAAAGGTTTCACAACCCATCTTGGCAAAAGCAAGTAAACGACAAAGATGCCAGGGGCGAACCAATATACAAAACCGCAGCAGAAAATGCGGAAGCAGCGTTTGCCATCCTCAACAATGACATGTACTCCAATGGTGAAAAACTCCAAGGGGTGTATGCTTTCCTATGAAAAGCATTGCAACAACAACAGCGGGCCCAAGAGCGATCAGGGAAGTTGCACGACAACTCCGCCCTATGCAAAACAGCTACTTGCGCCGCTGGAGCACCTGGACCGGAAGAACCTGGAGACTCCGACAATTCAAAGGATAAGAAAGCAGATCCGAGAAAAGATAAGAAGAATCCCGACAATAGGGATTAAGCGTCTAGAACCGGATCTCATCTCCCGAAAGGTGGACGCAAACCCCACGATCGGGAAGAAAAACTCCGGAATGTTGGCAAAGCAATGCCACCTCCGAGACACCCTGCTGAAAAAGCCGGAAGACATGATATACCTCACAGGCGTGAGAGATCTCGGACACCCCCCAAGGATAAAGAACGGCACAGGAGTAGAACTCCGCCTCATCCAAAAGGGTGTGATCTTGAAAGAAATAGAAACGATCCCGGAAAAGCGCGTTCGCGCAACAATGGAAAAGAAAGGAGTCGATCCCCTTCTGTCCATTCAGCCGGCAGGTATTCCGCACACATGGATAGGGCGGAAAAGGATGATCTATACTTTGGACCTAAGTGTTTCACTGATAGGATCCGAAGGATAACCCTGCATTCTGGCTTCGCCAAAGTCGGTCCAACGTACCAGAAATACACCGGCAGTACAAACCTGGATACCTGGCTCTCAGACTACCATACAGCTGTCCAGATTAACAATGGTACAGACCTGGAAGCTGTAAAGTTTCTCCCCCTAATGTTTCTGGATGGAGCCAGAGATTGGATAAACGGATTGCCATCAAGAACTGTAGACAGCTGGGATGATATGGCTCGAGTATTCACTCAGCATTTCCGGGGAACTTACAAACGCCCGAACAGCATCAACCAGCTGAACCGTTGCACCCAGTTCGAGGATGAACCATACGTGGATTTCATCTCCAGATGGACTGCAATGAAGAATAGTTGCTCTGGAGTAACTGACGTACAAGCAATGCATGCTTTCGTCAATGGCTTAAAACCCGGTCTTGTACCGTTCATGGTTGGTTCCAAACAACACAAAGATCTCGGATCTATGCTTACAACCGCCAATGAACACGCTGCAGCCGAAGACGGTATCAGAGCAAGAGGCGGCAATATCGATGCACTGATACTGGTCAAGAAAAATAATCGCTCTGAGAAAAAAGGAACTTCAGATGCAACACCAAAACCCAAAGAGGTTAACATAGCCTTTGGAAGTGAAAAAGGGAACAGATGGAAAGGACGCAGTTCGGAACCAATCAACTACACTAAAGAAGAGTGGGAGAAGATTAAGTCGGAACCCTGCATCCACCATTCGCAATTTGGAAAACCCACCCATACAAACGCACAATGCCGGCTGAATAAGCACATGAAAGGCAGTGCAGGATCCGGAAACAAGGGGAAGAGTTACAAAAGGAAATTCTCTAAACAAAAGCCAGAAGCTGAGAAAGAAGACAGTGAATCGGACACTGACAAAACAATCCAGGAACAACAGCGGAAAGGCGAACCCAAGTTTCCGAGAGTTGATGGAGAATCCACCCTAAATTTCCTAGCAACTCCATCAGCAAAGGTGGCGAAAAGAACACTTCGAGAAATAAATGCGGTTGTTCCGGCAACCCCAAAATTCTTGATGTATTCGAACACACCAATAACCTGGGATCAGTCTGATAATCCCGGGAATATCCCTGAACCCGGCACACAAGCTCTTATTGTAAGCTCTATGGTCCAGAACACTAGGCTAAAAAGAGTGCTGATGGACAGAGGATCCAGCATCAACATAATGTACCTGGATACGTTGAGACATCTGAAAATCTCCGAGACCCAGCTCAATCACAGCAACATACGCTTCCATGGCATTGTTCCCGGCAGGCAAGCACGATCCCTAGGAGAAATTTCCCTAGATGTCACCTTCAGAGAAAAAGATCACTTCCGTCAGGAAAAAGTATCCTTCGAGGTGGTGCCGTTCGAAAGCGTGTATCACGCAATTCTCGGACGTCCAGCTTTCGCCAAATTTATGGCAAGATCATGTTATATTTATAACAAGCTGAAGATGCCAGGGCCGAAAGGAGGGGTAATCACCATAACTGGAGACTTCAAGCTGGCGAATAATCTGGAAAAAGAAAACGCCCTTTGTGCTGAGAAGATCATAGCAAAGGAAGAGCTGGCTAAGGAGGTATCGCCGACAGAAATGCCGGCAGGAAAAGAAACTCGGAAGCCAGCAGATAGCTTCAAGGCATCCGAGAATACAAGACAGGTGATCCTAGATCCCAAAGACCCGACAAAATTTGTCGTAATAGGAACTGGGATGACCGACAAATAGGAAGGCAAGCTCATCAAGTTCCTCCGTGAGAACTGGGATATTTTTGCCTGGTGTCCAGCTGACATGCCAGGCGTACCCAAGGAACTTGCTGAGCATCAACTTAAGGTAATTCCAGGCTCCAAACCCGTCAAACAAGGTCTCCGTCGATTCGACGGAAGAAGACGGAAGGCTATTGGCAAGGAAATTATCCGGCTTTTAGCAGCAGATTTCATCCAGGAAGTAATCCACACTGAATGGTCTGCAAATCCGGTATTAGTACCGAAGAAAGACACCATTGCTCTTAGAATGTGTATAGATTACATAGGCTTGAACAAATTGTGTCCCAAAGATAGGTTCGTGTTACCGCGAATCGATCAAATAATAGACGCCACCGCAGGCTCTGAGCTTTTATGCTTTTTGGATGCCTATTCCGGGTATCACCAAATACGCATGAAAAAGGAAGATCAAATTAAGACTTCTTTTATAACCCCGTACGGGACGTATTATTACGTAACCATGCCGTTTGGCCTGAAGAACGCAGGTGCAACTTACCAGCGTTGCATGCAATGATGTTTGCATGCAACGATGTTTGCTGTCGTAACCAAGGAAAAAGACACACTCCTTGAGGATTTGCGAGAAACCTTCGAAAACTTGCGCACTTATAAGATGAAGTTAAATCCATCAAAGTGCGTATTCGGGGTTCCCTCAGGAAAACTTCTGGTTTTCATCGTTTCTCACAGAGGAATAGAAGTTAACCCGGAAAAGATCAAAGCAATCTTGAACATCTCCAAACCTACGTGTGTGAAAGATGTCCAAAGATTGACGGGTTCCGCCGCTGCCGTCAGCATATTTATTAGTTGGCCGGGGGATAAAGCCTTACCACTCTACAAGTTGCTGAAAGAATCCGACAAATTCGAGTGGACAGAAGAGGCCGATGCAGCGTTAACCCAGTTAAAAGAAACTTTGATGAAAGCTCCGATTTTGGCATCCCCAAAAGACGAAGAACCTATGTTATTGTACCTCACGGCTACAAACAGGGTTATTAGTGCGGTAATTGTTGTGGAACGGAAGAAAGACGAACAAAGCATACCAGATCAGCATCCGGTATATTACATAAGTGAAGTTTTCTCCGAGTCCAAGCAAAGGTACCCACACTACCAAAAACTAGCATATGGCGTATTTTTCGCATCTAGAAAGTTACGCCATTATTTCCAAGGACATTCCATAACAGTGGTATGCAAAGCACCACTAGGGGATATAATAAACAATGCGGAGGCAACTGGCTGGGTAGCCAAATGGGGTATCGAGCTAGCAGCCTTCGACATTAAGTATCAGCCAAGGACGGCAATAAAATCCCAGGTTCTGGCAGATTTTGTCGCTGACTGGACGGAAGCAGTGGAGAAAACACCAATGCCGGAGTCCGAGTACTGGATCATGCATTTTGACGGATCCAAGATGAAGGAGGGCGCTGGAGCTGGTGTAGTCTTAAAATCCCCTAAAGGAGACACAATGGAGTATGTATTACAAATACACTTCAACGCCAGCAATAACGTGGCAGAATACGAAGCTCTGCTTCATGGCTTTGCACATTGCAAAAGAAATAGGGATCAAACGCATCCTGTGCTACGGCGACTCGGATTTGGTACAGCATCAGCTCAACCAAACCTGGGACGCAAAGAGCCCTATAATGGCCGAATATCGGAGAACGGTGGACGAGTTCGCCATTTGTTTCTTCGGATTCGAAGTACTCCACGTTAAAAGGGAGGAGAATTGGAAGGCGGATGCGTTAGCCCGCATGGGGTCAGAAAGGGTAAAAATCCTACCACCAGGTGTGTTTGTCCAGCATTTGTACGAGCCATCCATAAAAGGTGGAGATATCGATTACCCCCTGGCTTCCGAGTCCATTGAAGTTATGCTCGTTAACCCGGACTGGACAATTTCATATTTAAACTTCTTAGTCAACCAGAAGTACCCGGAAGGAGCAGACGAAGTCTTGCAAAGGCAAATTCAGCGCCGATGCAAAGGATACACGGTAATTGACAATTGCCTGTACAAACGTAGTACTTCCGGAATTTTTCTGCGGTGTATTTCACCAGAAGAAGGACGAGAAATCCTGCAAGAAATCCATGCCGGAGATTGCGGACACCATGCTCAATCAAAAAGCATAGTTAAAAAAGCATTCCGTGCCGAGTTTTTCTGGCTAACAGCCAAGACAGATGCTGAGCACATAGTCAACACATGTGCAGGGTGTCGATATTACGCCAAGCAGACTAATATGCCGGCCCAAGCACTCGGAACTATCCCAATTACATGGCCGTTTGCGGTCTGGGGGCTAGATATGATGGGACCGATCAAAACTACGCGAGGCGGACTTACACATCTACTTGTAGTTGTGGATAAGTATACCAAATGGGTGGAGGCTAAACCCATCAAAAAGCTTGACGGTGTAACTGCCAGAAATTTCATCATTGACATAGTCATGAGATACGGCGTTCCACATAGCATAATAACCGACAACGGGACAAATTTCTCCATTGGAGAGTTGGCAAAATATTGCCGACAAACGGGAATTCGCCTAGATCTCGCATCTGTGGCACACCCGCAATCCAATGGACAGGTTGAGAGAATGAATAGCTCAATCCTGCAAGGAATACGCCCAAGACTCGAATCTCCTCTTCATAGAGAAGCTGGAGCATGGGTAGAAGAGCTACCTTCCGTGCTTTGGAGCATTCGAACGACGCCAAACAGGTCAACTGGGCAAACCCCGTTTTTCCTAGTTTTCGGTGCGAAAGCTATTCTTCCAACGGACATGATCCATGATAGCCCAAGAGTGCGGGATTTCGATGACTCGGATGCTGAAGAAGCCCGACAGGATGCCGTCGATCTCTTAGAAGAGGAACGAGAGCTTGTGCTTCAAAGATCCGCCATTTACCAGCAAGGTTTACGACGTTATCATAGTCGGAAAATCAGGCATCGTTCTTTTAAAGAAGGTGACTTAGTGCTGAGATTGGTGTAGCAAAGAAAGCACAAATTGGCCCTAGTATGGGAAAAACCATTTGTAATCAGCAAGGCTATGAAAAATGGGTCATATTATCTTGTAGATATTCGGGACACGGAAGACGATCCCGAGAAGCCGAATCGCAAAAGAAAGAGAAAGATAGATGATGAACTAGGAGAGACAAAGAGGCCTTGGAGCATCCAGCAGTTACGTCCCTTCTATATTTAGTTCAGTTTCTATGTAAACATCTTTGAGGTCATGAAATAAAGTTGTCGGAATTCTTATATCCATGTTTTTACAAGTTTATTATAGTACAAAGCATGGTTCCACCTTATCTATTTCCCAATGATCTTACAAAATACTCAATGTTAACCCGAATTGTGCCTGCCTGCTCGGTGTTTAAAAACTGAATGATTTTCAGCCTGCTAACGGCTAAAGGAAACTCGGATTGTGCCTGCGTGCCCAAGTTTCAAAAAATTCCTTACTTTTCTCTAAGTATTATCTGATTGTTTACGTGTTGGGTCAAAAAATTCCTTACTTTTCTCTAAGTATTATCTGAGCTAGTTAGTAAAAATGCCTTTAGTATGATCCATGTTTCCGAGTTTAAAATGATTGGTTATACCCAGTTACTCGGCATGATGATTCATAATACTATCGAGCCATTTCAAACACTAAGGACAGTTAAAGCACATAAACAAGAGAACTTAGAAGACAAAGGAATATTAAAACCCGGAAACCTTGCAAAGAATTTCATAATTAAAACTGCAAAAGGCGGAGTTCTTGTTTATACAAAAGGAATAGAAGCATTACAATATAAATAAAATTGTAAGAGTGCAGTAATGCTCCTATTTGTCTAGTTCCACCATCCGGGATTCGGATAGTCCTTCAAGCATCCGAGTCTTCGTCGCTGCTGTCATTCTCGGGGGCTTCGGAGATCTCCTCTTCCGGATAGGTGATGGAGATGTTCACCATGGAGGCAATCTTGGTGGCATGGCCTTTGATTTCATCAAAGATGCTGGTTCGCTGGTTTTCCGTGTATCCTTGAGGGATACCGGACGCTACGCGCCAAGATTTGGCACCAGTGTAGTGCATACGCATAAGGCCGAGAGCCATGCGTGCACCACCCCGTGCAGCGGAGCGTAAGATGGACTCCCTGGACTCCGCCACCTCCAGGATAGCACCCGGAAGTTTATAAATTTCCGAGAATTCCATGGTACTTGTAGGGAAGAACTTGTTGATCAGTTGCATCCCAGCATTTCTGATCGCATTCCATACCTTCCCAAAGGCTCGGATTTTTTCAATACGAGAAAGACCTGGATTATCTCCTATTTTTTCAGACAAAACAACCAAAAAAGGTTAAGTGAAAAAGCAGAGAAAGAAAACAAGACATGGAAAAATGGTAAATGAAGCAAAATTTACCGATGATCTTGTCGATTTCGGAGCCTTCCTCCAGGCGAAGGTTTAAGGCATTTTTCAGGTCCTGGATAGTGGACTTATCCTTATCCGCCTGTTCGGAAGCCTTGGAATGAGCAATTCCAAGGGCCAGATTGCTGGCTTCCAGATCCTTTTGGGCCTTCATAAGTTGCTTATGAAGGTCCAGATTCTCCTCACGGAGACTGGCAGTATTGCCGGCATCTTCAGCTAATTGCTTGGCCTTAGCCAAAGCATCTGGAAAGCAAGGAAAATTCCGAGTTTAGAAAAATCCCGGAAAAGTACTTAGACAAAAAGCTGAATCAAAAACTTCAGAGGAAAAAAGTTTACATGTTGTTTCTTTCAGCTGCAGCTGAGACGATGCCAGCTCCACCTCTTTCACCTCAAGAATGGAAAGAAGATTTCTAACTTCCTTGTTCTTGACAGAAAGTTTATTGAAAACTTCCATGTTAATGGTTTCAGCGGTTTGCTGGAACACGACAAGGAAAAGAGTAACTAAAAAGCATCAAGGCAAAAAGTATACATTTTGCTTAATGCTTGGGGGCTAGAGTTAAATACCTGGCTCATTCGCTGCAACCCCGCCAAGTTTTCATTGAACTCTTTTGTGTATTCCGCAAAAAGAATTCCGGCCGCGCTTAGGCCATCGTTGAGGTTCTTGAAGTCCTTGTCGAAGGTGGGAATCTCCTCATTGATTGTTCGAGAAGAATTTCCCACCTCTGGAACCACCCTTTCCCTCGTGTCCGTGTCCGACACAACGGGCTGGTTGGGCTCCAACGACTTGGTGGTGGGGGCTGTCGCATGCTCTTTCGCCATCGTGGACGGTGTGTCCGGTGCAATGACGGGAGAAGGTTGAGAGCCTCTGTTGGTCACAGCCTTATGCCTTTTCAGCTTCTTTGGCTTTAAGGTAGAGGGAGGCAGGCTAAAGGCAAAAAACAAAAAAACCCGGAAAGAGTTAAAACTCCGAAGATGAAAGAAAACTTCGACAAAAGAAAATAACCCGGACGTTCTAACCTGGAGGTGACGACGGGAATCCCGTCAAGATCGATGATTTCCTCAGAGGAGGAAATCTTCTTGCGCTTTCGCCCACCTGCAAAGGCGGCGTGAAACGCCTCCAGATCAGCGTCGGAGACCAGCTCCGAGTCAGGAAGGTCAGCAATTTGTCGAAAAGAAAAAGCAGAGTTAGAAGCGAAAATCCGAGAAATCATGGCAAAATTCCACCCAAATGACGAAAAAAAAATACCTTGGGAGCCGGATTGTCGGCCGTATACATTGGCCGACTCGCTTCGTATTGGTCGCGTGATGCGACCAACTGGTTCACGTGCCGCCGCAGATCCTTCGCGGCCCAGTCTTTGCTGGTTGTCCGCATTTTGTCGTTGGCGCCCGTGTACTCGCAAAGGAGACGGCCGCCATGGTTGGCCAACGGCTGGATCCGCCTATCCAACCAGCAAAGGACTGTGTCCATGCCGGTTAGGGGCGGATCAGAGGAAGTGAGCTTGGCGATGCACCGCTTGATCCTTAGAAGATCAGGCGGCAGGACTTGGACGGCTTTTGTTCCCCAATTTTCTTGGGGAACAGCAGCGGTGTTTGAGAAAGGTGGAACCCCGATGGCCTTTGTTGGTAAAGGAACATCGGGATGATAAAAGAAGGAACCCGTCCAGAATTTGACGGATTCCGAGGTTCTGATCTTGGGGAACCATTCCTCCCTAAATCTCCTAAGAGTGAAGGAGATGGTCCCGCAAGTCGTGAGTGCGCCCTCCGAAAAGTTCCGCTTAACCCCGAAACAGTATAACCAGAAGTCTAACCTAGGTTTTATGCCTAGGAAACCCTCAAAGAGGGCCTGAAAGCCGGCCATGTAAAGAATGGAATTGGGTGGCAGGTTATGGGACTGGATGTTGTAATGGGAGAGAACTTGGAGGAAAAAGGCAGAAGGTGGCAATCCCATACCTCTTAGGAGATGGGAGGAGAGAAGAACCCGTTCGCCGTCGTTTGGCAGGGGTTCGTTCTCGTCCTCCGGGAGCCGCCATTTCCCTTTTAGCACTAACCCCTCCTTTTCCATGTTTGGAAGGAGGGATGGGGGAATGCTTGAGGCAACCCAGTTGTCGGCAATCTCCAGTTCTTCGTCCGCTCCGGCGGCGGCGGACGCGGCGACTTCTGCAGCGGCGAGCTCGTTGCCGAGGAGCGTGATCTTCTCCTCCGCCGTCTCGGGAGCGAACGGCGGGGTAAGCGCAGAGCTTGAGCCCGCAACATCCGCGGCGGCGGAAGTGTTTCCCTCATCCGCCGCGGTGCTCGTAGTCTTCACCGGCTCTTCGCCGGCGTGCGTCGGGGAGTCCAGTTGAGGGTCCATCGTGTTGATGACGTCCTCGATCTCCTACGAGACGTTGCGGGCGGGAGAAGACGGCGGAGATGCCATTTGGTAGCGGCGCTGGCTCGCTTCCGGTGACGTTCTGGGCGCAGGGTGCGTTCGGTGCTCTCTCTCTGCTGGAAGCTTGGGCGCTGTAATGGCGTTCGAGTGGGAGCGGAAGATTTTCCGGGAGGACGAAGAAGGCTATTTATAGCCGGAAATCCGTCACGATGCATGCTAACGGCTCTTTTGACCGTTGGATGATTAACGCGTGTCACTCGCCGAGAAATCCGGGAAATGGATCAATAGAATGATTATGGTTATCTCCTCGTTTCCCGCGAGAATCTGTCAGAGATATGTTTCTGGGTTTCCCACTCAAAACCCAAACGTCCCTTACGTCAGCAGGATTAAAGTGCTGACGTAGGAGGTTCCTTCTCCGCGAAGGATCGTGTGAGAAAAGCCGGATTTTCAGGATTCCGAGTTTTACGTTACCATCTCTTAAAAAGAAGAAAAAGAAGAATCATGACTGTTGGCCAATATTTCTCGGACAAATGTGCATTGGGCGAAAGACGGCGAACCAGAGTTTTAATCCTTATTGGGGGCTACTATCGGATATATACAGATTAGGGGTATATCAGATGGTAGTCAAAAGTGCCGGATTACCAGGGTGGCCCAACTGATAGTGGGTTATGGTCCATTGGGCGGCCCAGTAAGCTGACGCATAGAAGCCGGATTCTAGAAGGACCCGGATCACGGCCCACGTGATCTGGCTTGGAGGAGAATACGGATTCCTTACTTTCCAACTTAATGGCTACCGTAGTCTTCTAGGTTTCCTACTCTGTATGCCCTAACCCGGCTATTATATAAAACCGGGCGGGAGATAAGATAACTAGACACGAAGCTACATGCTAACTCGCCGGGAAGTTGATCCTCAGCGAATAGCTAAACAGAACCTCACATTTTAATTGTATACACAGGCTTTAGTCCTGATTAGTGAGATTGCAGTAGTAGGAACGTCGTACTATTACGACGTACCGAACCTGGGTAAGTTCTGTGTCTTTGTCTACAACGCGATACCGTTTCCCCACGTCTCTACCCGTAGTCTCATGGCACCCCCGTCTATGAAAACTACTACGATGTCTCGACACCCACAGTGGGGTCAGCAATGTCAGGAGTTACGTTTCGATTGGGGATACTTGGCGGAATCGGCAGTACAATAACTGTCGGAAGCTTGGAATTCGACGACAACGTCGGGCGCTTCCTCGACAACGGATCATACATGCCAGCACGGAATCACCTGGTAAGTGCCTGCGTTTTACCGATTGGATCAGCAAACATCTTTATCGGATTAACTGCAAGGGCAATGGGATTCTATGGTGGAAGTAATTTATCCAAGCTACCCTATACCTAGTTGAGAAAAACTATGATACCGGATTATGCTCAGATCGCCAATACCCTGCTAAAGTTGCTGCCTCTTCGGAGATGCCCGCAATCAGATCTCTTTTTATTGGCATGGTGCAATCTGAGGTCGCTGAAAACACGAAAGAAAATAATCCCGTGGAAAAAGCAGAAAAACACAATCCCACAGAACAAGTGGAAGACCCGACACCCGTCAGTCAAATGACGAACTCGGAAGTCGACTCTGTAGTAGTTGCTATAGAAGCAAGATTAGAGTTGGAACCCGGATCTGAAAACATAGATTCCAAAGATGAAGACGCTTTCGAGAGAAAGGTTAAATCTATGCAGGGGAACTTCAATGAAGTGCTTATGGGAAAACCGGTTGAAAACACGGATGCCGAAGACGATGAAGACCCCAGAACACCTCCGCCAGATGAGAAAAGAGAGGATGGCAAAACCAGTCCAATCTACCCCGATGTCAAAGAATTGACAGAGGACGAACCTAGCAAAAAACCTCCCTCTTCCAAGAAGAAAAAGAAGACTGCCAGGAAACTCCAGTACAAACTCCAGAAGAAAAAGTTGACAGATATTGCCAACCAAAACCTGAAAGTAGGAGGAGGAAGCGGAGTCAGACCTGCTGAGAAGAAAAAGAAGGAAATCCCCGTTCCAGAAATGCCGGAACAGCACGAAATTGATCTAATCCAAACCCCAGTGGGACGAGATGAACCCCCTTAAGTGCTGTGTCGTGGGATAATCACGGCAGACGTTACCGGGGGTAACTTGTCTTGGGGAAATCGACTCTGGTGTTTGGGAGAGGGTTTAGCCCAGAGGAGAACATGATGATATGCGATCTGGTAGCCGGCAAGCAAGTCGCCGAGTCTCCAATCTCGATATATTAACTCGACTCTCGTATTACAATGGATACTCGATACCAATCGATATTGCTCTAACTCTTGGATCTCTCTAAACTAAACCTAGGGGCCGGCTTATAAAGCATCCGGACCCCCTGGTTTGCTCTCCAAGGCGTACTCTGAATTCTACCCGGACACTGCCTACAAAAACCCTAGATTCCCTTACCGGAACCCACAATCCGGATTACCGGGCCTACGATCTTGGGCCTCCTAGAAGCTCCTTTATCCTTAGCCGGATTCTTGCGCAGTGTCCTTTGGGCCGAGTCTCTCCTTGGCGTTGGCCTACCGGGTTATCATCCCTCCATCAGTAGTCCCCAGAATAGCTTGGGCTTCACGAGATTCTCTTTGAAGCGCACGCTATTCCCTGCAAAAATGTCAAACTTACAAATTCATGGAGGCCGGGTTAGATTGCTTTGATAAACAGCTAGGCCTAACCAGGGCCGGTCCTACGATTTCGAGGGCCCGGGGCGAAAGTACAACCCGGGGCCCTGACCAATATAACAATAATATATCAAAATAAAAATTATATGTCTACGTAATATGATACAACAAATTAAGTGGATCGAAAGAAAAATATTGATGCGCATTTAGACATGTTGTGCTAAAAAAATCATCGAACATATCTTGATACAAACTCATCTATGACGATATATCAATATGAGTATAGTCAATTATCACCTCGACGCTGTAGGAATTGTGTCGTTGTGGTGTTTGGTGGTGGTGGGCGTAGTAAGATCTTCTCTCCGCGGCCAAGCCTCTCGCCTTTCGGTTCGGCCGCATGAGGTCCAGGCGGGTTTTCTCCTACTCTTGTGTAGCTAACGACCGAATGGGCATCTGCACAAGGGAGACATAACATGAGGAGAATTTCGTTCGTCCTAGCCATGCCTGACATTTCTTATTCTTATTTCTCCGGGATGTTAGCTTAGCTGGAGTAAAATTCTAAATTTTCAGTTCAAAACACACCTTATTTTCATTGTAGGACTAAATCTACAGGTGCAGATCGATGAGCACTTGACCATCTATCGTTTGGCTTGCGCACTGCGCGCCTAGGCTTTCTGAGATCCGGCGCATCGTGCCCCTATGAGAATATCGCATTTGACTCGGTTGTTCGATCTTTGACAATGATTTCAGCATTTTTAGAGAGAAACATAGTTAGATCAACCAAGGCGCCATGATGAACGATAAATGGGTCGAGTGTGTGTATTATTTGGAACGTTATCCAGCCCCAGTTAATCCTCCCGTATATATATTTCTAGAACACCTTGTGTAGCTAACCAAAGGGCCAAAAGGTTGAGCTAAGAAATGTGAAAAGAAGGGCCAAACAATAAAGGAAAAAGGGCCACATCTCAGCCCACTTAAAAGCAGCGGAGGTAAACCATTCGTTCGTCCTCTTCATGTATCTTCCTGTAACGTACTAAAGAAAACCTTTGGAGCTCCTCTAATAGACGCAACCCAATCCCCACTGCATATGCCGTACCTCCTAGGGGCCCCTTCGATTCGGGGGCCCTGGGCGGCCGCCCACCCTGCCCCCCCTCAGGGCCGGGCCTGGGCCTAACTCCATGGTGGCCATATAGTAACCCGGCTTTCTCCAAGTCCATCGCTTATCTCTCCGGGTCAGTACCCTGATAACGATGCCAAAGATCCGGCTCATTTCACTTGTTTAACCGATCCAATAATCGCGGAAAAGATTCGCCTCATATTTGTTCCGGATATCCCGTCTAGCACTTAACGCATATCTCGAAAAATACGGGCGGATATCACTTATCCGAAATTTCCGGCTCTCACCCGTGGGTTTAGGTTTATCCACTCGCACCTTATAAATAGGCACCCAGAGGATAACCTAACTCCACCGGCTCACTTTTCCTTCTTCCTCCATTCCTCCGCTTTCGCGCCCGAGCATACAGAGCACCGCCACGGAGACCCCGAGCGCGTCACCGGAACCACTCCGCCGCCGGCTACGCTCCGCCACGGTTCGTCCCGCGCCGCCGCCAAGGTCCGCCACCGTGCCCCCGACCTGCCCGCCGGGAATCGCAAAGGGGAACCAAGATTGTGTCATTTGCCGTCGTCGAGCTTCACTTCAATCCGCTCCGGTAAGCTTTTTACTCCCATTGATCCAACTTTGCAATTTCTCGATTTGTTCTAGATTGGATCTAGGTCAACCCGCGGGCCATTTCTTGCCGCGCCAGATTAGGTTGTTTAGATGCTTGCTTGCTTCCCCAATAGCTTGATAGATGGTCACACACCACTCCCCTATCATCATTGATTATCAATTTCTCCGCAGAATCATCCGCAAGCTTTTCAATCTAGATCCATTTCGCCCAAATTTTCTGCGCCTGTCATTAACACCCGAAAAATCCTCTTCTTCCGGTTCTTTTGCTTGCAGTAGATACATGGGCAATCATCCTTCTTCTTCAAACACTTTCCAATGCGTAAATACCCCATAGTTTCTATGCTGATACTTGATACCCGGATAACTTGTAATTTTGGCTCCATACAGCAACACCCGGACGATCCTTAACCTCTGCGTCCTTTCAATATCGCTTGCGCATACTCGGATAACTCATGATTTCCGAGTCTTATTTCTCGTATCTTTTTGTCTTACGCTCTGCAGGTTGACCCCATGGCTCCAAAGAAACAAGGGAGGCAGTCGGCCAAGACAAGGACCACCCAGTCGATATCCGCCAACTGGGCGCGATCCACGGTCACAAAGGCCAAGCTAGAAGAGCTGGCCGAGTTGGGGGTTCTCCCCTCTCAAAAGGATATCCATTGGAGGGTGCCGGGTGATGAGACCTGGCCCACGCCTGCTGATGACGAGGTAATCTGCTTCGTCGAACATGTCACCCGGGGGTTCCGTCCTCCGGGTCACCCTTTCTTCCGTGAGGTTCTGAGCCACTATGGCCTCCGGGTATTCGACATAGGGCCTAACTCTATGTTGAATATAACCCATTTCATCGTTCTTTCCGAATCATACTTGTGCATTCTGCCAAGTTTGGCTCTTTTTATCGAACTCTTCCAATGCAAACCGTGCCGCGAAAGCGGCGACGGGGCGCTTCTTGCTTGCGGCGGGGTCTCTATCCAGCGCCGCAAGAACTCTCCCATGCCAACTCTAACCCTTAATTCTCATGTCAAACACTGGCAACTTTCTTACTTTTACTGCCGTGACACCTCCCCACCCGGCGAGAAGAAACTGCCGGGTTACTCGGTGGGCCTCCTCGATATCTCCGAGAACTTCAATGCCTTCACCCCTGACTCGGACAGGGAGGCAATCCAGCCTCTGTTAGCTCAAATCGCTACCCTTTCGTCCCAAGGCCTCATTGGGCATAACTTGGTTAAAAACCTGGGTCAACTTCCGGATCCAACCCAACTCTATCCGCACAAAATTGAGGTGCGAGTACTCGGGGCACTCCACAGATTCCCTCCGGTACTCGTCTAAAGATTACGTGGCCGGTGACACCAACAAGACCATCAAGGGCTTCTTGACGGAGAAGTTGGAGGTAATCCGGAACATAGCCGGGTTAGAACCCTTTACACGCGAGAACCCGGCTCCGGAGGTAAAGATCTGGTTCTTAAACCTTTACCTTCACGCTTTCCACTCGATACAGTTGCTTAACTCTCATCTTTATATCTTTTCCTCAGGCTGATAATGTCTTTTGGAAAATCGAAACTCCCCTTAGCTCCGAAATCCCAGAGGAGGAAGAGGACGTGATTAATTCGGATGAAGGTACGTCCCGAGTCTCACTTAGTTTCTGCGAGCCAGTTGCCGTTCACTCTCCACTTTCCGGCTGTATACCTTGATAACTTTCAGAACAAGAGGACAAGGACGAAGAAGAAGAAGAAGAAGAAGAACTTGAAGGCCGGGTGGAAACAGCAAGTGATGAAGATGAAGTGGAGCCGACAATCAAGGTCGGAGCAAAGAGGAAGCCCAGAGGGGTCGTCTTCAAGGTTCCATACCGCCTCCTTGACTCTAAACCATATTCCTTTGATAACATGCACGAGCTGACCCGGGAGTTATCCAATTGGTCGTGCTTGAAGGATCCGCTCGTGACCAAGCGCAGAATGACTCGGAACTTTCCGGGTGATGGAGCTCTTAATCCGGGTATTCCGTCATCTCCGGCTCGACGCGCAGGTATTCACCTAATCCTTTCTTGAATATCAGAGTCTTTCCGAATCATCCCTTCGCGGAACAATCCCATGTCTTACTTTCCTAATGTTTTTTCAGTTTCGTCTGGGTCCAGCAGCGAATTCCCCCCGGACTTCACGGTGAATGCCGG